>OX422222.1:349305792-350035792 GCA_949130495.1 Sambucus nigra | reverse complement strand
AATCCTAAATTAACGAAATTACTTGTGCTAGAAAAATAATAGCTAAGATGGAACTTGCGTGTATTCATGATTCGAAAAAATGACAATATTAATGTGCTCTTGATTTTCCTCTATTTAGATTAAAATCGTTTAATTGAGAATTTAGTGTTGTTATGAAAATTGTTATAAATAGTTGATTGTGTTAATTATGTAATATTATAATTTTGAATTATCTCGGGAACGTTGGGTATTGTAGGTAATTGGTTTTCACCCCTTGTTATAGCACACTTGTTAGGTATGGGACTGGTAAGTGGGCCTTAGTTTCGATTTATGTTAATTAGGCATGTGACTAATTAGTATGAGTTAATGCGGGTTATATAATTTGGGGTGGGGCTAATTTTCTACATGATACCATTTTTACGATAACCTGGGAATGATATCTAGGTGAAGTGAAATTTTTATAATCATCCTTTACTTAGGATAGGACGAAATTGTGTTTTAGGAACCTTAGTTGGGACTAAAGGGTAATTGGATAATTTTCACATCGCTTTTAAGGGTGGGAGAAATTAATTTGCATAATGAGTTTGAGAAATTTTTGAAAAATTAATACCGCAGGACTAAAACGGGTATTAAAATTGATGGCAACATAATGTGTCAGTGACCGATAGTCTAAACGGTTCAGCTTGGGCAATTTATGTCGTGTCGTGTGTGGAACCTTATCATATTGTGAGTATCGCAAGATAAAAATGGATCAGAAGGCGGACTTGATAAGGGAACGTGTGTGTGGGTGGAACCTTGTCATATCGCGAGGGTCGACTGTTAAAACGGATCAGACGGTGGCTTTGACAAGGAGATGTGTCACTACACCAAAATTGGTAAATTGGCACCCTTTCAGCGCTTAGCCTTGTCACGGACCGTGATAACAAACACGCATTTTCTGTCACGGTCAATGACCGAGACAAGGCCGTGACAAATTATTGTCACGGTCATTGATCGTGACAATACTTATAAATGTTATCACCATCAATGACCGTGACACGACCGTGACAAATGTAGAAATAAAAAAAAAAGCTTTCCCTTCTTTTTTCCCCCGCTGTTTCTTCCCTCCTTTTTTCTCTCTCTCTCTACGCTGCGTTCTCTCTCTCTCTCACTTTCAGGTTACTCTCCCTCTCTCTCTCTCTCTCTTCCATTTATATATATATGATTGTGTGTATATATATATATATATGTGTGTGTGTGTGTGTGTGTGTGTGTATATGTGCGTGTGTGTGTGTGTATATGTGTGTGTGTGTGCATGTGTGGTGGGTGGTGGTGGGGAGGGGTGTGGGGTGGGGCAGGGTGGGGGTATGCGTGTGTGTGTGCATGTGACAAATGTAGAAGTAAAAAAAATATTTCCTTTCTTTTTTCCCCCGATGTTTCTTCCCTCCTTTTTCTCTCTCTCTCTACGTTGAGTTCTCTCTCTCTTCCATTTATATATATATGATTGTGTGTATGTGTGTGTGTGTGTGTATGTATATGTGTGTGTGTGCATGTGGGTGGGGCAGGGTGGGGGTGGGGAGGGTAGGGGTAGGGGGTGTTTATATATATATACTAGCATGAAGGCTAACTAAATTATATTATTTTGTTGTTCTGACCTATTTAACACAATATATTCTACGAATGAAATTGCAAAATTTGATGATTAATTAATCGTAACAAATAATATTCATGCATATAAAAAAGAATCCCTATAACATAAAAACAAAAAATCATATACTCATTTATCTATGTATAGACTAAACTGTTGGAATAAAATGTCTACATATATTAACCAGGAATGGAATCAAATGTAAGAGGTATCTTGTCTTGTAATCAAATGTAAGAGGTACATTACCTCATCAGCAATGACAAGGCTGGCTTTTGTGTGTGGTACATTACCTGTACAGTTTTTATATAGTTATATAGATTATTTTGTGTGAGGGGGTGTTTATACATCCAACTCTCGAGTGTGTTTTACCATTGAGTCATGATGAGATAGTTGATAGATTACTTGGCATAAAATTAAGGCATACTAGAGTTCTTGAGGAAACAAAGACAGCTATATAAAATACACACACACACATACAATAATAATACACACCGACTTAGATTTGGGCTACCGTTGGGTAAAACCAGAGTCTAGGTGTTAAGAAATATAAGGTAATTAACAAACTTGAAGCATTTTATAATAAATCTAAGGTAATTAAAAAAATTTCATTTATGGAAAAGACTTTCACTTTAAGGAAATTAATTAATTAGCAATATTTACTTATAAAAAAATTCCATTAAATCCAACAATTCTAATAATAAGGAAATATACCATGCAAGTCCTGTATTATTACTATAAATGGGCCATGGCCTGAATAATTTTTTTTTCAAAATGACATAAATTTTGTGGGGGGGGGGGGGGGGAGGTGGGGGGGGGGTAGAGGTGGCACGATCATTGACCGTGACAAATATAATTGTCACGGGCTTGGCACGGTCATTAACCGTGACAATACTTATAAATGACGGTGAAAATACTTGTAAATGTTGTGCGTGTGTATGTGTATGTGTGTGTGCATGTGTGGTGGGTGGGGGTGGGGCAGGGGGCAGGGTAGGGGTGAGGGTGGGGAGGGAGAGGGGTGGGGGGTATTTGTATGTCCTCAAACACAATTTTTAAAATGTGTGTGTGTGTGTGGTGGGTGCGGGGGGAGAAGGGGGTTGGAGCAGGGTGGGGGTAGGGGGTGGGGGGACTATTTGTGGTGGGTGGGGGTGGGGAGGGGGATTTTTCACTCTTGTACATATTAACAGTAACAATTCATTTTAATTTTTAGTAATTGTACATATTTACATGTCTTCTTTTAATTCATTTTGAAATGTACTAATAACATTTTTTTACTGAAAATATCTCCTTCAGGTATTAAAGTGAGGATGATGATGTTGGTTATGATGATGTCATCTGGGCTCGGTGGTAGCGGAGGCAACAAGGGATCCTCGGCCCCTAGTGTCCCCAAATATGGCAAATTGGGGATGCCCATTGAGAACAAGTCGAGGTTATTAGCGAGATCCCTCGAGCCGGTAAAGACGATCATCGGCCCGGGGTTCATTCATTGGAAGGAGGTGCCATATGAGCTCAAGTTAGCTATTTGGGTGGCACTACAAGTAATATATTTATATTTATATGAATATTTCAATTTCAATGTCAATGTCAATTTCGATTTCAATTTCATTTTATATTTATATTTATATTTATTTGCAACTAACATTGTATTTGTTAGACAGGAACAATTCAACCTGGATCCAAAGCTATGTAATTCCGTCTTGGAGCAGTTGAAGGAGCAACACAAGACGTGGAAGAAAAATATATGGACCCAGTACTTTGAAAAGATACGAGAGTCCATTATCCAATGGCGTGAATCCGTCCCGTCGAAGGAGTCGATCTCATTGGCACAATGGCAAAGGTTCATTGACAATGATATCGGGGAGCGAAAATTGGCATCTCACCAATCGGAAAGGGAAAATCGGGCAAAAAAGATGGACGTGAACTACTCCGGGCGGACGTCTTACGCCGAGGTGGAGCATAGGATGATGGTATGATTTAATTTTTCAATAACTACATAAAATATATTATTCTGCATTATTTTACTTTGCGGGGCCGATACTAATTTTACTTTATTTTATTTCAGGGGACAGGGAGTGGCCCTGGGGGTAGGCCACATAGTCTCGATACTTATGTAGCACTTCGAACGAAGAAGGGGAAGGACAAGGAGGTGTCCCCAAGCGTCGCGGCCACGATTGTAAGTAATCCGATAGTTTACTTTTTTTAATTACGTTATAATTTTTAATTTACTTATTTTACTAATCATGTGCTTTTTGTCGTTTCAGGCAAAGCTTAAAGAAATGCATGAGTCGCAGTCTGATGCTGACAAGGCATCTTTTTCCACAGACGCACTCAGCCAAGTGCCTGGCTCTGATCGCAAGGGGAGGACAAGGGGGTGAGCTCGCGGGTGGCCAAATCTAGGATCATCGGATTGGAGATGAGCGACACCGGGTTGGATCGAACGGTGGATTCACATGATGCGAAGTTATCCCGTTTGGAGGCGACTGTCCAGGATATGTACTCATTCGTGAAGCATTTATTGGGAAGAAACCGTAACGGTAAAGGGAAGGAGAAGGCGGTACGGTAGGAGGTGAGGGAGAAGGAGGTGTGGGAGTACGAGGACGAGGATGTCGACCTCGCTGCTTCATCGCCTAGACGTGCGGACTTTGATGATCCACTTCCCTATTTGGCTCCCTTCAACAGACCGATGTCGACACTTGTTTGGCCGAGCGTGTTTATACTGGACATATTTGATGGCCAGCGGATAAGACGGGGGTTAAGGGACCCGAATATCGTCCAGGGTGCACTAGTTCATGGACGTGAGCTTCAAGACATCGAGTCCAGGGTGCTCGTCATGCATGTGATGCCCAAGAAGGAGAACTCCCAATTGTGATTGCGCGAACAATGTGGCCCGGCATATATTAGTGGATGTGTTAATTCGTATATCGTGTGGCCTACTCACCTCCTCAACGTTAACCATACCTCACACATTTAGTGACATTGATTTAAGTTTGAATTGAATTGTTTTAAATTATTACATTTGAATTATATTTGGATTATATGGTGATGCATATTCTCTCTATTTTGAATCTATATTTGCATTATCTCTATTTTATTTGGATATATGATGTTTGAACAGGTACAACGTTGCTATAAGAGGTACAAATATATTGCTGGGCAGTGGCAGTGGCCATACTGCCCAGCAGAATTTTTTTAAATTCTACCCACAATTGTCACGGTCATTAACCGTGATAAGTCCTTGACAAAGAGTCTTGTCACGGTCATTGACCATGATAATTTTTTAAAGAATGTCACGGTCTTGTCACGGTCAAGGATCGTGAAAAATCTTATCGCGGTCAGGGACCGTGACACAACCGTGACAATTCTAACTAACTTGTCATGGTCAATGACCGTGATAAAAAAATTTGTCTCACCCAGAATTATCACGGTCATTGACCTTGATAAGATGAAGTTGTCAAGGTCAATGACCATGACAATTCGGCAGATTTGGTGTAGTGTGTGTCTTGGTAAATTATCTTCACGGTTAAATTAATTAAATTTAACAATAGTTGGAAATGCGGGTTATTTAAAATAATATTGGTGTGGCACATTTGAAAGAAACCTTGTGGGTACTTAGAAATTTACTTTTGATGATTATTAAATTTCTTTTAATTAAAAGATTGTATTGTTACGTTCGATATATGTAGCACTATGTAATAACCCATCCTTTTAGAGACAATTAAATTCCCATAATTGGGTGGAAATTGGGATTTGAGGAATTTCCCGGAATAGTACATTTTTGGATTTCTAAGGATTTGAGGATTTTCGATGGGTGTCATATTTACTTTTGGGATTAAGTAATTAAGTCGAGGTATTTTAATTATATGTCAGCGTTGAATAAAGAAACATGAGGTAAGATTTTAATTGGAAAACCCGCATTAAGTTATATTGGGTTGAAATAGTTATTTGCGGTCGAGTATCTCAGATGGAAATTTCGACTGCGCCGTGAGTCTCGGAATGGCCGAGATAGTCGGAAAAGAGTGTCCGATTGTCAAAATTGAGTTTCGGATAATTTTGGAGTTAAAAGGGCTCGTAATTGAGTAAGCGAGTCGTTTCGGGGTTTTAAGGGTTAAAACCCTTTTTCTTTATATATACAGAGGGAGAGAGGGAGAAAAGAGAAAGAAAAGAGAGAAGAGAGAGGAGGAGAGAAAAGAGGAGATTTCAGCCAAACTCCGCAGGATTTGGTTCGAGCTCATCGAATTTTATCCACGAGGCAAGTGTTTACTTGCTTTATTTACTTCTGAGCATAAATCTCATATCGTAGTTTGGTATAAACAAACCCTAAATATTTTGGGTTGGGTTTTCGTGGATAAAATAGGTTTTCTGGAGATAAAACGAATAAACCTCAATAATTTTCTAATTGGAGAAACTTATAAATTAACTGAAATTAATTGATGATTTCGGGTTCTAGGATGTTTAGAACCCTTATTAGAAGTGTATTTGTTGTTGGTTGAAGTTGTGGGACGTTGGGTGAGGAGATGAAAGCTTGGGAGAAGCTTTCATGGCTGAAACAGCTTCTCGGAGAAGAATCTGTCCGCCATGATCGATCAATCGATCATGGGGGATCGATCGATCGAGCCATCGATCGATCGACGACCATGGGTCGATCGATCGACGCCCATGGGTCGATCGATCGACACCTGCTGAAAGTAGGCAATTTTCCTAGGGTGAATTGGATGGGATGAATTCCAATTTTAATTGATTCGTGGTTATTTATGTGATAACATAAGGGACCTTTTTAGACTATATGGTCCTCTAACTAATGAAATTTAGGAGGGCAAGGTGAGGGTTTTAAATGTATAACCCTTAAACTATATTTTTGAGGAAAATAGAAAAATGGTTAAGGTTGAAGGTTTAAGGTTTCTAAGTTAGGGTGGGGACCTTTAAGTGATTATATGGACAAGATGTAGTCCTTGGGTTTATGGAAATGAAATCCATAACTCACTAAATTTATGGTTGTTCGGGAAAGATAAATCCCTAGGATATTTTTTGTGGGCTTTTAGGCCTATATAATTTATACGTATAGGAAAGCATAATTATGTTGATTATGGTTGGGTGAATCCTATGAGAGGATTATAATGACATTTGGGAATATAGATATATATTCGCTTAGTGAGAAATGGTATAATTGGAGATATCCAATAAATCCTTAGAGGGGATTAAGGTATGTATTACTTATCAAAGTAAGGAAATGCTTTGAATTTATTATCATGCATATATGAATGCATGATTATGATTTTTTAAGATAATCTTTGGGATTATTGGTCATCGCTAGATGTAATTGGCAAATATGGCCATTTATATATATTCTGGGAGGAATATACGGTATATGTATATACTATGTGAAAAAGTTTATATATGATATGATGTAAATGACTTTTTAAAATATAAAAATGAATGTTTTCAAATGGAAAAAAGAAATGATTTTCATAAATGATAATTAATGGATACACACCTCTCTAAATTCTATCATAAGGGAAGTTCGCGCATGAGGTGAAGACCCCAGACTATTGAATGCAGGGTGGATATAGTCCTAGGCCATGTGAGCGATTATTATATGTTTTTATGCGATGGTGAGGTAATTCTGGGTGTGGTTATGACTCTCCCGAAGGCATATGGCTGCTTCCCGGCGTTTCAGTAGGTTCCCAGGTTGTCTTGTTTAATAGGCCCTGGAAGATGATAGCCATTTAGGGGCGCGTCCAGTGGGGAAACCCGGAGGGACTGTCTTAGATATGTTAAATCAATTCATGATAATGAATTGGATTTAAATACATTTCCCGGATGGAAGAATGGAAATGGGATAAACGATTTGGCTTCGGATACATTTCCTGGATGGAAGAAGGGAAATGGAAGCATGTGGAATGAAAAAGCATTTTTATGATAATAAAAATGGCTTTTAAATACATTTCCTGGATGGAAGAAGGGAAATGGAATGTTATAAAACGGAAAAGCATTTTTATGATAATAAAATTGGCTTTTAAAAAGTTATATGATATGTTAAAGCAATTCATGATAATGAATTGGCTTTTAAATACATTTCCTAGATGGACAAAGGGAAATGGAAAGTTTTGAGATGAAAATGAAAATGGAATTGGTAAACATGTGGTAAATGAATTCTCATTTCAGGGAGATATATCCGGACGTGTAACATGATCAGTATATAAAACATGAGTATGTATATATAAATTGAGTACCGAGGGTCTAATGGATCTCGACGATCGACCTTGCCGCGCAGTAGTGTATCGGGGGGGTTCCTTGCTTGGATTTTGCTTTGCGAGACACCCCACGCACGAACATGGTATAGTGTTGAGACTGGGGAGAAGTTCTACACTTAGTGCTCTAATATTGGCATTTATTATATGGTATATATATATATATATATATATATATATATATATATATATATATATATATATTATGTGTTAAGGGTCTAATGGATCTTGACGATGCCGCGTAGTAGTGTATCGGGGGAGCTCCTTGTTTGGATTTCGCTTTGCGAGACACCTCACGCACAAACATGGTATAGTGTTGAGACTGGGGAGAAGTTTAGCCCTTAGTACTTGAACTAACTAGAGTTTATAGTAGTTGGGTGATAGACTAGTTTAGCATGGTAGACTAACTAGGATGTTTAGAGGGATGGCATAGGAGTGCACTATTAGAAGAGAGGTGAGGGTTATCTCATGGGAGTGCGATACCAAATTTAAATATGAGATAAAACGTTTTTCTAAAAATGAGGCTTTTATGCACTTGCTAAATATTTTCAAAACTCGGGCTCTGACCCGTTTATATACTTTTCCTCTCTTGCTATATATATATATATATATATATATATAGGTGTCCAGACACAGGGATGCCTGGATGGCCCTTCTTTTGAGTCAGACGTCAGCTGCAGCAGCTATGGATGCATGCAGATTCTCGATAGACGCTTCTATCATTGTACTCTAGATAGGAGGTACTATATAAACATTCGGGCCAATGGCCCAATCGCATTTATTTATTCTTTATCGCCTTTTAGTGTGGCATTTGATATGGTTGTATATTTTGACCGAGTGTTCGGTTATTTTATTTCATTTCAGTTTCATTTACGCATAAACTGTGTGGACGTTTTAATTTGTAGTTGTATAAAAAGAGTAGTTAAGTAAAATTTTGACACCGGCCTAATAGGTTATTAGTAATTAAAATGGAATTTCGACAGTGATGCTAAGAATGATCCATATGAGACTCCTGTTTTAATTTGATATAGGAGTGATCGCCTGGTATTTTATTAGGCGGGGTGTCACAGATGGTATCAGAGCAACAGGTTCTAGTGTCCTTAGGAATCTATGCGGACGTACTACGCTTTCAGCGTTGCTCTTGATTTGTTATAGAGCGTCGGGATTAGGATTGTTGATTTCTCTTGTGAGATTTCGTTCTCCTGCTATAGTATAAGATTATGAAAATCTTTTGCACGCTCGTTTGAAATTCGTGTGCGCGGCTTGGATGGAAGCATGAGGCGAGTCTTAGCTGGAGCAGCTGGTAGAAGTTGGGAACGTGGACCGTAGTAGAGATCACTTACATTATGGCAATTGCTAAGGATTGTTGCAAAGACTACTAAAGTATAGTAGTTATGAGTATCGTAGTACCGCCATAGTAGATTGTGGTACTCAAGTTAAATTTCCAGTGAAGTAAGGGTTCGAAAGGGGTCTTTGATAAGGATCGGCCAGAGGCCGACAGTGGATAAAGGCGAAGTTGTTGTTATGAGTTTTACCTCAATGAAGGAGGTATATTTTGTGTGACTAGATAAAGTCGCGATGTTTCGGTAGCCCTAGACTCGTGTGTGTAATTTTAGTTTTGTGGCGGTCTCGATAACATTATATAATGTGTGCCTATATGTTTTCCGTGGTAGCAGAGTTTTATTTTCCTTCATTCTCTATATAAAAGCGGGTGTTAATATTTTGAATATATATGTTTGGTTTATGATACTCATTTTATATGTTTTATACGAGTATGGTAATATGGTCAGTATAATATGTTATGGTATATTTGGAGCGATAGCAGGCTAATGATGGCAAGACTATCGTATCCGCAGTTCCAGGGTGGAACGGGTTGTTGTTGCGATATCTCACCTGGATACATGTTGAGTTCACCTTTATTGTTATGGGTCAATGGAACTTCGATGAGCAGAGGTTTCTTTATCATGATGTGAGTGCGTGGCGACCTTATAGATATGATTTAAGACCATAGGATTATTGTTGAGCTGTAAGTTTAAGCTCATTATTTATTGCGCAAGGACTGAGTGTAGTGTGAAGCGCTTAGTGGTATGGCTCCTAGATAGAGTTGGGAGTTCAGACCAACTTTTGTTGGAAAAGGGGATAGGGTTATCCCGGTTGTATGTTTGAAATAACGGACCTCCATGACCGACTAAGTTAAGTAGTAGTGTGTGAAGGGGTTCGTTATTTGGATTTATCTTTGAGAAACGCTCCACGCATGAACCTTAACGACGTCGGGAGTGGAGAGATGTTATAGGATGCAAGGATGATGGTTTTGTGGAAAAGTCTTATAGCGTGGATGAACCACTATAGACTATGAGCCATGTGATGATTATATGCTTATGGAAATATTGTGCTATGGAAAAGCACTAAAGCGGTCCTCTCACCACAAGTGGGTGGGTGAAGTAGGAATTAGAGAAATTGATTTGAGGATTATGGCTAGGCCTTAATGAAAAGGCAAATTTTGATGAAATATGTTTTGGGTATTATGTACGTAGTGCTTTTACAGAGAGTTGGCACTTCGATTAGTTGGATTTCCTTTTCGTATAGGTGGAAGAATAGAATAGTAAAAGTGTGTTCGTAGATTAGAGAGGTAGGATTTAGGACATCCCGATGTTGTGCCTAAAATTGCTATATCTCAATGACCAGAAACGCGAGGGAGTAGTGTAACGGGAGGGTTCCTTGTTTGGATTTTGTTTTTGCGAGACGTCCCACGCACGAAATCGAGCAAATGTCAGGCGTTGAGAAAGGCCTTGGGCACTAGGGATATACTTAGGATTATACTTGTTTCACGTAGGTAGGGTAATGTATAGACCATAGCAGTATTAGGATATAAGCTCAATAGAGTTAGTGGCGCCGATGTAAGGAGAATTGAATTTCACGATTTGGGAAGACCCATGTGTGAGTATTACACCGAGGAAAGGAGATCCTCGTTTAGAGAGAGTGTCAAGTGTCTAACGTTCACAATGAATGTGCAGATGTGCACATGTTAGAAAGGTGTATGGTCACCTTAGTGAGTTGGTTTATATACCACATGAAATAGAAGGGACGTGGTATATAAAGTTAAAATTTATGCCATGAGGCACTAGTAATGATGGGTTCAATTTGACTCTATTGGAGTCACTTTATGACCGTGGTAGCTGTTATAGTATAGTTGGGAACCATTAGGTTAGTATCATTCCCCTTGAGGTATTAGGATTTGGAGCGATCCTAGGATTGGTGGTGTAGGTTGTATCTGAATTTCGAGGATGAAATTCCATTGTAAGGGGGGAAGTATGTAACAACCCGTCCTTTTGGAGACAATAAAATTCCCATAATTGGGTGTAAATTGGGATTTGGGGAATTTCTCGGAATAGTAAATTTTGGGACTTCTAAGAATTTGAGGATTTTCGATGGGTGTCATATTTACGTTTGGGATTAAGTAAATATGTCGAGGTATTTTAATTATATGTCGTCATTGAATAAAGCGACACGAGGTAAGATTTTAATTGGGAAACCCGCATTAAGTTATATTGGGTTAAAATAGTGATTTGCGATTGAGTACCTCAGATGGAAATTTCGACTCCACCATGAGTCTCGGAATGGCCGAGATAATCGAAAAAGAGTGTCCGATTGTCAAAATTGAGTTTCAGGTAATTTTGGAGTTAAAAGGGCTCGTAATTGAGTAAACGAGTCGTTTTGGAGTTTTAAGGGTTAAAACCCCTTTTATTTCTATATAAAGAGGGAGAAAGGGAGAAAAGAGAAAGAAAAGAGAGAAGAGAGAAAGGAGGAGAGAAAAGAGGAGAAAAAGGGAAATTCCGGCCAAACTCCACGGGATTCGGCTCGAGGTCATCAGATTTTATCCACGAGGCAAGTGTTTACTTGCTTTATTTACTTTTGAGCATAAATCTCATATCGTAGTTTGGTATAAACAAACCCTAAAGATTTTGGGTTGGGTTTTCGGGAGATAAAATGAATAAACCCCAATAATTTTCTAATTGGAGAAACTTAGAAATTAACTGAAATTAATTGATGATTCCGGGTTCTAGGATGTTTAGAACCCTTATTAGAAGTGTATTTGTTGTTGGTTGAAGTTGTGGGCCGTTGTGTGAGGAGATGAAAGCTTGGGAGAAGCTTTCATGGCTGAAACAGCTTCTCGGAGAAGAAGTTGTCTGCCATGATCGATCATGGGGGATCGATCGATCGAGCCATCGATCGATCGACGACCATGGGTCAATCGATCGACGGTCATGGGTCGATCGATCGACCCCTGTTGAAAGTAGGCAATTTTCCTAGGGTGAATTGGATGGGATGAATTCCAATTTTAATAGATTTGAGGTTATTTATGTGATAACATAAGGGGCCTTTTTAGACTATATGGTCCTCTAACTAATGAAATTTAGGAGGGCAAGGTGAGGGTTTTAAATGTATAACATTTAAACTATATTTTTGAGGAAAATAGAAAAATGGTAGAGGTTGAAGGTTTAAGGTTCCTAAGTTAGGGTGGGGACCTTTAAGTGATTATATGGACAAGATGTAGTCCTTGGATTTATGGAAATGAAATCCATAACCCACTAAATTTAAGGTTGTTCGGGAAATATAAATCCCTAGGATATTTTTTGTGGGCTTTTAGGCCTATATAATATATGCGTATAGGAAAGCATAACTATGTTGATTATGGTTGGGTGAATCCTATGAGAGGATTAGAATGAAATTTGGGAATATAGATATATATTCGCTTAGTGAGAAATGGTATAATCAGAGATATTCAATAAATCCTTAGAGGGGATTAAGGTATGTATTACTTATCAAAGTAAGGAAATACTTTGGGTTTAGTATCATGCATATATGAATGCATGATTATGATTCTTTGAGAGAATCTTTGGGATTATTGGTCATCGCTAGATGAAATTGGCAAATATGGCCATTTATATATATTATGGGAGGAATATATGGTATATGTATATACTATGTGAATAAAGTATATATATGGTATGATGTAAATGATTTTTAAAAATATAAAAATGAATGTTTTCAAATGGAAAAAGAAATGATTTTCATAAATGATAATTTATGGATACACACCTCTCTAAATGTTATCATAAGGGAAGTGTGCGCGTGAGGTGTAGCCCCATGACTATTGAATGTAGAGTGGATATTGTCCTACGCCATATGATCGATTATTATATGTTTTTTCTGCGATGGTGAGGTAATTCTGGGTGTGGTTATGACGCTCCCGCAGGCATATGGCCACTTCCCGACATTTCGGTAGGTTCCCAGGTTGTCTTGTTTGATAGGCCCTGGAAGATGATAGCCGTTTAGGGGCGCGTCCTGTGGGAAAACTCGGAGGGACGGTCTTAGATATGTTAAAGCAATTCATGATAATGAATTGGATTTAAATACATTTCCCGAATGTTAGAAGGGAAATGGGATAAACGGTTTGGCTTCAGATACTTTTCCTGGATGGAATAAGGGAGATGGAAGCATGTGGTATGAAAAAGCATTTTTATGATAATAAAAATGGCTTTTAAATACATTTCCTGGATGGAAGAAGGGAAATGGGATGTTATAAAACGGAAAAGCATTTTTATGATAATAAAACTGGCTTTTAAAAAGTTATATGATATGTTAAAGCAATTCATGATAATGAATTGGCTTTTAAATACATTTCCTGGATGGAAGAAGGGAAATGGAAAGTTTTGAGATGAAAATGAAAATGGAATTGGTAAACATGTAATAAATGAATTCTCATTCCGGGAGATATATCTGGACGTGTAACATGATCACCATATAAAACATGAGTATGTATATATAAATTGAGTACCGAGGGTTTAATGGATCTCTGCGATCGACCTTGCCGTGCAGTAGTGTATCAGGGGGGTGGATTTCGCTTTGCGAGAAACCCCACGCACGAACATGGTATAGTGTTGAGACTGGGGAGAAGTTCAACCCTTAGTGCTCTAATATTGGGATTTATTATATGGTGTGTGTGTGTGTATATATATATATATTATGTGCTGAGGGTCTAATGGATCTCGACGATTGACCTTGCCGCTTAGTAGTGTATCGGGGGGTTCCTTGTTTCGATTTCGCTTTACGAGACACCCCACGCACGAACATGGTATAGTGTTGAGACTGGGGAGAAGTTTAGCCCTTAGTACTTGGAGTATCTAGGGTTGATAGTAGTTGGGTGATAGACTAGTTTAGCAGGGTAGCTTGACTAGGATGTTTAGAGGGATGCGATAGGAGTGCACTATTAAAAGAGAGGTGAGGGGTATCTCATGGGAGTGCGATACCAAATTTAAATATGAGATAAAACCTTTTTCTAAAAATAGGGCATTTATGCACTTGCTAAATATTTTCAAAACTTGGGCTCTAACCCGTTTATCTACTTTTCCTCTCTTGCTATATGTATATTATAGGTGTCTAGACACAGGGACGCCTGGATGGCACTTATTTTGAGTTAGACGTCAGCTGCAGCAGCTGTGGATGCGTGCAGGTTCTCGATATACGCTTCTATCATTTAACTCTAGATAGAAGGTACTGTATAAGCATTCGGGCCAATGGCCCAATTGCATTTATTTATTCTTTACCGCCTTTTAGTGCGGCATTCGATATGGTTGTATATTTTGACCAAGTGTTCGGTCATTTTATTTCATTTCAGTTTCATTTACGCATAAACTGTGTGGATGTTTTAATTCGTAGTTGTATAAAAAGAGTAGTTAAGTAAAATTTTGGCACCGGCCTAATAGGTTATTAATAATTAAAATTGATTTTCGACAGTGATGCTAAGAATGATCCATATGAGACCCCTGTTTTAATTTTCTATAGGAGTGATCGCCCGGTATTTTATTAGGTGGGGTGTCACACACTATTATCTGGGTTCAAGGACCCTAATTGAAACGAGTAGCCGATATTCATGCTCGGGGATTTTGCTCTGACACATGCGTTGACTAATATTTTTCAGGGATTTATTTGGAGTAGCTGCATAGGATTTATTGGAGATCTTTTTGGAGGTGCAGCTGGAGCTATTTTATTACTATCGTTTTTAGATTCTTCTCCTATTCCATCGTATTTATTATGAGACTATATTTGAGTTTTATAGGGCCATTCGATTCCAAAGTTGTTCGAAGACTTCAGTTGGAGTCTATTTATTTAATAATTGAGATATTCGGAGATTGCATGTGATGGATTTTATCGCACAGTGGTGTTAAATCAGTTGAATGTTCTTAATTTTTGGGATTGATTTAAATCATTTATCTTGTGGATTAAAATTTTAGATGTCTCATATATATCACATGCTAAGGATGATACTTAATTTACTAACGCCCGACTTAATTTTGGTGGCGGCCGACGCTAGAATTTAATGGGGTGTTACAGATGGTATCAGAGCATGGTCTTAAGTCTTGTAGGTTATGAGTCCGTTTAGCTTCTGCATTGCTTATATTTGATTTCCTTTCGATGATTTGTACTCTTAATTTTTCTGAGTCTGATGTTGGTTGTTCCTATCGTTTCAGATGACTAACACCGGGGGAAATGGTAGTAGGAGAGAGGAGTTCGTTTCTGGTCATGCAGTTCAGAGCAGATAGAGGAAAATTATTCTGGATGCCTAGGCACTAGCTATAATTGTGCGAGAGGCCACAACGGACGGTATTGAGATTGGGAAATAGAGAGGGGTGATGTTAGAAACCCAACGGAAAGGGGAACCCGTGTCAAATTGGGACAGAGTGAGGACCATCGTTTTCAAGGGGAATCCTTCTACCTTTGTCAGAAGATCTGATCCCATGATCGCTAACCAATGGGGAAGGGACATGGAATGACACTTGAGATTAGTGGAATGCATGGAGTTGCAAAAGCTGATGTTAGAGACATTCAAGTTGTCGGGGAATGTCTTAAAGTGGTGGGAGAGCACCACCACACCGGAGGAACAAGATAAATTGAGTTATGTTGAGTTTCAAATTAGGTTCAACAACAAATACTTCCTGTATGCTATCAGGAGTACAAAGAAAAGAGAATTTCTGGAGTTGGTCCAAGGTTCAAAATCAATTATCGGGTATGAACAAGAGTTCACCAATTTATCAATGTTCATACCGGAGGAGATAGACACGAAGAGGAAAAGGATGGAGTGCTTCCTCAAAGGGTTGTCTTGGACCATTAGACAAATGGTTTTGGGAAATCCGGCATACACGGCTTACGCCCAAGTAGTGGATGTCACGATGTTACATTAACAGGAGAAAATAAACTATCAAAAGAAATTGGGAAAAAGGCAAGAGACAGAGGGCCAGGGAGGAGACAACAAGGGTCGTAATGACCAAGAATGGAAGAGGCAGAGTTTGAACCAAGGATGGAAGAACAATAATTTTCATCAGGACGACAACCAGAGACAGGGTCGTTAGGGGGAGCAAAATCGGAATAGGAGTTCGGAGCCTTTTCAGGGTACTTGTTTCATTTATGGGAAGTGGGACATAAAGAGAATAAGTATTTCAAGAGAGAGGGCCATCAAGGTCAAGTTACTCAGGGCCATCAAGGCCAATGGCCTCCAGCACCAGTAGCGTCTGGAGTGCGGGGAGCGCTAGCAGTATTAGCGGCGACAGGTGTTCAGGGAGCGCCAACAGTGCCGCCAGCATCTGGTGCACAGGGAGCGGCGACAGCACCAACCAAGACTGGTTATGGGAGGTGTTTCCTACTTCATCCTCTAGAGGAGCAAGCGTCGCAGGAACCACGACGTGGCTAAGTAGAGGACCGGTACGTAAAATGTTTTATTACGTGTTATATGTATAGTATTCATATTTTTCACTTGAGTAGAATTAGGTATATTCGTGCCTAATTAGAGTACGTTATGGTAGACTCGTGAACTATGGTTTTTGGTGCGCACTTAGTTTTGCGGAATTTTGAGGACGAAATTTCTTGTTAGTGGGGAAGTATGTAACAACCCGAATTTTTAAATGGATATTTTTAAATAAAATTAAAATATTCGAGACAAATAAATATTTTGAATTTAATGATTTTGATTAAATAAATATGTTGCTTATGATTTTAGAAGAATAAAACTTCAAGCGGAATTTAAAATGGAGTTAAAATGAAATTTTAATTGATTTTAAAAGATTTTATCCCTTAAGTTATTTTAAGCCGGCAGTGTCAAAATACCTGAGTGGTCGATAGATCGCCCACCATGCAACGTGGAGATTCATTTTCGCCTTAATTACTTCTCATAATGTGCGCATTTAAGTCCTAATTAGTATGTTGTTTAAGTTTGATGCAAAAAATTTTCCAAGGAATGATTGTGACACGGTCAAGGTCCGTATAACGCGATTTTTGCCCGCGCGTGTCGCGTAGGACGCGAACTTGCCTTATTTCTGTAGGACTATTTGAGATGGATAAAAATAGTGTGACTACATATTTGGGACCCTAAAAATACCTATGAAAATACCATGGGATCAAAAGTCAAAAAATAAATAAATAAATAAAATATTATTATTTTATTCAACAAAATAAAAGTGCCCAAGAAATTCTGAAAATCACCATACCGACTAAAAATTTAATTTTGAGCAACTTTTCCTTCTTTGATATCTCCGAAAAAAATTATTTATAGCCGATTTAGGCCATTTTTGTGTTCGACCAGACCTCCTTTTTTAGGGGTGTTGAGGTAGGTGAGTTACATCTTTGTTTAATTCTCAACCATCCATTGTGTTACCATCTAGTCCAGCCTAACATCTGACCAAAATGATTGTGTTCTTAAACATTCAATGGATGAGAGAATTTTGGATTAAACAAATGAATTAATTAATGGGTGATTGGAATATAAGTTGTATTAACCTTTAGAGTTGGAGAGAAGAGAAAGCCATCACATTTTTGCCATCTCTCCCACTCCCTTAAGCTCTCACAAATCAGTAGTAAGTTTCAAATTCGTGACCACCCCTTGAGCCACCATAAACCACCATTAAAATCACGTTCAAGCTCAACTTTGGAAGCTTAAACAAATCTGTCCCAATTTGGTTCAAAAGGAGTTTTTGTTCAATTTTTCAAGAGGAACTCAGATTTCTAGTCAATTTATACATTTAATCACATGCATATTTATCCTATTCTTTTCCTTTAGTGTTATGTGTCTTGATTTTAGTCTCCATTAAACTCATGTGTTCTAAAATAAATTATGAACATAAAATCTTAAGAAATAAATATCGGGACTATTTTGCATGAAAAATTAATACTACCAAATACTAATAATTTTGTTGTTCTTTGGGTTGTATTTGGGTAGTCGGGTATGTTATTGGCATATGCATGTAGACGAGCCCTTAGAAATCAAATTTGAATGTTTCATGTAAAATCCTAAATTAACAAAATTACTTGTGCTAGAAAAACAATAGCTAAGATGGAACGTGTGTGTAATGATGATTCGGAAAAATCACAATATTAATGTGTTCTTGATTTTTCTCAATTTAGATTAAAATCGTTTAATTGGGAATTTAGAGTTATGAATTTTTTTATAAATAGTTGATTGTACCACTTATGTAATATTATAATTTTGAATTATCTCAGGAACGTTGGGTATTGTAGGTAATTGGTTTTCACCCCTTGTTATAGCACACTTATTAGGTATGTGACTAGTAAGTGGGCCTTGGTTGGGATTTTTGCTAATTAGGTTTGTGACTAGTTAGTATGAGTTTATGCGAGTTATATAATTTGGGGTGGGGGCTAATTTTCTACATGATACCATTTTTACGATAACCTAGGATTGATATCTAGGTGGAGTAAAATTTTTATAATCATCCTTTACTTAGAATAGGACGAAAATGTGTTTTGGGAACCTTAGTTGGGACTAAGAGATAATTGGAGAATTTTCACATCACTTTTAAGGGTGGGAGAAATTAATTTAAATAATGAGTTTGAGAAATTTTGTGAAATTAATACCGCGGTACTAAAACGGGTGTTAAAATTGGTGGTGGCGTAATGTGTCAGTGACCGAAAATCTAAACGGTTCAGCTTGGGCAATTTATATCGTGTCGTGTGTGGAACCTTGTCATATCGCAAGGATCGCTGGATAAAAACGGATCAGACGGTGGGCTTGAGAAGGGGACGTGTGTGTGGGTGGAACCTTGTCATATCGCGAGGCCCGACAGTTAAAACGTGTCAAACTGCGGCTTTGACAAAGGGATGTGTACCTTGATAAATTATCTTCACGGTTAAATTAATTAAATTTAACAATAGTTAGGGATGTGGGTTAATTAAAATAATATTGGTGTGGCACATTTGAAAGAAACCTTGCGGATACTTAGAAATTTACTTTTGATGATTATTAAATTTCTTTTAATTAAAATATTATATTATTACGGTCGATATATATAGCACTATTGTCTGGGTTCAAGGACCCTAATTGAAAGGAGTGGCCGGTATTCATGCTCGGGGCTTTGGCTCAGACGCATGTGTTGACTAATATTTTTCAGGGATTTATTTGAAGTAGTTGTATAGGATTTATTGGAGATATTTTTGGAGGTACGGCTGGAGCTATTTTATTTCTTCAGAGTTAGATTGTTCTCCTATTCCATCGTATTTATTATGAAACTATATTTGAGTTTTACTGGGCCTTTCGGTTCCAAAGTTGTTCTAAGACTTCAGCTGGACTTTATTTATTTAATAATTGAGATATTCGGAGATTGCATGTGATGGATTTTAGCGCATGATGGTGTTAAATCAGTTGGATGTTCTTGATTTTTGGGATTGATTTAAATCATTTATCTTGTGGATTAAAATTTTAGATGTCTCATATATATCACATGCTAAGGATAATACTTAATTTACTAACGCCCGACTTAATTTTGGTGGCGGACGCCAGAATTTAGTGGGGTGTTACAGGTACCATCCACATGATACGGACTGACTCTAGAGGTGACATTGGCCTTCACAATATATAGGACTATGGTCGACATATCCCCCGTGAAACACCACCTTTGGCCTTCCATAACTTACACTGAGGCCGCCACCACCCACTCGCCACCATGTCTACTACATTGACCTGTCAGAAAAAAGGATTACAAATTTCTTCAACCGTCTCCTCATCACCGAAGGAAACACTTCCTCGAGTCACAGAGATGAGTTCACCATCAACCCTCAGGTTCAGGAAATGATGATAGACTGAGACTACTCCATAGAAAAAAGACTTGGGTTATATGAGCAAGGACCCATGTCCTTCAAATCCTCTAACCTCTCAGACTTTATATTCGAGAGTAGGTACAAAGCTACATGATTCGTGTCAAATATTGCATTTTATTCCCCCTTCTACTATAATGATGCAATCCCATGCTTGTTAAACTCTCATTTTATACTCATTTACTATACTCAAGTTTTATACTCATTTACTATATAACCTTCTTTATTTGTCATTAATCACTTTGCAATGTTATTTGAGTATTTACAAGGTTTACGATGCTAATGACGAAGTTTGGATGCAATTTCGGCAAAGAATATCCACATACGCACCTTCATGGGAAAAATAGTAAATTTAAATGACTAATTCAAACCTGGAGAAATCACTAAAGTAATAGGTCTAGAATTAAGGAACGCTTGGTTTCAAGAAGCATGTCAATCTGAGTTCAAACGAAGAAATTAAAAACGTGCAAAGTTCAAAACCAAAAGATAGTCAAAGTCAAAGACCCATAGTCAACCCCCATGACCCGAGCACTATTGAAATATTATTGGGACCGAAATATGGGTTACGTTGATTCTTGCAGTGCATCGATCGGATATGGTATAAAGAAGTTAAAAGTTTTTGGGGCTTAATTGTGTTTATGAAAATTGGGTTTTATTTACTGGTTAAATATATGTTCCATTAGCTTTATTTTCTAACAAATGAAATTACTTAAATATTCTTTTATTACTTTCCATGAATTTCAAACTTAATGTGCCACTAGCTTTTACGCATTTATTGACCCCACTATGATTAAATAATGTATCACTTTTAAAAGAAAATTCTCTCTTTTTATCCTCAGAGTTTTTAAACTCCCTCCCAGGTTCATGTACCTTTTGCTATTATATTTTATCTTTTTTATCCAAATAAATTAATAAAAAGTAAGAAAAGCCTCTGATTCCTTTAATGAGATAACTTATAACCAAAATTTTAGGGTGGATTATTCCTATTGTCCATCCTCGGCCACTTTATTCAACTCTCATAATCATTTTGTCTATACCCATGTTAACCCTCAAACTACTAATCATCACCTACAAAAGGGGTCGCTTGGGATAGATATTGGGCATCCGATTTTAGGAAGACCCAATTTTGGGCAGATTTTAGTCGTTGGTTTTGAGTAGTGTAGTCCCACTTTTTAGTTTGTAATAAAATTTCAATCTCAATAAATTGTTCTTTTGATCTATTTGATTGATTAATGATTAGTTTAATTGATTTTATAATTAATCGTACACTTTAAAATCATTTTTCCTTTTCAAAAATATTTCTTCTCTCCCATTGTTTTATTTAATTAATTGAATATTATTTCTAGGCAATTTTAATTAGGTTGAGGTTAATGAACTCATTTCGAGTGTATAGTTGCATCGCTGTGATATGATGGAATTGGCCGATTTTTAATGGGTTGATTATTTTTGGAAATACACCAAGAGGCCTTAATGGAGTATATCACGTATGCACCATATATGCAATACCATGCGTGTAGTTTCAGAATTACTCCTGACACCAAACTCATATTTGGATTTTTAAGAAAATTTATGGACTCACACCCCAAGTTCAAATAATTATTCAAACAAGTATTAAATCATGTTTTATAACGCGTCTAACCATGTAACCATTTATGCTACATATTTAGAAGTGACGAATTTAATTATCAACATATGCTTTTATAGTTTTAAATTAATTTAGTATAAATATTTGCCTACAATAAATTGTAGAGTTAAAATATTTAAAAATCCAAAATTATCTTTTACACTTTTTTAAAAGTAATAAATCAATTAAATTTTAAACAGCATTCCCTTTGGATTCGATACTCGAACTCACCGTTATACATATAAAACATGTGTAATTGAAGTTTAGGTTTTTTGTATTGAGGTGCAAAATCGACGACAATGACAGCATATTTAGAGGACACTCAATTTTTGCCTGATCAAAATGGCGTCGTTGTCGGGGAGTGTTTTTATTTAAAATTTGATTTATTTATTTCTTTGTTCATATTTTTTTTATATCTTTTGTTTGAATTTATTTTCTTGGAACCGTGAACATTTGAGATTCAAGAAATGCAAAAGACAAGTTGTAGTGCGCGTTTCTGGAAATTCTCAGAAAGCGAACTTTTGTAAGTATGTCTTCATTTAATTCTTTCAATAGTTCTAATAGTTTTGATAATGGTTCATAATATTATTATAATAATACTTTTTCAAGTTTTCCACCACCGATGTCTTTTGGTGAATATTTATAAATTTCTAAAAAACAATATTTGGGAACTTATAAAATTAATTATTACTATTACAATAATTTTCACAATAATGGTAGTGATGATTATTATAATATTAGCTTTTATGACTATTATAACAATTTTGCTACAAGTTACAGTAATGTCATTCCAATTCTAGAAAATGAAGAATTTGCACCATAACCGGTGTCTTTTGGCGATTATTCACAAATTAATTAAAATACAAGATTTAAACGTCATTTTTGCGAAACTTTAAATGGGGAATATGTAAAACCCTATGACGAATCATAGAATTTTGATCGCTGATTGACATCTTTGAAACAAAATGTGTCCCTAATGACCCAAAGCTTAGACGAAATGGAAGTTTCCCTCGCGAAGTTGGTTTAAATAATAAAAATGCGAAAAAATGATGATATTATTGAATTAGAAAAACCTTTAAATGAATTGAACGCTTCTTTCGAAAATATTATAGAGTTATAAATCTCTATTCCATCCCAAAACTTTTTAGAAGATCAAATGCTTAAAAGTTATTCTAACCATTATGAAATTCTACCATCACTTCACCACTCGAAGTTTACACATTGTTCTACCCATAATATCAGTAGGTAACTCACTATATCCTACTGGTTTAAGTCATCATTTCCCTCAAATCCCTGTGACCCGAATTATTCTTCAAATTAGGTAATTCTCTCAATTTAGCCTAATTACATTTTGCCCTAAATTTCCCATTATAAGACTAGGTCCAACACCCAACCTAGGCCTACTGGTATTCTAATATAATCCCAAATATATTAAAATAATTCCCAAAATTTAATCCCAAATGATTTCCCAAGGATTCTAAACGAAAGGAGAAAATTGGCCAAAACGCGTCGAATTGATTCACCTCTAGAGGTCTCGTCTTCTATCTCTAGACTGTTACGGGTCTCACCATTTTTAACCCCTCAAACCTTCATTACACCATCCCAAACTCCCAACCAAAGGTCCAAAACATCAAAGCAATCTATATGGGTAATTCCTAACATACTAGAATCATCAAAACATAATTTAATCATCAATAAATTCCCAAATATAAATTTATTTATTAAAAACCCTAGTTCATTAATCTTAATCAAGACCATAAAAACCAGATTACTTCACTAAGATACATCATAGTTTCGTGTACTTCTACTGCATACATGTAAGAATCAATCGTATATCAATTTCCAAATCAAGGGTTCAATATATAAGTTCTAAATTCATTCAAATAACATAAAACTCACGGGTGATTTAACCTAGACTAACATGGATATCATACATGCTATAATTTAGCAAGTTTAAACACTTGCATGATATGGTAGGTCAGATCCATTGATGAATATGGGTATAGGTGTGATCCTATCCTTCCAATCTACGCAACGGTGGTGGTTTTGGTGGACAAGGGGTGTGAGCCGGTGATTTTAGCCTTTGGAAACTCTTCTCCTCTTCCTCCTTATGCCTCTCTATAACTTGTGTATTTCTAACCCTATAATACATAACTTAGAAGCTGACAAAGGTATCTCAAATTCGTAGGTCTAATTCTCTCAAAAATGTAAATGATCAAAATACCCCTTAGGGGTGCCGGTATGGCCTAAAAGTGCCCCGGAATTCAAACTAAATCCCGGGTAGACTTTTCTGCCTATCTCGAACCTTCCGGACTCAATGGAACACTCAAAATGACAATTTGGATGACTTTAAAATAAATTACTTTTTGTCCCATTTAATTAGGTCCGGACATGACTGACACGTGTGTCCCGACTTAATTATCGTAACTGTCGTATTTTTCACTCGCGATAATTTTAATAAATTAATAATCACATATTAATTTATTCACCAAGTAATATTCAATATAATTCACCTCAGTAAATACTAACC
This sequence comes from Sambucus nigra, assembly GCA_949130495.1. NCBI lineage: Eukaryota > Viridiplantae > Streptophyta > Magnoliopsida > Dipsacales > Adoxaceae > Sambucus > Sambucus nigra. The sequence continues at coordinate 350,011,628 of OX422222.1, read as the reverse complement.
ATTATCTCGCTAGTTAATATATATTTTAATCTGAATTAATTATCAATTAAATTAATTTCCCATATTTACTTTTAATAAATCCCATATTTAAAAAACCATTAAAAATACGGGGTGTTACAGTAATATCCCCTGAAGAAACTTTATAGTTATTATACTCAATGATAATAAACATTCCTCCTGCCCTTTGCCCCATAGACGTAATCCATCGTAAGGATGGATGACGTATAATTTGTTTATTTGCTTGCATGTTATTCCCAATCGTTACATATAGATTCATGTATTGATTTTCACTCTAATGATTGTAATTACCCCATCTTTCTATGACTTCTCATATTTACAAAAGGATAAAAGGTATGAATAGAAAAATCACACCTTATATCCATATATTTTTTTCAACAAAATTTAACTCTCAAATAAGATAAGGCTAGAAGACATTTGTTCTTGCCTCTTAAGTATTAACTTGAATCATTCAAAATTATAAGATACCAAGTATTATTCTTTAAGAGGATGATCACTATATTTGGCTTTGAATGGTTAATATGTAGAATTACCTTTAAATATCAACATTGAATCTGAAACTGACTCTCTCTCTCTCTCTCCCTCTCTCTTTCGCTCGCTCGCTCGCTCGCGCGCGAGAGAGAGAGAGAGAGATGCAAGCTCATGTGCTGTAGCACACCAATTTTTTTAAAATACTAAAAAAAAATTATTTGATTTTTTTATCTGATATTTAAATATTTCAACGGACCCATAAAAAAATCAACTCAAAAAAACATCATGTGCTATTTTTAAAAAATCGGTCAAATTTTTGCAGCTTTTAAAGTGCTTAAAAACAAAAAGTTTGACCCTTGTTTTTTAAATAGAAAAAAAAAATTTGAGCTAATTCTTTTATATGGGTTACTTGAAATGTTTGAATATCACACAAAAAAATTAACGCAAAGATATTTTTTTTACTATTTTAAAAAAAATGATATGCAAACTTAGTGTGCACAAGAGCTTTTCTCTCTCTCTCTCTCTCTCTCTCTCTCTCTATATATATATATATATATATATATATATATATATATATATATATATATATATATATATATATATATATATATATATATTATATATATACTGTAAAAAAGTTGGGGTTTTTACTTAATCCATAATTTTTAATGTCTTATTTGACTTAACCCCTAATTTTTTCGATTCCTTTGACATGACCCCCAAATTTTTAACACCATTAGAAGTCTATTATAAAGAGATTGTACCTAATGTGATGGCAAGTTCCCCCGCTCAAAATACGATTGGTCTCGGATTCGATACATGGGAGCAACCTCTCCATATATAGGGGTAAGTTCAGTTGACATCCACCTCTCCCAGGCCCTGCAGTTAAGGGGGAGCCTTGTTCACTGGGAATGACCTTTAGAAGTCTATTAAAAAAATCAGTATATCCTAATTAGACTTAACGCCCAAATCAATTTTTTGATCGAAACACTATCACACTTCATCTTCCTCCCAAAATTAGTATACCCTATTTTTTTCTTCCACACTATAACTATCAGCTCCTCCTTAAACCCCTCTTCCATTACCATACCATATTCATATAACCACCATAAAAAATCACCTTTAAAACTACTAGGCACATAACACCATCGTCATCAACCTTAAAACCACATGAAACCATAAAAACCAACACATCTCAAATAATTGTGACACCACCATTATCACCCACATAAAACTACCATTATCACTAACCTCAAACTAACGAAAACCATCGAACCACCATCTTCACTAACCTCAATCTAACTAAAACTATCTAACCATTATAGTCACTAACCTGTAACCAACCGAAACCATCGAATCGCCATTTTCACCAACCTCAAACCAACATAAATTGGATTTACAATCGGGCTTGAAATTGAATTTACAATCCTTCAGGCGAACCCCTCATATGATGGTTTCAAATTGTGAGGTTTTTTAATCTTTGAAGAATTTTGTTTGTACAATCTTACACTAATTGTAATCCTCCCAAATTTCTATTGTTAGTTGGTTTTCATTTTGGTTTTGGTTTCTAGTTTTGAGATTTATGATTTCTGTAGTGGTAGTGGGGTGTGTGGGTGTGGGTGTTTGTTTATGTTTGAGAGAGAGAGAGAGAGAGAGGAGGAGGGTTGAGGGAGTGGTTGTTAGTGGGTGGGGGTTCATAGGCCAGTTGGTTGAGGGAGGTGGTGGATGGGTTGTGCGGCTGGGTGGGTTGAATGAACGGAGGAAAAAGATTTAGGGTTTGTTTTAGTTTTAGGGTTTTGATTTGGGTAAGAGGATGAACTTAAGAGTATTTTGGTAAAAAAAATATTTGGGGGTTAAGTATAATAATAAAATAGTAGAGGATTGACAATGTTAGGAGTTTGTTAGAATTTAAGGGGTTATGTCTACGAGATTAGTAAAATGGAGGTTATGTCAAATATATAATTATAAGGCATGGTTATGTCAAAAAAATCATTTAAAGTTTTATTCAAACATTAAATAAACACAATTTTCAAATTCAAATTTAAGACTTTAACTTTAGATTTTGGACTTCAAAGTCAGATAAAAACTGCAACATGATACCTGATTTCATTTAATTTAAGGGATTATTGTCACGTAAACCCCTCAAATTTTTGGGATTGAATCATTTTTTACCCAAACTTTTATTCAATTCAACCTCTATCGTTTACATATAAGTCAATGTGTCCCAATTGGAAATCGCGGTTAGAGTGTTAACAAAATTTTGTTACGTGTTTAATGAATGTGAGGAGAAGTTTTATTAGTACATATTTGAAGGGTTAATTTTATAATTAGTATTACATATGTAAAAGGCAATTATGTACACTCAGCAACATAATAATTAATAATCATGAGAAATATAAAAACTCATTAAGTTTTCAAAAAACGCTTCAACAATAAAGAAATCTCAAATATGTACAATATTTGTAAATTTTTTTATTAAATTTATATGACGATTAATCTTGAATCTAATTGATGGACATACATCTATCATCCATAAGTGAAACTAAAGTTATGCGAAGAATAATATATGAAAAGTTAAAATCAATACGAAATTGTATTCTCTCACGTACATCTTTTGTCTCAAGAACAAATACACGCAAGAACGTTCATGATCGCAAGCGCTTTCGCACACACTCACGCGTACACGCACACACACACACAATATATATATATATATACACAAACACACACACACACACATATATCAAGGTTCTAAAAAATGTGGGGTGTGATCGAGGCGTGGAGGTCAAGCCTTAAGCCTTAGAAGCCTAGGCGGGCCTTATGCGTGAAAAGGCATGAAAAGGCGTTTAGGCCTTCTTAATATATTTTAATATTTTTTTAACCATAATGTGGTTATTAAAATACTAAAATTATACATATCATCAAATATATGTCTGAATATATGCAAATTAAAATACTATTTGATTATTTTGAATTAGATAATGGTCCGGTTTGTAAAAAATTCCTTTTAAGGGCGATATCGTTTCACTTAAGCATTGTTGTTTTTAGAAAAAAGTGTTCCTTAAGGGATATATATATATATATATATATATATATATATATATATATATATATATAAAATAAAGCAGGAGGGTTTTTTTGTCTTGACCAACTAACGGTTGGGATGAAATCTTTGGGTTTTATATTTTATGTTTGTCAAATCTAACTCACGACTGAGATTACATTTGAGTGCTACCTACAGTGAGGTGTAAAACATACTAATATCTCACTGATACGCGTGCTGTCTGTCTCTGTTAAAGATGGCAGATAAATAACCCCTCACATATGAGATTTCTTTTCCCAACGTTTTACTCCCATCCCTTCTGCCATACCCGTACACCCACTACAAAAATCTTTCACCTTTACTTAAAAAATGGATTTACGCGGCTGGATAAGCACGGTTACCAACCTCCTTCTCTTTCTCTTATCCTCTCATATTCTCTCTCTATGATAACACCCTCACAGAACATTAAATGATGTTATTGGGTCAGATCGGTAGTGGATTTAGCCATGAGATGAGAGGGATTCTGGGTTTAGTTGTGGTGCTGACTCATTGCCGATAAGATTTCGGTTAGTTATAATTGTTTTTGTTTTCGTTTAAGTTTGATATTAATTGCAATTTACTTATTTGGGGTTTTTTGTTGTATCACAAGCGGTCCGCGGATAGTATGAGAGTGACTTGATGTTAATAGTTAATTCTCTGATGCATTCTATTAAGCAGACTTTCTGGTAGATCTCTGTATGACGTTTCTCTCTTCTCTTATCATTAAATGATGTCTTCTATTCCTGTCTATTTTTTGGTTAACATTTAAAACCGTCTTTGTTTAACAGCTAAAACTCGAATGGAGTAACACTCTTTGGCATGGTCTTGGATGAGAGTTTAGCACCGTCTATTGTTCTTCTTCATCTATCTTCTATTATTCCTGTTCACAATCAACAATATTGGAGATATATAGAGGTAATCCTGATTCTCTCTCTTCTCTTTCTTAGCTCTTGAACTTGGTTTGGAACTAATGAAATCGGTTTGGTGGGTGTGTTATCAGCAGATCTAAACTCGGTGGGTGCATCTGGTGTTGGATCAACTGGGTTAAAAAAGGCGGTGATGTTTAGTTCAAAAATGATTCTGGTCTATCTTCTTCCAAAACGATTTCGGTTTGGTTCAAACAGCTGTGAAGTTTTTTTTATCGATCTATTTTTCCTTTAGGAACCTATTGATTTTTTTTTTTAAATCGATCTGTCTTCTTAAGAATTTTTAGGTTCTTAATTATTTTGATTCTGAAAAATCGATATTTTTTCTCTTTGGTCATCGGATGAGTTTATCCAAATCCGCTATGATCCCTCTGTTTTTTCACCAAGTTTCACCAAGTTTGATCTGTTTGAACCCTCGGTTTCACCAAGTTTGATATGCTATAATCCGGTTCTGCAATGATCCCTTGGTTTCCCCAAGTTTCATCAAATCGATCTATTTGATTTTGAAAAAAAAAACACTGATATGGGTTTAAAAAACAATCACCGATATAGGTTTGATTTTGAGAAAATAACGACTGACCTGGGTTTCAAAAAATAACCACGAAAAGTGTAAACGATTGACCACCAATTTGGGCTTTTGGTTTTTGACATCTTTTCTTGAGATTTATGGTGAGAATTTATATGCCTTTTTACTGTAGTTGACATTTTGGTCTCTTCATGTGTTTACATTACAGGAACATAGCATAGATATCTCCACAGCTGTTGGATTCGTTGTGAACTAATTTTGGATACAAAGTTAGTTTTTGAATTTCTAGTTTGAGACGATCTCCGGCGGTGAGCTCTCGCCAACATTTAATGTTGTTTTTTCTATTGTTTTGTTTTAGTATTAGGTTTTGTACGATTTTTTGTTGCAGATTTATCATTGTTTTGTTTTAGTTTTATAATTTCTATTTGCGGGCTTATATTTTTATGCATATGAATTTTGATTTTTTATTGAGTAGTTGGCGTTTGAATTTGCAGGTTCTTGGATGTGGCTATAGGATTGCGAAGGTGTCGACATTTTTTGATTTACCTTGCGGATTTTATCCATTTAGTTTATAACAGCTTTTATGTCAAAATTTGTACGAGTAATTTTTTTTTATTTCATTCATGAACTTAAAAGTTTATGATTTGGTTCATCAACTTGAGTAATTTGTTAATGTATATTTTTTATTTAGTCTTTATAGATGTTTTAGAAATGTGTAAACGTTATTTAGTCTTGATAGATGTTTTAAATGTTATTTGTAACAAGATTTTACCCATTATTTTTCTTTTTAAATTATTAGAATGTAAATATTATAAAATTTAGTTGTAGTCGCACTACTCTTTGGTTAAGTACAAAGCATATTATACACAAGGAAACTACAAACTACAAGGGTTACACGTAACCATGATGAGTAAGTGTGCTATAATCACATATTTTCAGGTAAAAATTTATCACGGGAGTAACTTTATCGTCGTGTTATCGGCACGGGTAAAAAATATTATGGAAATAAATTTATTGTTGTGCCATCGGCGCGGGTACACTATAAGATTTTAAAATTGATTACAATTTAATTAATAAATGTTTAAAATATTAAACTATAAATGGTATTAAAAATTATAATAAGATCTAAAAATTATTTTTCCCGTTTAATTGAGCGACTTCATGAAAAATAGAGTAGTTTTCCCACTTTCACATGACAATAGTCGAGAAATTAGTCAATTATTGATGTGGAGAAATGGTGAACCATTTAATATGATTGTAAGCAAAAAATTATTTTGAAAAATACAATTGCATGGTTATTGATGAAAAAGTTGAGTACATTAATGTAGATTCATTTTTTAATAATATTTTCTTTTTTTTTTCCTACTAAATTTTGCAATCATTAACGAAAAGTTGTAAGAATGGCTAACTGGGTTACTCTTATTGTGATGCACGAGTTTTTTTATCGATGTATATTGTTAGGGTAATTAAGAGATGTCGAAGACATGTTGCACTGAATAAATTTAAAATACAAAACATTATGGAAATAAATTTATCATTGTGCCATTGACATGTGTACAAAAGATCACGGGAAGTAATTTATCGTCGTGCCATCGGTACGGGTACACCCTAGTATATATATATATGGTGAGGTTCAAAAGTGAACCAAAAGAATGAACTTTTTAACGAACCTACTAAGACATTAAAAAATTGATTCTTAATTTATTATCATAATTGGTCCGCGCCAGCGGAAATGAATAATTTTTTAATCCCCCTACTGGCGCGGACCAATTATAATAAGAAATTAAGGATCAATTTTTAATATCTTAGTAGGTTCATTAAAAAGTTCATTCTTTTGGTTCACTTTTGAACATCTCCATATATATATATATATAGAGAGAGAGAGAGAGGGAGGCTCACCTACATCATGCTCTATACATCACCCATGCATCACACCTAATTCTAAGCCCTAAAAAACATTTTTTTTTTTCAAATTATATATTTTTTCCTTGAAATTAACCTTCCAATCAACCCATATACAAAAATTTAGGTCAAAATATATTTTGTAGCTATTTTTAAAAAATCCACAAAAAATGCTAAAAATACCTTATTTTTAAGGGTCTGCGCGCAGCAGTTTTTTGTGAATTTTTTAAAAATAGCTACAAAATATATTTTGACCTATTTTTTTGCATATGGGTTGATTGGAAGGTTAATTTCAAGGGAAAAATATGAAATTTTGAAAAAAAAAGTTTTCTAGGACCTAGAATTAGGTGTGATGTACGGTATGATGTATAATGCATGATGTAGTTCAGCCTTCCTCTCTCTCTCTCTCTCTCTCTATATATATATATATATATATATATATATATATATATATATAGAGAGAGAGAGAGAGAGAGGGATGCGGTAAATGTAATTTGATATTTTTCACAAGGAATAATGACTCATATATTGCCTTTTATCATTACATTATAATTTATAATTTCAAGTAAAATAACACCCTCTCTTAATTAGTAATTTTGTACATACATATATAGAATTATCGTATTATATAGTACCTAAAACTTCATTAAAGTAAATAGTATAAGAGATTTTTGTAGAAAATTTATTAATTATTTAATAATATAGCTAGTATTTTAACGCAAATACATTACTAATTATCCGTTTAGACAAAAATACATTTTAATTTATAAATTATAATTTCCCACACTCGGTAGAAAATTTATTAACTTTAACAACCACATGTCATATGAAAGTAAGAATAATTTGAAAAAATATTAAAAATATTAATGAAAAATATATTGTAATTAGAAAAAAAAAACTCAAATATACAAAGAAAAGAAACAAAGACAAAATTTAAAAAAATAATAATAAAAAATTATCTTCTCATGATCCTTGATTTTAGGTTTTGAGGGTTTTGTTTAATTCAATTTAAAATATATCTGAGTTTTAATTTTCTAAACTTGGGTTTTGATTCAGTTTTTATCTCAACTGTGAGGGTTTGGGTGGTGGCTATGTAGCGGTGGTGGTGGTGAGGAAGGTGGCAACTGATCGACCGATGTGGTGGTAACGAATGTGATTGTGATTGGCGATAAAGAAGGCGAGGACGGGTGGTAGTGAAAAAGGTGGTTGCGAGTTGGCGGGGTTAGGGCGGATGACAGGGAAAAGATTATGGGCTAGCTATCGGGAGATTGAAGAACAAATAATTTTTTATAATTATTTTAAAAACTTTATTGTGTTTTTATATTTTTTCAGGTTTTGAAATTTATTTCAATTTAATATCTACTTTATATTCATTTTAAAGGATTTTAAAATTATTTAATATTTCAAATGTCGCACTGTACTTGAAGTTAATAGGTATTCTAATAATTTTAGTTTACATCTAACCTTATATTTAAATTGTATTTATTTCTAAAACTGAGAGTTAATAATATATTAAAGTATAAAATATCATATAAATATTATTTATCCAGATTGAAACGAAGTTGGTTCCGAAAATTCATTAATCCCAAAATTCTTAGAGTAACGAGGAAAAATAAACCAACCTCCTTATGGAATGCACACTACTCCACTACACGATTATATACTCTCACACGGTTACCCTCTGCGCACCATCACACCTCTCATCACCTCTAACAAAATGAAACCCAATTTTTAGGCCCATTCCCACCTCTTGGTGGAATTCGACACAAAATCTAATAGAACGTGTCGTTGTAAACCCTCTCGACAACTCATCGTTTTTATAATTCTCTCTCTCTCTCTCTCTCTCTCTATATATATATATATATATATATATATATATATATATATATATATATGCTCTTAGGTGGACTGGTCCGTATTTTAAGAATGCGGATCGAACATGTATCACCTAACAGCGCACCTAGAAATTATCGCCTAAATTATAGGCAAACTCTCTCTCTTTTCTGGGCTCACCGCCAGGTGACACATGTCTGGTCTGCACTCTTAAAATGCGGACTAATCCGTACAAGAGCAGGACTATATATATATATATATATATATATATTGTACTGCTCTTGTGCGAATCAGTCCGTATTTTAAGAGTGCGGAGCGGACATGTGCCACCTGGTGATGACCCTAGAAATTATTCGTTAAATTATAAATACACTCTCTTTGTTTTCTGAGTTTATCATCACGTAATACATATTTAATCCGTGCTCTTAAAATGAGAACTAATTCATACAAGTACAGTACTATATATATATATATATATATATATATATATATATATATATATATATATATATATATATAATAAAGCAGGAGGGCCTTTTTGCCACATCATACAAGTTTTGCCACGTCATATTGCCACATCATACAAAACATATATAAATAGTTTTTGTATCTATACCAGGCCATGATTTAATCTTTGGTATGTCCAACCCAACTAATGGTTTCACACGAAGCCACGTGTACTCATTTATACATGGCAGCAAAGAGCACAAGACTTGTGCAGTAAAGAGCACAAGTCTCAAGAAAAAATCTTGCTGACATGCATTATCTTCTTTAACCCACGCAAAATCTTCCCTATGTAAACCTGTTTTTCCACCCCTTTTCAATTGAAAACAGGAAAGTTAAGCCCCTTTCTCTCCACATCTTTTTGAAACCAAATAAGTATTTTCTCAGTGCACAAATAGGTACTTTCTCCACATCATTTTGGGTTTCTCTTTTGCTGCCTCTCTAAAACACATTTTTCCATATTGTCTCTCTCTCAAACACGCTTATTTCAGAGGTTTTTGCTATGAAGGCAAGAAACCAGCTAATGGGTTTGTTTTTTTGTCTTTTCTGCTTCAGTTGATAAAACATAATTTTTTTTGTCTTCATGATTTAGTTTTTCTTACAGATTTAAAAGGACGTGTCTCTCCATGAACCGAAGATATTATGAAGGCTTTCCTGAGTCGGTATACATTTTCTCCATTTAAAAAAATTCCTCCTACCTAAGTCTCATCCACTATTAGTCGGTATACCTGCTAATAATTTTACTTAAAATTCTGTATTACCCAAGACACACAAGCACATGGGTTTCATATTTTGTCATGCTTGAGGGGTTGAGTGGAAGCAACAGAGATTGAAAAGCAGCAGTAGAGGTCACAAATATGATTTGTGTTCCCAAACTCCTGTGAGTTAATATCGACAGTGGCTATTTTTTTTATTTTTCTATTTAATATGTTATCTCTCTCTCCTCGCATACAATATTGGGATTCACTCTTAGTGTAATTTTGAAAACATGTTGTAGATCCTCACAAAAGCTTTGTTTCAAGCTTTGTCCCGGTACCACTGATAACTGGATCGACATTTCTCTTCAGATGTGACGATCTCCCGTGGTGAGATCTGGCCAACATTTAATGCTGTTTTTTCTATTATTTTTTCTCTCTCTCTGCATCATCGAATGTGTTGCGTTGTGTCTTCATGGGTTTCTTACAGTTTCTAAGGAGATGGGTTTAAAATCATGGATTTCTTATCGTTTTTCATGCGTTGGGTTTCAACCCGGATATGGGTTTTTCAGTTAGGGGTTTCTCCGGCGATTGTGGTGGATGGATGTGTTGTCTTCACAGCGATGGGTTTCTCTGATTTTTTCAACTATAGGTTCCATTATTTTTAAATTTAAAGTTTGATGATATCTAAAGCCTCCTTTTATGTTTTAATGGATCTTATGTTATCATGTAGTGAGCAGAGAGAGAGAGAGATGGGAGATGGGTTTCTAGTTTTGACTCGATCGAGGTGCGATTATATTGTTACAATGGGACAAAATCAGAAGAAATCGGCGACGGAGCCAATTTATTGTTCTAAGGGGAAGATTATTATAGATGAAGTAAACCATTTGATTTATTTCATTTAATGTTCTCATATTTGGGTTTATCCCCTGTCTTTTATTGTTTTAAGCGATGGATTTTCTCATGTTTTCAGTGATGGGTATACCCAGATATTATAAATGATATATCCAAATATGATGAAATAAACCAGGAAATGATATTCCATTATTTCCAGCGATGGGTTCCATTTTCTTTATCCTCTATCATCTCATACAAAAAAATTGCTTTTAATTTTTTTGAATGATATAATTATATTCTATCATTTTTTTTCTTTTATCTTTTGTAGAAATTATGATGCAATGGAGGACTGGGTGTCCGGTGTGGGGGAAGGAGTTCGATTTCATTAGCTTCTGTTTCTCTTTTTCATTGTTTGTAGCTACATTTTCCTTTTTGTTTATACACTGTGAGACCTATGATTTAGAAGATAAAAACGTATAGTCAAGATATTATATAGGTGTAATTAGAAAAATTACACCCACAATCATGTTATTTTTAATAAATGGGCCTTTTGCTATAATCATTTCTCTAATTTGTTCTTTAGGTAAAATGTGTTGGAAAGGAAAATAAAATCATTTTATATTATTGTTATAGCTCAACTATTTGTATGTGATATATTTTTTTAACTAAATATTTTTTTATGATTAGGTACCTACAAGTCAAACCTAACGTACTAACCTAAGGGGGTAGACTTCGAAGTCTTACAGAGATGAAATTGGTACTCCTATTATAGCTACAGGAGGTCTGATCTATTAATTCAATTAAATCGAACCTAACAGTTAAAGCGGGTATAAACGGAGGTATAAACGGGTTAAAAGGTTGAACAAATCTAGGGAGTCCCAGAAAAAAATCAATTTTGAAATTTACTGCATTAAAAGATTATATCTTATTGTTGTGGATCTCGCTAGGGTATCAAAATGTGCATTAAAAATTTGTATCCATTTTTTTTCTTATGTGGGAGTTTCAAAATTGGGTTTCAAAAGTTGGTATCTCTATCAAGAGTCTAAAAGGATGAGAAAAGCTCTTGAGTTTGTGTTATATGTAATGTGTTTGAAGTGTAATAAATATTTACTTATAATCAAGTTTGTGTTTTCGGTATATAGCAGTACTGGTGTTGGTTGAAGGATGAACATTCTACTACAAATTTTCGGGGAAACAGTTATTGGTTAATGTTCCACGCAATGTTTCATATCACATGACATTTGTTTGTGTTTGGTAAAAAAATAATAAAATTTCAGTGTTTTTTTGTAATTTTTTAATTATTTGTGTTCGGTAAAAATTTTATGTCATGGCACTTTTACTTAGCCATATTTGTGTTTGGTAGAAAAAAGATTACAAATCATGTCTCATTTTAATTTTGTCGTGTTTCGATTTTTCTAAATAAATTAGAATAATATTTGAGTTGGTGGTTTGGGTTTCATTAATCGTAACGGGAAAGATATTTGTTGTTGTGCTGATGGTGTACCATGGGATTACCAACAATATTTATATTTGGACTATTGGCAACACGCGAACAAATTTATTACGGGAACAGATTTATCACAGTGCCATCAGCACGAGTACAAAATATCTCGGGAATAAATTTATCGTCGTGCGATCGGCACGGGTACACCCTAGTATATATATATATATATATTCACCTTCGCAAAAGACATTCCCAACCCTCATCACCACGAGAAATGACCATTTTGTTTTTGATATAGATTTGAATTCCATTTTTTCTTGAGAAGAGGGAAGAGGGAGTAGAACATTGGAGGTGATGTGACACACCTGCGTGGTAAGAGAATGGAAGGGTTTTGAAATTTGGATAGGTCAAATTATAGGGAAATAATTGAGTTTGGGATTTGAATAATTAAATAATCGAGCAGGTTAAAGAAAAAACGGTTCTAGTTAAATGTAATAAACGAAATTTTCTTAATGTATTTTTCCGATGAACTGAAAATCTTATTTAATTATTCCGATGAACTGAAAAGTGACACAACAAATTTTTTTTAATTTTTTTCCAAACACATAATAAGTTTTTTTAACCAAACACGAAGTTTTATTATATTTTTTACCAAATACAAACACAAACAGGATTCGATGTGGTGTTTATGTTTTACTTCGTTCGAGTTTGTGTTTGGTAAAAAAAATCATACTTTGTTTGTGTCTGGTAAAAAAAAAATCTTATTTTTGTTTGTGTTTGGTCAAAATATTTATTATTTGGGCTTGGAGAATTTTTTTTTGTTGTGTCGCATTTTAATTCGATCGTTTTTCTGTTTTTGTAAATAAATTAAAAAATATTTCGTGTCATGTCATGTCGCTTTTACTTGAATTTTGTTCGTGTTAAGTTAACAAAATATTTTGTGTTGTATCCATAAAATTGGATACAACACAAAATATTTTGTTAACTTAATACGATGAGAATCCAAATCAAAATAGAAACGCGATTAAATAAAATGCGACACAACAACAAACTCGATCGATGTAAAACATAAACACCACTTCGGATCGTGTTTGTGTTTACATTTTTAAATAGTTTTAAGAAATACTAAAATTTTGTAAAAGTAAAAAAAATAAGTTTAAAAATAATGGGTGTCGTTGACACGAACCGTTAAAAATGAGAGAATGTTAGGTAAATGTGAGTTTGAGGGACATAATGAATTAATTTTTTTTAATAGAATAATTTTTTAGCGCGGACCTTTATATACTAAAAAATTAAATTTTGTAAAATTTAGAAAAAAAAGATTAAGTTTAAAAAAAGGGGTGTTGCTTGCGCGAACTTTTAAAAATAAGAGAATATTGGGTATATGGGTGTTTGAAAGACTGAATGAGTTAAAAATAATTTTTATTAGAATGGTCTTTTAACGCGGACATTTATATAGTTTTAAGAAATACAAAAAGTGTTTTAAATTTTGTAAAATTAAAAAAAAAAATTAAAAATATAGGTTGTTGTTGACGTGATCTTTTAAAATAAGAGAATATTGGGTAAATGAGTGTTTTGAGCGACTAAATGAGTTATTTTTTTTTAAAAATAATTTATATTAGAATTGTTTTTTAATGCGGACCTTTATATTAAAATTAAAAAAATTAAGTTTAAAAATAAGGGGTGCAGATGGCGAGAACTTTTAAAAATAAGAGAATATTGGGTAACTGATTGTTTAAGGGACTAAATGAGTTAAAAATAATTAACTAACTCGGGGTTAACACTGGGGTAGTCTATCATTATTCCTGAGAGAATGTGTTGGCAATTGAATCTTTTGGTAAAGTCTTTGGGATAGGTGTTGTTGAAAATGGTTTGAGCAAGGTGCCTATTTTTTTTGTCGGGAAAAGTATGCCCTTTTAAGTCTTTTTCAAAATTCAGATATTATTGAATTTTCACATATGCTATAATTTTGACATATTCCAAAAAAATTATAAATAGTGTTGATTATAAGTTTTGGAAATGTCATGTTTCAAAATATTAAATATTTTGCATTTTAGTATATGTTGTGTATAATTTGGATAACAATGGTTGAGATGAATGGGAGATAGATTATTTTTTTGGCACAAACATAATATGATATGACTAACATGGTTTGCAATTTTGACACCCAATTTAACATGAAAAGACATGACTAACACGATGATAACAACATTGACACCCATTTTAACGTGAAAATACATGACAATTTTTACACGATTTACAATTTTGACACCCACTTTAGTACGAGTAAAATACGACTAAAATGATAATACATGATAGTACTACTTATGAACACGACGTCACACAACATCAGTTAAGTCTAAAAAAATATTTATTTGTTGTAAACTAAATTTTTTTTTGTCGGGGAACAAAAATATTACCGTTTTGCATTTACATACTTTGAAAATTTTACCCGTTTTGCGATTAAGTATTTTGAAAATGACTTAAGCCAACACAAAATGAGCAACCATGTTTTCGTCAGAGTAGAACTGCTATGCCTAAATTTTACGGGTCTTGAACTCTTAGTACTTCTGTGAACTGTGCCTAAATTATTTAAATTGTTTACACTTGCAATATATAAAATATTTATTATTTACATTATACACGACTTTATATTTTTTAAAGTTATCTGCGTGCCTTCAGGCACGAGCATACTTTTAAAAAAATTTGCCATTTTGTAATCACGCACATTGAAAAATTTTGTCATTTTGCAATTACATACTTTGAAAAATTTTCGTTGTTTCACGATTACGTACTTCGAAAGATTTTCGTCGTGCCTTCAGGCACGCGCATACACTAGGATATATATATTCACCTTCGCAAAAGACATTCCCAACCCTCATCACCACGAGAAATGACCATTTTGTTTTTTATATAGATTTGAATTCCATTTTTTCTTGAGAAAAGGGAAGAGGGAGTAGAACATTGGAGGTGATGTGACACACCTGCGTGGTAAGAGAATGGAAGGGTTTTGAAATTTGGATAGGTCAAATTATAGGGAAATAATTGAGTTTGGGATTTGAATAATTAAATAATCGAGCAGGTTAAAGAAAAAACGGTTCTAGTTAAATGTAATAAACGAAATTTTCTTAATGTATTTTTCCGATGAACTGAAAATCTTATCATAGTTTATTAATTAGATCACGTTGAATTAAGTTACAAAGTGATACTAAATATCTGTAATTCAAAAATAAAATAAAATAAAATAAAATAAAATAATAATAATTCAATGGCGGTAAGGTGACTTTTCTGACATGGTCAAAGCCGCAGAATGGGAGATGATTGATAATATCATACGGTCCTGGTGGAGGTATTTTAGCCACACAACCGAAAAGCGTATCACATCAAATGCATTCACAATTTTCATCTACTTGAACTAATTAATTAGTGAACGTCGACTATTAGCATGGACTTAAGAATTTTGTCCAAAAGGAGCCGTGTTGTCTTAAGGTTGCGATACTTTGATTTGATTCACTTATAATTGTGTACAGTCATTTCATATTTTGTCTTCTCTCACTCATTTAATCACATTCAAAGCTTTTAATTGTATTATACTTAAATTAATGCTCTACAAAAAAACAGTAGCCTCATTAACGTTTCATGAGTCAAACTGATGGGTGTCAAATTGCCAATGCCATTAAACATAAAGGAATTGGGTATAAGTATACGGATTGATGTGAGGTTTTTAAATGAAGAATTTAAATACAGATAAATTTTTCTCCAAATATTTAAAAAGTATATTTGGACAAATGTTTTTACATGGCATTTATATAATGTTTAGATATTCTGTTAATAAAAACAATTAAAAGTATTTTTTTTTTACTTTTTTAAAAAATTGTCATATTTTTAATTTATTTTAAAAAAATTGATTTATATTTAAAATCCTCATTTGACGACCTCGCAAAAACTTCGCTATATATATATATATATATATATATATATATATATATATATATAGGAGAAGGCTCACCTACATCATCATCTATACATCATCCATGCATCACGATTAATTACAGGCCCTAAAAAACTTTTTTTTTCAAATTTTATATTTTTCCTTTGAAATTAACCTTCTAATCAACTCATATGCAAAAAATTAGGTCAAAATACATTTTGTAACTATTTTTAAAAAATTCACAAAAAACTGCTAAAAATACCTTATTTATAAGGGTCTGCGCCAGCAGTTTTTTGTGGATTTTTTAAAAATAGCTACAAAATGTATTTTGACCTAATTTTTTTCATGTGTTGATTGAAAGGTTAATTTCAAGGGAAAAATATAAAATTTGAAAAAAAAGTTTTCTAGTGCCTAGAATTAGGTGTGATGTATAGTGCATGATGTAGGTGAGCCTCTCCCTCTCTCTCTCTCTCTCTCTCTCTCTCTCTCTATCTATATATATATATATACAACATACCTAGTTGTACGCCCTTAAAACATTTTCTTTTCAATTTTTTTATTTTTCACTTGAAGTTGACCTTACAATAAACACATGTTCAAAAAATTAGGTCAAAGTACATTTTGCAGCTATTTTTAAAAAAAATACACAAAAAATTGCTCAAAATAATTTATTTATAAGTGTTTGCAAAAGCAGTTTTTTGTTGATTATTTAAAAATAACTACAAAATGTATTTTGACCTAAGTTTTTGACTATGGGTTGATTGGAAGGTAATATCAAGAGAAAAATAAAAAATTTGGAAATAAAAGTTTCTTAGGGCGTAGAACTAGGTCTGATGTATATATCATGATGTAGGTGAGAGAGAGACAATTTTTAGTGTGGTTCCGCTGTAAAATCACCTACGTCATTTGTTGGTTTTATTTAGAAGGGTTAACCCTTCTAAATAAATCGCCTACGTTTACAATAGCTCAGTATGGTGTGCATATGAGTGATTCGAGTTGTCCCTTGAGCTAAGGGAGTAGTTTGTATTTATATAAGTGTAAAACTCTAGAGATGGTGCACGTTTATATTGTCACTCATTTACATCTGCATACAGTAAATGAAACTCCAGGAATTCAGCATTGGTTGATATCCCAACCGAGTAACTATTGGTATTCCTATTGGTTGGCCTTCTGGAGTTGATCGGCCTGTTAGCCGACTAAGTATCTCTAAAGCCAGTAAAGTGGTTGGTCGGTCACATAGGAGGACATGTGTTTATTCATCATTGGTCCATGTAGGAGAGCAATTTTTACATACAACAATATATATATATATATATATATATATATATATATATATATATATATAATGATAGGAAATTTTTTGAATCTTGAAAATATAAAAGCACAACAACGTCTACGATTTCACCACATTACGTACTTATATAATTTAAGCTTCAAATGAGCTCAAGATCATCTTCTGTTGAAGATAGTTTGATTAATACCATAGGTAATATATGGTGCACACAAGACACTTGCATTAATTATGTGGAAGAAACATGTATGAATTGCATTAGTTTGTCAAATAAATTATATTAATGTAAGACAATTTTTAATTGGTCATATCAAAATAATTTTTTTTCAATAGGTCTTATTTATACATACATTGAATATTCGCTAAATGTCCAAAAATAGGACATATTGGAGAAAAAATAATTTTTCATACGACCTCTTAGATAAAAAAAAACGATTGTAGGACCTATTGAACCACATGCTTAGTAAACGGGACTAATCAGAAAATCTATTTTGTAGACTTTTGTCATACCCCTTGTGGGTACACGGATTAAGAATAACGGGCCTGGACGAGTAGCCCAATTGAAACAGGCCCAAAGTCCAGACACTCCATACTTTAACATCAATTCGGTTATGACTTGGCCTTCTCCCATACCCTCGTAAAGAGGTGTTCCAGGAGAAGATGGAAGACGTGGGGGAGTCCAACACCCCCACTCCCTGAAAATAACATGTATATAATAAACCCTAGGTCTGGGGCATAGGACACGCACTATATTCTCTGTAATCACTCTCCGGAGTATATAAAAATAATACCGACTGCACCACCGTGGATGTAGACATTCTTGCTGAACCACGTACATTTCTTGTTGTGTGACTGGCATTTTATCTCCTTTATTTTGCTTGTTGATTGCGCTTCTCTTATCTGTTTGTGTTGAATAATAATTGTCACCACAATTGGTGCCATCTATGGGAAGCATTTATCTTCCCTGAGAAAGCCCACACGAACATAGAAGTCTGAAATGTCTGGTCACAGTAGTAATGCTCCTCAGGTAGGAGATATCCAAGAACAACCTGCCCCTCGCAAGATCAGATATGAAGTTCGGCGTTCAGATCAGAGGGCTCGCCTAGAAATGCCAACCTTAGAAGAAAACCAAGGACCAGCGAGGTCCACACAAATATCCAGGTTGATTGATGCTTATGAAGCGAGGTTCCAAGAGCAAAGGGAGTCTTCTCGCAGGCACGAAGATGAGAATGCTCGCCTCAAGATAAGGTTAGAAAGAATGGAGATAGATCTCCATCGTGGCACCAAGAGATGTCCATACTGCACTCCTAGCCCTCGGGCAAGCAAGTCTCGCAGCCGAGGAAGGAGCCCTAGACGTGAGTCCCAGAAAGTTGAGGAAAACGAGTCAGAGGATGACCTACTCGAGAAACTGCGACTAGCTCGCAATCGCAGAAGCCCAGCTCGTAGCAATGAGAACATATGAAGTCTGATCCCAAGGGAGATGAACCAACACCCTGCGCATCGCGGTATCAGATCGACCCGAAAACTCGCTAGGCGAGCTCTCAAAACTCAGATGAAATCACCTTTCTCGAGAGAAATAGAAGAAGAAAAAGCCCCCAAGAAGTTTGCTATTCCAAGGTTCAAGATCTATGATGGTAAGACTGATCCCATTGATCACCTCAGGCAGGCCATGACCCTCTGGAACCATCGAGACGCACTGATGTGATGAATTTTTCCCTCGAGCCTGCATGACGTGGCGCAGAAATGGTTCGAACGGCTCCCCAACAGGTCCATCAGAAGTTTCAAGTCCCTGGTCAAGCTTTTTACGGCACGCTTCATTACTAGTAGCTACCACCCCAAAAGGATGGATGCTTTGCTAACAATGAAAAAGACGCCTCAAGAGACCCTTCGAGACTACGCTAAGAGGTACTGGGAGTTATTTAACGAGGTCAAGGAATGCTTGGAGCAAGTGGCAGTAGCCTCTTTCAAAATTAGGCTACCCATTTCTTCCCTCATGTACCAGTCCTTGACCAAGAAAGAGGCCATCACCATCGACGACCTGATGGCCCGTATCGAAAAGTATGCCAAGGTGGAGGATGTGACCTGCCTCAGTACAGGGGGAAATGGTCGAGCTAAACTCACTACCAAAGGCAATGACAAAGTTAAGAACCAAAAGAAAGGAGGAAACAGTGGGGGCAAGAATGGCTCCAAGAACGAAGGCAGTAATGATGTGGCAAAAGCATTTCAGGCAGTCAACACTGTCTTCAGAGAACCTATTTACAAAATTCTCGCAAAAATCAAAGACGAGCCATTTATTAAGTGGCTCAGAAAGATGGGAGGAGATACCGCGAAGAGAAACAACGCACTGAGATACGCTTTTCATAAAGAAGGAGGACATAAAACCGAGCATTGCAAGGCTCTTAAGTCCCACCTCGAAGAGCTGGCTCAGTCCGGGCATCTGAACGAATTCGTGGAAAAGAAGGCAGAGAAAGTTGCTGCCCATAGAAAAGCAAGGCCCGACAACGTACTTGAAGATGATGCCAGCCATGAATTCGCAGTAATTCATAGGGCATCTAACGTGAAGCATATTCAAGGAAATTCAGCTCGAATGGAGGTAAAAAAGCTTACAGCGGTCATGCAAGCTTTTCAGATCGATCCAGCGAAGACACAGTCAAGAAAGCGTCGGCGAGCAGATGAAGTTGACTATAGTAAGCATATCGTATTTACAGATGAAGATATGGTGGGAGTGAGAACCCCACATCATGATGCTTTAGTCATTACTCTCAGAATAGCGAACTATGACGTCGATAAGTTGCTCGTCGCCCAAGGAAGCTCGTCCGAGGTAATATATCTCGACTTGTTCAAAAAATTAAAATTAAGCATCGTGACCTAAAGGAAGCTACTGTCCCTTTGGTTGGCTTCACTAGAAAGATGACTATGCCCTTGGGAAAAATCGTGCTGCCAGTAAGGGTAGGAAATATTTCTAAAATGATCGAGTTTCTGGTGGTTGACATTGACTCGCTATACCAGGCTATCCTCGGCAGAGGGTGGCTGCACGTAATGAAGGCAGTCTCCTAGACCTACCATCAGAAACTCAAGTATATGACCGAGCGAGGAGTAATGGAGATCCATGACGATCAAGCGATGGAGAGAAGATGCTTCATATCGACCATCCGCCCAAGACCAGAGAAGAAGGCCGACAAGCCTAGCGAGAAAGTTGAAGAACAGTAAGGTCTGATACCTTCGAAATAGAAATTAAAATACGGAAGGCCCGGAGTAGAGGAGACCAGGCTCCTCCCCTCCGAAAGGGTGGTCAAGGACCTGGAGGAAGTCGCAGTTGGAGATAGCGGCGATAGCAGGATCTTCTTGATCGGAGCTTCTCTCATAGATCAGGAAAAGAAGGAATTGACGATTCTGCTAAGGACCAATGTGTACGTCTTCGTATGGGAACCATACGAGTTACCAGGAATTGATCCTAGTATGGTTTGTCACCAGTTGCACGTCGACCCCACCTTCAAACCAATCATGCAGAAAGCACGGTGAACCGCACCCGAGAAGGAAAAAGCTGTGGAAAAAGAAGTTGAAAAACTACTGCATGCAGGATCCATACGGGAGGTCCAATTCCCCAAATGGTTATCCAACCCAGTAGTAGTTCCAAAAAGCAACGGGAAGTGGAGAGTCTGAATCGACTTCACTGACCTTAACAAGGCGTGCCCTAAAGACAACTTCCCTCTTTCGAAAATTGATCAACTAGTGGACGCCACAGCAGCTCACGAGAGAATGAGTTTTTTAGACGCATACTCAGGGTACCATCAGATCCCCTTGTACGCTCCAGACCAGGACAAGACAGCATTCATCACCACCGTTGGATTGTACTATTACAAGGTCATGCCCTTCGGTCTAAAAAATACAGGGGCAACCTACCAGCGACTGGTCACTAAGATATTCAAGGACCAAATGGGAGACACCATGGAAGTCTACATCGATGATATGCTCATCAAAAGCAGGAAGAAAGAAAATCACCTCTCGGACCTATCAAGAACCTTCGAAATCCTTTGGAAGTATCGAATGAAACTCAACGCAAGCAAGTGTTCTTTCGGTGTCGAGTCAGGAAAATTTCTTGGGTACTTGGTTAGTAAGAGAGGCATCAAGGCTAACCTAGACTAGATCGATGCAATAAATAGGGTACAACCTCCTCGAACCATCCAGGACATACAGAGTCTCACCGCTATGCTCGCTGCCTTGAACCACTTTATCTCTAAGTCCTCCAAGAAGTGCAAGCCTTTCTTCCATCTCCTAAAGGGAAACAAAATGGTAGAATGGAAATAAGATTTCTCGCCGGCATTGGATGAGCTCAAGGCTTACCTTAGCTCCCCACCACTGCTCGTCATACCATAGGAGACAGATTCCTTGTACTTATACCTCTCCGTTTCCAACCACATTGTCAGTTCTGCATTAATGTGTGAAAAAGCAGGAATCCAGCACCCTGTTTATTACGCGAGCAAGACCTTATTAGAGGCCGAGCAGTGGTACCTACCACTAAAAAAGATCATCTTTGCACTTGTAGTTTCCTCGAGGAAGTTAAAGCACTACTTTGAAGCTCACACTATCATCGTCCTTACATCGCACCCCCTTAAAGCAGTCCTAAAGAAGGCGGATTTTTCGGGCAGACTGTCTAAATGGTCAGTCGAGCTAGGACGATTTGACATCCAATTTCAACCAAGGAACGCAATCAAGGGGTAGGTCCTTGCTGATTTCATAGCCGAATTCACAGGTGAGCAGTCCCTCGGCCAATCTCGACTAGTAATGCAAAGAGTAAACCACGCAACAGAGGGAGTCTAGAAATTATTTATTGATGGAGCCTCCAACTCAAAGGGGGCAGGAATAGGCATTGTCCTTATTACTCCAGAAGATACAATCCTCGAACAAGGAATCAGGCTTGGATTTGCAGCCTCCAACAACGAAGTAGAATACGAAGGTTTAATAGCCGACCTTCAGAAGGCACACACCTTGGGGGCAAAGCATTTACAGGTGTTTGGCAATTCTCAATTAGTCTCTAATTAGATATATAGAGACTACAATGCAAAAGATAAAAGAATGGCAACCTACCTCACCTTAGTAAAAAGGCTAATGGCTAGCTTCGAGGAAGTCACTGTCCAGCAATTTCCTAGAGGACAGAATGGCCATGCCGACTCCCTAGCAACCCTGAGTTTGGCAATCGATTCCAATTTAAGAATAACAATCCCCATCGAATTCCTTTCTCATTCGATCATCAACCATAACGATGAACCACCAACCGTCAAACACGTGCTTCAAATTGAATCAGCACCAGTTGGATGGATCCTTTAAGGGACTATTTGAAGGATGGCTCGCTTCTAACCAATAAGAAGACCGCCCACCAGATAAGAGTCAAAGCCGCTCGATTTCACTTATCTCCTGAGGGCAAGCTATATAAGAGATCATTTTTCGGTCCCTACCTTCAATGTGTTCACCCGAAGGATGTCGAGCAAGTTCTACATGAGCTTTACGAGGGAATCTGTGGAAGCCATATTGGAGGAAGGTCCCTGGCTTTTCGAGCAATAAAGAAAGGCTATTGGTGGCCATATATGCAAAGGGACTTTGCGGTGTATGTTCGCAAGTGCCTGAAATGCCAACTTCATGCTCCTATGGTCCACCAACCTACTAGTGACCTAAAATTATTATCCAGCCCATAGCCATTCGCCCAATGGGGAATGGACATCATAGGACCACTTTCTGCCGTCGCATGCAATCGCAAGTATCTATTGGTCGCAATTGACTAATTCACCAAATGTATCGAGGCGGAACCCCTAGCAAACATCCGAGATGCAGATATGATAAGATTCATATGGAGGAATATAATCACCCATTTTGGCATCCCCAGAACCATCATCACTGACAATGGAACGCAGTTCGAGAGCGGCTCATTTTAAATTTTTTGTGGCGAGTATGGAATCAAGTATCATTTCAGCTCGGTGGCCTATCCTCAGAGAAATATCCAAGCTAAGGCTTCCAACAAAACGGTGATCGACGGATTGAAGAAACGATTAGAGCGAGCTAAAGGCACATGGGTAAATGCGCTACCACATATTCTATGGGCCTATCGTACTACTCCACGACGAGCGACATGGGAAACCCCCTTCTTATTAATGTATGGAATGGAAGCTGCCATCCCATTAGAAGCAGGCTTACCAACAATGAGGTCCAGCCTTGTCGACCAGGGATGTAATAATGCAGCATTGCTCGCTGAACTCGACCTAGCCGATGAACGCCGCGAGCTGACCGTAGTAAAACTAGCGAGCTATCAGCAACAGCTTGTAAGGCACTATAACAAGAAGGTCAATCCAAGGGCATTCCGAGTTGGGGACTATGTCCTAAGGAAAGTCCTGGGTAGCGGAGCAAAACCGTCAGACGGCAAGCTAGGGCCAAACTAGGAAGGACCATTCAAGATAACTAGAGATGATCTGCAGGGAGCCTATCACTTAGAAACGTTGGAAGGCAGAGAGATACCCCAAGCATGGAATGCAACCAATCTTAAGAAATTCTATTTCTAGATTCTTCTTTTGATCTGTAATTATGAAACTGGAAGTTCATTTCCTTATCATTAATAAAAGTTATTTGGCAGTTTAATTCTACGGAGTATCAGTTAACTAATTCGCATTGTACAAGGTGTCAAGTAACTAATGTATAAACTTTATAACCCACACACCTTTTCCAAGTAATAGGCACACTGATCATTACACTATAGCAGGGAAATAACCCTCCTCAGGTTTTCATTATGAAATATGAAAGACAAGTCTATTTCTTAGCATTACCCCTAGCAATATATAAAGCCCTACAGGAGATCCTTAGGCAATATGGACAAGTCTAAATTAGTCACCAAATAATGTTTGGTTGAACAAAACCCTGATCGGATAGAGCATCCAACACCAGGTGTATCCTCGCCAATTGCCACATTTATGCCTAAGGGAGTGTGACGACACAACCTAAAAGGTAAAGTGGGGCAGAATGGTATCTCGTTGGCATACTGGATTGGAGGGACACTTACTTGATAAACGTACAAATTTAGTCAGTCAAGAGAGGCTCAAGATTATTGAGCAAAGATGTGGAAAATATAAGACACTTGTTTAGTCGCCAAATTCGCCCAAAACATAAATTTTATATTAATTCATCACGTTTACAACAAATACAATACAAGTTCAGTCGTCGAGCTCGCTCAAATTATCAAAATTACATCTCTTTATTACATATATACAGGGTTATTACTGGTAAAAATCTTAATGATAATCAGCCATTTCTCTGAACGAGATAATCAGCCACTTGAGCTCTTCGACCGTCATCAAGATGGGGGACCAACTCTTCCTCGACTTCATCCGTACCCGACTCCAGTAACTGCCGAGGGATGGCATCAATAGGGATCCACTGATAATTTCTCCGGAAGGGGTTAGGCAGTAGAGTAGAAGGAGAGATCTCATGACGGCACCAAAGCATTAAGTTCCTTGGGACTTGCATCTCCTTCAGGGCACTCAACGATCCTCTCATAAATGCGAGCTTTTCAAACTCTGTTAGCCTCGTCAGAGCATCTAGCCAACCTTGGTCATAATCGTCGGCCCATACTTGCCGAGGTCCTCTCCTCAACAAATGCCTTAGCCGAGTGACGTCCCTTTGGAGCCCAACAGCAATCACGTATGCTCGTTGAACATCCTCTCGGAGCTCTTCCAATTCCCTAGCTTAACCCCTTGCATTTCTACTGGCTAGCGGAACAGTCGACGGGGCAGAGCCTCGTAGCACCGGAGGAACATCGCTTGGTACAGCCCCGACTCGCAACGAGGAGGAGCCTCGCAACACTGCAGGAGCGATGCTCGACGCATGCTCCTTGAGTTGCGAGACTTCCTTCCTTAAAGCCTCATTCTCTTACTGAATAATTTCTCCAACCTAATTAATCTTAGAGGCATATAGAAGCCTTGATCTTAAAGTGTTCACCTCCTCCTGGACTGAGGCACCGACCTCTTCCATCTCTTAGAGCCTATCTTTCAGTTTCACGACGAGCTCGGTCTGCTCTATGAAACGCTTGTTCCTCAATCACAGTGATTTACAAATCCTCACAAAGGTATGACGAACCTCAGAGCTTGCATTAGGACCAAGCTTTCTTCCCAATTGAGAAGTGGCTCGTATATAGTCATCCACATCAACCAACTACAGGGTATAAAGAAGTGGTATAGAAAAAAATAGATCAGTGCACTGGGAAAAGAAAACCTTTTCATTTCATTAATGAGGATCAAAGTACATCAAGAAGCAGGAAGGAAAATTACAAACAGAAAGTACAAAGAGCAACCCTAAGGGTAAAATTAGCTAGCAATCTCTGGCTGCTCAGAAGATGCTAGCTGCTTCCCCTTGTCAGCCGCAGTAGAAGCACCTCCCTCAGCAGGGATAACCTCTATTGCCTGAGCAGGAGAAGCATCAGCAAGAACTGTCTGGGAGGCAGGATCAACTCCTTCAGTAACTGGGGCAGGGACTTCATCCACAATTGGCTTTGGACCTGGGTCGTGCTCGTCGAACAAAGGAGAGGCAACATCGACACCAGCAGCTATGAGGGCCTTATTCCAGCCTTTTTTGAAGTTCAGACGGCTGATGTAGCATATCTGAACCTCGGCGTCTTGGTATGCAGCAGCCCACCCGGAGTTATATGAGTCCTCCTTGATGGTGGCTGCCTGATACTCTTTCTCCTTCAGTTGCTCGGTCATCACCTTATTCTCCTCTACAACGGATAACTTTCTTGATCATACCAGGTCATAGTCTCGCCTCAGCTCATTCAGATCTTTAATTACTGCATCCCTCTCTCGATTGGAATTAGCGAGGGCCATGTCAGAAGAAGCTCGGGAAGCATCAACATTCTTCAGACCAGCGTCCAATTGTGTGCCCCTCACTTTCAAGGCAATATTCTTCTGCTCCAGCTCGCTGTTCCTGCTCACCAGCTCATCGCGAGAGCGATAGAGCACGGCAAAGTCAGTCACAAACTGCAAATAAAAGAAGATATCAGGAAAAGGAAAAAACTGAAATTTATTAAAGCATTAAAGAAAGGAAAAGGTCATACCAAGGCTAGCCTATGGCTAGCTTCAGAGCCAATTGATCAGACCCCAGTGCCCTTTAGCTATCTGCAGGAAGAACTTCCCTCTCGAGAAGCGCAGGAGCCAATTGAGGAGAAATGGCAACTGAGGCTCCCTCGGGCAATGCGGACACCGGGACTAAGGACTGCCTAACCTTCGTCCTCGATTCCATTTTTCTCCTCTCTTCCTCCTTCTCCTTCTTCATTCTCTTCTTCTCCTCCATCCTTTTCTTTTCTTCTATCTTCTTTCTTTCCTCTTCCTTTTTCCTCTTTCTCTCTCTCTTATGTTCTTCTTCTTTCCTCTTCCTCTCCTGCTCCTGAGCAGTATACTGAGAGCCAGTAGCAACAGCCCCAGTGCTGGACTTCTGCCTCTTCGACCTCTGAGCGAGGAGCACATGATCATCATCATCGTCATCCCGAATCAAATTTTTCCTTGGAGGAACTATCTCCTCACTTGAGCTGCTGGACGTGCTCGAAGGTTCTCGGGCTTCATAAGCCTCTTTTGAATCAGAAGAACTATCACCACTGGAGCTCACCTCGCCAAAATTGCCTTCAGCACCACCTACGATATCACTCTCAGAACTGCTCTCCTCCTCGTCCAACTGAATAGGATCAGCAGCAGTCTCTTCAGAGGTATCAAACTCGGAAATGCTATCTACCGGCTTCGCTATAAAGCTAGAACCAACGTTCTTATACTCAAGGAAGAAAGCAACAGACCGGGAATACTCGTCGTCAGCTAGGGGCTCCCTGATATTCCACGATTTGACTAACTCAGAAAGACAAACCTCACTGAGAGCAGGTTGCAAGTTCTTCGACCTCGCTGAAGAAAAAATAGGGAAAATTCAGAAAGATCACACATTAATAAAGAAATTGAAAGAACAGAGTAGAGACTACCTATATACTCTTCCCCATAAAAGGGAACAGTAAACCTATCGGACCTCGACCCCTTAGTCTGGGGGGAGAACTGCCAATTTCTAACAAGAAAGCCATCTTGCCAATAGTCCTTGTGGGAATCAGGTAGGTTTACTACCAACACCATATCAGGACTCCTAGCTTTGAGATAGAGAACGCCAGAACTAGTTCGAGAAAAGGAATAGCAAAACCAAACTTTGACGAGCCCTAATTTAGTGCCATAAAGCTGATTTATTCTATGAATTCCATTGATTATCTTCCACACATTAGGCGAACACTGTGTAGGAACAATGTTGAAATAACCAAAGAAGTGCAAGAATAGATTATTCGGAAGAAAAGTAAGCCCCCCTTGGGAAAGCAACAAGACATGAATCCAATGGGCACCCTCTATCTCTCTAATATTTCTAGGAGGAGAGGCGCACTCAATCTCTACCCACTCCGGGATATTGTAAAACTTCCTAAACTCAGGCACCGATCTATTACCAATCTTTGCCATTTAGAAACCCTAAAACTACAAATTCAAAGAGAAAACACAAAGAGAAAGCACGGAAGACTTACAAAATGGAGGTTTGACTTGAACGATGAGGAATCACAATCCTAAGTAACGAAGAAGATCGAAAGCGAAAAGAATAAAGACCGGGAGAAGAGAACGTGAATCGCTAGAGCTCGCAGAAAATAGGAGAATACTGAGATGCTTGAAGCGACGATTGTGAAATGACTACATTGAATAACTTTTGAATGCTACTAATTGATAAGAGGCTTTTTGCGGTATGTGTATCGTTGTCGTGTAAAAGTCACTCTCAAAATTCCCTTGAGTACCTACAAAACTTTTCTAAAAATAACTCGTATTGCGGTAAGTACGGGTATCAATCCAACTTTCAAGGTGAAACAATTAATGTGAAAACGTGCAATTTCAAATTTTTTTTTTATGAAAATATTTTTTTATTTTTTATTTTTTTAAAACAATTTCAAGGGAAAGATTTACTAACAAATGCTAAAAATTATAAAAGGACTAAAGAATGAATAAAAATGTGCAACCGAGTGTGAAATATTGTGAGAAGGTCAAGAGATGGGATTACACTGCATTTTCAATTATTTTAATTTCTCAATTTATTAATTTTGAAATATTTCGAGATAATAATAAATCGATAATCAAACTCTCGTTAAAATTATAAATTTAATAATATATTTTTCAGAAAATTAATTTAAAATTGTCACACGATGAAAAATTAGGACTACATTATTTTCAGAAAATTACCCGCTAGGATCAATTTAACGAAAATAATTTCAATCCTTAAATTTCAACACCGAATTAATGTTCAAATATAGGAAAAACCTATCTCTAGTTCGATTCCTAAATTCAAATATTAATTTGTTCAATTAATTTACTAACTCTCGTTACATAAATTAATTGGTGATAGTTAAAGATTAATTTACCTAGAAATATAAAATTAATGAATCAACTAATTAAAGTAACATCATTCGCAGTGCACCCCACCCCTTGAACGGGGTGTTTAGCCAAACATTCTCATGTGTGCATAAACAACTTTCAATAACATATCAAAAGATGACATAAATGAATAGAGAAATAGAATACAATACGCAAGTCTCCTTATCGAATCGCGTTCATAAAATGCGTCTCAATCTTCTCACTAATCCAGCACTTGATTACACCAAAAACAATAAAAAACAAACCTACAAATTATTCTAACACTAAACTAATTTTTTTTGGAATTTTTTTTAAGACCCTAAGCTGTACATAATATACAGTCTATTTTTCTCTCTCTACGTTCTCTGTTTTTCTTTGCTGTTAAGAGTCTTCTTATATGAAGTGTCTTCCTTCCTTTTTAAAGTCCACGAATTGTTTTGCTTTGATGAGATATTGGTGGGATTTTGAGTTGCCAAGTCAAAGAAGATAAATGGATTTGAAATGGAGAAAGTTCCGAATTTGTTGGGATTTGGAAACGGGTCTCGATTTTTGGGGCTGGAACGAGTTTCGGATCGGTTTGGCAGCGAGGGCATGGCACCGCCGCGATCGGGTCGGAACTACGCCGTGATCGGGTCGGGTTGGCAGCGCTCGGCTTGGGTATGGGGCTGGGCGAGCTCGGTCACGGTTTTTTTTTTTTATTGAAGGTTTGGAGATTGGTGAGAGGAGGTGAGAGAGTGTTGTTTGTAATTAGGGGTTGATGAGATGGGGTTTAGAGGTTGGTGGAGGTGTTTGGTTTTTATGGGTTTAATGGAGATTAGGAGTGGGTTTGGATGGGAATCGGGTGTGGGTGTGGGTGGATGATGATGAATAGTAGTTTAGGGGTGTGTTTGGATGTAGGTTGGTTTAGGAGTGTTATGTGTTTAATGTGTGTGTTTAATTTGTACCCCTAAAAAATTACACACTAAAAAACATAAAACTAGAAATAAAATAAAATCTAGAAAAACTCTAATTTATTACTAAGAGACTAATTTTTTTTTTAAAAAAGAATTAATAATAAATAAATAAAACTCTATAAAAACTAAAATAAACTAAAAAATCCTAACCAAATAAATTAAAACTAAAAACTAAAAACTAAAAACTAAATAAAATAAATTTCTAAAAACTAATACTAAAAAAAATGTTAAATTAAAATAAAGATTAAAAATTAAAAACTAATAAAAATCAAAATCAAAATAAAGAAAATAAATAGAAAATAAATCCTAAAAAATTCTAAATAAATCTAAATAAATTCTAAAAAGAAAATGACTAAAAATAAAAATCTAGAAAAATAATAAAGGTACAAACTCAACACACACCGGGCTCAGGGTATGGACTGGCTCGGTGTAGGCTTAGGTTTGGGTTTCGGGATACGGTTCGGGACATCGGAACACATCGGGCAAGCTCAAATAGGGACTCAGACTTCGCGATCTCCTTGATTTCTTCGTTGCAAGCTTTTGACCTCTATTGAGTTGCAATTGTACTGATTTAGCATTATTTATACCACAATTGCGTATTGACCTGAAAATTAATAAAATATGAACATAAGGCCAATTTTAATTAAAACGAGTGACTAAAATGCACATATTCGGGGCATAAATTATACATTTTTGGGTGCTTATCACACCACCCCCAAACAGAACATTGCTAGTCCTCAAGCAAAATTAGAGAGAAAACAAAGATAAGTAACCAAAAGTGTGTCACTGTCGATTGCACTTAGCATGTGCAACAAGCCGTTAAACCCGTAGGTTGCCCTACATGACGAGTGGTGTCTCGTGAGGGTTTGAAGTGAATATACCCACAAAATTTAAAAACTTATTTAAATGCAGTATCTGAGTAGATGATGAAACGCTATACAACCCAACTTTAAAAGGACATCAAGGAACACCGTATTCAACTATAAAAATAAGATATGAAATTACTTAATACCAAAAGCGTAATCCTTCCTAAAACTCATCATGTGTAGTGTGAAACAATCTTAATTATTATTAGAGTAATTCTAAGATCGCCTTTATAGAATCAACGCTTTGACTTCAATTCTCACTGGATATATCTCTCTGAATCGAACTCTCTGAGAATTGGATTAGTGTATCTCTCTAGTGTGTGAGGATGTGAGTAAATGTAAACAAGTTTAAATGTCTCACACACTTTATAAAAAAGGACGGATACATGAAAGAAATAGATCTCATGAAGGAATGCTAATCACTATGTCGAGAATGTCGAGTTATTCACCATATAATCTTCTCGTTTGCCCGAACACTTTACCAAGGGTGAAAAATGGGGTTTATGAAAGGTATGAGGAAAAAATGCAGAAGATGAATGATGGGGTGGTGTTTTGAGAGGAGTGTGACACACTTTGAATAACTATTATCTTCATTATTTGAATTTATGATCGCATGCTTTCTTTCTTTTTTTTTATTGCGATACATTTTTCTTTTCATAGCACAATTGAAGACAATTTACACGGGAAATTTCAACACTCTTTTTCTCAAAAACGATGGCAATGATGGATGTTATTTGGGACATATGGATAAGGGTAATATGAAAAAAAATGATAATGGGTGAATGATAATGTGATAGGAAAAATGGTAAGTGTATGGCAAAATCGATTTAGTGCTCGGGACAAACTACAAGACACATGTTTCTTACAACTCGAAAGTAATGTCATTCTCAGTGATTAAGCCAAAAGTGAAAAATAATGAGACCATGCAACAACTAAGTGTGGTACCCAAAGAAAGTTGAGTCAACTTGTGACTCTGAGATACGTAAAAACCCTCAAAAAGATGAAAGGCTCAAGTCTCACAGGTTTAAGTCGCCACTAGTGATCTTTTAAGGCTTTCTTGAGAATATAGTTACTCTTCAACTTTTGATTGTAAATGTGATAGTGCAAATTGCTGAGTCTAAGAATTCATAGTCCAAGTACGCTTTTAAGAGGTATTAATTAATATAAGGTTAAAAGCGTAAGTTTTGGGTCAAATACGGGTATTTCGAGATTTCTAAAAGAGGGATGATAGACAAATCATATCATAAAAATTTATTTTTAACTGCACAAAAAGTTTAGAATCACTTGTTTCTGAAAATTTTAAAAAGAGGTACGAGTTTGATAAATTTCCCACCCCCAAACAAAAGAAAACATCGTCCTCGATGTTTAAAACCATTTATGAAAATAAAAGCACAAGGGAGTAAAGATATTACCATAATGAACCACTAGTGAAATGTACCGCATTCTGGAGGAGAGGTGAAACCTGAAGAACAGATGCGATACAAAAACGTACAAGTCTATAAAGCATGTGAAAATCATTGGGCTTAAATGGGTTTGAAGATTCCATTCGAATTCAAGGCTTAAATGGGTTTGATCTATTCCTCTCTTTTACTTTTAGTTTAATTATCTCATGCTTTCAATTATGTATCTCATATTTTTGGATGATGATTATTGAGGGCTAATCTCCCATTTATGGGATGAAATTTTGAAGCCCTCATGAGTCCAATTTAGTTAGTTTACTTTTTAGCTCAATTTTATTTACCTAATTTTTATTAGCTTTTACATCTTAATTAGTAGTTATAAAAATTAGTATAGTTAGTTAGTTAAAATATTCCCTTGAAAAATTCATAAAAAAATAGAAAAAGTAAAAATAGAAAAAAATATAATAAAATGCAAATGAATCTATATATATGTCCTCTCCAATTTTGTGTTTCACCCTTAGATATGGATTGACTCCCTTACTTACCCTCTACACTAGTTTTGTTATAATTTTGTAGGTTCAAGGGAATTTTTGATAGAAAGAAGTTGCAACAACGACAAAAATCTATATATTAGAGGCAATTTTTGACTAACTTGGCTTTTAACAACAACGACATACACACGCACAAATGTCACGTTATCAAATGGCGCCGTTGCCATTCTTGGGATTGTGAAGCTCGGAGCGGATTCCATTTTGTAATTCACTTGTATTGTACTTTTTTTTCATTTTAGTACCATTTTTTCATTTTATTAGAAGGATTGTATTAGGACTTTCTTATTATCTTGGCTTGTATTGCGGTGCTTAGAGACACCATTTATTTTTCATTTAAAATTGTAATAATTGAAGCCAAGCGTGATAGGGAAACCGGACAAGGTAGAGAGAGGGCATCCAAAGGCGAGGATTTAGAAGCCTCTCTACCTTGGGTCGGTAGGACTCCCGGGGATGACTGAGATAGGCGTGATCTCCCCCCAGTCGACTCAAATTTTTCGGCACCCCACGGCCTAAAAACCGTGGGAAGTATATTTCTCAAACCCTCGCGCCTCTCCTGTTAGCGAGTCAATAATTGTGTGTGCTTTGTGTGCTCTTATTTTATTTTATTCTCGCATTTATTTTCGAATGGTGTGATGAATTAAATTACTAAGACCTACACCCGGTCACTCACGAGAAGGGATTTCATCACCCGACTCACTCGCTTACCATTGTATGCTACCCTAGCCATCATTAAATTTAAAATCCATTAACTAGGTAGCCCACTAGGAGAAATTTTTACAAAGGCGATCACTCAGATTTCCGTGAATTTTTATCGCCCGCGAACTTAATTAAAATTTGACTACCCTTTCACTAAATTCAAAGATAAAAAATGGCTATGTGCTAGTTAAGAATTTTTCTTGGCTTGTGTGTGTGTCCAATTTATTTTTCAGTAGTCGTGTTTTAGTTAGTCCGTCCATTCAAAGAGTCCATATTTCTTTCCCCACCCTTTTCTTCCAAAAAAATCCAAAAATATTTTTTTCCCTACCTTTTCTTCCACAAAAATATCCAAAAATATTTTCTTTCATTTTTATAACAAAAAAATATTTTTTTTCCTTTATTTTTTAATCAAATCCAAAAATATTTTCTTCCTTTTTCTTCCAAAA
Organism: Sambucus nigra; assembly: GCA_949130495.1. Classification (NCBI taxonomy): domain Eukaryota; kingdom Viridiplantae; phylum Streptophyta; class Magnoliopsida; order Dipsacales; family Adoxaceae; genus Sambucus; species Sambucus nigra. The sequence goes on along the minus strand of OX422222.1, from coordinate 349,977,812 downwards.
ATATATATAAAAAAAAATCCAAAAATATATTTTTTTTTCCTTTAAAAAAATCCAAAAATATTTTTTTTCGTTTAGAAAATTCCAAAAATATTTTCTTACTTTCATTCTCTAAAAATCCCAAAAATATTTCCTTTATTTTTCAAATTATTCAAAAAAAAAAAAGCAAAAATCTTGAAAATAAAAAATAAGGCCGTGATCGGTGTTTCTTCACCCTCACCTTTGTCAATTTACCCAACAAGACTGATGCTTCAGTCTTGTTTGGGGGTGATTCTCATCACCCGATTTTTCTGCCACCCCAAGCTTTCATAAATCTTATCCTTAGGGTGAGATTCCATCGGTCTGACTGAAGACATTAAACTTAGCGCTACCGGGAGGCAGCCCGCATTTCTTGTACTAGTCTCATCCTGTTTGGGGGTGGTGTTTCACATCACCCTATGCTTTATCATGCTTATAGACTTGTACACCATTTTTTTTCTCTCACTCATGTTTATTCTTGCATTCACATGTTCACTTCATTAGCGGTTCATTCTGGTAATCTCTTTCCTACCTTATGCTCTCAATTTTAAAAATCATTTTACTTAACATCGAGGACGATGTTGCTTTTTGTTTGGGGGTGGGAAATTTTATCAAAATCGTGCCTCTTTTGAAAAATTTTGAATTTTAAACCTGATTTTTAAAATTTCGTGCAGTTTCTTTCATCTCACTCATTGATGTGAATTTTCAATCATCCATCTTTCAAAAGTCTAGGAATCAAGCTAGAGAATATTTTTTCTAATTAGCTTATGTAATACATAACAAGGCACTTTGCACTATGAATTCCTAGACTCAACAAAAATTTGCGCACTTATCATGTCACTACAATTTAGAGTTGAAGAGTACTACAATTCTAAAGAGAACCTTAAGGATCACTAGTAGAGACTTTAGCTTGTGAGATTCGTGCCTTTCACCATTTTTGAGAGTTTTACGCAATCTCTGAGTCACAAGTTGATTCAACTTTCTTTGGGTCCGCACTTTAATTATTGTATGATCTCATTATCTTTCATAAAATTTTGGCTTGATCATCAAGAACGACATCACTTTCGAGTTGTAAGAAACACGTGTCTTAAAATTTGTTTCGATCACTAGGTTTTCACCACACCTTCACTCATACACCAACCAAATTCCATTTATCATACATTCATACACCTTCCATTTTCCATATCATCACCATATACCATATCGCCCATTTCCATATCCACAGAGAATAGTGTTGAAAGTAAAAGGAGAAGATCCGTCATAAAAGGTGTTTGCATTTTTAGCGAATATCTCTCCCAAAGCCGATTCAGATAGAGAAAAATTTGATACAAATCTATGTTGGGGTTATTTGTATTTTTAGCAGATTTATCTCATACATTGATGCGTATTTGGAAAAGAAAAAAAAATATAAAAAAAAAGAAAAAAAAAAGAAAGTAAAAAAAAGGGAGATGATCTATCATAGAGAGTGTTTGCATTTTTAGCGAATATCTCTCCCAAAGCCGATTCATATAGAGAAAAATTAAATACAAATCTATGTTGAGGTTATTTGTATTTTTAGCAGATTTATCTCATACATTGATGTGTATTTGGAAAAGAAGAAAAAGAGAAAATTGCAGTCAAGAAATAAAGACATTTGTTCGTCTATGAGTGATACACTCTTCTCAAATATCCACCATCCATCCATCATACCATCATCCCATCCTATCCTACCTCACCTCATCCCACATATCCCATTTGATTTCCCCCTCACCCATATACATACATGTTCCCCTAGGTGTTCGGGCAAATGAAAGTCAACGTGGTGAATAACTCGACGTTCTCACTATGGTGATTAGCATTCTTTCATGAGATCATTTTTCTTTCTAATTGTTCGTTCTTTCTTATACGTGTGTGAGACGTTTGAACTTGCTTACATTTACTCACCTCCTCACACACAAGAGCGATACACTAACCTTTATCTCGAGAGTTCGTTTGAGAGAGATATATTCCGTGAGATTTGAAGTCGACGCGTTAATTCCGACAAGGCAATCTAGGAATTACTCTTGTGATACTCGACCCGTTTTGACTGATTCACACTACACACGTTGAGTTCTAGGAAGGATGTGCCTTGAGTATTTACTTAGCTAACATTTTCTACATTCTAGCTTGTAATTCTGAAAATATTTCTCATGTGATGGATTGTGCGATTATTCTATGTCTAATAAGAGATTGACTGCCATTTTGCAAATAAAGAATTTTGTGGGTATATTCCATGCAAACCCTCACGAGACACAACTCGTCCTGTAGGGCAACCTATAGGTTTAAAGGCTTGTTGCACATGCTAAGTGCAATCGCAAGTGCCCGCGAAAGTGGTACACTTTTGGTTACTTATCTTCATCTTTCTCTCTATCTTATTGCTCGAGGACTAGCAATGCTCTGTTTGGGGTGGTGTGATAAGCACCCAAAACTGTACAAATTATACCCCAAATAGACGTACTTTAGTTGCTAATTCTCGGTAATATGGGTCTTATGTGCTTAATGTTTATTTTGTAGGCTTAATGTGCATTGCAGAGTTCAAACGCTTAAATCATGACAATTGTGCGCAATATGGAGTTAATTAACCCTTATCCCGCAACCCTAACCTACCCTAAACCTAACCTAAGCCTACCCCGAAACCCGTGTGTGTTTATTTGTCCCTTTTTATTAATTTTTCGATTTTTAGTTTGAATTATTTTATTTTTAGGATTTATTTTAGATTTATTAAGAATTTTTAGATTTTAATTTCTATTTTTATATCTTTATTATTATAATTTTATTTTATTTTAGATTTTTATTAGTTTTTAGTCTTTGTTTTTATTCTATTTTATTAGGATTAGTTTTAGGAGTTTATTTTTAGATTTATTAGATTTTTTTTTTTAGGCTTTTAGTTTTTAGTCTTATAGATTTCTATTTTTATTTCTTTTTAGATTTATATTTTTATTTTTGTGTCTTTTATTTTATAGGATTTTATATTTTTAGTATTTATTAATTAATTTTTTAGTTATTAGTTTTTATTTTGGTTGTGTTTAGTTTTTTTTAGAGTTTGTTTAGTGTGTAGTGTCGTGTCTATTTTATTTTACTTTTTTATTTTTAGTTTAGTTTAATTTTTAATTTAGATTAATTTTAATTTTAGTTTTAGTTTTAATCTTTAAGGGGTTCAAATTAATACACACACCCTCACCCTATACCCACTAAACTACACTTACCATACACTAACCCCTACTCCTCACACACATTCCCCTACACCCACACACACCATAACCTGCACCACTTCATCCTCAACCTCAAACCCAACAACTCGCTCTCTCTCCTCTCTCCAAAACACAAAACCCCATAAGCAAACTCTTCCCACCACTAAACCTTATACCACCAAAACCTCAAAACCCATCTCTCATCACCTCCACCCACAACCCAAAACCGCCGGAACCTACCTCCCTTAGCCCACCGGCGGTATCCCTCGAACCATCCCCGGCAACGACGCCATTTGATAAGAGGCTTTTTGCGGTATGTGTATCGTTGTCGTGCAAAAGTCACTCTCAAAATTCCCTTGAGTACCTACAAAACTTGTCTAAAAATAACTCGTATTGCGGTAAGTACGGGTATCAATCCAACTTTCAAGGTGAAACAATTAATGTGAAAACGTGCAATTTCAATTTTTTTTTTATGAAAATATTTTTTTATTTTTTTATTTTTAAAACAATTTCAAGGGAAAGATTTACTATCAAATGCTAAAAATTATAAAAGGACTAAAGAATGAATAAAAATGTGCAACCGAGTGTGAAATATTGTGAGAAGGTCAAGAGATTGGATTACACTGCATTTTCAATTATTTTAATTTCTCAATTTATTAATTTTGAAATATTTCGAGATAATATTAAATCGATAATCAAACTCTCGTTAAAATTATAAATTTAATAATATATTTTTCAGAAAATTAATTTAAAATTGTCACACGATGAAAAATTAAGACTACATTATTTTCAGAAAATTACCCGCTAGGATCAATTTAACGAATATAATTTCAACCCTTAAATTTCAACACCGAATTAAAGTTCAAATATAGGAAAAACCTATCTGTAGTTCGATTCCTAAATTCAAATATTAATTTGTTCAATTAATTTACTAACTCTCGTTACATTAAAGTAACATCATTCGCAGTGCACCCCACTCCTTGAACGGGGTGTTTAGCCAAACATTCTCATGTCTGCATAAACAACATTCAATAACATATCAAAAGATGACATAAATGAATAGAGAAATAGAATACAATATGCAAGTCTCCTTGTCGAATCGCGTTCATAAAATGCGTCTCAATCTTCTCACTAATCCAGCACTTGATTACACCAAAAATAATAAAAAACAAACCTAAAAATTATTCTAACACTAAACTAATTTTTTTTGGAATTTTTTTTAAGACCCTATGCTGTACATAATATACAGTCTATTTTTCTCTCTCTACGTTCTCTGTTTTTCTTTGCTGTTAAGAGTCTCCTTATATGAAGTGTCTTCCTTCCTTTTTAAAGTCCACGAATTGTTTTGCTTTGATGAGATATTGGTGGGATTTTGAGTTGCCAAGTCAAAGAAGATAAATGGAGAAAGTTCCGAATTTGTTGGGATTTGGAAACGGATCTCGATTTTTGGGGCTGGAACGAGTTTCGGATCGGTTTGGCAGCGAGGGCATGGCACCGCCGCGATCGGGTCGGAACTGCGCCGTGATCGGGTCGGGTTGGCAGCGCTCGGCTGGGGTATGGGGCTGGGCGAGCTCGGTCACGGTTTTTTTTTTTTATTGAAGGTTTGGAGATTGGTGAGAGAGTGTTGTTTGTAATTGAGGGTTGATGAGATGGGGTTTAGAGGTTGGTGGAGGTGTTGGGTTTTTATGGGTTTAATGGAGGTTAGGAGTGGGTTTGGATGGGAATCGGGTATGGTGAGAGAGAGAGTGTGTTGTGTGGAGAAGATGGTGAATCGGGTGTGGGTGTGGGTGTGGGTGTGGGTGGATGATGATGAATAGTAGTTTAAGGGTGTGTTTGGGTGTAGGTTGGTTTAGGAGTGTTATGTGTTTAATGTGTGTGTGTTTAATTTGTACCCCTAAAAAAATTACACAATAAAAAACATAAAACTAGAAATAAAATAAAATCTAGAAAAACTCTAATTTATTACTAAGAGACTAAATTTTTTTTTTAAAAAGAATTAATAATAAATAAATAAAACTCTATAAAAACTAAAATAAACTAAAAAATCCTAACCAAATAAATTAAAACTAAAAACTAAAAACTAAAAACTAAATAAAATAAATTTCTAAAAACTAATACTAAAAAAAAATGATAAATTAAAATAAAGATTAAAAATTAAAAACTAAAAATCAAAATCAAAATAAAGAAAATAAATAGAAAATAAATCCTAAAAAATTCTAAATAAATCTAAATAAATCCTAAAAATAAAATGACTAAAAATAAAAATCTAGAAAAATAATAAAGGTACAAACTCAACACACACCGGGCTCAGGGTATGGACTGGCTCGGTGTAGGCTTAGGTTTGGATTTCAGGATACGGTTCGGGACATCGGAACACATCGGGTAAGCTCAAATAGGGACTCAGACTTCGCGATCTCCTTGATTTCTTCGTTGCAAGCTTTTGACCGCTATTGTGTTGCAATTGTACTGATTTAGCATTATTTATACCGCAACTGCGTATTGACCTGAAAATTAATAAAATATGAACATAAGACCAATTTTAATTAAAACGAGTGACTAAAATGCACATATTCGGGGCATAAATTATACACTTTTGGGTGCTTATCACTAATCATAGTGCACAGAACACGAAGTAAGTGCCGCCTAATTCAGTCCTCAAATTTTGGAAAGAGTTGCACGATGTACAAAGAAGGCATTATGATAAATCATTTAAATTTATTGAGCCCAAAATTGTGGCCCAACACACTTAGGGGCAATTGTGGGTACATGGATTAAGAATAACGGGCCTGGACGAGTAGCCCAATTGAAACAGGCCCAAAGTCCAGACCCTCCATACCTTAACATTAATTCGGTTATGACTTGGTCTTCTTCCATACCCTCGTAAAGAGGTGTTCCAGGAGAAGATGGAAGACGTGGGGGAGTCCAACACCCCCACTCCCTGAAAATAACATGTATATAATAAACCCTAGGTCTGGGGCATTGGACACGCACTGTATTCTCTGTAATCGCTCTCAGGAGTATATAGAAATAATACCGACTGCACCACTGTAGACGTAGACATTCTTGTTGAACCACGTACATTTCTTGTTGTGTGACTGACATTTTATCTCCTTTATTTTGCTTGGTAATTGCGCTTCTCTTATCTGTTTGTGTTGAATAATATTTGTCACCACACCCGTGGATATATAGATCCTTGAGTTAAGAGAATGAATTCTATTATTTTACAATTGGGACTGCTAATTGAGAATGTCATTTAGCTTTTAAACATGTCTCGTGAAATTTGATTTATATTATTGTATATACAATGTCCTAAAAAAATTGCTTGACTTAGGGCCTAAAATTTCAAGGTCGGCCTTACGGATGACTGGCATATCATTACCATTATCACACTTCCACAACATTTCATGTTCAATACCAAAGTTACCATGAAAGCTACTTTTCAATTACTTTTAAAATCACAATATTGACAGATGCATAACATACAGGTGGTTGCCTCGCTAAGAAGATATACAAAACATATAAATAAAATAGTGTCATCGGCACGAGCATATATATATATATATACCTAAAAATGGATATTTTAATGAACATTAATATAAAACACATAACAATCAATTAATTGTAATTCCTATGTTGTAATTGGTCATCCGGTGATCTAACCAACATCCACCAACCTATCATACTTACCCCTACAACCCGATTTTCTATGGTAGCCCCAAAATTCCAACCTCCGACAAACCCATTACAAAATACAAACTTCGGCCATAATCCGGGCAGAACTCAACTCACCGAGTTAAAATTACCAATTATCACAGCACAAAAAAAAATCCCAAACCCATTTTAAAACTCTAATAAACAATCAGTGATGGTTGGCGGTGATGGTGTTAACAGTGATGTGGATTATGCTCGGAACGAAAAAAACTAAGGAATCGTTGATGGTCAGCGGTCATGGTGTTAACGATGATGGTGTTATGTGGGTTTTCTCTTCTTCTTCTTCTTCTTCTTCTTCTTCTTCTCCTTCTTCACGATTTGGGACAAAGGGGTGTGTGTTAACACTGATCAACCACTACTTTTTTCATGGTTATGTGGTGTTAAAAGTGGTGGATGGTTATAGGCAAAGAGCTGTGTGTTGAGGTTTGGTGTTTTGAGAGTGGAGGGGGAGTTGGAGATGGTGGTGGTTTGGGGGATTGATAGAGGAGGGGAGTTGGAGGTCGCGAGGTGAGAGAAAGAGATATATTGGGTTTGGGGGTGAGGGGGTAGGAGTGTGTGTAAAAAAAATATTAGATCGACACGCGTGTTCGTTGGCGCTGGCGTGGACCAATTACAACGAGGAATTAAAATTAATGAGTTGTTAGGTATTTTTTTTTAATGTTCATTAAAATGTTTATTTTCTAGGGTTACTTTTGAACCTCTCTCTCTCTCTCTCTCTATATATATATATATATATATATATATATATAGGCAGGCTCACCTACATCATGCTCTATACATCACACCGTGCATCACGCCTAATTCTAGGCCCTAGATTGTTTTTTTTCAAATTATATATATTTTTTTTAAATTAACCTTCCAATCAACCCGTATGCAAAAAATTAGGTCAAAATACATTTTGTAGCTATTTTTAAAAAATCCACAAAAAACTGCTGGCTCAGACCCCTATAACTAAGGTATTTTTAGCAGTTTTTTGTGGATTTTTTAAAAATAGCTACAAAATGTATTTTGACCTAATTTTTTGCATATGGGTTGATTGGAAGGTTAATTTCAAGGGAAAAATATAAAATTTGTAAAAAGAAGTTTTTTAGGGCGTCGAATTATGCGTGATGGACGGGTAATGTAGGTGAGCCTCTCTCTCTCTCTCTCTCTCTCTCTCTCTCTCTCTCTCTCTATATATATATATATATATATGTTCGGCCATAAAATATGATTCATGTGGAACAAGATTTCTGATCTCCTTTTAAAACAATATTAAAGAGGGTTTTGATTCACTATAATTCAAAGTCAATAACATTGACTTCTCTTTTTGCATTTGGAGAGTTTGTTTCCTTCCAGCCCCAAATCCCCACTTGTAGTTTGTTAATATCAGATCTGTGATTTGCAATTTGTCACCATTAAGTTATATGTAATCACATTGAAAGATTAATAAATATACGATAGTTGAGATGTCTTCATTATTAACGATAATGACCCCTCACTCGCTTGGTAGGCTGACTTTGCTGCGGGCAGGAGTCGCATTTGATTGGGAGTCATGTTAGTTACCTTCACAGATTTATATATTACTCACCCATTCTTCATTTTCATTAATTTATTTATACGATCTACGAAATCTATTCCTAAAGTAGTGGACTCTCCCTAAAGCACTGTCAGACATTTAAAGTCTCAACCTTAAACAGGTTGTCCTAATTATCTAGGCTTCACTTAACAACAAAGTGAAGAAACTTTATGGGTTTAGAAAATATTACAATGCGTTGTACATATGATGGAAGCTACGGAGCTAGGATTACGGTGATACCAACGGGGATCCTCTACAGTTATAGATAATATACAATAATAAATAAATAAATGTAATTACATAAAAATAACTACAATTATAATTTAAGTTGTATGATATTTTTTTATCTGAACAATCAATTTATACACTGCTAAGATATTGACTCTTTATGGTAAAGTTATCAAACAAATGTAGCGTGTTCGGCTCCCCATTTATTGATACACATGTTGTTGGGGATAAAGTTCGCATACACGTCCTGAGAAATCAAAATATCTCTTTCTTCACCATCTGGGTCCATTTTGGGCACACGTTATCTGAAATGGGCTCTTGGAACAAGTTTTTTGCTGGTTGACTGTAGCCTATATCGGCAAAATCATGGGCCAATCCAGGCAATTGCCTAGGGCCCCATGGTTGAAGGGTCCCATTCCTATCCACAAGTTATACATATATACGTAGATGTATTAAAACACTTTAATAAATGAAAACTGTAGTATTTAAATAGAGAAATATTAGTAAAGAATTTTTTTAGATCAATTCACAGTGAATGGTTTGCTCATAATCACAATTGTAGGAGAGCCTTGTATTGTATTTATGCACTAGTACATGCTCATACCGATGGTAAGCTAGTTATTAGACCTGGTCAATATTTAGGAAATAAAATAGTTTTCGACTCTGACAAAAATATAATTGTATAAGGAAAATGAACTTAAAATAATCTTTGCATCAAAATGAATTTTCAATAATCTTCTTGTATACAGAGACTGAGTTAAGAATACAAATATATTGCATTGTTAAACATTTAGATTTCATTGTTATTAACACAAAAGGATTTGACTTGTTAACCGTTCTAACACAAATAGATTGCATTGTTAAGAATATCAACTAATTCTGTTTATAAGAATCTCCAACGCATGGTACACCTTACTTGCAAGTAAAAACAACATGTCACCCAATAATGGCATCAGTGAAGTAACCTGCATAATCACCAAATAACGACATCAGTGGACATAATGAAAAGTTATTGAGCAACAAAAATCGGGTTAGTGAAGTAATGTACATAATCACTCAATTATTAAATTAAAATCAGTCATGAAATTCCAACACCAAAATTTTGATAGTGTTCTTGTACTTATGGAATAATTCATATCTAATCACAAATTACTCTTACAAACTTGATTAAACTTTTAAGAATATGCACAATAAACATATTAGAGTTTTATTTAGTTTATTTAGCATTAAGGGTAGTTTAGTATTTTCCCTTTTGTTTTATTATTAGGTGGTTGTAGTAGGATATATATTCTCTCTTCTTCTTTTATTGTAAGATATTCTAATGTATGGTAATATGAAACCCTAGCCCCTCTTTTTCTCTCTTTTCCACTTGATTGTAGATCTTTGATATATTATCAAAACAAACTTCAGAATAATAATGACACATTCGCAATCTTTAACTAAAATGCACGACTTCGAAAGTAAAAATAAAAAACCTTCACAATCTAGTTATGTCATCACTATGCCTATTGAAACTTGGGACGCACTTTCGGTGACTTTAATCTCTACCCCCCACTACACACGTAGTGGGGATATTCCCTTTGTTTTGGGTTATTACACAGACCTTCAGGGCTCCAAATGTCTTTTGGGATGTTATAATGACATCATCACGCATAAATTTAGCATAAAATATTCATATTAAAAAAAACAATAATCAATGAATCCAGTATAGATTGCAGAAACCCCAAGTTGAGTAAAGAACTTAACTATGATCACAAGAAAGCACTGTTGGAAATTAATGTTAAGTGACGAAATTAATTATTTAATTTCAATTGTATTAAAATCCGAATTTTCCATTTATTTGGTTTTAATTAATGTCAGATAATTAATTAGGAATGTGATAAATAAAGATATTAAAAGATTAGGTAAACCTTATCCGTTAGTCACATGATAGTTAGTGGCATTAGTGGGAGACTTGAAAGAGTCCCACCACCACTAGGATTTCGGTCCTCTTCCCCTTATAAATAGACACCTCTACACCATCTAGAGTCATCTCAATACACACTGTTTCTAAGGAGGGAGAGAAAATCCGAAATTCTTATTATTCGTATTTTCTCACAAATATTCTGGGCACATAAGAGAGTAATTATGGGTTATTCAAGAAGGGATTCAAAGGAAGCTTTGATAGGAGCATTTAAGTCACCTTATTCCAATCAATTGCAATGGACAAATGTTAGTTTTGATCATAGTTATAAAGAACTTACGATTTTGTGATTACATGAAGAATTAAACATCCTGAATTTATGATAAAACTGTTTTTACGTGATGTAACATTATGATTTATATCTGGTTTGTATGATTGACAAAACAGTATTAATTAACATGTGGTATCAGAGCTTTCGGTTTATAATCTTATGTCTTCCATTAATGAAAACCCTTTATAACAATTCTCATTTATGATCTTTTGAAAATCTGGAAATCTGGATTTTTGGTAAATCTGAAAATCTATAATTTTTGATAAGTCTGAAAATCTGAAAATTTAGTTTTTATGGAAATCTAGAATTTTTTTAAGCAATCTGGTAATCATACATATGGTAATTCGAATTTATGTTATGTATCATATTAATAACGAAATTACTGCATACAGTCCTTATCTTATGATAATTGTCCCATTATTATTCAACACCTTTTCGTGTTATTGGAAACCTAACTGTCGTTAGCATTATTCTATTGTTTCGAGTAGTGTAAGCGTTCTGAAAAACACTTTTATTGATCATTATAAGAAAACAAATTTGTTTTTAAGATTAATTAAGTGAAAACTGTGATTTGACGAAAAATCAGATTTCGAAAGAAATTTTTTTGGCGTAGTGAATAGTGTTTTTCAAAATTTTTGGTGTTCGATTGACTTGAAACTTGACATGTTGACTGGAAACGAGACAACAATCGAATTTCACCACCTTTTTTCGTGATGTATTGTGTTTTTCAACAATTCGAGTCCGTTAAGGCTCTCAAAATTTCGTTTTTGCCATTTTAGGAAATAATCTCGGGGCTTAAAAATCTTTACAGAAAATTGATATTAACGTTCCGCAAAAAGTTTTAGTTTTCTAGCATGTTTTACTTCAATTCTATGGTGAAAACTCATTTTTGCCATTTTTGGCGAAATTCATGAATTATGTATTTTTTACTATACCTGGGCAATTCTGTTTTTGAGGCATTTAAGCTACTATTGGTATCTTTGTAATAACTGATAGATTACGTATTATAGTTAATATTTAATGCATGATTAACTATATTTAAATTGAGACATGTAAGAAATTATTCATTTGAGTTAAGTCAAAGGCCAAACACAGGCTGAGACTGCATGTACGAATAATACACTTACATGCATTAAAGGTTTATTCTAATGTTAGTTATAAAATTGGATTGAGGTGCAATACATGCTAATTTCTGAATTGAACAACATTAGAAAAACATTTGTAAAAAATATAATAGTTGACATTAAGTCCATTAATCATGGTATTAAATGTTTAGGCAACAAACATAAATGCCAAAATTATGGAATCATGATAAATGATTTATAGGGTAATATATCTTTATAATTTGAGCATTATGTGATGATTAACACAGATTCCCTGATATTCATTTTGTAAATGAAATATGCCAAAAATTTTAATCAACAATTCAAAATTCGACCCTTGCAATTTTTGTTGTATGTGAAAATTTAATTTGTGAACATTGTTATTAATTGCAGTTCCCCTTAACCTGTATTCGCAAGCTCAGTCATATTCCAAATTTGATGGAACTAATTTTTTCTGAATGGAATGAGCAAATTGAGTTCAGCGTAGGGGTTCTCGACGTGGACATGACAATTATGTGTGATGAACCCAGTGCTATTATTGATGCGAGTAACGAGGATGAAATTGATGTCCATGAAGCATGGTCTCGATCCAATAGGCTGGCCCTTATGTTTATGCGAATGTGCATTGCTGCTAACATTAAGACCTCCCTACTTGAAACTACGAAAGCAAAAGAGTACTTGAACAATATTAAGGAACGCTTTCGCACTGCTGATAAATCCCTTGCTGAAAAACTGATGGCTGGCCTGACCACTATAAGGTTCGATGGTACTCGAACCATGAATCAACACATTATATAGATGACAAATCTGGCTGCTAGACTTAGAGTTTGGGGCATGACAATGGATGAGTCTTTTCTCGTCCAATTCATCCTAAACTCCCTACCTCCTGAGTATGGGCCTTTCCAAATCAATTACAACACTATAAAAGATAAGTGGAATGTAAATGATTTGCAAAGCATGTTGGTACATGAGGAAGGAAGGCTTAAGCAACAGAATGACCATGTGACTAAGGGACAGGTGGCAAATCTGACAGTCAAAGGAGCTGATTTTAAGAAGAAGTTCGACAAGGGCATTATGAAAGGTCCTGGGCTGTCTCATCAAGATGAAACATCAACTACTGATGGGAAGAAGAAAAAGAACGACAAGTGTCACTTCTGTAAAAAGAAGGTCCATTTCGAGAGGGATTGTCATAAATGAAAGGCCTGGTTCGAGAAAAAGGGTAAGCCATTTATTTATATTTGTTTCGAATCAAACCTTATTAACGCTCCTTCTAACACTTGGTGGATTGATTCTGGTTCTATGTGTCATGTTTCTAATTCGATGTAGGGCTTCACTTCGATCCGCAAAATAAATCCAAATGAGCATTTTCTCTACATGGGCAATAATGCGAAGGCTAAAATAGAAGCTATTGGAGTCTTTCGTCTGATTTTAAGCATTGGATTTATTTTAGATTTGTAAGAAACTTTTTATGTTCCCACAGTTTCTAGGAATTTAATTTCTGTTTCCAAACTTGCTTTAGACGGTTTTGCGATTGAATTTAAGTAGAATGGTTTTGGTTTGATTAAAAATTCTAATAATATTAGTTCTGGATTTTTATTATATGGTTTATATCAATTGAATCTTGAAAAGATTTTTTCTAAAACCCTTGTGACCCTGCATCCTAATGTTGGCACTTAATGATGAAAAATCTGCTTATTTGTGGCATAAAAGATTAGGGCACATATCCAGACCGAGAATTGAAAGGCTCATTAAAGATGGAATACTCCATAACTTGTATTGGGCCAATTATGATATATGTGTGGACTGTATTAAAGGAAAACAAACCAAACATACAAAGAAAGAAGCCACAAGAAGCACCCAACTACTTGAAATAATACATACAGACATATGTGGACCTTTTGATATTCCATCCATTCGTGGAGAAAATTACTTCATCACCTTTATAGATGATTTTTCACGTTATTGCATTGTGTACATGTTGCATGATAAATCTCAGTCTGTTAACGTCATTGAAATATACATTAATGAGGTTGTGAAAGCGCAAAGTAATCCCCGGATTTTAAAATTCTTCTCAATTAAAATCAAACAAGTAATTTCCTTTTAAAAATATGTGAAACAAATACGAAGATGCGGAAGCGTTGAATACAAGTGATGGTTCAACAAAAATTAAACAAAACGGATTTTAGTTTAATAAAACAAAACAAAACCAGTTCATTAATCCAAGTCCTAGAATTTGCCTACGTGATGATTTCCATATATAAACAAAGTTAGGCCAAACCAATTTTAGTACGAGACTTGAATTAAAACAAATTTGTACCCAAAATATAATTAAAGTCCAAATTATATTAGTGTGATAATTAAACCGGATTTTATCTTGTATTAATACTTAAGCATGCGTTCTAAATTATGAAGCAAGAGAAAATAAACAATATCACACTACGCCGAGATGTACGAGGAAAAACCCAAGACGGGAAACAACCTCGGACGGCCCTAGCCACAAGTCCACTAGATACGGAATTACAATTACAAGACAGATGGACTTACAACGACTGACTCGATCCCTCTCAAGCCTCGACGCTTCTTCTCGTAGACACCTCTTCCTAGCGGACAACCTCGGAACACCACCTCGGTCTCGGAATCCACCGATAGGACTTTATATGGTCACCGTCACCCTAGCATGGAGCCTTTCTCCAAGTGGGTAGAATCACAATAAAAAATTCTTCTTCTTTGATGGATGTAGAAGCAAACCAAAAATTCTCTTCTTGAATTCGGTAGAGATAAATCGGTGCCAAAACTCCAAGTAAAGATATGTATATAGAACTTGGATAAACAACTATTGGATGTAAACACTAGAGTGTGTAGGATTTTTCATTAAAGAATAACACTCAAAACTTGATCTTTTTCCTTAAACAAATTTTCTCTCAAAACACTCTCTAGGAGTTTGTATGGTATGAAAAAGATAATTGGAAAAATGTGTTTCCCGCACATATTAAGTCTGAAAAAAATTGGTTAAAAAATAAGTGGGGAACATGGGTGAAAACTGCCAAAAAACTGCTCAAAACTGTTCCCGCCTGGCATCTCGTTCGAATGAACTTGACTCTCGTTCGAACGAGACTTCTAACGAGCGACCAGACTGGGCTCGTTATAAACTCGTTAGATATCTCGTTAGAACGAAAAACTCGTTCGAACGACATATCGAACGACTGACCAGATTAGGTTCGTTGGCAGTCTCGTTCGAACGAAACCTGGTTCGAACGAAAAACTCGTTCAAACGAAAACCTGGTTCGAACGAAAAAACTCGTTCGAACGAGACTTCGAACGACTTCCAGAAATTTTTGATAAATTCAATTTTTGGCCCAGAAACTTTATGTACTTTATTTTAAAGTTCCAATTAAATTATTCTGAAAGTAAAACATGGTTTTTTATTAAACCTAACACCCAATAAATATTGTTCCAAGCTCCTATATAAATATAATTACATTCATACCTTGGGAGCATGGAACCTTAGATGATGACGTAGAAACGAGGCACGCAAATTGGCATTTTGATGAAGCTTTATAATCTTTGCCACTACGTCTTCAACACACTTCATAGGCTTGAGAGTATTACAATAAATTACTAACCTATGAATAAATGTTTTTGTCCGGAATTGAGCCAAAACTATATATGGACTCAATTGGAAATTTGTGTCCTTACAGGTTGAGACGTAACTAGGAAAAAAGGTGAAAATTATTAGGTCTGATAGAGGTGGTGAATATTATGGTAGATATGACGAGTCAGGGCAACACCCTGGCCCATTTGCTAAACTCCTTGAAAAATTAGGTATTTGCGCACAATACACAATGCCAGGATCACCTTGGCAGAATGGTGTAGCTGAAAGGAGTAATCGTACCAATTAGAAATGGTTAGAAGTATGATAAGTAGGACCCAATTTCCTTCATTTTTATGGACACATGCATTAAAGACCGTTGTACACATCTTAAACAGGGTTCCTAGTAAGTCAGTTTCAAAAACCCCTTTTGAACTTTGGAAATGATGGAAACCTGATTTAAGGTATTTACGTGTGTGGGGCTGCCCAGCGGAAGCTAGAATTTATAACCCTCATGAAAAGAAATTGGATCCTAGGAAATTATCATGTCATTTCATTGGGTATCTAGGAAAGTTGAAGGGATATAGATTCTACTGTCCAAATCATACAACTAGAATCATAGAAACTGGAAATGTTAAATTCATTGAAGAATGTGAAGTAAGTGGGAGTATAAAAGAAAGGGAGGTAATCGTTCAAGAAGTCAAGGTACAAATCCGTATACCCAGAGTTCATAACATATCTGTTGTTCCTAATGTAGTTGTTGAACCGGTCATTGACCCAATCAATAACAATGAACAAAAAGTGAATGATTAACCAACTGAACAATCATATAATGAGACTATAGCCGATGAAACTTTTGAAGCACCACATGAAGTGCCATTAAGAAGATCTCAAAGAGAAAGGAGATCGAAAATTTCGGATGATTATATGGTATACCTTCAAGAGACCGAATTTAACATAGGGAATATTAATGATCCAGTTTCTTATGAAAAAGCTATAAATAGTGATGATTTCGATAAATGGATGGATACCATGAATAAAGAAATAAAATCTAAGAATGACAATAAAATTTGGGAGTTGGTCGAATTTCCATAAGGACAAAAACGAGTTGGGTGCAAGTGGATATTTAAGACCAAACTTAAATCAAAAGGAAATATCGAACGACATAAAGCTAGACCTGTTGCCAAACATTTTAATTAACGAGAAGGCATTGATTATAATGAGACATTTTATCCTGTTTCAAAGAAGGACTCATTAAGAATCATATTAGCATTGGTGGCTCATTATGATTTGGAGTTGCACCAAATGGACGTAAAAACAGCTTTTCTAAATGGGAGTTTAGAAGAAGAAGTCTACATGGCATAGCCACAAGGCTTTATAAAGGAAGGAAAAGAAAACATGGTCTATATGTTAAAGAAGTCAATATATGGTCTAAAATAAGCTTCTCGTCAATGGTACATTAATTCCACGATACCATTACATCCTTTGGGTGTAAGGAAAACACTTTTGATCGGTGTATATACCTGAAGATCAAAGGGAGTAAGTTTGTGTTTTTAGTACTATATGTTAATGACTTACTTATCGCCAGCAGTGATCTTGAGTTATTAAGTGAAACCAAGAAGTACCTTTCTAAAAACTTTGAAATGAAAGATTTAGGCGAGGCATCCTTTGTGATCGGGATAGACATATCTCGGGATAGATCACGAGGAATGTTAGGATTATCTCAGAAAGCTTATATTAACAAAGTTTTAGAAAGATTTAGCATGCAAAGTTACAATCCCATTAATGTTCCACTTCAGAAAGGGGATAAGTTCAGCTTAAGTCAATGTCCCAAAAGTGATTTAGAAAGGGAGCACATAAAAGGCATGCCTTATGCTTCGCTCGTAGGGAGTTTGTTATATGCACAAGTCTGCACAAGATCGGATATCAGTTTTGCCGTTGGGAAGCTAGGCAGACATCAAAGAAATCCTGGGATTTACCATTGGAAAGTTGCAAAGAAAGTGTTGAGGTACCTGCAAGGGACCAAGGATTACATGCTCACATATCGGAAGACTGATCTCCTTGAGGTGATTGGTTATTCAGACTCAGATTTTGGGGGATGCCTTGACAGTAAGAAGAGCACTTCGGGTTATGTCTTCCTTATGGATAGATGAGCCGTGTCATGGAAAAGTGCTAAGAAAAGCGTCATTGCATCATCTACTATGGAGGCTAAATACGCCTCTTGCTTCGAAGCTACAAATCATGGATTATGGTTGCGAAAATTTATTTCAGGACTTAGAATTATGGGGTCAATATCTAAGCCGCTGGAAATTTATTGTGATAATGTCGCAGCAGTCTTCTTCTCGAAGAACGATAGGTATACTAAGGCCGCTAAGCATATTGAGATGAAATACCTATTAGTTAAAGAAGAAGTTCAGAAACAAAGAGTGTCAATTGATCATATTATTACGCGTGATAACATAACAGATCTTCTTACGGAAGGACTATCTCCTAAGATCTTTATGGAACATGTCAAAGAGATGTGTCTCGATTAGTTAGATTATGATTGTTATTTTATCTTAGTTGTTTGATACTATTACTTGAATTCAATAAAAGTGTTTCTGATTTCTACTATTTCTGTCTTTTGTGAATGCATGCATATAATTCTGAATTATTCTTGACAGAAATAGTCCTTATTCAAAAGGGCATTATGAGGCCCAATATTAAAGGCTCAGTTGAATGAAACATAGGTGTTGTGGTACATGGAAGGAACCATACTCTTGAATAGTATGGAACCGCCATGACTCGCATCCGTGAATCATTTGATTTAGCAAAATTTATCAATGATTGTGCACCTTATGATACCTAATTTAATTATATGAATTATTAAGATCAAGTGGGAGACTGTTGGAAATTAATGTTAAGTGACAAAATTAATTATTTAATTTCAATTGTATTAAAATCCGAATTTCCCATTTACGTGGTTTTAATAAATATCAGATAATTAATTAGGAATGTGATAAATAAAGATATTAAAAGATTGGGTAAATCTTATCTGTTAGTCACATGATGGTTAGTGGCATTAGTGGGAGACTTGAAAGAGTTCCACCACCACTAGAATTCCGGCCCTCTTCTCCTTATAAATAGAGACCTCTACACCATCTAGAGTAAACTCAATACACACTGTTTCTAAGAAGGGAGAGAAAATCCGAAATTCTTATTATTCATATTTTCTCATAAATATTCCGGGCACATAAGAGAGTAATTCTAGGCTATTCAAGAAGGGATTCAAAGGAAGCTTTGACATGAGCATTTAAGTCACCTTATTCCAATCAATTGCAATGGACAAAGGTTAGTTTTGATCATAGTTATAAAGAACTTACGATTTTGTGATTACATGAAGAATTAAAAATCCTGGATTCATGATAAAACTCTTTTTACGTGATGTAACATTATGGTTTATATCCAGTTTGTATGACTGACAAAACAATATTAATTAACAAGCACTAATATATTTACAGTGAAATAGTGAAGAAAAACGGAGAATGAGGGGAAGAAACAAAGAAATAGAACCGTATTGGGTGTTCAGTGGTGCCTTTGTTTATGGCAGTGTAATGGTCTAGTGTGGGATATTAGAATATTGAAAGTTGCAAGTAATACTTCACTATTATTTATGTTTCCACAATTCACTTTTTATTTAAATCCAATTAAATCCTCTTGCGCTCCAATCTTTCCCTATTATTTATCACTTGACATAATTATCCTTCTAGACCGCTAAACCCTCTCTTAAACCCACTAGAGTAACTATACACGGACAAATAAAATTTGACACACTCTAAATACACACTAAATGACAAAAAACTAAAGCCTTCTTCCCTCGTCAAAAGTTTTAAAAAAATTTTAGCTTTTTTTTTTTAAATTGTTTTTAAAAAATAGAAATAATAATTGTTTTTCTTTAAGAAATGTTAATTTTTTTAAACAGTTAAAAATATTATTGAAACCTTTTTTTTCTTCCCAAAAATAGTTTTTTTTTTATTTCTTAAAAATAGTTTCTTCTAAAAACAGTTTTTTATTAAAAAAGTGAAAAACAGTTTGTTAAAATAATAAATAAATTACAGTTATTTCTAAGTAGCACATATTTTTTTGATAAAAAAATTAGTCTAATAATGTAGAGTTTTTTGAAATAATTTTGTTTTTATATTTAAAAGCAGTTTTCTTAGAATAACATTTTTTTATTCGCGAATGGTTAGTTCGTTGGCTCAGACGCATATTCATTAAATGATGTCAGTCCGCTCCGGTGGCATTAACTATTCGCGAATTTAAGACATCAAAATTTTGATGTCTTGAAAATATCATTTTTTTCCTCCACGGATGAATGCTGGAGATGTTAGTTATTATATATTTTTATATAATACAAACACAACTCATGTTGTGTAACTTTTATTTGTATTTGAACACAACTTAAATAAAAGTTACACGACATGAGTTGTGTTTGTATTACATAAAAATATATAAGATTTCATGTCGTGTCGTATTTTTATTAAATTATTTTCGTGTATATAGTAAAAAAAAAACTCATGTCGTTTTTATTTGGATTGTGTTCGTATTAAGTGAAATATAAAAATACATGTCTCTCTTTTTAATTGGGTCGTGTATGTGTTTAGTAAAATAAATAAAACTTCATATCGCGACATTTTTATTTTGGTTCTTTGTGTTGGGTAAAACATACGATTTCGTGCTCGTGTTAAGTTAAAAAAAATTATAAAATGATTATTCCCGCATCCTTCTCATCCTCCGCCATACCATTTGAGTATAAAAAAATTAGGAAATGATTTTTTTGTGTTCGACATCGAATTCATCATAAAATATGTCATAGCTTGTAGTACAATCCTGATTAAAGTAATAATTAACATCTTCAACACTCATCCGTGGAGAAAAAAATCGCGATTGGTTAGTGCCGCGGGTGCGGATCCACATCATTTAATGAATATGAGTCTGAGCCAGCGAAAAAACTATTCGCGAATAAAAAAAAGATGTTATTCTTAGAAAATTGATTTTATATAAGATAAACAAAAAAAGATGTTATCCTTACAAAGCTGCTTTTATGTAAAAAAAAATCTTTTTTATTATAAAAAACTCTGTTGTATTAGACGAAATTTTTTATCAAAAAAATCTGTTCTACTTAGAAATAACTGTAATTTGTTTATTATTTTAACAAACTGTTTTTATAAGAAACTATTTTTAAGAAATTAAAAAACTGTTTTTTTTGGAAAAAAAAGGTTTCAACAATTTTTTAACTGTTTAAATAAAATTAACATTTAAAAAAACAAATTTTATTTTTATTTTTTAAAACATTTTTTTATTTTTTTAAATGGTAAAAAATTGTTAAAAACTTTTGATGAGGGAAAAAGGCTTTAATTTTTTTGTTATTTAATGTGTATTTAGAATGTATGTTTAGTATTGTTTGTCAGTGTATACTTACTCTAGTGGGTTTAAAAGAAGGTTTGGTGGTCAAGTGATATATAATAAAAAAAGATTGGAGCACAAGAGGATTTACTTGGACCGATATAGCCACACCCAACATAGAATTAAGCATAACTAAAATTAAAACACACAAAAAAACAGGCCCACCAACCATAATAATTAGTAACCAGTCACAAACCTAACAACATCATTTTAAGCAGAACTTTGCAAAAGTAGAAGTATTTATGTTCAGTGCCTGCAATGGAATCTTCCCAACAAAACCTAAAAATAGCGTTGCAAGAACTTCACAAAATCAACAAAATGATTTAAAATTCAACATAACTAATATCACAATTATACGTATTTTCAAGTCGATGGGGTGACAGAATGAACAAATTTACGATGACATCAAAATAATGTCTTAGACGACGTTTCCCACTCCTAAACTCCTGTTCATAAAAATATGGTTTAATGAGTCAACCTTATCTGTTTAATCTTTTAATCAAACATAAATGACGAATATGTCCCCACTTTTTTTTATATAAGCATCTCTAATAGGAATAATAATTAGGTACTATAAGCATCTTTAAATTTAATTTGGGAATAAAATAACTGTTTCACCTAAGATTTATAAGTCTTAAAACTTAAAAAAAAGTAAATTCAAACACATAAAAAATATATCTAAAGTAAAATATATTTTACAATAATTTTTTGCACGCAAATTCATGTTACTCTTAGACCTAGTAAAAGAACGAAAGGAAATAAGAACATAAATAGGAAAATGAACATTATTAGCCGTAGTAAATAACATAACCCAATTTAATTGTCAAGCTTACACTCTCAGATAAACATCAAAAACTAAAACCAAATTAGAATCATGTATGTGTTATGTATATAGAATAAATGTTATATATTGATCATGAGAAAAAAAGATTTGTAATAAAAAAGATACAACACTAAACAGTATTATAGTTGGCGTTTATAGTAAAATTCAAACTCCAAAAATGTAGGTGCAAAAACTCCTCGCCAAATAGAAGATCATTACCAATTATAGGCACCCGCTATCTCATTAAATATATACATGAACACAAATGGTATATGTCATTACTCAATCTACCAATAAATCCCAATTATATACATGATCCCTCCTTTTTTGAACAAAAAAAAAAAAACACGCAATATAAATTGGAACATAGAAAACACATTTACGCTAGGGACAACAATTCTCAAACCTCTATCCAATACTTATCCCAATATCACATTCCTAAACCATCTTACAACTCCAAATGGAAACAAACAAACAAATGCAAACAAAAATTCGAAAAATATTTAATGGGTGTTGGAGGGATAAATACACTTTCACCTTTGTTTTATTCATGAAGTACTAATATAACTAATCAAAACTTAATTTTACATCCTAAACGCACAAAAAAATATCTATACTGAAACTAGTTTTCCATAGACGAAGCATAGTTACACAAATAATTATTAGCGTATACCTCCACACACATCTACACTCATTAGAATATGCAACTTGCACCTCAACTATGTGCCTAAAATGAAATAAAACCTTCATTACAGAATTAAACCTTCCTGACAGAAGTAGTGGGCACATATAAGAGGGGACCTCTCATCTGCCTATATTTCACAGTTATGTTATCAACCTTTAGTTTTTTCGATTGTTGGATAAAGTATTTGGCATAGTGTGAATACAAATGCTTCTATTGGATAATCCATAATGTGAGATTTCCTTATTTCCAAAGCTAGAGTTTTAAACATAAACCAAGAATTTTCAAAATTTGAAAACTACATGTGAGATCCCCTTATTTTCAATCATAAAATTAACCATATGAGTATTTAATGCGAACATAATAAAATTATAATCAACAATAAAGAAAGAGAAAAGTCACTATTATGAGAACAATAAGATATTCAGAGAAGATCAACCCCCGCCTCCCCCCCCCCCCCCCCCACCCCAAATCAAGGGAAATATTGCATGTTGATCCGTGAAGAAGATTTGTTTCATCAAATTGTGAAGAAAAACATAGAGAAACAAAGAGAGATGAAGACATTTCAAAAATACCATAATTTTAACATTAAAATAGTTTGAAACAGAGATATGCAGAAATAGTATGTGCATGTGTCTATATACTTACTTGTATTATTATTAAAAAAAATTAATTTCAAACAAAGAAGCTAAATTTAGGGGGGGGGGGGGGGGGGGGGAAGGATACATAAAGATGGGGCAATTTTGTGGCAGGTGACGTCAAAGGCATCACCGAGTCTTGGCATAAAAGAGAGAGAGGTGACCCATAGATAAAGAAATGAGACCTCATCACTTAATACATAAATAATTTACCTCACAATCTTCAATCAATGATGCCTTTGAGTTTGATTAGAATACTTTCATTAAACTCCTCAACTATTTGTCTCGAATTAAGTGCAAGACCCCTCTTGTTTTGCATGCTCATCGAAGCCTATTAAATTTCAGAATTAGAGGGAGTAATAATTGTTACTTTAATAATTCAAAATTGTTACTTTAATAAAATAAATAAAATAATTAAACTAAATAAAATAAATTGTTAATTCATCCAGTTGAGAAACTAAATAAAATAATTAAAGAATTTATAAAATAAATTATGAGAGTACAAAGGTCCAATTTTATCATAATACATACAACTGTTTGAAAGGAAATGAAAACATCAAGAGAAACTAATACTTAATAACTTAACATATGCATCAATCAAACTTGGCATATGACAAATTTTCTTATCCCCATAGTAATGCATACACTTAAAATTAATCATGTGAGTACAAAGTCAAAAGCCTAATCAGACAAAATACTTTTAATGCCTAATATTTTTATCAATAATCAAGAAAACTTTAATACTATTACATATAAGCATTATTCTACGATGGTATTTAAGCTAAGAAAGAGAGAAATTTAATTATCCAGTTAAAAAAGCATATAACCAAACAAATAGAGGAACAAAAATCGAACAATGTAACTAATAACAGAAAATTTGAATATATCATATTTCTAAGGAAGTTTAAATATACACTAAGAATAATGACCGTGTTGATATACATTAACAATAATCTACTTCAACGTTTAAATACACACTAACCTTTATCTACTTCACATTTGGCACCAACTTAATAATTCTACACCAAAGTTGGTACAACTCAAATCAAAATCTGAAACACTCATCTGAAATTAAACCAGCAAACATGGAAAAGTTGTTGAACATAACACAATCTCACCTGGGATTATAAGGAACAGTAAAGGTCAAAGTTTTTCCACCGGTAATCCCAGGCCTAAATTATGTGTGTCGAACCCAAAAAACATTTGGAGTATTATTAAAAAAGGTTAAAAAGGATTAACAAAGACACACACATAGAAATAATTCACACGTATATTATTACGATTCAATAAATACTAAACATCACAGAATAAACATCACTAAAAAAATGAATTTATCTCAATTTAAGATAAATATTATTAAGAATTTACAGTAATGTCCTTCCCCAGGCCTCCGGACCGACCTCCGTCGTCCGAAGCTACACTCTCCTTAGAAGATGAAGAAGATATTGGTATTCATAGTAAGAAAAAAAAAAGAAAACCACATGGTACCCATGGTTGTGGAGCCTCAAACGGGTATGGCTATGGAATGTGATATTATCCCCCCCCCCTCATTTGGGGACTGAGGATGCGTCCATAACTCCTACACCATCTGATACGCCCCTACAGAATGAGATCAACAGTAGATCTACCAACCTCTCCTACAAAGACGTGGTTGAGAGAAGGAAAAGCAACAATACGGAGATCTACTTTGACGACTCAACTTGCAACTAGTCTGAAGATGAGACGGATATGAGCATGCAGAGCGAGATCGACCACAACAACAACCCAGAAACCGAAGACAAACATGACCCGCTGTGTCCGACTATCTCAATACTGCAAAAGCACGTGGATAAACTCCGAAAGAAATGGAAATAAAACGTGATAGTGAGTCTTCTCGAAAGACACATCGGTTTCAAAATGTTAGTTAATAGGGTTCCTACAGTTTGGAACCTTCAAGGGGATTATGAAGTTATTGATCTTGAGGAGGGGAACTGCCTATTCAAGTTGAACATGAAAGAGGATTATTACAACATTCTTACAGGAGGGCCATGGATTATTAATGGCCATTACCTTATTGTCCGTAACTGGACACCTAACTCCAACCCCACTGATACCCATGGTGTCACCACGGCATTGTGGGAGAGACTCTTCCAGTTACACATATAATGATTCGATGAAAAGATCCTCGGTCTACACCACTCACTGTGACAAGGACTGCAGGTACTACCATAATAGCTGGTGCCGAGGTAAGTACTCTAACTACTCCTGATAGTTGCATTTATAATAGGGTAAGTAATAAATCTATTAATAATACAGTTAATACACTTCTACCCCCTACCTCCTATAAGATAACTCATAGGAACAACCAGTTTCACAGCGAACTCCATAACCCCATTACTCCCAACTTAGACAAACCGCCTGACCTCTCATCTATCCCTAATGGATGCTCCCCCATTCCTAATTGCAATGATAGGAAGTCTTCCTATTCAGTACCTGATACTTCTAAGGGGAAGAAGGAGTTCATTTTAGACCTCGAATCAGAAATGGTTATTTACACGATGATACGATGGAATGTAGCACAAGTACATATTCTTCTTCGAACTCTAAGGGACTCGGGGGGGGGGGGGGGATGTCAATGAAGGGGAGGCTGATGGAAATGTGCTCCACCATGGAATCCATCAACATGATTAAAAATATCCTTCCTTGGTATTCCTTTGTGGAACTTCCCATATCCAATAACCTTATCTCCATGTCAGTGCTAACATGGAATTGTAGAGGGGTGGGGAAACCCCTATTCAAGCCCACTTTCGCTGAACTTTGTAATAACTTCAAACCTAACATTGTCATCCTTATCGAAACCCAAAATACTTTCCACAACTTCCCTAATTTCTTCGAGGGGTTGGGATTCACCAACTAGGAAATGTCCGAAACTAGAGGCCGCTCTGGGGGTATTTGGGTTATGTGGAATCAAAGCTCAATACAACTTAGTACCATAAATGACACCGACTAATCCATTCATCTCATTGCCACCCTTAAAGGCTATGGAGACTAACTCGTTTATGCTATTTATGCTTGTCCGACTTACACCAACCAAACATTTATGCTTGTCCGACCACTGTCCCATGCTCATCCATTTCGAAGGTAAAAATTCATCTATCTTCATTCCCCGCCCTTTTAGACTTCTTGCCTGTTGGTTTGAGCGAATTGCTTTTTAAAATATTATCTTGAATAACTAGAATGGGAGCCTTAGTTTTCACAAAAACATTGATAAGTGTATTCCCATTATTAAATACTCGAACCACTCTATTTATGGCAATATCAATAATAATAAGAAATGCCTTCTTTGAAGACTTAATGGTATCCAAATTGCCCAAGAAACAAATTTTTCCCATAATCTTAATATTATCGAAAAACAACTCAAATATGAGTATAATAACATTCTGCTAACGAGGAACTCCTCTGAAAATAGAAATCCCGTATAAAATGGCTTAGTGAGGGAGATAAAAACACTAAATGTTTCCACACGACCACTATTATCAGAAGACTCCATAATAAGATTGATCGTATAAAAATCAACGGGGATTGGGTTAACAATAGTGCAATCATCTCTTTCCATACTAATAATTATTTTATATCTCTTTTTGCTAATACCATCAACCCTATCCATAATGATATGTTTTTTGATTTCAACTACTTATGCTTTGAAGACCTCGACAATAATATCTTGGACCACCCTCTCTCCCTTGACGAGGTCAGGAGGGCTGTGTTTAGCATGAATGGGTTTAAATTCCCTGGTCCGGATGGCATCAAACCTATGTTTTACCACACTTCTTGGGAGACTACCAAACTCAATCTTTTTAAATTTCTCAACGAATGCTTTAATTCTCGGACTTTCCCTGAGGAGGCGAACGCTATCCATATCACCATGATCCCCAAAATTGACAACCCTGAAAATATCACCCAATTCATACCTATCACACTCTGTAATGTGCCTTATAAAGTACTGGCCAATTTCATTATTGATAGGCTCCACCCGATTCTATGTAGGATTATCAGCCCTAACAAAGACAGTTTCTTACCCGATCGCCAGACCTCGGACAATATTATCATCAATCAGGAAATTATTCACTCTCTTAATAAGAAGAAAGGGAAGAAAGGGGGTTCCATCTTCAAAATTGACCTTGAGAAAGGCTACGATAAGATTAGCTGGGACTTCTTAGAGCGTGTTCTCAAATGGTTCAATGTCAGTCCTAACCTCAATTGCCTCATTCTTAACTGCATCAGCAGTGCATCCACTTCTATTTTGTGGAATGGGGCACCTCTCGAGAAGTTCAAACCCTCCAGAGGCCTTCGTCAGGATGATCCCCTGCCCCCCTTTTTGTTGTTCATGTGCATGGAGTACCTAGGCCCCACTATTAATTCCTAGGTGGACCAGGGAAACTAGAAGGGTATTAGGGCATCTTATATTAGCCCGACCATCTCCCACATTTTCTTCACCGATGAACTCATTCTCTTGACGGAAGCTTCCCTCACCATCTGTGATGTAGTAATGAAAACTATCTAAAATTTTGTGATATCTTTGACCAAACTCTCAGCCTCTTAAAATCTAAAATTTATGTCTCCCCTAATATCCCTAAACAATGTGCCTGTAACATTGGCAGAAGATGTGGGATTAATATCACTAAGGATCTTGACATGTACCTTGGTACTAACCTCGTCCATGGGAAGGTCACTACTAACCACTTAAACCATATCATTGACAAAGTCCAAAAGAAACTCTCACGATGGAAGGCTAATCTCCTATCCCTAGATGATAGAACTACTCTTATCGAGGCTATCACTTCGACCATTCTCGTCTATAATATGCACACCTCTATTTTCCCCAAGAAGATAAATGATAAATTGGACTACCTTAATAGGAATTTCCTTTGGGGTGACTCGGAAGGCAAAAAGAAGATCCACCTTATAAATTGTAATACCATCTACTGCCTCAAAGACTTGGGTGGGCTAGGGCTTAGAAGTAGCAAAGAGAACAACCGTTCCATTATCTCCAAGATTGGTTGGAAAATTATCAATGACAAAAACTCCCTATGGGTTCGTGTAGTTTGAAGTATAAGACACGTAACAATCCCGGCAACTGGACCAGAAAAGCGTAGGCTTCCCATATCTAGAGGGGCATTCTTAAGGGAAAACCTGATATTGTTAAGAGCACTAAATGGGTGATTGGTGATGGTAAATCTATTAACATTTTTAAAGATTGGTGGGTGGGTAACTCCATCATACCTAAGACCCACGATAATTCCCACGTGTCTTTTGTTTGCGACCTGATCAAAGATGGGGTCTGGAATGAGAAATTGATTAAAGACACCTTCCCTCATGACACTACCAACTTAATCTTGGGAATCCCCCTCCCCCACACTCCGGATAAAATTGATAGTCCTAGTTGGGGGCCCTCAGACAACAAAAAGTTCACTATAAAATCGGCCTATGATTCCTTGGTCAAGTTTGACCTTAATACTTCATCCCTGATTAACTAGGAATGCATTTGGAAAATTATAATTCTCTAAAAATTCAAAACATTTCTTTAGTTTTTTTTTCATAGAAAATTACTTACTGATATCTAGATATTTAAAAGACGCCTTACTGATTCTAAAAAATGTGAGTTTTGTGCGTATGATAAAGATGTTGAACATATGCTTATAAACTGTCACCTTGCCACTGTTGTGTGGGAAATCACCTTCCCCCCAGGAGTGGAACAAACATACAAACATTTATTTTTTTGATTGGATTAAAGGGAACATATGGGATAATTCTGTGCAAAATGGTAATAACCTCTTTATATCTGCTATTTGGCATATTTGGACTACGCGTAATAAATGCATTTTTGAAAAGAAAAATATCACCCCTGTTGTTGATGTAAAAAACTAGATTATGTCTAATTAGTCAATCACATATAAATAATACAAAGGATTTTTAAAGTGTTTCAGCCTTATGAAAATGACCTACATCTACTGTTTTGTATTGCTGGCTGTTTGCCTTGAATCTCGATAATAGGTTTTCCAAGAGATCCAAAGTCCCCTTCTTATGAGGAGGTTACAATGTATTTATAGCCTTGAGGCTGTACATATGAAAAGGTAATGCGCCTTTATCTAGTAGACATATACATCTGTACAATAATAATGCGCATTTAATGCATAGTTGCCTTTTAATTTTCTTGATTTGGATGCTCTGCACGCTAAGTAGCTCGGTATGCTTAAGTAGCTCGGAGCGCCTGAGTATCTTGGACCGCTTAAGTTGCTTGGTGAAAGTATGCTTCTCGTTGAAATCATTTTTATTTGCCACGTAGATTGATACATGTCCTCATGTGATTGGTTTATGACAGCAGACTAAAATTGGTATCAGCAGAAGTCCCCAATGTTTCACAGTTGAGGTTGAAGAAGAGTGTGGAACATTTTGCTTGAAAACTGCTCGGATTACTGGTCTTCAGAGATTTAGGAAAATTTTCATTGTATATAATTCCTTTTGAGCGCACAATATCAAGATTCATAAATACTTTGAATTTTCACGATCACTTCGATATTTGTGCCCTTTTTTCTCTTTCAGCCGTCGCAAACCTCTTTCATTATAATCATTATTTTTCTTTATTCCCGAGGTAAAGTATTTAAGAGTGACAAAAATCCTATCGTCTTCCACTTTTCAAATTTTTATCTCTGACCTTTTCATTTTCTCTCTATCTTGTGCCTTCGTTCATTCCATCATTCATTGTCAACCGATCTCTTTTTCTTCTGTAAGATTTTCTTCCTTCTTCTTTATTTACTTCATTCACCATAGTTTATCTTGTTGAATCATTGGATAAATTTCGGTCTAATTTTTCAATCCCTTCGTGGGTTATTTTGTAAGAACTTCCTTGTCCTTCTGATTTATTTTCTTTGACTGAGGGAAACTGGTTCCCAAGTCTTTTTATAGCTGAGTGTGGATTTTCTTTCCCTCCAAATCCCCTGTGTTTGGAGTTTTGCCAATATTTCGATATTGTACCTGCAAGAGTAGCTCCAAATACATAGAGGGTAGTTGATGGCGTACATAGGTTGAATCAACTTCATGGAACTCATTTGGAAATTTTAGAAATTATGTATTATTATAGATGGGTTACCAATGACACTACTTTCTATTTAAAAACTAGGTTTTCGAATAGAGATTTAGTTGTCAATCTTCCCGATGCCAATAGGGACTATTTTGATCATGGGGTTGTGATGAAAAATTGGCAACATCCTCCATTAAATGAAAATGATGTGTACCAAGGTCCCAAGTGTCCGCTTTATGGCAATGGGATACGTTGTTTTTATTTTTGAAATCTTGTTTTCTTTGTATTCGATGAAATGCATCACTGACATTAATTTTGTTTGTTACAGTTGACAGTAAAAGGAAGCCTCCAAAAGAGACTGACGTTAACATAAAACATTTAAAACTTATCTGGGGCTTGCATCAATCAGTTGTTGGGGAGCACATTAGAGCTGCCTCTTATTTGTTGAGATACAGAAGCTCCACTTCATTTTTCATTGCTCGTCCTGTGGTGGTTGATCTTGATCGTATACCAACTTCTGAGACCAGTGTGAAAGTCTCTTCTTCTGATTTAAGTACTCCTATTACTGACCTAATGAAGAAGAGGAAAGCTCCCGCATTTTTTGACAAGTCTGATTTTGCCACTGAAGAGGCAAAGAAAAACAAACAAGATGTCCCAGATGAGGGGACAAATAATGTAGATGTACCCCCCTTTACTGCTTCTAAGGAAGCTGGCAAGAAGCCCCCTATGCCTCCAAAAGAGGTAACACCTTTTTAGTGAAAATGTTGCCATTTCACAAATAGAGACAACACCTTTAATTGAAAGTGCTCCTCTGAAGAGATTGAAAAGAGGTCCTACTGAGAGACCTGTTGACCCTATCTCTCAACCTTCAAATGTTGAAGGTAATGTTCCAGCTCTTATTCCTTCGATCTCTGCTATGGGCTTGATCAGATCTTGAGCTGTCCCAGAATTCCAAGGTATTGAAGTTACGTTTTCTCGTGAGAGAATTACTACTTTGGCTGCTTAACACATTACGCCAGTAAGTATCGTTAGACTAAGTCCTTTATCTTCTAGTACTATATTCATATATTGAATTAAAATTCCTTCTTTTTTCAGCTCGTGACGTGTTTCAATAGTATTTCGAAGAAAGATGAAGCCATCAGAGCTTCCACCTCCTCGGGTGGGGTAGAAGAAGCTTTTACTGGATTAACTCAATCTTTGAAGAAATCTCGTCAGAAGTACGAGGAAAACAAAGATGCATGGGAGAAATAATTCAAGTTTGTTGAACTAAATCGAGATCAAGCTGTGACTGCCTCCAAGGAGTTGGAGAAGAAATTAAAGGATGCTGAACAACATAAAGAGGAGCTTGAAGTCAAGCTTAAATTTACTGAGGAAAATGTTGCTAAGCTTCAAGATGCTGAGCGACATAAGACAGAGGTAGAAGAAAAACTAAAGTCTGCCTGGGAGCTCCTTATGGAAAGGACTTCCTCGGAGAGAGCAAAAAGGAAAGTTGCTGTTAAAAAATCTTTTAGTGCTGGTTGGGACAAGGGTTGGAATAAGGGACTGGCTGTTATGTCTTCTCAAATGGAGTATGCCAGTGTTAAATATTTTAGGGATGGATGAATAGCAGCTTTGAAGAAATTGAAGGTTGCTAAAAATTCTATGTTATTCCAGGTGCATACTCATGGCCCTCCTCCCTCTCCTGGAGAAGAAGAAGAAGATGAAGATGCATAAGATGAGTCTTCTATGATGACAGGAGAGCAGGTCCTTATGTTGCTGTTGCTCAACCTTCTGAGCAAGTCCAACAAGCTAGCACATATGTCGAGCAACTGCCATTGCTCTCAGAGCAACCAACCCCTTTATCCAAACCATCCGAAGAAGTCGTAGAAAATAAGGAGAAGGTGTAAAGTTATTCGGGTCTTTTGTTTCTTTATTTTCTTGGATGTAACCCTGATCTGTGTTTTCCTTTATCACAATGAATAAAAGTTAAACTTTTGTTGTTCGTTTGGAATTTCTCTCTTACTTTCTCTGTTCGTATCATTGTTTATTTTGTTTTTTCATCTCCTCTTTGCTAGTTTATGGCCAGGATGGAACTCTTATCATCTCATGAGACAGAGTTGATGAAGAAATGCAATGACTATTTTAAAGCTGGTCATGCAGACTTTATTAAGGCTCAAATAATTGACATCCTCGGATCAGATGCCTCTGAATGAGCAATTGATGCTTACCATTACTTGAAGTGCCTACTTGATCATGCTGTATCAAATAATGTGGCTTATTACAAAATGATTGAAGATCTTTAAGGAACGATCGAGGAACTTCAACAGCAGTATAAAGAATCCACTATACTTTTACATCAAGGTTATGAGAAAAAGTACCAGCAATTGAGTGCTGACAAGGGATATGACAAGTACATTTTAGCTCATGAGAAAAAGGAAAGAGTGTTAAAGCTTGATATTGAAGAGCACAGACATATTGCCAAGATGCTGGAGCAAGAAAATATCACGTTGCAGGAGGAAATAAAATAACTCAAATCTGCTGCCTCTTCTTCTTCGGGAGCCTTGGTCCCCATTAATGGTGATGGTTTTTCATTTTTAGAAATAAAAAATGCTAACTTACGGGATGAGTTAGAGACTTTGAAATGAACTGGACCTTCCACACCTTCTCGTGGGTGAGCAAGGGCTGGTCGGATTACTATTGATGAAATGAGAACTCAATTGGCCTTAGAGAATCAAGCCGTTCAATTAATGGAGAAGAATCAAGCCTTGGCAGAAATGTCTAAGAAGATTCAGAGTTTTACCGACCAACTCCCTAATCAGATTTTTGCTCTGGAAAGTAAAGAAATTCTGGTGAGAAAGCTCCATGAGCAACTTGAGAGATTGACTTATCAATTTCACAAGAAGCCCAGGGAATTTTGGATGACTGGGTATAATGAAGCTTTGTATCATCTTGATGCTCGTTTGCAGCAGTCGAACAACGAAGGATATAAGCAAGGGTGGTTGAATGCCTTATGTGTTCTGAAATTGGAGCAAGGTCATTTCTTATGGGATTATTATGAACCTGGAGTGCTCAATTTACCCATGCCTCCCTTCAAACTTGACCTTAATTGGATTCTAGCCCGTGATATCCCTCGAATTTTG
This sequence comes from Sambucus nigra, assembly GCA_949130495.1. Lineage (NCBI taxonomy): Eukaryota > Viridiplantae > Streptophyta > Magnoliopsida > Dipsacales > Adoxaceae > Sambucus > Sambucus nigra. The sequence continues at coordinate 349,944,398 of OX422222.1, read as the reverse complement.
ATCTCCAAGTATCTCTGTGATTATAGCCTTCATTCAAACTTTGAGATATCTTGTCCAGAGCACTTGCTTGATCGACCATCCACAAGTAATGTCAGAATGCTGCGAGATATGAACTTTATAAACTCTCCTTATGCATTAGATGATCCTCCAGCTAGGGTGGAACCTGTTTCAAAAGCAGAGGGAAAGAAACCCATAGAATAGGGCATTTTTATGTAATAAATCTAATTTCATATCGTGTGTAATCTATTTGGTTTTAATAAAGAAAGATTTAGTTGCTTTTACGATTTCATTTTCTTGGAAATATTTTGTAGAATGTCCTCGTTTATTCATTGGTGAATATATATATATATATATATATATAGAAGGACGAAATATTTTATTTCATTTTTAAATAATGGAACTTATCCCATTTTTTGTCTGATTATAGTGACTTGTCACTCTTTGGGCCTAAGCAATGGAATGATTTTCATCCCATATTCCTGCTTAGTTGTAGTAATTTTGTCAGGATTACCTTGTTGCCTAGACAGTGGATGCCCCAGGAGGTCATCCATCTTCTTGCCTAGTTTGGTGCCAACCAACCGGAGTTGGTGGTTATTAAATTACCGACCAACCGGAGTTGGTGGTTAATGAATTGCCGACCAACCAGAGTTGGTGGTTAATATATTGCCGACCAACCGGAGTTGGTGGTTATTGAATTGCCGACCAACCGAAGTTGGTGGTTAATGAATTTCCGACCAACCGGAGTTGGTGGTTATTGAATTGCCGACCAACCGGAGTTGGTGGTTAATGAATTACCGACCAACCGGAGTTGGTGGTTGTTGCTCTGAATTTGTGTTTGTGTAGTGTGTAGCACTAATATTCCAAAAAAAAATTTCAACAAAGGAGGAAATATGGGCGAAACATCATTTTATTCATATTGAAAGAAATGTGTTACATATGGATTTTAATTACTGATAGTACTTGTGCATATGCTCTGCATTCCATGCGTTCTTGAATTTTTCTCCCTGCAAAGTTTCAATTCTGTATGTCCCACGAAGAACAACTTCAGTTACTCTATAAGGTCCATGCCAGTTGGCCTCCAGTTTGTTATGCTTTTCGATCACTTTCTTCAGCACATAATCCCCCTCTTTCAAATCGCGCTTCTTTACCCTTTTATTGTAGAACAAGGCTCTTCGTTGTTGGTATGCTGCATTCCTGATTGCTGCTTCTTCCCTAACTTCTTCGAGCATATCCAGGTCTAATCGTCTCATCAAGTCGCTTATAGGAGAATTAAAATTATGCACCCTATGTGTGGGTAGACCCAATTCAGCAGGTATGACTGCCTCACTCCTAAATGTCAACATGTACGAAAACTCCCCAGATGCTGTTCGCGGTGTAGTGAGATAAGCCCACAACATAGAGTGTAGCTCGTTAATCCAATTTCCCTTCGCATAATCCAGCTTTTTTTAAACCATTCAGTAGGGTTCTGTTCGTCACTTCAGTTTTCCCATTGCTCTGGGGATGACTTGGTGCGGAGTGTATCTTCTGTACATTGGATTGATGACAATATGCAGCGAATTCCTCGTTATCAAATTGGGTTCCATGGTCAGTAATGAATGCGTGTGGGAGACCATATCTGTAAATAATACTCTTCCAAATAAATTGATAGACCTTGTCATATGTCATATCAATGAGAGGTTCAGCTTCCACCCATTTGGTAAAATAATCCATAGCAACTACGAGGTATTTGAATCTTCCTTTGGTCATTGGAAGTGGTCCAACCAAGTTTATCCCCCACATGGAAAATGGCCAAGGGGACGTAATGGGAATTAATAATGCTTGGGGGTTCTTCGGATTGAAGAGAAATGCTGACATTTATCGCACTTCTTAGCATAAGTTGCGCAATCAGCTCTCATCGTTGGCCAGTAATACCCCTGTGTTGTTGTCCTCTGCAACAACGTCCGACCTACTACATGGGCTCCGCAGGACCCTTCATGAACCTCTTCAATTAAGTCTTTAACTTCGGAGGGATGGACACATATTTTTAGTCCTGGTATCACGCCTCTTCTATACAAAATGCCACTGGCCAATACGTAACGAGCAACTTTAAACTTTAGTTTCTTGGCTGCGAGTTTATCAGTAGGCACAATCCCTTCTTCGATATAGGTTCTGATGGGATCCATCTAGGATGGTCCAAGTCGAGGGCAATGAAGTTCATCATCAAGTCTTCGTCTACACTCCGATCCACCAGGATTTTTATTGGGATTATTCTTCATAGCTCGGTGCGTGTTGCTGATGCCAGCCGAGCTAGGGCATCGGCTCTTGCATTCTCTAATCTTGGTATTCTGATCAACTGAACCGCGGTAAAAGTCGAGACAAACTCCATAGATTTTGCATGATACTTGACCGTTAGTTTTCCCTTCGCTACATATAATTCGAGAATTTGATTTACGATTAATTGTAAATCACTGAATATAATGACCTACTCAGCATTCATGGTTTTGGCCAGACTTAGACCCAAGATCATAGCTTCATATTCAACCTCATTATTAGAAGCCTTAAATTGAAAACGTAGAGCATACTCTATATCAATTCCATCAGGACTGTTTAAAACTATTCCTGCTCCACTGCATGTGGTACACGAAGAGCCATCCACATATAGATTCCATATAGGTACTTTATTATCAAACTCTTGGTCTGACAGAGTTCCTCGATGGAATATTTTATACTTCCTTTTGTCTTCCCCCAACACTTCTCACTGTTCGTTGATTATCTTCTCTTCATTATCTACGGAAGGAAATTGGTCGGGTGCTATCTTCGATGATCCCGTAACATCCACGGGTTGATCTATATTATTAAACTCCTTCTCTTCAGATGTATCAGAGTGAGTAAACTCTGCTATAAAATCCGCTACTGCTTGCCCCTTAAGTAACGACCTAGGCTCATAAACTATGTCATATTCACCAAGTTCTACTTCCCAGTACATCAATCTTCCTGATTTCTCCGGTTTATGCAGAGCTTGTCTTAATGGCATATCAGTGTACACCACTATAGTATGAGCTTGGAAGTATGGCCTCATCCTTCTGCTCGCTTCGATTAGTGCTAGTGCTAACTTCTCTAGTCTCGAATATCTGATCTCTGCTCCTCGGAAGGCCTTCCTGGTGTAATAGACTAGTTTCTTCACTCTGTCCTCCATTCTTATCAATGTCGAGCTAACTACATTCTCTGAAACTGCCAGATACAAGTATAGTCTTTCTCTCATCACTGGTATAGATAATAATGGAGGTGTCCCCTGATATTTCTTCAATTCTTGAAAGGCCTCCTCACATTCATCACTCCACTCAAAAGTTTTTCGAAGTGTTTTGAAGAATGGGAGGCATCTGTCTGTTGCTCGTGACACAAATCTATTAAGTACTGCAACTCGCCCTGTAAGATTTTATACCTCCTTCTTCGTAGCTGGAGATCGTAGCTCCAGTAGGGCCTTAATTTTCTCAGGGTTCGCCTCGATACCTCGTTGGTTAACAATATATTCGAGAAACATACCTTCTCTTACTCCAAATATGCATTTGGTGGGATTCAACTTCATTTAATATTTCTCTAGTTGATCAAAAGTCTGACCTAGGTCAACTAAATGATCAGCCGCTTTCTTTCTTTTCGTCAGCATATCGTCGACATAAACCTCCATGTTATGACTGATTTTCTCTGCAAACACCTTATTCATTAGCTGCTGATATGTTGCACCTGTGTTTTTAAGTTCGAAAGGCATAACATTATAGCAATACGTTCCTCTTGGGGTGATAAAAGAGGTACTTTCCCTATCCTCAGGTTTCATTTTAATCTGGTTGTAACCAGAGTAAGTATCCATGAAACTCAAAAATTCATGCCTCGACGTAGCATCCACAAGCTGATCGATTCGAGACAAAGTAAAATGATCCTTTGGGCAAGCTTTATTAAGATCAGTGAAGTCCACACACACCCTCCACTTTCTTTACCATCACCACATTTTCTAGACAATCAGGATACTTAACATCCTCGATAAAAAGGCTTTCTCTAGTTTCTCTAACTCTTCTTATATGGATTGATTCTTTTTAGGGCTGAATACCCTTCTTCGCTGCTTCACTTGCTTGACCTCCTTGTTCACGTTGAGCTCGTGGCACAGGAAACTCGGGTCTATCCTTGGCATGTCTTCATGACTCCATGCAAAAGTCTATTTTCTGCACCTTAGAAACGCTATCAATTCCTATTTTAATGATTCATCCAATGACGTACCAATTTGGGTTGTTCGTTCTGGGTGTTCGTCGTCCAGAATGATATTTTCGGTAGCTTCCATGACCTGGACCTTTACGAGCTGAGACTCGTCTCCAGGGTCTAATGTTTCAATTTCTGCATCTTTTATTTCATCCACTTGATATGTAGTAGTCTTCTTCCTGGATTCTTCTCGTTCTTCCTGTTCGACAGATGAATAGTAGCATTCTCGAGCTACTTTCTGGTCGCCTTTCATAACTCCCACTCCGAAATTGGTTGGTAACTTTAAACATTGATGTATAATAGATGGTACTACCTCGAACTTCTTCAGACCTACTCTTCCCATGATGATGTTGTAGGCTGATTGGATGTTTTTATCCATTACGAAAAAGCGTACTCTTTCTGTTCGGTAAGCAGGCCATGTACCAATAAGCATGTCTAACTTGATCGTCCCAAGTGGAAAAACCTTTTCGCCAGTAAAACCGAGGAGGGGCCTATGATATGGCTCCAACTGGGCTAACTTCAAATTCAAACTGTCAAAGCATGGGTAGAACATGATGTCTGCAGAGCTACCATTATCCACCAGTACCCATGAAATCACCACTTCCTTCATTCTCATCTTGATCACCAATGGGTCATCATGAGGATATAGTACACCTGTCAGGTCATTTTTAGAAAAACCAATGACCAGTTTGTCCCTGTTCACCTTTTTTGGGCGATCATCTTCAGCTAAGTTTATTCGCTGTATGTAAGAGCAAGCTTGGGCCTCATTGAGGTAAGCTTTCCTCTCCGTCGTGAGATCTCCACCTCCTGCATCTCCACCTGTAATGACATTACATTCAAATGATCCAAAATGGATTGAAAATACCTCACGTTCTGGCTGTCTTGGTCTTTTGGGGAGATTAAGCTCATCTTCTGGATCATCTTTATGATCTCTCTTCTTGTCTTCTTTTGCTCGACGAGGAGATTTAGATCTTTGCCTTCCTCTGTTGTTGGTTTTTCCACCATTTTGGCGATCAACATATTTAGTTAGTTTTCCTCGCCTGATGAGTGCTTCAATTTCATTCTGAAGAGCTATGCAACGTTTGGTCGTGTGGCCATGATCTTTATGGAATTCATAATACTTAGACTTGTCCCTTTTGTCAGGATCTGCCTTTATTTTCTCTGTCCAGGTTATCTCCTTGCTATTCTTGATCTCTTATAGAATGTGATTTATGTCTACCTTCAAGGGAGTATAATTTCCATACTTCCTCATCTGCTCCAGTGCTTGCTTACCTTTCGACTGCTTGTTGCCACCATTATTCTTCTTATCCTTCTTCTCGACTTTACCAGCCTCAACCTTAGTGTCCTTAGTGTCTGTATTCTTCTTCGCAGTCATGGCTTCCTCAGTGTTCATGATTTTGGCTACCTTTTCAATCAGTTCTGCCATGGTCCTAGGAGGATCTTTGGCCAAAGTATAGTACAACTTGTCTTGTAACAGTCCACTCATCGGAGCAATAATTCTTGTCTTCTCCTCGTAATCAATTACCTCAAGTTTCTCATTATTAAAACGAGTAATATAGTCCCTAGTACTTTCGTCTGTTTTCTGTCTAACACTCAGTAAGTGTGTTACTCGTTTAACTGGTTTCGCTCCAAAATAAAAATTCCCTATGAAAAGTTCTGCCAATTAAAGGAAAGTCGCAATCTTCCCCCGAGGAAGGTTGTTGTACCATATCTGAGCTGACCAGGTGAGAGTTCCTAAAAACTCCCTACATCTCTTCTTATCTGAAACCGCATAGATATCGACAACAGCTTGGTATTGTTCATTATGAAGGGCAAGGTCAGTTTTTCCATCGTATTTAGGTGTCACCATAGGAGCTTTGAATTTTAATGGTGTGGGAAAATCCACAATCGCCTACACGAATGGTGTCCTTTAGACAAAAGTTCTTTGTAGAGGATTCTTGGCCTTAGCCATTTCCCTTAACCTGTCCTCCAACCTTTGAATATAGCCTTTTCATGCATCATTTCCTACCTCGGGCCTATTTGTTCGAGCGGCTGATCATGTCGAGTTTTCCTCTTAGGACCTTTCATTATGGGTTTTTGGGCGTGATTGGGCAGAGCCTTCCCTTAGGTCGGATGGTCGTTGAAAGTTCCTCGACGCAATCCTAGGAGGACTTCTATTCCTCCTAGGGCCCCATCGATCAAAAGGGGAGACTCTACTCAACCTTTCTAGAGCGCTAGTCCTTTCGGGTGTTAGAGTGACGTTCCGTTGAGAGTCTGTAGCTCGTACCGATGAGGTCTGGCCTAGTTGATACGAAGGATCGTTAGATCTCTCAGTACGATATGAGTCAGTACGTCTAGATTGAGAGACCTCTGGGAATAGCGTTCGTCTAGTTCTTAAATATGGCAGATGGGTATTTCTCTGAGCATTTTGTTGTCCTGATTGAGCCGGCACTCCATCTTGAACATTTTGTATAAGTTGACGCATGGTTTCTTGCATGGCTATTTGCCCTTGGGATAAATTAGCCATTATACCAGCCAGATCTTGAATATTTGGTGGCGTAGAGGGGTTTGGAGGGAGCCTAGTGTTTCGCTAATTGGATTCTAGAATCTCAGCCATGGATGATGAGTTATTTGGTGAAAACCGCTAAGTATAGTCGTTTCCCACATATGGCGCCAATCTGTTGATATAAAAAACTAGATTATGTCTAATTAGTCAATCACAGATAAATAAGACAAAGCATTTTTAAAGTGGTTCAGCCTTATGAAAATGTCCTACATCCACTGTTTTGTATTACTGACTATTTGCCTTGAATCTCAATAATAGGTTTTCCAAGAGATCCAAAGTCCCCTTCTTATGAGGAGGTTGCAATGTATTTATAACCTTGAGGCTGTGATGTAAAAACTAGATTATGTCTAATTATTCAATCACAGATAAATAAGACAAAGGATTTTTGAGGTAGTTCAGCCTTATGAAAATGGCCTACATCCAATGTTTTGTATTGCTGACTGTTTGCCTTGAATCTCGATAATAGGTTTTTCCAAGAGATCCAAAGTCCCCTTCTTATGAGGAGGTTACAATGTATTTATAGCCTTGAGGCTGTACATATGAAAAGGTAATGCGCCATTATCTAGTAGACATATACATCTGTACAATAATAATGCGCATTTAATGCGTAGTCGCCTTTTGGTTTTCTTAATTTGGATGCTCTGCACGCTAAGTAGTTCGAACCTCTTAAGTTCCTCGGTGAACGTATGCTATTCGTTGAAATCATTTGTATTTTCCACGTACATTGGCCCATATCCTCATGTGATTGGTTCATGTCAGTAGACTAAAATTGGTATCAACACCGGCTATGGTTTGTTCTACCTCTAGTATCCTTGCCAGGGAACTAGATTTTATTACTAAACCTAAAGTTAGTACTTACCATGGCCCGGGTAATATTCCTAAGACCTCTTTAAGTGATGATAATTTTTCAGGTTACGAGATTTTCACGGATGGGAGCTATGATACATTCAACAAGCATGGTGGATTTGCTGGCATAGTCAGCAGTAATGACCAACGGTGGATCCTTAGATTCAAAGACAAGATTATCGGTGATAGTAGCCCCATAAAGGCGAGTTCGTGGGAATTTTTCATGGCTTAAATCTGGTAAAAATAAAGGGTTTGACTGGGTGCTTATTACGTAGTGACTATTTGGATGTTGTGTATATCCTCAATACACAGGTCCATCAGAACCACAAGGTGTCTAATATTATCGAGGAATGTATGGCCATCATGACTGAAATGGAAATAAATGTCACCTATATCATACGCTCCAACAACATGTGGGCGGATGGTCTTGCCAGACTTGGAAAATGACAGACACACGGCTATGCTGAGTATGAAGACGTCAGGAAATCTCTTTTAAGCCTCCTTGAGCACGTTGATCAGTCTAAGACTAGGGTTTCCCTCCAGGCCTACACTGAACCTATATATCGTATTGCCACATTTATGGTTATGTCCATGATGATTTGGGCCACTAAAATGTTGGTTTCTACGGACGGCTTAGGGGTACCCCCTCACTTATTCGTGCCTTGATGGAAGGAATCTACCACAACCTTAATATGGCTAAGATACGCAAGTGGAAGGATATTCCGGTGGAAACCAATTCGTATGAGCTGATTGAGATCTTCAAGGGTGTTTAGTACCGCGAAACTGATTTTGAGAAAATTAGGGTTGATTGCTATGAACTCATGAGGATTATGGGTGTGTATTTCATCTATCCCAACCTCAGCATGATCCGGGGTGGGGATTGGTTGGCATGCGAGGCGAAAGTTTACAAGGAGGCCTTTGTTGAAATTGAAGAGGTCTCTAATGGCATGCGGTGGATCCTTGTTAACCCTACGATATAATTGGGTTGTGCTTTATCCTTTATCTGTTGCTTCTTTGCTTTTATGGTGCTTTATGTTGCCTCTATGGTTTTTGTTGCTATGTGATGTAGTCCCCTTATAACCTTTTCTTTTCGATGTTTACCAAAGAAAACATAAATATTATTACATTTCATAATTAAATGATATGGACACACTGTTACATGTGGTGTTAAAGTATGACTTGCTGTAATATAAATGTTCGAAGACTGAAAGTACAATCATAACTAATTTGGTGTACCTGGATAAGATAAAATTTTCTAGGTCCAAAATGATTGGTATTATATACGTTCACATTTGTTACCAAAATATGTCCATAATACAGTGAAACCCAAAAAATGTTACAATTTATAACTACAGTCTTAAGTAATCTAATGTATAATGGATAATACAAATTCCCCCCCCAAATATAAAATAATATAACCATTTTATGATTCTATCAACCATCGAGTTAGGATAACACTGTACTGTCAAAGATGACATAAAGGTAGACAAACCAAAAGACATCCAAGCAGGATGTGTAATATCGCCCCCTCCATTGGATAATCTATATCACTTTACAAAACATGGACAAATACACCCAACACTATTTATAAAGAGTCTATTTATAATCCAATAGAGGGGTCTGAACAACAACCAGTTGAGAAAATTATAATTGATTTAATGAACACATGGAACAATAGCAAAATAAATAATAGAACCATAAAAAAATGAATTGTAATTTGGATGAATGAAGTAAGAGATAAAAAGAATTGTTTTAAATGTATATCAAAATATTGATCATAAGAGAAATTATGGATATACAATGTTAGTAATTGAACTTCCTTCAAGTAGGTTAGATATACGATTTGCACTCGTACAATATGATTATGCCACATACAATTAACCATTACTGAAGACCAGAGTGCACAAGTCAATCCCAACATATTTGAATGATTGTTCGTGATATTTGTTCATTATCTGGTGTAGGCCACCTTTATTAGAAATTGATGGCCAATCATCTTAATAGGAATTTCACGGAGGAGGGTGTTAAAGCGATTCTAGGAATGAAAACCAATGTGACAAATTTCTCATCAATAAGGATCTAGGCTTGAATATCATTCTCGAAACATTTTATAACTATCAATCGGGTGCCATTAAAGAGGTCATCTTTCGGGCCAATATTTCGTAGCAACATTATGGGGCTTCCAACTTTCAGGTCTAACATAAACAATGGTAACCCCGATGGGTTAAGATAATATAGAAACTCATTTGGGAAGTAGTTATTCTATGATTAGTTTCATCATTGCATAATTTATCGGTAACAAAGTATGGAACTGTTTCACTGGGAAAATATTGAGTGTGACTTTATTTATGGCATTTCAATCATCATTTCAGTTCGAAAGAATTGTTATATAATTAAGGAAGGTAGAGCTAACAGTTCCCTCCACGTGCAACAAAGGGCATGCAACCCACATTAAATCCTCAACATTATTACAATGGAGTAGTGTCGAACGTATAAGCATAGTTTCCTCAGGGTTAATCCCAATCTGGGGAATAAAGGGAAGTATGTAAAAATGATATATATATATATATATATATATATATATATATATATATATATATAGAGAGAGAGAGAGAGAGAGAGAGAGAGAGAGAGAGAGAGAGAGAATGGCTCACATACGGACTGTGTAATGCAAATTGGTGCAGACCGTTAAAAAAATGATCCCAAAATGACTTTGGCTATTGTTGTTTACATAAATAAAAAAGGGACTACTGAACCCCATAAACTGTATAAACCCTTTGTCTTCATCCCTTTGCTTTCTGTACACACAAGCGGCGTCACTAACTGAGACAAGAAGGTCTTCACCCCCTCTGAACTCATATGGGTTAACAGATACCCAGCAGAAGCAACTGTGTAAGAGGGTCTTCAAACCTTAAGGTACGATCAAATAGCTGTGTAAATTTTCAAGGTCCATGGTTTCTTCAGTGCGTCTATACATTTTTTCCAAGCACTTGTTCCTATTTGTACATGTTTGTTCCTAAAAAGCATTTGCTCTTATTTTTACAAGTATTGATTTTTACAGGTATTGATTTTTTTACCTGATTGTTCCTCCTTTTACAAGTAAACGATTTTTACAAGTATTTGTACCTATTTTTATCAAAGAAGCATAATTTTTTAAAAGAGGGTCACTTTTACAAGTATTTGTAACTGTGTAAAGAGGGTCATTTTTTACAAGCATTTGTTCCTATTTGTACCTATTTGTTCCTAACAAGCATTTGTTCCTATTTTTACAAGTATTGATTTTTGTACCTTTTTGTTCAAAAGGATTTTTACAAGTAGTTGTACCTATTTGTATTAAAGAGGCATAATTTTTTTTTTGTAATAAAAATCAATACTTGAAAAAATTATGTTCCTGCTTGAATTATTTTCAAAGGATCTGCTTGAATTATTTTCAGGATATGGCATAAAAAAATAGGTCATTTGCCTCCAACATTTTATGTAATTGTGGAGATTGTGCAGAGATACGAATGTCAAAGACGACGATGAATCATGGAGGATGTTTTATTGCATGTCCTAACTATAAAATTAATTCTTGTGGATTTTTCTAGTGGATTGATAATGAAAGATTAGTGGATTCTGAAAGATCAGTGGACACCGAAAGAACATTCGAAATCGAAGATTATGAACTTATTATAAAACTAATGGACTTGGGCAAACAAATTGACGCACTGAGAAGAGGATTGCCAAAAAAATTGATGCAGTAGAAAAAAAGTGGGACAAGAAAATTTTTCATTTCAATTATATTGTGCTTGTAATTGTTGCAGTGATTTATTTTTAAGATGCTGGTTTAGGAGATGAAATTGTAACAGTGGTTGTAACGTGTTTTTTATTATTGTAATGTGCTTCGGATATTGCAATATGTTTTCGATAATATAATGTGTTTTTGGTATGTAATGAAATTATAACAGTCCCAAAATTTAGTTTAGAAATTAAATTGTAGCAGAAATTTAGTTTAGTAATGAAATAGTGAGGTTGTAAAACAGTGAGGTTGAATTAAACTTGTTATTACAGTTTATTCCATTAGGATCTTTGTAAAACAACGAGGTTTGATTAAACTTGTTGTTATCATATTAAAGTTTGTATCACACCTCATTAAAAAAGTGAGATTGAATCACATTAAAACAAAGATCATTCTATTAAAACAGTGAGATTGAATCACATTAAAATAGTGAGGTAAGATCATTCCATTACAATGAATAGTATCCTTCGAATACAAAACATTACAAAACAGTTAAGAAGTACAAAACAATCAAGGAATGCAAAGCAATAATAGATATATTGAATCACAATGATATTTTTATTGAATCATAATCGTCCTCGCCAACACTTCCACCTTCGCCGTCTCCGGTCCTACAAAATAAAAATAAACTTAGTTTTTTTACCATAAATAATAACGAAAATATTTTACCAATGGAATAATCATAAATGAGAAGAAAAATTAAGGTTTTTACCTATTTATCATAGGACAATTTCTTTTATCAAATGACTGACCAATCATGCCACATCCATTGCAACGATGTACATTAGACTTATTGACTCTACCCACTGCTTTCTCGATACCTCCTATAAGACTTTTACCACATCCTTTGTCTCTAACTTGTTGAGGTTATTTATAATTACAACTCAAATTCACCTGAATTCCTTCACTCAGTTTGACATTCAGTTGTGCATCCGAACCAATACAAACAACTTTGTTCATTTTATCAAGTATTTCGTCCAAACCATCACTGTAAATTTTAATTCCTTCTCAACTTGTGAGGGCCATATCAACGATATCCAAAGACTTTTGCCTTAACAGACTCCACTGAAGGAAATATGACTTGTCATCCGTTATCTTGATCCCATGAGCATTAGTGACCTTAACCATTTTAGTCGTTTTTGTCCATCTCTTCAAGATATATTGGCTCGGTAATGTAACAAAATCATGAAACTTTTCCAAATAAGCCAACACATGACGGCATGGTGATTAGGCTCAAATTCTTTTGAATTTCCCCCTTTAATTTAGAGGCTTTTAGTATCTTGAGTAATGCAAACTGAGTATATTTATCTCATTTCTTTGGTACTAACTCCTTCCAAAAAGTGAAACTGGTTTCATGTACTTCCCATGAGTTTGCAGGTATTTAAAGCATTGAGGGATAAAGAAACTAGAGAAGCATCGAAAGAAGTCAAAGAAGGAAAGTCTAAGGGAGATTTCATAAATTTGCAGCCGTCATCTGTAGAGTTGAAGAGAATTCAATTTTAAGAACTTTGGAAGAAACGAAAAGTCAATCTGAGTTCCGGTGATCAAGTTATGAAGAGTTGAAGTTGAGAAGGAAAAGACCCCTGGATGAAAAAGGAGGGCGATCCGGACCTTTTATTGGAAAAGGATCCAGACCGCATCATCAGAAACAATCTGTCCCAAAACAGGGAGCGATCCAAACCTTTTTGTCAAAAAGGATTCGGACCGCTTTGGAGAATACATTCTGTCTTAAAAATAGGAGGGATGGGGAACTTTTTTTTCAAAAAGGATCCGGACCGCCTTAAGCTATGAAGCACTATCTAGAAGTAGGGGGAGATCCAGACTGCCTCCCCTGACCGGTTCAGACCGCATTGGATTTTTGCAAATTTTAATATTCTTTCTCAGAGTCGTAATGGAGTCAAACTCTTGTATTTCTCGTGGTTATTTATTCACATTAGTTCCCAAAAAAGGGGAGTTCGATTTTTAGGATAGCTAAGAAGGAGTAGAGGGTTTTTGTAGTAAAAAAACCCTAGTATTCAATAAGAAGTATTGTTGTAAGGATTCAAGCTTTTAATATCTGCAATTCAAGTAACACTTTTCCTAATATTTTCGATTGTTCATTACTGTTAGTTGCTGGTTCCGAATTTGAAATTCTCTTTTCAATCAGTTGCTTTAGATTTAATGTTTTCTTCTTTAAAAATCATGTATTTCTATAAGTTAATTATGTCTGGCTCGTTTTCTAAGGTTTAGGGTGCATAAACCCCACCCAATGTAATTCATGAGAATGTAAATAGACTTTTGAATTAAAATATTAGATGAATGTTGGTGCATAACTGGTGCAACTGTCGTAGAACGTTTGATCTCGTTTGCCCTAGGAAATGGGGATGCTTAAGAGTGCGACGCGCATATTGGTTAATGCGACAATACTTTACTCGTCCTTTGCTTACATACTGTGTGGGCTAAGATCCCTCATATATGTCATAGTTAGGAGTACTAAAGATCGTGTTCATTTAAAATTCTAATTCTGAGTCTAGTATCCTATGAAGTGAATTACTAGGGTATGGGGGAGTGTAACCCGACCTATTTATCTCATCTCATAGTTAAATTTTCAGTTAAATTGTCATAAAATTTTGTTTAATTTGAGTAAATACAGTTCAGTTAGTCGTAATCTCATCAGTTAAGTATTTTCAAATTTTGCATCTAGTTGTAGTTGTTCCGTATTCCAAATCACCTTTTCCTTCTTTTTAGAGTCAAAGCTAGGTTATCCTTATCTTTTTGACTTTGTCACGAATTCTGTCCTCCTGTTTTCCTGAGGATCGATACCCGACTTATCAGATTATTACTTGAGAGACAGTCTTGCACTTGAGCCTTTATAGTACGCACACTAGACACATTTATGGTCGCGTCAAGTTTTTAGCACCGTTGTCGGGGAATTCTAAGTAGACTTAGGTTATATCGAATCAATCTGGAACTTTGATAAAAAATCGCAAAAAAAAAAAATTCATCATCTCTCAAAAGCCTTTAATGCAAAATCCTGAACATACTCAAACTACTCACAATACTCCAATCAGAATCCACGAAATCCCGATTGTTGAGTGTAACTCTGAAATCCCCCACACACATCGCGTTTCACAATTTTGGGTCCCACTTCCTACTCCTGAGCACTCTATCGGTAGTTACACACTGAGTCAGCCCTCGAGTCACACATCTAGGACACCGAGTGAGTTCACTGAATCATTTGAAGCTATCACGAACACGATGTCGGACGCATCGAGTTACGACACTGGAGGGGGAGATTTACCCTATTGTCCCATGAAAGATTTACTCTTTCCTGAGAGGAATGTCACCCCTAGTTGTATTTTACTTCCGTATAATGCTGGCCAGTTCCACTTTCACAATGGGATGATACAGATTCTCCCTACATTTCACGGCATGGATTCAGAGAATCCATACCTACATATTCGTGAGTTCGAAGAGGCGTATGACACATTTAGTGATCAAGCTTGCATGCAAGATACCATTCGCTTAAAGATTTTTCCTTTTACCTTAAAGGATAAAGCCAAGACCTAGCTATGATCTTTACCCCTGAACTTCTTCACTTCATTGAGAGATATGCAATCCAAGTTTATCTCAAAATTCCATCCACATCACAAGACCAACTCTGCCAAAACTCAAATCCAAGCTTTCCGATAACACAATAATGAGTCCTTTGACAAGTGTTGGGAACGTTTCCAAGAGTTAGTAAGCGCATGCCCCCATCATGGTTTTGACAAGAACCTAGTGATATCTTTCTTCCATAATGGGTTAACAGTAGATTCCAAACAACTTGTGAAAACAATGTGTGAAAGACCCTTTTTGTGATTTAAACTCCTGCGATGCCGAGGCCCATCTTAAGTATGTCACAGAGACTACTCAAGCATGGGACACATCTGATCCTAACAAAGCCCGGCCTAGACAACCATCTATCAATCCTACTACATTTTGTCTATACCATTTGGATAACAATACTTCAATAGACCATTAATTCGATCAGTTTCAGAGAGATATGAAAGAATGGTTTGATGATCGGTTGAGAGATATCTCCAGACCCAGTCGTGGGTCGAAAGAAAAAGTGTGTTGTATTTGTGAGGTAGGACATTCCACAAAGGCATGACCGATGATTATCTCCAAGATGCAATCCTCGTTGAGTATCCAAGAGAAGGGAAAGTTTCCTATCCAGGGCCAAAGACCTCCCTAAGGTCAAACTAGTGTTAGCTCCACCTCTACAGAACAACAGGAGCATTGCTAAGCGGCAACCACTCTTCGTAGTGGGAGAGTTGTTGATGTATCACCTCCCCCACATGACATTTCAAAAGACAAGGAGAATTCGCCCGACACGAAAGAGGCCGAAGATATACCATTGAACAAGATTGAAAAGGAAAACACTAATGAGCCCGAGGTAATAGTAAAGATACCCTCCACTGCGCCGTTTCCTCAAAGATTGGTTCCTGCCCATAAAAGGACCATAAGTGATGAAGTTCTCGAAGTCCTTAAGAACGTGAAATTGAACTTACCTTTCCTCGATGCAATAAGGCAAATTCCAGCCTATGCAAAAGTCATTAAAGACTTATTGACTGTCAAGAGGAGGATGAAGGTAAAGAAAAATGTGTTCCTAGCAAAGAACATGAGCTCAGTTCTTCTTAACGATCTCCGACCTAAATATAAAGATCTCGGTGCACTCACCATTTCCTGCACCATTGGAGAGAATAAATTCGAAAAGGCCTTACTCGATTTGGGGTCAAGTGTCAATATCCTTCCTTATTCAATTTATAGGCAACTTGATCTGGGTGATCTTAAGCCCACAAGGATTACTCTCCAATTAGCGGATCGAACCGTGAAGATACCGAGGGGTATAGTTGAGGACGTGATAGTCCAAGTGGACACTTTCTAGTTCCCAATAGATTTTGTCATTTGGGACACAGAGCCCTCCTTCACCTCGAAAAATCATGTTCCCATCATTCTTGGGCGCCCATTCTTAGCTACGGCTAACGCATTGATCAATTCTAGAAATGGGAAGAAGCAACTCACTTTTGGGAATATGACTGTAGAAACAAATATCTTCAACATAGCCTAATAAGAAGGGGAATAAGATGATCTTCACGCGGTGAGCTCAATTGATGAGATCGTAGAAGAGGAATTTGAGGAAAATTACTGTGGAGATGCCTTAGAGGCTTGCCTAGCTTCTAGTCATGAGAGTGAGGGAGATTATAGCGAGTTCGAGATGGAGATAAAGGAGTTGAGAGGCTTGATAAGAGAGTGTAGTACGAGGACGCGAGAGATATTAATTGGATTTCTCGATTTAGTTACCGTCGAGGGAGGCACGCATGGTGGCCTATAAAGACACATTCTCGATTCTCGAGTTGAAGAAACTACCCTCCAATGTTAAATATGCTTTCCTAGGAGTGAGTGAGACATTTCTTATTATTGTCTCCTCCAGCTTAGATGAAGAGCAGGAGGGTAAACTATTAAAAATTTTGAGAAAGCACCAAAGTGATTTTGGTTGGTGCATTGCTGATCTAAAGTGGATAAGCCCTCTGATTTGCACCCATAAGATCCACCTCGAGGAGGATGTTAAGCCCTCGAGAGAAATGCAAAGAAGGATAAACCCCACAATAAAAGATGTGGTGAGGACTAGAATTATAAAATTGTTGGATGCTGGGATTATCTACCCAATCTCGGATAACAAGTGGGTGAGACCTATTCAAGTCACCCCGAAGAGGTCGGGTTTGACTCTAATAAAAAATACCAAGGGAGAGCTAGTTCCCCAACGTACCACCACTGTGTGGCGAGTTTGCATTGATTACCGAAATCTCAATGCGGGAACTAGGAAATACCATTTCCTTTTGCCATTTATCGATGAAATGCTTGAAAGAGTAGCGAGCCACCCTTAATATTGCTTCCTATATGGTTATTCCAGATATAACCAAATTGAGGTAGATGTACTTGATCAAGAGAAAACAACCTTTACTTTCCCCTTTGGAACGTTAGCCTACAAACGTATGCCATTTAGCTTGTGTAATGCACCGGCAACCTTTCAAAGGTGCATGTTGAGCTTATTCAGTGACATGGTTAAGAGAGGGCTAGAGGTGTTTATGGATGACTTTAGTATTTTTGGCACCTCTTTCGACTTATGTCTAGCTAATCTTGAGAAAGTATTAACCTGATGTGTGGAAAAGAACCTAGTGCTGAATTGGGAGAAATACCATTTCATGGTAACTGAGGGTATAGTTCTTGTCCACATCGTGTCATCCAAAGGGATCGAGGTTGATAGAGAAAAAATAGATGTCATAGATGAACTACCCCCACTTAAATTGCTAAAATACGTTCACTCTTTCTTGGGCCACTCGGGGTTTTATAGAAGGTTCATTAAGGACTTTAGCGCCATCGCTAGACCCTTAAGAAATCTTCTTATGAAGGACACCCCATTCGAGTGGACGAAAGCATGCCAAAGTGCTTTTGAAAAACTGAAAAACATGCTTGTGTCCGCTTCCATCATGTAAGCTCCGGATTAGTCCTTACCATTCGAGATTATGTGTGATCCTAGCGATTATGCGATAGGGGCTGTTTTGGGCCAAAGGAAAGACAACAAGGCTCCTGTCATCTACTACACTAGTCGGACTCTTACCGGACCACAACTCAACTACTTCACCACGGAGAAGGAATTTCTAGCGGTAGTTTTTTCTCTTGACAAGTTTCGGTCCTATCTTATTGGTTCCCCCATCACTTATTTCACCGACCACGCGGCCTGAAAATATCTACTTGTGAAAAAAGATGCAAAGTCGCGTCTCATAAGGTGGATCCTACTCCTACAAGAGTTCAACCTCTCCATTAAAGATAAAAAAAGAGTAGAAAACGTCGTTGCTGATCACTTATCGCGGCTTTCGTCCGACGAACCTAGTGATTCTACACCTATAGACGAGTATTTTTCGGATGAATAACTATTTGCCACCTCTTCTTCGCCCTGGTTTGCGAATATAGTGAACTATCTTATTATGGGAGCCGTCCTTCCTGATTGAACACTGTAAGATAATAAGAGATTCATCACTTGATCGCTCATGTTCTTCTATGTTGATCCATTCCTTTTTAAATATTGGGCTGACCAAATCATCCGAAGATGCATATCGGATGACAAAATTCCGAAAATCATCTAATTCTGTTATTCGGAAGCATGTGTAGGCCATTTTTTCGTGAAAAAGACAGACGTAAAAATTCTCTAAAGTGATTTGTACTGTCCCACAATATTTCGGGATGCGAACAATTATTGAAAATCTTACGATAGGTGTCAACGGATGGGGGCGATTATCCAACGAGACATGATGCCATCAACCCCGATTCTCATCATTGAGGTTTTCGATTGCTAGGGTATTGACTTCATGGGCCTTTTCCCATGTCCTTTGGTTATCTATACGTCCAAGTCGTGGTAGACTATGTTTCTAAATGGGTGGAAGCTATAACTACAAAGACAATGACAATAAAGTGGTGATAATGTTCCTACAGGAACACATACTTTCTCTCTTCGGTGCACCGAAAGCGATAATCAGTGATAACGGCACACACTTTTACAATAAGCCGTTTGAGAAAATCTTGAAAAAGTATGGTGTCGTTCACAAGGTTGGAACGACATATCACCCACAAACGAATGGGTAAGCCGAATTGGCGAATCGTGAGACAAAAAACATCCTTGAGAAAATTGTTGATCCTAATCGGAAAGATTGGTCCCTTAGGTTGAACGATTCCCTATGGGCCTACTGCACTGCATACAAGAACCCACTCGGAATGTCCCCGTTCTGCTTTTTATATGGCAAACCTTTCCATCTTCTTGTTAAATTGGAGCACAAAGCGTATTAGGCCATCAAGAGGTTAAATTATGATATGGATAAAGCCAGTGAAGCTCGCAAGCTTCAACTGAATGAGTTAGAGGAGATACGCAATGATGCGTATGAGAATGCCAAGATTTCAAAAGAAAGGATGAAGCTCGCACATGACAAAATTATTCGTCAAAAAGAGTTTCAATCCGGACAAAAGGTACTCCTCTATAACTCCCGGCTTCATCTTTTTCTGGGTAAATTGCGGTCCCGATTGGACAGGCCCATTCATTGTTAAGACCGTGTTTCCCCATGGAGCTGTGGATTTGAATGATCCAAAAAGGAGTAACACATTCAAATTTAATGGCTAACTCCTAAAGACATATCTAGAGGCGTGTGTAAAGGGTGTCGATACCATTTAGTTTCCGGACCCCATCTACAAGGAAGAGTGAGCTGAAAATAAGAGGTCCTCGCACCCCCAACGCGTATGGCGCGAATCTTATGTACCTTACTTAGGTCTCAATTAGGATAGGGTAGGAAGGTTCCCTCTATGGGTGTCGAGTACATTTATGGGTAGGAAGCATACACTTTGGGACCAGCTCGGGATTCAAATATATGGGTAGCATAGTTCAGGGCCATAATTGAGTTGAAAATAAGTGGGACTGCATTTAAAGTACGAGAGAGGGTGAGAAAAGAAGGATGTCATAAAAATGCACCCGGTCTGGACCACCCCTGGGCACCCGGTCCAGACTGCCCTCTGAATTCTTCAATCGATTCCCTTGGTGCATCCCTTCTCCCCAACCCCTTCAATTCCCTCCAAATCGTCCCCCTCACCATTTCCCTCCCAAAATAGACCTCCCTTTTCCCTCCTTCTCCTTTCCATCTAAACCCATCCCTTCCTACCTCCACCCTCACCTATATATACAAGCCCTAACCCCTCCCATCTCTCTCACACGACTCTTTCTAAAATATTTTCCCTCCTTCATTTCTCAAACACTTTTGCCTACCCAATCTCTAACTCCATGGCTGCCCAAGACCGACCCACCAAATACAATTCCATTGCTATCATCGAAAATAACCCCGTCGACTATTTCTCCGACCAAGAAATGCGATGGTGTACAACATATTTTGGGCAAACACACAATTTCCAAGTGGAACGGGCCATTATTTGGGACGAACTACCTAATGCTGTCATTAACTTATTTCGTCCTAAGGGCTGGTGCTGCTTCTTGAATGAGCCTCACAATGCCGTGTGGGCTGAGAAGGTGTGGGAATTTTACGACATCCTCGTACGCACCGGTGAGTTCATCCCTGAAGCACGAATTCGAGGGCAACGCATTACATTCTCTGTGGGGACAATCGTCAAAAATTTTGCTGAAAAAGATGTCCCCAATCCCGCTAATTTTTTCTACTTCAACAACTCCCAACCGCTCAAAAAAGATGTCCTCGTTGAGCGTATTGCGCCCGGGGAAGTTTGGGGTATCAGTGTCTTTCGGGTCGGCCAGATGAGCGAAAAAGGTGCGCCTCACTTTTCAAATTGTGTGCGCGAATATTCTTCAAAATTCTAATGATTCCGGCATGCGACTCCAGCAGGCCACACTTATTTACCACCTATTTGACCGCACCTCGTCCATCAACCGAGCGCGTATCATGTACCGCGATGTCATCTTTGCGGCAACAGATGAAAAGGGCGCCACTCCTCTACCCTATCCCCGATTTATTACCTTCATTCTAGTTGATCATCTCTCCGGTCATCATGTCGGGACTCTTTGTATCCCAAACCCTTTTGGGAAGGCCACTTGGAACAAAAGCCAAAAACAAAAGGCTATTCTAAGAGCCCGAGAAGCTGAAGAGTTCGATTCGGAATAGAGTGGTTAGGACGACACAACAGCGGCCGATGTCAAAATGGGGGACCAAGAGGTGGGGTTCGATGAGGACAAAGACGATTATGATTTTGAGCTACCCGAGAATGATACCAACGTGCGCCTAACAACATTGGAGGGAAAAATTGATGGGTTTCTTACACAATATAATAGGGATAAAGAGGCACACCAAAGGGACACGAGCATGATGCATATGATTCAAGCTCACATGTACGAACTCAAGTTTGGCGGACCCTCTCCCAGCTTCTTTTATGACCCTTACGATCCAAATGCACCCGGGAGCTCTAATCCCCCGCCCCAGTGAATCATGTGTTGGGTGATTATGACGATTGTAATTTGGTTGGGTTGTTTTTAATGCTTGTAGGCTTTCTTTACTTTTCATGTACCACAACCATTATCAATCAAAAACTGTATTTTCTTTATTTGCTTGTTTTATTTTCTGCACTCTTATTTTGCCTTATTTAGCTTTTAGTACGTTTGATTGAGGACAATGCAAAAGTCTATGTTAGGGGTGGTGGTGGTGGTGGTGGTGGTGACGAGTGTGTATTTCTAAATCTTCACAAATTTTCAAAATGCCAATTTTTTTTTTGAAAACTTGGAAAAACAAAAAATATTTTTCTTCAAAATAAATAAAAATTGGAATTCAATTTTTTCAAAAATATCACTAAATTTTGGTTTAAAGTCTCAAATTGTAAAAACATAGTCCACAAAGCTGAAATTGACCAAAGATGGAAGTTGAGCGAACATAGACGACTTAGCGAATAAATGTGGAGATTAACAAACCCGGTGAGATTTTGAGTCCATCATTTTCATGAGTTTATAAATCAATCTGAGTTAATTGTTAAGTCAATGTCTTTTCAGCGTTTTAATAAGTCATGGAGGATCTCAATTCTTTCACTTTGATCGGTTATGGGAAATGTGTGTGATGTTGCCTTGAAAAACGCACTAAAAATTTCTAAATTAAATTAATCTCGAGATGCATATGGTAAAACAACTCGCAATTGGACAATGAAGTAGGCCCTCGTTTATTTACCTAAAAATACGGGTCAGAAAAAGTCGTGAAAAAGTACCCCTTTTTGCAACCTAATTTGAGCCAAATAAGTTTTTTCCTTTTTGTTTGACAACCCGAAAAAACCCAATTGGCCCGAAATTGTGAAAGTTATAATCGCAGAAATTAAGTTCGAAAGTTCATAAGAAGGGGCAAGAAAAAAAAATAGAAGAATGCTCAACAAAAATAGCAAGAAAAAGAAAAATAGAAAAATAGAGAAATGAAGAGAAAAATGAGCAAAGGCCCCCCAAAAAAACACTAACAGATATCATAAAGAAAATTTTCCAATTCTGAAGTTCCCAACCATTCCCATTTTACCCATTACACCTTAAACCCGAAAAAGTCCTAACCAAGTTCAGATTACGAAATTGGTTACCGCATCGAGAGCTAAAACACAAAAAGATAAGAAAAGGAGATTAAAAGTGTGAATTAAAGGCGATATTCCCGTTCCCTATAACTGTAATCCGATGATGAGATCCATTTACCATAGAATTCCGTCTTTTTATTTGTGTGCGTGAATTTGTTCTAATACATTGACTCTTTATATCACACACACCGAGAGAAATAGCCACACTTTCGAGAAATTCATTTGTGAGAGCATCCCGTGAGATTTTAAAATCAAAACGAATTTTCAGATAAGTAATGTAATGGTCAAACGGTGGAAATTAGTGGTTAAATTTCTGGCACTATGATTTGAGACTCTTGAACATGAATTGATGATGATTATTTTCTGAAAAAGTTTGAATTATACAATTTTTGCTTATTTTGAGTTTTCTTTGAGTCGAATTTTGTGGGTATATTCACTGTAAACTCTCACGAGACACAACTCATCCCACTAGGATGACGTAGGGGTTTAAAGGCTTTTTGCATACACTCAATACAATCGCTTGCCCGCGAAAGTGGTATTCTATACAAATAAAATGAAAATTTTAAGAGTTGACCCATAGTTACATTCTTTTACATTTCTCGGGACGCACAAAGTTCTAAGTTAGGGGGATTTGATTAGGCTCAAATTCTTTCGAATTTCCTCCTTTAATTTAGAAGTTAATAGTATCTTGAGTAACGTAAATTGAGTATATTTTTTTCATTTCCTTGGCACTAACTCCTTCTAACAAGTGCATCTAGTTTCGTGTACTTCCCATGAGTTTGCAGGTATTTAAAGCATTAAGGGAGAAAGAAACTGGAGAAGCATCGAAAGAAGTCAAAGAATGAAAGTCTAAGGGCGTTTTATAAATTTGTAGTCGTCATTCATAGAGTTGAAGAGAATTCAATTTCAAGAACTTTGGAAGAAACGGCAAGTCAATCCGAGTTCTGGTGATTAAGTTACGAAGAGTTGAAGTTGAGAAGGAAAAGACCCCTGGATGAAAAAGGAGGGCGATTCGAACCTTTTATTGGAAAAGGATACTGACCTCATCATCAGAAACAATCTGTCCCAAAACAGGGAGCGATCTGGACCTTTTTCTCAAAAAGGATCCGGAACGCTTTGGAGAATACATTTTGTTTAAAAAATGGGAGGGATTCGGACCTTTTTTCTTAAAAAGGATCTGGACCGCCTTAAGCTATGGATCATTGTCTCAAAACAGGGGGTGATCCGGATCGCCTCCCTTGACCGGTCCAGACCGCATTAGATTTTCACAAATTTTAATGTTCTTTCTCAGAGTCGTAATGGAGTTAAACTCTTGTATTTCTCGTGGTTATTTATTCACATTAGTTCCCAAAAAAGGGGATTTCAATTTTTAGGATAGCTAAGAAGGAGTAGAGGGTTTTTGTAGTAAAAAACCCTAGTATTCAATAAGAAGTATTTCTGTAAGGATTAAAGCTTTTAATATCTGCAATTCAAGTAACACTGTTCCTTTTATTTTCGATTGCTCATTAGTGTTAGCTGCTGGTTCCGAATTTGAAATTCTCTTGTCAATTAGTTTCTTTAGATTTAATGTTTTCTTCTTTAAAAATCATGTCTTTCTATAAGTTAAATATGTCTGGCCAGTTTTCTAAGGGTTGGGGTGCATGACCCCCACCCGATGTAATTCACGAGAATGAAAATAGACTTTTGATTTAAAATATTAGATGAATCGTGGTGCATAACTGGTGCAACCGTTGTAGAACTTTTGATCTCGTTTAGCCTAGGTAACTGGGATGCTTAAGAGTGCGACGTGCATATTGGTTAATGCGACACTGCTTTACTTGTCCTTTGCTTACATACTGTGCGGGCTACGTTCCCTCATATATGTAATACTTAGGAGTACTAAAGATCAGGTTCATTTAAAATTCTAATTCGGAGTCTAGTATCCTACAAAGTTAATTACTAGGGTGTGGGGGAGTGTAACCCGACCTATTTGTCTCATCTTATAGTTAAATTTTCAGTTAATTTGTCATCAAATTTCGTTTAATTAGGGTAAGTGCAGTTCAGTTTGTAGTAATCTCATTATTTAAGTATTTTCAAATTTTACATCTAGTTGTAGGTGTTACGCATTCCAAATCACCTTTTCCTTCTTTTTAGAGTCAAAGCTAGGTAACCCTTATCTTTCCAATGTCGTCACGACTTCTGTCGTCCTGTTTCCCTTAGGATCGATACTCGACTTTTCGGATTATTACTTGAGCGACAGGCTAGCACTTAAGCCTATATAGTACGCACACTAGACACATTTGTGGTCGCGTCACAATGAATCCCATAACTGTGACGCCCAGAACCAAATTTAGAGTAAATGTCGGACTTAACTCTCATCCAAGTCCGAGGGTCAAGGGGGAGGGGGAAATTACTTTTAATTTATTTAAGAAAATGTTTATTAAAAATTATCATATTAAAGAAAACCTATTTATTATCCAATTATTCAACAATAATTTCAATCCATTAATTTGAATAATTCACATTTAATTATTTTGTAAAAGAGTCCGGCTAATATATCATTAAACCACAATTAATAGAAAATTCCCTGTATTATTACAAACCAAAGTTCCAAGTTCAAGTCCAAATTTAAATATTACAACTGAGACATAATTAAATATCGAATATTGCCGCTACGGGATATCGATAATCAGAGCTTTAACAATGGCCTAAACTCTCGGGAACCTTACCGATACAATCCTTTGCATCCTTACCTGAAGTACCTATGGGTTTTGAAAAGTAGGTATGAGCGGAATGCCCAGTAGGGTAGGAGATACTAAGTAATAATTTATACTAAAATACTATACATATACAGTATCTTTTAATATTTCAAGAAAATAATTTATTTAGTTTATGCAAATGAATGCAACTATATGCAATGCTCCCGGGCTAGGTGCCCAAACTCACACTTAAGCCATTTCATGTCTTGTGCCAGAGACTTATTTAATTAAACATTGGTCCTTATCAATTCATTGACTTAAGTGCCTTTAACTTAATAATATTCTCATTCTTAATTATTCATCGCAAGATTTATCAATCTTTGCCTTAGAGTCTAGCCATTAATACTGAACTTCACCGGCTCTACACCATCGATCTCCAGTTGCCATATGCTCTTATGTACAGTCTTTATGGTCTTTCACCATTAGGGACGTCATGCCCTACTTAATTCTTGGCATCATCCAAGTATCCTTTCTTATATTTTCCAAGTATTTCACATTTATCACATTTCATGTTTTTCATTATTCTCATCATTATCCAAGTTCATTATTCTTTTCACTTTCACTTGTGTCACACTTTATCATTTATCACTTTCTTAATTTCTTCAATTTAACTCGGTCGAAGAGGCCATAAATGCAACACCGTTTTTGAATATTATTTCAGTGAAACTCACTATTTTCTCTTAGCAACAATATATCATTAATTTCTTTTTCTCAAACTCACTTCATACATTTAATTGCAAAATAAATTCTTGACAGCATACTATTCACTGTATTTACGACAATGCCACTACTATTTGTTTTACACAAATATTATCCTTTTAAATGGATTTAATCATACTAATTTCACCAAAAATTATTTATAACTTCTCAAAAATATATTTATGATATTTCCAACATAATTTCAGTAATAAATTTCAAATTTCATAAAAACAGTTTATTTTCATTTTAAATAGCTAGAAAACCCATATTTATGCATTTAATCTTAATTTCTGAATTTAATAAAATTGGGCTGCATTTTTCATATTTCTAAAAACATGAAATATTAATGAACTCATGAATTACTTCAATATTTTACACAAGTTCCATGGATTTCTACCTAAGATTTCCTTCAAAATGCTACTAACATGCTCATAATTATGAACTCTTTCACCATAATCACTTTCTCAATATTTCATGCTATAATGATTCATTATAAATATAATAACATCATTTATAATTATTTCAACTTCAAAACTAATTCTAGCATGAAAATCATAATTTTCAACAAGGCAAAATAAGTAAAATACTTCCATTTCTAAGCATGATTTTTACTACTTTAACACATGATTTTAAGCTTTAGAAAAGAGTTGAGAGGAGAACCCTACTTGTATAATATGGAGGATGAATATAATCAAGAAAGAAGTCCAAGAATAAGCTCCAAAAATAACTCCAAAGTAACCTCCAAACTTGTAATATTAAGCTCCAAAAACTTGTTGAAAAGATTTTTTCAAGCCTTTTCACCCTTATGTGGTTGTTCTAAGGTGTTTATATGCCCAAAATAAAGTATTTGGGTGGTTGTATGGAGGGTAGAGAAGGGGCTTACGGGTTTGGAACCTTTTATGGGTGAAGAGGGAGTGTGTAGGAGGTAGTGAAACTTAGACAAAAATCTGCTGAGTTGATTTTTGTTTTTTTTTTTTTTTACTTATGAAGTTCAACAACAAAAAAAGACTAGGCCTTAGTATTCATACATGTTTCATTAGTAACATTCCCTTGAGATGTTATTACATATTTTCCTTGTGTTTAGTCTTTCCCGATTAGAAATCATCTAGGAATGCAATTTCAGTAGTAATATTCCATTTCAGTTGGAAAATGCAGTCAGATGTTTGGGGCAGTATAAGTGATCAAGGGGTAGTAACTCATATCACGGGAGGAAACTTTGCGCAGAGTTCAAATACTATTAATGGGTGGCTCCGCGCTACAACTCACACTCATAATGACAACCCAAAAGATGTTTTCCACTCTTCATAACACTCCATGGATGACCATCATACACCATCTCAAAAGAGAGGCTAGTGGGAATAAGAATCAAGCCAACAAAGTGAGGTGGAAAATCATATTTTTTCATGGCTGGTCGAGTAGAAATTAGACCAAAAGAGGTATTAGTTAAATTATTTTGGAGATGTCCAAGAAGAGAAAGTTGCTCAAAATTAAATTTTAAGTCAATTGTGATTTTTTCAGAATTTTCTGAGCATTTTATTTTTTTTGACAAAAAATAAATTTTAATTATTTTTTGACTTTTGACCTCATGGTATTTTTATATGTATTTTTAGAGTTCCAAAAATGTAGTCATACTATTTTTATCCTTCAGCAATTATCCTACAAAAATCACGCAAGTTGTAGTTTACGTGTCGGTACTATTCATGTCACAATTCTACAACTTATGTTACATCTAACCAATATTTGTTCAGACAATTCTAATAGTTTTAGAATAATACGGGGAATACGAATAAATAATCATACGAACTCGTGCAACATAAAAATAGAGTACAACGAATTAATATTACTGAATAATTCGATTACCACAGGAAGATGAGAACAAAATAAAAGGGGTGGATATTACAATAACCCTCAAACATCTGACAAGTACATGAGGTAATATGCAAATTAGTGTCGTAAATTATTTCTCGTACCTTTGAATCACCCGTTTTCTTTTAAATTGTATAAACCTTTTTATTTTCATCACCATTGACCTTCTTGAACTTGTAACTTTATATCTCCCACATCTCATCCTGAAATTTATAAAATATTTCATTTGTATAAATATCAACCTTTTGCAACAGAGCATTACGAAATAGTTTCAATTTCGGCTTCTCGATGAAGTCTTTGTGATCGGCAAACAGCTCTTTGTGACATTGACGCATAACCCCCCTACCAAATTGGATCATAAAATCTACAAGCGAATTCCTTTTTAAAACATTTTTTTTTAAAAAATGAATGGGCATTTTCAACTCGTTGACTACTAGACATACCGACGGAGAAAACGTGATTCACATAAGAAGGAACCCGTTTCGAACGAATTTCAAACATAAAATCGAGTCACTTGTTTTCATTTAAACAATTATTGTCAAGAAGATCAATCCATTTGGCGTCAAACTCTTCCCTCCTTTCACAATTCCATATGCAATTTAAAAACTCATTATAGTGGGAACTGGAGTTTACCGCATTAATTTTTTCAAAAAATTCATCAAAATGTGCCAACTATAATACTTATGATAGGTGTATGGGAGAGCTTCTGATATTGCTCTTGTCATAGCCGGATCTTGATCGGTGATCATCAACTTCGGTGCATCGCTGGGCATGGCATCCAAAAAATGGTTGAAAAGCCAAACAAATGAATCTGCAGTCTCATCACTTAAAAATGCACATCCAAATAAAATTGTCTGTCAATGATTATTTACTCCCATAAATGGAGAAAAAAATCATCCCATAGCAATTTGTGTTATATTTCGTATCAAAGATTACCACATCACCGAAACACTTGTAATCCCGTATTCTAGTTGCATCAGCCCCAAAATAATGCTTAATCCTATTTTCACCGTCCGTTGCAATTTGGAAAGTGAAAGACGGATTCTTTCCTTCTTCTTAACTTTTCAAACCCTCATGCAACATATCTCCATTGTGTCCCTTCAACTCATTGTGCCTATGCCTTTCTTGATTGTATAAATCCTTTTGAGTAAATCCAATATTTTCAAACCCACCAGCTTGCAATCCAAGAAAATTGAATTGTTGGTTTGGTGGTATATTAATGATTCCAAGTTGTTGAGTTAAGAAATTTTGTTCAGTCGAAACACTGCGATGAGATCTCAGAAAATGTGTTTTACTTGGCGTCGAGAAAGGGTGGCTATAATCCTCCACGAATGAAACAACCACATATGTGCCACTCGAATTCCTAGCAACCGCAATTTTTTCTTTACAACCCTCCTTAATGGAACCCCGACGTCTAGAAGTATCCGAATCATATACAAGCTTACCCTTTCCTTGTTTGAAACAAACATGCTCCTTCCTTATTATATCTTTAGTTTTGACATTCTTCTTTTAATACCAATTACGAATACTAAATCCACCTTCTTTAGCATATGCGTTGTAAAAACTCTTAACTTCATCAATTGTGGAGAACTGTTGCCCTAGTTTTGGCTTAAGTTCTTCCCGCACTTGTGGGTTGAAATATTCATCATCGACATTTGAGTTTAATGTCACACATTGTTCCCCTCTTTCGACCCCAATTGCTAAATTAACACTTTGGTCAATCTCAATCTCAAATGTCATATTATCTCCAATCCACATCTCTTTATTAATACTTGAAGTATCCATTCTTGAGAAAAAAAATAAAAAAAACTTTAAATAAAAAAAAGGAAGTACAAACATTACAAAAAAATAAATAAAGTTTAAATAAAAAAAAAGCAGTACAAACATTACAAAAAAACAAAGAAATTTTAAATAAAAAACAAAGCAGTACGAACATTACAAAAAAATCAAGAAAGTTTAATCTCACTTTTTTACTTAATCTCAACTTATTTAATCTCAAAAAGTGAGGTTGTAAGGAGCATTATAGTTTAATCTTACTTTTTGACTTAAATAAAAAAAAATCAAGAAAATCAATTGTGTGGGGTTGCACGATGCATTAAATAATTTGGATGATTAAGTAAAAAACTGTAATACCTGACTTTTTGTCTCTGTTAACCCAAATGAGTTCAATGGGGATGAAGACCTTCTTGTCTCGGTTAGTGCCTCCTTTTTTGTCTACAGAAAACAAAGGGATGAAGACAAAGGGTTTGTGGGGTTTGGTAGTGCTTTTCTGACTTATGTAAACGACAATAGCCAAAGTCATTTTTGGCTCAATTTTTTAATGGTTCGCACCAATCATCATTACACAATCCGTATATGAACCATTCTCTCTCTCTCTCTCTCTCTCTCTCTCTCTATATATATATATATATATATATATATACATATATATATACATATATATATACATATATATATACATATATATATATATATATATATATATATATATATATATATATATATATATATAACAACAGTGTCAAAACTATTATAAAATTGGAAATTGGAAAATATAATACCTTAGTTAAGAAGTTCGAAAACTATTATAAACAACAATGTCAAAACTATTATAAAATATAATACCTTAGTTAAGAAGTTCGAAAATTGGAAAATTTCAACTTCGGTATTATCGAGGCGCATGTTAAACTCTAAGGTCTGAACATGTTTATCTTTTCATGGCCACCTCAAAGAGGAGGTGATGATTTCCTCTCAAATAACTTTTGGGATTACGAGCAATATTTGGCGAAAATCACCATCAAGCACCATTATAATTCCCCGAAGGGCCTTTTATTATTACATATATATTGCAACGATAGATCAATTGCCTCACACACAAAAACGTTGTTGCATTGGCACTTCATCACAGATAATGAGCTTTACTAGGTCAAACAACTCTACTTGAATCGATTACTTTACAAACCCATAATAAGAATTTTCAAGAATGTCGAGAGGAATAAAAAATGTCGGGTGGGTAGTTAGATCGTCATCCAATAATAAGGAAGAAATACTAGAAGAGGTAACATTAATCACTAATTACATCTTTAAAAGCAATTGTGTTATAAAAAAATGTCTTCCCTTTGCTGGCCACACCATTTAAAAAAAAGTTAATCCTTTACTTTTTTACACATAAGTAGTTACATCTTTAAAAGCAATCCGTTATCCCGAATTAAGATAATTAGAGTTATGTTGCACAATTAATTTGTTTGTATATACTAGATGCTGACGATGCTCCTATATTAATTGATTTGTTTCGGTGGTACTCCAATCTCTTATAGGGAGTGGAATTGGAGGAAAGCCAGACAAACTCTTGCCTGATTCCTATTGCAATTTATTTGGAAGATACAAATCATAATCTTTTACTTCTGAATTTGTTGGACATGGAATAATGAATAGGCTATGGATCTTGTGTCCTAGGTTGTCACATATATCCAATGCAAATAGATCCCATAACAAACTCGGATTTAAAGGGAAACACTAGGTTAGTGAAACGCATAATAGTCATCGAAGTTGATAACGTATCTGCATTATTGTTGCCTCTTGTAAACATTACACCTATTCATCATCATCTTTTAAAATCTCCAAAGCCACACACATGAACTTGGAGGAATCGTCTAAGATATTCTTCACAGTTTATAAGCACTCAAAAAAAGGCCACCCTTTAACAACGATTAGAACTAGTTGCAAAGAAAGCCATTCTCCCGAGTTTAGGCTAGCATAGTACATTCTACCGATTGCAAAAACCCCGTTCTTTTATCCAGGGGTCCATGTATATGGTATCTTGTTCCAAACATAGTGTTTGGGAAACTCTAGATAACTATATCCGCGCGCGACTTCATTTAATGAAAAATATACAAAAACGTCATTTAAAAAGTGAGTCGAAGCCCAATGCACTATTTCATCCATTACCTCACTTGGATTGAAAACAACATGATGTATACCCGGGAAGTGAATTTTCAATCGCGTAAGAAAATGTTTCTCTGCATGCATTGGATTACCCAATATTCGCCAAGAAACTTCAGGTGGGCCAATAGACCTAGCATCTAAGTATTGTTGTATCTCATCTACAACTCCTAAGACCATAGTGGTGCTATCATATCCCTTATAAATTTATTTTTTAATGTACTTAAAGTATTAAAGCCTGACACAAAGTTCCACATTGATGTGGAAATTGAACATCCGACAAAGAAATGGATTATATTGTATGACATCTCGATTATCAACTTGTTTCCCATTTGTAAGAGTAAACACCCAACAATCATTGTGACACCGATAGATTGGATACCCATTTTTATTCATGGTGGTGGAGTATGAGAAATCCCTAGGATATTTCTTCGTGCATCAACCATGTTCCATGCAGGGAGATTGATAGTCCATAAACCATACAATCAAACGAAGCAAGGAATTTTGATAAGGAAATAATTCCTTTGTGATTTATGGACATTTAGGATTTGCATTCATGGTAAGAAAAACATTTGGATACTAGTTAAAACACATAATGGCTGTAAAATCTTAATAAAATATCAGATATATGTCTTACACTATAAGTCAAAGAATATGGAAGAATCATATATTCACCAATTTGACCTGGTTGTAACCCATTCGACATGCCATCACTTAGACCTTTGTAAAACTCTGCACAAAGTGTTCCTTAATTAAGTATGTAATAAGTTAAATGATTTTGATCGGTAGATACCCATGCATCAATAATGAACTCGTGTAATAATTTACCACCTATAAAAGTTATGGTGTACTCAGAAGCATATTGAAACAAACGATAACCAAGAAATTAAATTGAGTTAAACGATCAGTTTCTTTAGTCAAACGTTTCACGCCTATAAATTCATCGATGGGTGCCAACCAATTTCTCGCGAGGGAACAATTAGACGTAATGCAAAGACAAATACACAGGGTGGCACTCATTAATCTGCATCAATTAATTACCTCCTTTGAGCCGAACAATAATATCTCGCATGCCACTAACATTGGAGCCATCCCATGTAAAATAACATAAATTTCATCGGATGATGGCAAATTATACGTTCAATGATCCTTTACACAACTATAATGAAGGTAAGAGGGTAAGTCATGGCCCACCCTACTTTAGAGATCCAAAATAGAAAAAGGCCTCGCGATATTTTGACATGAATGCATTATTCACCAACAAAGGTTGTCGTAGTGTATTGAGGACACCCCCCCTCAAATGTGGATTTCTACGGTACTGAATATCTAAAGCTACATCTGGATCATATAAGTACAATTGAGCATAAGTGGTATCTTGTTCTTGACCAACATTCGGTAATAATGATCGAGTATGATGACATAGCCCACCATGAATCAACAGACTCGATGGACCCCTACCACGTAGCACTCGATCATCCATTTTCACACGCAAACTTGTAAAGTCATTGGTAACATTATAGTCTCCTG
Organism: Sambucus nigra; assembly: GCA_949130495.1. Lineage (NCBI taxonomy): Eukaryota > Viridiplantae > Streptophyta > Magnoliopsida > Dipsacales > Adoxaceae > Sambucus > Sambucus nigra. Next base: position 349,911,109 of record OX422222.1, on the reverse strand, counting down.
TAGAACATCGAAAAGACTTGGATTGATCATCATCACTATCAAATAAAAGCTTAATATAAGGAGGAGGTTCTATGAGTGCGGGAAGGCCAATTTGTCCTTATAAACAACACATGCCAAATAGAGGCCATATTAAAGATGACACAGTTAACCTTTCAGTCATCCAGGGTAAGGCATTACAATGGGAGAATATGACATTCATGACTCCTAGATCGTGTCTTTTCGAAGCAACGTGCACATGATTAAAATTAGTGGTACTCACTTCATTGGGTTACAATAGTCCCCTTTAACTAAAGTGGAGGAAAACAAAATGACTGAAGAGTAAAATATAAGAATATCAAAAAGTAGTAAAATTATAACAGTGAGAAAGAAAATGTAACAATTAATAGTAGGGAGCAGTGATAACCGAAAGGATAGTTGGACACAATTTTTGAACGATTGTTGTGTCAACCGAAATAACATTGGTAACGATATTCGATGTTTGTGGATACATAACTCTTGGCGATGGAGTTAAAGACTGATATTCTGCACTATGATGTTAATATTCTACAGTATGATGTCAATAAGTTCTGATCGAAAACATTTAGGGCCTGTTTGGTTGTCCCCAAAATTGTAAATTAGCCCATTTAAAATTAACTCATTCATGAATTGTCTTATTATTAGTGTTTGGTTACAAGAATGAACAAATTCAAAAATGAACCAATTCATGTTGATTCACAAAAACTTAAATTAGTTCATTTCACCAAAAGTTTGAAATTGCACAATTTATAATTACAACATGAATCTTAAATGTACCACTCCTATAGAGTACCTCTCACCATACTACTCTCTCTCTCTCTCTCTCTACACACACACACACACACACACACACATACACACACATCAAAAGTAAATAACTCCATTTTTATTTTCCAAACACACCACAAATTAGATTTAAATCCATTTAAAATTAATACATCGACAATCTATTCATTTCAAATTGATCAATTTATAAAATTAAATAATTTACGCAACCAAACGGGCCCTTATTATATTTGAATTGAAATCTATGATAAGATTTCGAGAAAAAACATTATGGGGAATCTTAGTAGAAACTGGATATAGAAGAGAAACAAAGAGCATGTTTTGAATCCGGTTGCGATCGCGGATATGACAGTTTGTCGGACTATGGGTTGTTATCACTACATAACTCATATCAAATAGAATAGGGTGCTTATCACTGGAGGGAGTTAAAGGAAGTTGTGCAACCAATGAATTCTTTCCCAACCATTCAGCGCTTGCACTTGACTAGTTAGATGGTGTCAAGTGTCCGAAAGTGGAAGGTGGTGCAGTATTACTTCCCTAGTCAAGTTGCAAACTTTGCTCTCATTCTTGATCACGCCAACGTCTCTGAGCCACGAGGCGGGAAGAAATGGCTGGCGACCCTATTATGTCAAAGAAAAGTTGTAAATTGAAGATGAAAGGGAATCCCACATCAAGACTGATAATTCATGAGAACGGGAAAAACTTACCACTACAGGAGCAACATCTGTAAGTTTTTTTTTAATACACATTTAGTCCAAATTTTTTTTAATACACATTTAGTCCAAGTTTTTTTATTTTGCACCAAAAAATCCTTTATCATGCCAAAAAGGTTTTACCATGCCGCTGACGCGGACCTTTAAAGATAAGAGAATAATGGACTTTTTGGTACAAAATAAAAGATTTGAAGTAAATGTATATTAAAAAATATTTGAGGAATTTTTTGGTATTTAATCCAATAAAATAAGATCTGGATTCACCTCCATACGAATGATGTCAAGTTTTGATTCGTCGCAGATCACTACACAATTTCTTCTACGTTGGCGTTGGAATCTATGCAGCTAGATAACAAAAACTGTATGAATTAAACATATGAAAACACAGTATCTTATGGAGATAATAAGGCGAGAATAAATTACAGCGCAATCCGCGGGTTGATTTATTTGTGAAATGGAACGAATAGAAGTGGGGAGAGAAATATGAGTTAGTAAGCAACAAAGAGGTAACGCTATAATATTTAACACATCAATTTTTACTCAAAAACCATACTTTCAATTACATTACAAAGAGATAAATGTATTTTCAGAGAGATAAGCAATGTAATACAAACAAAAAAGGATTTATTTAAATAAAAGGAAATTAATTTAAAACCACGATGAAGCATCAATATAAGCTAATATTAAAAACATTTTAGCAAATATAAAGAAATAATCTAATACAATAACATTGAAAATGTCAAAATTATCATCATTTCATGATGTAAGGAGCGAATAAGTAACCAACCCCGAGAAGAAAAACTAAATATGGAGGTGATAAATACTCTTATCGTCTTTATAGATACACACAGTACTGCTCTTGTGCGGACCCCGCATTTTAAAAGTGTAGACTAGATATGTGTCACCTGGCAGTGAGCCCAAAAAAGAGAGATAATGTTTCTATAATTTAGCCGATAGTTTCTGCGCACACCGCCAGGTGACATATGTCTGGTCCGCACTGTTAAAATGCGGGATTGTCCACACAAGAGCAATATATATATATATATATATATATATTATGAGAGCGAATCTCATATATACCAAGTATATATACTTACTGGCGTAGACTTATTTTTTTAAATATTAAAAAAGTATTTTAATTTGAAATTTTTATGCGGTATTTAAACATTTCAAGGGAACCATATAAAAAATATCATCTCAAAATAATTTTTTATGCTAATTTAAAAAATTTGGTCAAACTTCCACCACTTTTAAAGTTCTTTAAAAGCTGCAAAAATTTGACCGATTTTTTTAAAATAGCAAAAAAGTTTATTTTGACCAATTTTTTTCTCCGTGTCCCATGAAATGTTCAAACATTACATTAAAAAATTAGGCCGAAACAAATTTTTTTTACTATTTAAAAAAATAGGTATGTATTTGGTATATAGTCTGTGTGTGTGTATTCCAGGGACACATAGCTGCGGCACATGTGGATGCTAGCAGGAGCTTGGATTAGATGCATCGTTCATTCCTTCCTAGAGTATGAATCATCTATCAGTTCCAGTTTTACTTAGGGCTTATCGCCTAAACTTTTCAGTACAGTTTTCAGATTTATTTATTTAGGTGTTGGATGTTTGTATTTGACTATTTACTTTGGTGGTCGATGATTTATTCGGCATGTAGTTTATTTATTTATTCAGTTGATTTAATTCAGTCGTTGTGCATGACTCATATTATATTTCCGCATGTTATTGGTTGTTTAATTAAAAAGATAAAAATTTGGCACCAGCTTTTTGGAATACTAGGTGGTTAGTAAGTTTTAAAAAGGTTTTCAACAGTGATGCTAAGAATGAAAGAACTGGGATTCCTATTTTAATTTGGTATATGACTGATCACCCGGTATTTTATTAGGCGGGGTGTCACAGATGGTATCAGAGCATCAGGTTCTAGTGTCCTTAGGATTTGTGCGGATTTTCACGTTTTAGCTTAGCTTCCTTTGATATAGAGCCATATCATAGGATTGTTGTATTCTTATACATATGCGCATTTACATTATTCTGCCAATTTATTTATATTTGATTGTGAACTCATACGATGCGATTATCATTTCAAATGCCGCCCAAGAGAGAGAGAGCAACTAGGGCAGTAGGGGGAGATGAGACTAGGGAGGCTCATCAGGAGCCAGAGTTACCGCAACAACTGTCAGAGATGATTTCGGCTGCACGGGTAAATGAATTAGTGGTGCTGAAAGTTGAAATGATGATCGAAATAGCAAAGTACTTTCCACGAGATCAGCCACAGGTGTTAGTGGTACCGGATGTTAAGGCCGACCAGGGGTCGTCGGAATGGTAGCAAGTACGAGAGGTCTTTCAAAAAGACCACCCACCAGAGTTTCGAGGGGGTTCAGATGTGGTGCTAGCGTGTCAGTAGAAGAGAGATATTCAACATCATCTACGCATGGTGGATTGGAATGAGGTTCAGAAGCAAATGCTAGCCACTTTTAGGTTAGTGGGAGCAGCGCTACAGTGGTGGGAGTTGATCACCACAGTTGAGAAAATGGATACATTAACTATTGCAAAGTTTTCGGTTCGGTTCAACTGCCAGTATTTCCCGCCAGCAGTCGAGGCTGAAATGAGGAGAAAATTTAGTGAGGTGACTCAGGGGGATCGTTCAGTGGTCGATTACGAGGAAGAATTCACTCGTTTGACAAATTTTGTACCGAATGAGGTAAGCAACAAAGAAAGAAAGAAGTCGAGGTTCATAGATGGGTTAGTCTGGAAGATCAGGCAACATTTGATTGGTAATCTCGCTTTAGTAGCTTATATGGACGTCGTTAATGCAACACTCCTGCATCTTTAGGAATATCGCTTCCACATGAAAGGAAGCCGTATGGGAGTAGAACCCAATCAGTTGGATAAAGCAGGAGGGAACAGTATCAGTGGGGTATCCCAGTAGTAGACATGGGGACATCAGGGGAAGGATTTTCGGCAGGGGAATCAGGCCAAGCAATTCAGATCTGGGGGCTATAGACATGATGGCCAGGACTTTCGGCAAGGCCAGCAAGGAAGGGATCAGTGGCAGGGTGAAATTATTAGGAGGTGTTTTGTTTGTGGGGAAGTCGGACACGTGAAGAAAGATTATCTTAAGCGAAGCAAGGTTCAGCTACAGGACGGAGTCCTGGATGTACAACCACTACAACAGGAGGGTTTGAATTATGTGAAGTGTTACTACTTTCGAGAATTACGGGAGTAGGGTAGATGATTTTTTTAAATATCGGTTGGATAGCGATGGATTTGAACTATTGTGAATAGTGAGGGTAAGTTTTGGTAATCGCGACACCAGGGTATGAATGATTTTTACTAGGTATCACCTGAGAGGGCATCTAGCCTATATATATGTGTATATGTGTTGTATTGTGTGATGCGATAGACACATAGTGAGATTTTGTGTTCTCACATTTTATCCCAATAAGTAGGGGTGTCTACTGAAGTGAATCAGGGTGGTTAGATTTATTTTCGAGCAGGGAGAGATAGCTTGGGATTTATTTTGTGCAAGAACTAGTGATAGTAAGGGCGCAGGATTTGATGTTGTCTTTTGCAGCATAAGAGTAGGAGTGTATGCTTTTGTGTAAAGAGACAAGTATTTTGGGGTACGTATTATGGACTGAGGGTCTAGCAGATCTCAAAGACCGACAATGTTAGGTAGTAGTGTATCAGGGAGGTTCCTTGTTTGTATTTCTCTTGCGAGATGTCCAACACATGAAACTTAGCATGACGTTGGAAGTGGGGAGATGTTTGGTCGTTAGTACATGGGTTGGGTACCCCGATTATTATTCATATATGTGATATAACTACGGGTTGGAAGTTATATTACACGTTACGGCTAGCATAGTCGGGTAACTTTCGTGCAATTAAGCACGAGGACAGGGTGTATGGGCACCCTGGTTAATCATGATAACTTTTGTGCGGTTAAGCACGGGTATAGGGTGTATGGGCGCCCTGGTTAATTAAAATACATATTTGTGTAACTCATAGTTAGAATTGGGAGAGATAAATGTAGCGATCTTAGAGGCACAAGACTAGGGAGTGATATTCGAGACTTGGAGCACTAGGCTTATCTTAATTTAGAGGGCGAAATTCCTTTGTAAGGGGGAGTATGTAACACCCCGTAATTTTGGGGATTAAATATTTAATTATTTTTGGGAGATATAAAAATATTTAAATTGGAGAAACTTAAAATTTTTCATTGGAGATTTTATTTGAGTGGGAAGAATTAATTAGAGTCGGACTGTAGACTCAGAAAGGTAAAAAATTACGGGAAGGTAATAAATTACGGGAAGATTTTATATATATATTAGAGTCGGTCTGTAGACTCGGGAAGGTAGTATATTAATTAAAAAGAAAATTAATTAATTTGAGTCAGACCATAGACTCAAAAATGTACAGGCTAGTGTTACGGGTTTTAGGACACGATAAAGCCGTGATTTATATTATGTATATACGATGTGGTTATAGTATATATATATATATATATATATATATATATATATATATATATGTGTGTGTGTGTGTGTGTGTGTGTGTGTGTGTGTGTGTGTCTGTGTGTGTACTTTGTGTGTGTACTTTGTGTGTGCTATTAAATATCAGTGACTAGATATTTATTTATTTTATATACTATAGTGCTATCAAGGGAGGTTGCGCGATGTGGGTGAATCCCCTAACTTGAGGAGCAGGGTGAGTATATCCCGAGGTTATAGCGTCCTGTATATGGGTGAGGGGTTTATCTCACTTTCAGGGAAGGAATATGGCTGCTTCCACTACGTTTATATTTTGGGCCAGCTTGGTGAGTGATTCCAACTTGGATAACTGGGTTATGTGAGCACACCTAGTGAGATAGCACTTTAGAGGGAATCATCTGGAGAGGGTATACTCGGATGGATGGATATACATATGATATATGTGTGGATGTTGTAGTAAAGGTATGTATATAATGGTAGTCAATATTATATGCAGGTAATAATATAGTGTGTGATGTATTTATTTTATATAACTTATGTCACAATTATATGATATTATTTAAAAGGAATTAATTATGTTAATTGGTGAGATAACTTATAACCCATTAATAATAATACTCGGTTTAATGTAGAATGGCAAGGGGAGATTATATCAGGACTAGTTGGACGGGGTAGTACAACTAGGTAAGGTTAAGGTAATCGTTAGGTGTGCACATTAGTGGAGGGGTAAGTATGTCCTCAAAAGAGTGTGACACTAAATTAAATATGAAGAGCATTCATACATTTTAAATTATTGTAGCTAATTCCCTTGCTAAATATTTTTAAAATATTTTGGGTTTTAACCCTTGCTATAAAATTATTTTCAAAACCTTTTAGGTGTCCAGCCACAGGGACGCCAGACTTGATATTCTATTCCAGGGGACACGTAGCCGCGACACATGTGGATGCTAGCAGGAGCTTCGATTTGACGCATCATTCATTCCTTCCTAGAGTAGGAATCATCTATTAGTTTTAGTTTTACTCATGGCTTGTCGCCCGAACTTTTCATTACAGTTTTCAGATTTATTTATTCAGGTGTTGTATGTTTGTATTGAACTATTTACTTTGGTGGTCGATGGTTTATTCCGCATGTAGTTTAATTATTTATTCAGTTGATTTAATTCAGTCGTTGTGTATCGCTCATATTATATTTCCTCATGTTATTGGTTGTTTAATTAAAAAGATAAAAAATTGGCACCGACTTTTTGGAATACTAGGTGGTTAGTAAGTTTGGTTCTAAGAATGAACCAACTGGGATTCCTGATTTAACTTGGTATAAGACTGATCACCTGGTAGGGTGTCACATAAACCTCATTGGACCCCGAATAATTTTCAATTCCACACTTTTTTCGGTCTATTTAAATGGTGGCTTTATCGCAAACAAAAAAATAAAATACCTTTCGTAGACCTTTTCCATTTTTCAAAATAAATCACACAAGCTTACAAATGGTTTATAACGTGCACTAATTTTTATCAAGTTTTATCGCATTTAGTTCATTGTATAGACAGAATTGAGATGGAAACACTCAACCAACATGTGATAGACAAAGGAAAATTTCAAACAAATCCATTCATATGTGCAATAAAGGACAAATCCATCCATTCTAGAAAACCAAACTGCATTGTTAAATTCAATTACGATATTCGTGAAATGTTTGTGTAATATATAGTATTTTCTGTGAATATTTGACTTGAATAGGATTAATTTTGTGACTTGAAATTGAATTTAAAAGACGGTGATTAATTGATTAAAATAATTAACATTTGGACTCATATTGGGAAATTATTAAATAACCGAGTTGTTAGTTATTTGTTTTGGTTATATATTTGGTAATTTGCTTTTGGAACACGTAGAATTTCCGTTTATAGTTTACAACAATGGTTTAAAGGCCTATTGGATTAGTATAAGGCTTGATAATGGTTTGAAGTCATTTAGAGTTATTTTGGTCTCTTTCAGGCGAGGCCCATTTGGGGACCAACCCCAATTTCAAGATATAAGGGTTGTAAGAGGTCATTAGGGATCTCATTTTGTCACAAACACAATTGAGGAGCACTAGAGGGGCTAGAGAGAGAAATAACAAAAAGGAAAGGAAGATTTGGGGAAATCAAGAAATTATTTCTCAATCAATCCATAAGAAAAGTCTATATAGCATATGATTATGATTGTATGTGTGCAAATATTATATCTGTTCATTACAAATCTAAATCATATTATATTGTAAATCTGATTTTATACAACTAATTGAATAATTTTCATAATTAACCTAATCTAGATGTTAATTAGGTTGATTTCCCTTTATAACGATTGATTTCTTCGTGAACTTGAATTAAAACAAATGGATAATGATTTGAATCTGTCTTATATTGGTAATCATATAAAAACCATATGTTTAATTGAATCAATCCTTGAAAATTTGTAATTGAGTTTTCATTTTAATCTTGGCGTAGATTTGGGATTTGATGATGAATTAGGTTCCAATTATTATTTTGTTGTGTTTTTATCATTGGAATGTTAATTGGGTGCTTGGAGGTAGCTTTTGTATTTATTAATGGAGTTCGTAAAAAGAACAATTGCAGTTGAAGATGGAAAAACCTGTAATTGGGAAAACTTACATGGATTGGTGTCGACCGATCGACCAGTCCTAGGATCCCAATCGATTATTGGTAACATGTATAGATTGGTTAGGCTTTTGTGATATTGGTTGGTAATTTGGGGTTTTAGGCCTAGGATTAGGATTGGTTGATTTATACTTTCTATGTACCCATAGAATATAGATAAATTCTTATGATTCCAATGGTTGGAAATTAATGTTTTTGATATTTATATATTTAGGAAAATTGTTGATTTAAAGGAAATAAATAGAGAATTTTGCATTCAAGAGTTGACCCGAGTGTAGAACGGGTTTATTGATTTGGAAGGTAAACTATATGACTAGGCTTGTTTATCAGGATTGATTTGAATCGTTGTGATGTATGAGTGGCGTGAATATTCTTTAGGTGTGATAGGGTTTGAATTATAACTTCCCCGAGTGAGGTAGTTATTATGTTCCGTGATTTCATTTAAATTGGGTGTGAGATTATAGCTAGACACGCTACACTGGGAGAATATACTTGGTCTAATCGAGGATGAATATAGTTGTTGTATGGTTTTGAGGATATGGACAAGATATACCTTTCTATGATAACGATGTTAGTATGGCCCAATAGCTTAGGGTTGTAATGTGTACGTTATTTATGTGAGGGTTATTGACGTGAACACAAATGTGTTTAGTGTGTGCGATATTTAGGCTCAAGTGCAAGCCTGTCGCTCAAGTAATAATCCCATAAGTCAGGTATCGATCCTCAGGAAAACAGGACGAACAATGTCGTAACGACGTTGGAAAGACAAAGGTAACCTAACTTTGACTCAAAAAAGAACAAAAAGGTGATTTGAATTGTGAAACAACTACAACTAGATGCAGATATAAAACTGAGTAACTAATGAAATTATGAATAAATGAAATGCAATTACTCTAATTAACTAAAGGACTAATGATGATTTGACTAAAACTTTTAACTATGAGATGAGAAAGCTAGGTCGGGTTACAATCCCCCACACCCTAGTAATTCACTTCGTGGGATACTAGATTCAAAACTAAAACTTTATATAAATTCGGCTTCTTAATGCTCCTAAGTATTACATATATGATGGATCGTAGGCCGCACAGTGTGTAAGCAAAGGACGAATTAAAACCCTATCTTTAACACTCCTAAGTATTATATAAATGAGGGATCATAGCCCGCACAGTACATAAGCAAAGGATGAATTAAAGCAGTATCGTATTACTGCGATACAATTCACCTAAGATTTTAATTCCAACTTCTATTTCCACTACCATGAATTACATTGGGTGGGGTTCATGCACCCCAGCCCTTAAAAACTTAGCCGGACATATTAAAACTAGAAGAAAACATGTTTTTAATGAAAGAAAACATTTTTACTAACAGCTAAAGGTGAAGAAGATTGAAATTACTCACTAAAGAAATAAATATTGCGATAATAAAAGCAAGAATTGAAACAACTTTACTTGAATTGCAAAACTGGAATCAAACTAGGGTTTCTTATTGTTGTCTTCTCTAAATTAATTACAATGCTTTTCTAACGAATTAGAATCCCCAACAATATTTGGGAGGTGTTTAAAATTTATACTCTACGAATTTCTAAGAGTTTCAACCATATAAGACTCTTGTTTTTCAAGTGGATAAATCCAAATCTTCGATACCCGAACCGATCCTGCAAAGGTGATTTGATTCGGTTCCATTTTTGACAGAAGTTTTTCCTTGAACCGTTTCGGTTCGTTTTTCAATCACTTCGATTCAGTTCCATCAATTCGTGTTTCACAGAAAGTTTTCCCATCATAGGATCGGTTTTTCAATCCCTTCGATTTGGTATCTTCTTTTCAGGAACTTTTCCTCTTTGTAATTTTTGAAGACTTGCGACTTTTGATACGGAGCTCCGATTATGATGCCGATTCTTCCTAAGCACTTATAGGTGCGAGGTCTTCGACTTTCATTTTGATTTTCTCCTTCCTTGTGTGCAATTAATACCTTCAAAATAGATAGTATATACACGAAACTTGGCGTACTAATTAGAAAATGTCAATAGTAGTGATATGAGATAAATTGACTCGATTTACACTTTATAGAGCGATAAAAACCTCTAAATTAAGGGGATACATGGGAAGAATTTATGCCTAATTAAACCCCCCTAACTTATAATTTTTCTCGTTCCGAGCAATGTAAAAGAATCAAAACATGTTCCGACTCTAAAATGTTATAGAATACCTCTTTCGCAGGCAAGTGATTGCATTTAGCGTATGCAACAAGCCTTTAAACCCCTATGTTACCCTAGTAAGACGATTTCTATTTCGTGAGGGTTTGTAGGGAATACACCCACAAAATTTGACTCAAAGAAAACTCAAAATACGCAAAAAATGTATAGTTCAAACTTTTCCCGAAAATAGTTATCATCAATTCATGTTCAAGAGTCTTAAATCATTGTGCGTGTGTACGAAGCCAGAAATTTAACCTCGAATTTCCACCGATTGACCATTACGTTAGTTATCTAAAAATTTATTTTGATTTCAAAATCTCACGGAATGCTCTCACAAACGAATCACTCGGAATGTGGCTATGTTCTCTCGGTATGCGTGATTTATAAAAGTAAATGTATTAGATTTAAGTTCACGCACACAAATAGAAGGATGGAAATTTATGGTAGATGGATCTCATCATCGGATTACGGTTATAAGAAAATGGTAACATTGCCTCTAATTCATATCTCTAATCTCTTTTCTTATCTTTTTTTGTTTTAGCTCTCCACGCGGTAACCAATTTCGCAATTTGGACCCGATTGGGACTTTTTTGGGTTAAAGGTGTATTGTGTAATGTGGGAATGGTTTGGAACTTCAAAATTGGAAAATATTCTTATGATGTCACTTAGTGCTTTTCCAGGATTTTGCTCAATTTTTTTTCTTTTTTTTCTATTTTTTTTATTATTTTTCACGCTTTTCTTTTCTTGCTATTTTTGTTGAGCATATCCAGTCTTTTCTTTCCCCTTTTTATGCACTTTCCGGACTTCAATTCTGACGTTTTCCCATTTTTCATAATTTTGGGCTATTTGAGTTTTCCGGGTTATCAAACGAAAGGAAAAAAAATTATTTGGCTCAAAATGGGTAGCAAAGGGATAATTTTTCACATTTTTTTTATGGCCATGATTTTTGGGTGACAAACGAGGGCCTACTTCATTATCCGAAATACTAATTGCGTTACCATATGCGTCTCGAGATTAATTTAATTTAGAGATTTACTTAACACGTTTTTCAAGGCAATATCACACACGTCTTCCACAACCGATCAAAGTGAAAGAATTGAGATCCTCGACTACTTATTAGAACGCTGAAAAGCTTGAGTTACCAATTAACTCGGATGGATTTATAAACTCACAATAGGGAAAGGTTTGAATCTCACCAGGTTTTTTAATCTTCACATTTATTCGCTAAGTCGTCTACGTTCGCTCAATTTCCATTTTTGGTCAATTTCGGCTTTGTGTATTGTGTTTTTACAATTTGAGACATTAAACCAAATTTTAATGATATTTTTGAAAAATCTGAATTCCAATTTTTATTTATTTTGAAGAAAAGTATTTTTTTTTATTTTTCAAAATTTTCATTTTTTTTAAAATTTCAAGATATTTTTGAAAATTTGTGAAGTTTTAGAATTACGCACTTGTGAGCCCCTCTAACTTAGACTTTTGCATTGTCTGCAAGCAAAAAGGACGAAAATCTAACTCAAAGCGAATGAAAAGTGCGAAAAAATAAAACGAACAAATAAAAAAGAAATGCAGATTTTTATAGATACTAAGAACCTGTGTTACAAGGGAGAGGGGAGAAACACATAACAAACATTTTTAAACAGCCAACACGACACAACCAACAAAAACAAATAGCAACAACCGAAATGGGCTTCACTGAGGAGGTGGATTGGAGGGTCCGAGCGCACTGGGATCAAACGGGTCATACTCACACTTTGATTTTTGTGACTCCATTACTAAGTGCGTGATGGTGTGCTTAATCCTAACCCTACCCTCCCGTAACCTACCTATGGACTCTAACTATTCGACTTATGCACAACTACTATACACAAGATATCACCCTATAAATGTCGGGGGTGCGACGACTTCTCAGTTTAAGCTCGCTCTACCCCGTAAACGGGGTCCGATAACCAAATGGTGTCGATCTCTTCTACGCACGCCTCAACATATAGCTTTAGGCGCTGTCCATTGACTTTGAACGTATTCCCCCCTTTTGGATCTTCCAATTCTACTTCTCTGTGGAGGAAATGTTTCTCACAATGAATGGACCACTCCATCGAGACCGCAATTTACCCGAAAATAGATGAAGCCGCGAGTTTTAGAGGAGTACCTTTTGTCCTAGTTGAAACTCTTTTCGTTGGATAATTTTATCATGTTCTAGTTTCATCTGGGCTTTTGCAATTTTGGCATTCTCATACGCATCATTGCGTATCTCCTATAACTCATTTAGTTGAAGCTTGCGATCTTCACCAGCTTTGTCCATATTGTAATTTAATCTCTTAATGGCCCAATACGCTTTGTGCTCCAACTCAATGATAAGATGTCAAGGTTTGCCATACACAAAGAGGAATGGTGACATTCCAAGTGGGTTCTTGTAAGCGGTACAGTAGGCCCATAGCGAATCGTTGAATCGGAGCGACCAATCTTTCCAGTCAGGATTGACAATCTTCTCTAGTATGTTCTTGATTTCGCGATTTGCTAATCTGGCATTCCCATTTGTTTGTGGGTTATATGTCGTTCCCACCTTGTGAATAACATCATACTTTTTCATAAGTCTTTCAAATGACTTGTTGCAAAAGTGTGTGCTGTTATCACTGATTATCGCTTTAGGGGCACCGAAGCGAGAAAGTATTTATTCGTGTAGGAACTTTATCACCACTTTATTATCATTAGTCTTGGTAGTTATAGCTTCCACCAATTTAGAAACATAGTCTACCACGGTTAGGATGTATAGGTACCCAAAGGACGGGGGAAAAGGGCCCATGAAGTCAATACACTAGCAATTAAAAATCTCAATGATGAGAATCGGGGTTAAGGGCATCATGTCTCGTCGGGTGATCGCTCCAATCCGTTGACACTTGTCGCAAGATTTACAACAAATGTTAACATACTGGAACATTATGGGCCAGTACAAACCGCATTGGAGAATTTTAGCGGCTGTCTTTTTCACGAAAAATGCCCTCCACATGCTTCCGAATGACATAATTAGATGACTTTTGGAATTTCATCATCCAGTCATCGTAGGATGATTTGATCGGCACAATATTTAAAAAGCAATGGATCATCATAGAAAAACATGCGCGACCAAGTGATCACCTCTTCTTATCTTGCGGTGTCCAATCGGGAGGGATGGCTCCCGTGACAAGATAGTTCACTATATCCGCAAACTAGGGCAAAGAAGAGTCAGTAAAAAGTTGCTTATCTAGAAAATACTCATCTATGGGTGTGGTATCACTATGTATGTGGGCCAAAAGTCGTGATAAATGATCGGTAACGACGTTTTCTACTCATTTTTTGTCTTTAATGGAGAGATTAAACTCTTGTAGGAGTAAGATCCACCTTATGAGGCGCGGTTTTGCATCTTTCTTGGCAAGTAGATATTTTAAAGTCGCGTGGTCAGTGAAACAAACGATGGGGGAACCGATAAGATAGGATCAAAATTTGTCGAGAGCAAATACTACTGCTAGCAATTCCTTCTCCATAGTGGAGTAATTAAGTTGTGGTTCGGTAAGAGTCCAGCTAGCGTAGTAGATGACACGAGCCATGTTGTCTTTTATTTAGCCTAAAACAACCCCTATCGCATAATCGCTAGCATCACACATAAGCTCCAATGGTAAGGACCAATCCGGAACTTGAATGATGGGAGTGAACACAAGCATGTTTTTTAGTTTTGCAAAAGAACTTTGGCATGCTTCCTTCCACTCAAATGGTATGTCATTCATAAGAAGATTTCTTAAGGGTCTAGCGAGGGCGCTAAAGTCCTTAATGAACCTTCTATAAAACCCCGTGTGTCCCAAGAAGGAGCGCACCTCTTTCAGTGATTTAGGTGGGGGTAGGTTAGCTATGAAATATATTTTTTGTCTATCATACTTGATCCCTTTGGATGACACGATGTGGCCAATAACTATGCCCTCGGTTACCATAAAATGGCATTTTTCCCAATTCAACACTAAGTTCTTTTCCACAAGTCAGGCTAGTACTTTCTCAAGATTGGATAAACATAGGTCCAAGGAGTATCCAAAAACACTAAATTCATCCATAAACACCTCTAGTCCTCTCTCAACCATGTCACTGAATAAGCTCAACATACACCTTTGAAAGGTCGTTGGTGCATTACACAAACCAAATGGCATACGTTTGTAGGCAAACGTTCCAAAGGGGCAAGCGAAGGTTATTTTCTCTTGATAAAGTACATCTACCTCAATTTGGTTATATCCGGAATAACCATATAGGAAGCAATAATAGGGGTGGCCCGCTACTCTTTCAAGAATTTGATCGATAAATGGTAAGGGGGAATGGCCTTTCCTAGTTCCCGCATTGAGTTTCCGATAATCAATGCAGATGCGCCATCCAGTGGTGGTACGTTGGGGAACTAGATCTCCCTTGGAATTTTCAATCGCATTCATGCCTGACTTCTTAGGGACAACTTGAATTGGGCTCACCCACTTGCTATCTGAGATTGGGTAAATTATCCTGGCATCCAACAATTTTATAATTTCATCCCTCACCACATCTTTCATTATGGGGTTTAACTGTCTTTGCGTTTCTCTCGAAGGCTTAACATCCTCTTCTAGGTGAATCTTGTGGGTGAAAATTAGAGGGATTATTCCCTTTAAATCAGTTATACACAAACCTAAAGAACTTTGGTTCTTCCTCAAAATCTTTATTAGCTTACCCTCCCGCTCTTCATCTAAGCTAGTGGAGACAATAGCATAAAATGTCTCACTTTCACCTAGGAAAGCATATTTGACATTGGAGGGTAGTTTCTTCAACTCGAGAGCTGGGAATGTGTCGCTAGAGGGCATCATGCATGCTTCCCTAGGTGGTAACCCTTTGAATCAAGAAACCCAATTAACATCTCTTGCATCGTCGTCCGACGCTCTCTCATCGAGTAAGCCTCTCAACTCCTCTATGTCCCTCTCAAACTCGGTGTAGGCTCCCTCACTCTCATGACTAGAAGCTAGGCAAGCTACTAAGGCGTCACCACAGTAATTTTCCTCAAAGTGCTCTTCTACGATCTCCTCAATTAGGCTCACCACGTGAAGATCATCTTCTTCCCCTGCTTGTTATGCTACGTTGAAGATGTTGGTTTCAAAGTCATATTCCCAAAAGTGAGTTGCATCTGCCCATTTCTAGTATTGATAACTATGTTTGCCATGGCTAAGAATGGGCGTCCAAGGATGATGGGAACATGATTTTTTTAGGCGAAGGAGGGATCCATGTCCCAAATGACAAAATCTACTAGGAAGTAAAAAGTGTCCACTTGGACTATCACGTCCTCAACTATACCCCTTGGTATCTATACGGTTTGATCCGTTAACTGGAGAGTGATCCTTGTGGGCTTAAGATCACCCAGATCAAGTTTTGTATAAATCGAATAGGGGAGGATATTGACACTTGCCCCCAAATCGAGTAAGTCTTTTTTGAATTTGTTCTCTCCAATGGTGAAGGAAATGGTGAGGGCACCGGGATCTTTATATTTAGGTGGAAGATCATTAAGAAGGACTGAGCTCACATTTTGTGCTAGAAACACGTTTTTTTTTACCTTCATCCTCCTCTTGAATGTCAATAAGTCTTCTATGACTTTTGCATAGGATGTGATTTTCCTTATTGCACCGAGGAAAGGTAAGTTCAACTTCACATTCTTAAGCACCTCTAGAACTTCTTCACTTATGGGACTTTTATGGGAAGAAACCAATATTTGAGGAAATGGAGCAGCGGAGGGTGGTTTCACAACAACCTCGGGCTCACTAGTGTTTTCCTTTTCACTCTCGTTCAAAGAGATATCTTTGGCCTCTTTCGTGCCGGGAGAATTCTCCTTGTTTTTTGAAATGTCATGTGGGGGAGGTGACAAATCAATAACTCTCCCACTACGAAGAGTGGTTACAGCTTGGCAATGCTCCTGATGTTCGGTAGAGGTGGAGGTAACACTACGTTGACCTTTAGGAGGTCTTTGGCCTTAGGTAGGGAACTTGACCTTCTCTTAGATGCTCAATGCGGATTGCATCTTGGAGATGTTAGAATTTATTTCGGTGAACATGCATTCATTTCTACAATTGGTTGCACTTTGATAATTTTTGAACTGGTTCATTGTATCCTCGAGGCTCCTCCACGGTGGGGCTACATATGCAGTTGGAGGTTGGAGCTCTTGTTGGTAATGAGGAGGTGGTGGAGGTGGGACAACCTATGAATGTGGGTTCATCGCAGCTTGTGGTTGTCCATTGTTAAAACTAGGATGGTTTCTCCAAGAAGGGTTGCAAGAGTTCCCATGCGAAGCATTAAAATTCCCCTTGAATCCTCCTATATCATCCACCTGCTCGGTGTGCACGACCTTGTAGGCAGAAATTGTCGGGCATGACTTTGTGGAGTGGCTCGCCTCACAGATAGAACACACATTTTCTTTCAAACCATGGATGGATCCAGAGATGTTTCTCAAACGATCATCAAACCACTCTTTCATGTCTCTCGAAAACTAATCGAATCGACGGTCTCTTAAGGTATTGCTATCCAAATGGTATAGATCGGATGCAGTCTGATTGGTAGATGGTTGTCTAGGTAGATCTTGGATAGGATCATATGTGTCCCATGCTTGAGTAGTCTCTGCGACATACTTAAGATGGGCCTCAGCATCGCATGAGTTTAAATCCCAAAAGGGGCTTTTACACATTGTTTGCACAAGCTGTTTGGAAGCTATTGTCAACCCATTATGGAAGAAATATATCAGTAGGTTTTTGTCAAAACCATGATGGGGGCATGCGTTTACTAACTCTTGGAAACGGTACCAACAACTGTCAAAAGACTCATTATCGTGTTATCGGAAATATTGGATTTGAGTCTTGCCAGAGTTGGTCTTGTGATGTGGATAGAATTTTGACACAAACTTAGACTGCATATCTCTCCAGGAAGTGATGAAGTTCGGGTTAGAGACCATAACCATGTCTTGGCTTTATCCTTAAAGGAAAAAGTAAAAAGATTATGGAGAACGACATATTGCGTGCATGCTTGATCACTAAATGTGTCACACGCATCTTTGAACTCATAAATATGCAGGTATGGTTTATCCGAATCCATGCCATGAAACATAGGGATAATCTATATCATCCCATTGTGAAAGTGGAACTGACCGATAGTATATGGAAGTAAGATGCAACCATGGGTGACAGTCCGCTCAGGAAATAGTAAGTCTTTCATAGGACGATAGAGGATATCTCCCTCTCTAGTACCGAAACTCGCTGGGTTAGACATCGCACTCTCTTTAAATGACTCTGTGTACTTAATCGGTGTCCTAGATGTGTGACTCGAAGTTTGACTTAAGGTATAGCTATTGATAGAGTGCTCAGGAGTAGGAATTGGAAACCAGAATTATGGAACACGAGGTGTGTGGGGGCTTTCAGAATTGTACTCAACGATTAGATTTTTGTGGATTCTGGTTGGAGTATTGTGAGGAGTCTGAGTATGTTAAGTATTTTGCATAAAAGGCTTTCGAGAGATGAATTCTTATTTTTTTATTTTTTATTTTTAATTTATGTTTTTGAATTTTCTTGGTCAAAGTTTTAGATTGACTTGATCTAACCTAAGTCTACCTAATTCCCTTGCAATGGCGCTAAAAACTTGACGCGACCACAATTGTGTCTAGTTTTAGATTGACTTGATCTAACCTAAGTCTTCTTGTACACTTAATCCTCCACCCACTAGAGTTATTTTAGATATAAAGATTTTTCTCATTTACTAATTACACATCGTAGAATAATTCATAAGCGTATATTTATCACCTCATTATATACATATTAACTCGATACATCATCTACCAAGCACACATATTTAAATTAACCACAAGTATATATATATATATATATATATATAAATAATATACACAATACGACATCCCTGGGCTAAGACTTGCGGGGCATGCATACTCTTCTATCAAGTCCCGATACATCACGAACTATATAAAGGACTGTTGGTTCAGTCTCAGTCGAACCATCATCACAAATCATACATATTAGAGTCGAACATAGTCCCCAACCGAATGGGTCACGCACATACCTATGTTCCTATTGAACCATCAAAACTATCATACTTTCAAATAACACGTGTCCAAGTTCTTATATTCATGGTACAAGTCTAAAATCCCACCAATGGGTTCGTCGCGATAAGACTGTCCACAACATCCTCTCGATAGCAAGCGGCGTAGGTATGTCATACACATAATAAACCATACAAACCATTTTAGGTATACACACAACCTATATCATATATCCCTTATGTAGCATATATATCTCCCGAATATCCTACACATTATTTAATTCAAATTACACTTCTTATAATATATTCCCGAGTATCCCTCACTACTCGAAGTGTGCCAATTATCCTTTAAAAAATGTTAATAGGTAATTCACTCATATTCTACTGATTTAAATAATAGGTTCACTTATTCCCCGAATTTGTTACTTTGTACATTATACCGATTAATCTAATCAATTTCACATTAATTAATTTATTAACGTAGTGTCACCCAACTACAATACCCAGACTCACTTACTTGGTTCGTATTCTTATCTCTTAAAATTTACTCCACTATTAAGGTTAACACCTCCCATCACATTTAATATACAATAATTTATTATGTATATTTATAATAAACCACTCCAGCTACAACGTGGTTAAATTCCCCTAGCACTAGCCTAAATATATGAGTCAAACTTTCGACCCATAATTTAATTAACTTCTTCCTTAGTTAATTTCATCAAAAGCGTGTTACCTAACCACCCTGCCTGAGTTCACTCTCTTGGCCTCTATTCTCTCTCCTTTAAAATTTATCACACGAGATCCCGTTAATATGTTCACCCCTTATTAATATTAGTTGTACTTAATACCTACCTCCCAATATCCTAGGTATTAATATCCATTTAATTTTCTCTAAGTGGTATCACAATGCCCGGACTCTCTGTCTTAGTCCATATTTTTAATCTTTTGAATTTACTTTACCATATTCCAATTATTTAGATTGGCACACAATCTAAATAAAATAGATCTTAAAATCCACCTGCCAAGGGCCTAAAATTTTCTCCTCTTTTTATTTTTTTTTTTCTATTTTCACTTAATTAAATCCATAGAATATCCCAAAAGACAACATGGGCAAAATCGCCATTTCGTAAAATTCCGACCGTCATTCAAAAGACAATCAATGTCGTTTGAACGACCTTCCTAGTCATTCGAACGACCTACAATGATTTCAGTCTCTTCGTCTACCTCGTGCTTTATCCACCATTATAAAACTTTCAAGGGTTATGATTTCAACTCAGAATCAATTTTTGACAACCCTTAATCATTTATACGATTTCCAACAGTTTCAATTCCCCTATTTTATCAATATCCATAATCAATTTACAATAATTAACAGTAAAACGTAATGCTCCGAATGATTTCTCTTACATTCGTGTTCTCCTACTTTAATTCCGAATACAAAATTATTAACCTCGATTGAGAATATCAATTCAGATTTGCATATGTTTGAATTTTAACACAACAACAATCAAATCTGTAATCTACATAATTAACCCAATTCATAAACCTCATTTTTTGTGTGAAAGCCCACCCAAAACGAATATGATTTACACCCACCATGATATGAATCGAAATACTCCAAATTAAATGAAAGAAAGTTTAACTACTTGACTCGCTAATTTTGCAGGGTCTAATTTTTGTGAAGATATTAATTCACCTCCAAGAATTTCCTTCCCAAATCTTCACTCCAATGTTGTTCTTGCAAGAATTCTTCAAATCACCCCTTAGACTTTTGAAATTCCTTCTCAATTCTCTTCACTTTCTCTCTACCACTTTGTATAACTTTCCTAACCTTTAGTTATACGAAAATGACTCTTCTGTAAGCCCAACCCTTTCATTTTATAAGTGTAATCCCATTTTTGACTTTTCATCTACCATTAAGAAGCCCAAAAGTCACTAAAATGAGTTCTAATTATTTAAAAAAAAAAAGAGACCCGAACACAACCCCCGGGTACTCAATTTTGACTAATTTAATCTATTCGGAACCATCCGCGCACTCAGAATTGTCATCTGTATTACTTACCTAAAATATCCAATTTCACCCTCAATTTACGACACCTGTATTTTAAAAGAATTAACCGGAATTAATTTAAATCTTAATTATCCAAATAAATTGAATCTTCCAAATTAAATTAATTCTATAATTAAATTAATTTCTCCAAATTATTAATTAAGTTTAAATTCTAATTCATAAAATTAAATAAATTATTTATCCTAAAAAATACGGGGTGCTACATACTTCCTCCCTTACAAAGGATTTTCATCCTCAAAATTCAGATGAGTCTAGTACTCCAGGCTTCCAATACTTCCTTACTCACTTGCCCTTAAGTCCGTTCCCCGTATCTCTACCCCTTGTAATCGCAAATTATATTAGAATTAAATTAATTACCCACAGGACCCATACACCCTGTACCCATGCTTATCTGCATGAAAGTCACCCGACTCTACTAGCCTTAAATTATAATATAACTTTAAACTCACATTTATTACCACATATGTATATATTAACCAAGGTACCAAACCTATGTACTAATGACCACACATCTCCCCACTTACAACATTTCATTAAGTTTCATGCGTGGGACGTCTTGCAAAGTGAAATCCAAACAGGGAAACTCCCCCCCTCAATTACACTACTACCTAACGTTGTCGGGCGTTGAGATCTTCTACGTCCTTAGTGCATTTCATCTACCCTCCAAATTCTTGTCTCCTAAAATAAAAATATACTCATCCACTCTCATGTTAAGAAAGACATCATATAATACTGCGCTCCTACTATCACTAGTTTCTGAGTGCGAATTAATTACAAGTTATATCTTCCCTCTTAATAATAAATATATCCACCCTGAATCCCATCCGTAACCTTCCCTACTCACTGGGATCATATATAACAATACAACCACTTTGTTATAAGTTTATTATGAGACACACAATAATATATGAAGACTAAACCCTCTTTAAGGTGATAACTTGCACATGTAAATCATATCCGGAAACAACGAATACAAAGTCTCATCATTCTATATACTATAGCCTAAAAATCCCAATCTAATTATCATTAACGTATCATACGTAACAAACTTTTATCATGTTCATCACCTTACTCTCTTGGCGTGGCTATATCATATGGGTTCTTT
Source organism: Sambucus nigra (assembly GCA_949130495.1). NCBI lineage: Eukaryota > Viridiplantae > Streptophyta > Magnoliopsida > Dipsacales > Adoxaceae > Sambucus > Sambucus nigra. Next base: position 349,889,005 of record OX422222.1, on the reverse strand, counting down.
CGATTACCCTGCGCTTTACAATTTAAATCTTCTCGATTATTCCCCATCCGTGAATTTACCTTATTCCAATAAGGATTATTGGGATCATGGTTTAATTGTGAAGGATTGGAATTTGCTCCATTTCCTAAAGGTGCTGTGTATAGTGGTCCGATATGCCCTCAGGGAAGTCAGAGAATAGGTTTGGACATGCATTTAATATATTTTTGTCTGACTTGCACTTTCTTCTACTTTGCTGATTTTGTATTTCTGTTTCCTATTTTGTATAAAAGAGTAAGAAAATGCATCCTTGTGCTTTTGAGGTCAATTTTTCTTACTTTGAAACCACGTGGTCCATCCAATAAAGGCTTGGCACTAAGGACCATCCTAAGTCGGTCTCATTTTTGCTCAGATATAAGGGCATAACTACTTCTTCTATGGCCAGACCAACTCAAGAGATACACTTTCTCCCATCCCATTGGACGACCCAGAAGTCTTAACCTATGAATCCTTAAACTCTGATTCTAAATCCTCTCATAGAGTAGGGGATAATTTTTTTTATAAAAATTACTTCATCTTACTTTTGAGACTCTCGACGCCACTCTAGTATCTTCCAACATCCTTTCGAACGTGATGGTGAAATGAAAGATCCCAAGCTTCATTTATAGGGCTAGATCGCCTCCACTTGCATGAAAGAAACCTTAAGTTGGAGGTTCTAGCAACCCCTCATCTTAGTAGTATCCTTGCAAGGAACATGAGCCTCTATCTAGGAGGGTGAGAAAAGATCCTCCTCTTTTAGCTGAGAATACTAGAAGGAAAACCACTACACCAAATCCTTTGAATGGCCACGCTCAGCTGGTCATGAACCAAGTCCGCGACCAGCTGGTCATGGACTTGGTCTGTGACCATCTCAATCTTTAGCATGACCATACTCATTACCACACTGAGTCATGGATGCTTTGGAAGTGGTCACGGCCCAAATCCCTGACCACTGTGGGTCACGGACATGGGCCATGACCCGATCGTGAACATATTGGCACCAAACTTGCTCATATATTCCCTCCAAGATTGGTCATGAATGGGTCACGGACTTGGGTCGTGACCATAGGCATGGCGAAGCACAAAAAGCACACACTAAGGGTCACGGCTGGAGGCCGTGACCATTTCTCGATGTGGGTCATGGCTATTGGGCCGTGACCATACCTCATTTGAACATAAGCAGGTCACACATGTTATCCCTTATGGTGGTCGCGGATGGGGTCACGAATCTAGGCCGTGACTAGATTTAGCCATTAAAAAAATTTGCTTATCTCAGTCCCATTTCCTATTTGGGCATTTGAGATTTCATCAAAGGGGTTTTGGGGCAATTTTTACTATTCGATTTTCACCTAGGGTTTTCGCGATTTCAGCTGAAAGGCATGTGTGTATATGTGTGTGTGCATTTCGATTTGATGATTTGTGGCAGTTGTGTGCATTTCGATTTGATGCTTTTTGAAAGGTATGTGTGTATTGTGTATATGTGTATGTATAGATTTCTATTTGTGTGTATATGTGTGTGTATAAGTGTGTGTGTATATATGTGTATCTCTGTGTGTATCTATGTGAGTACATGTACAGATTTATGTTTATATGTGTATGTATGCATAAATTTATGTGTATGTGTGTTTATATGGGTAACTATGAACAAATTGTATTTTATGTCAATAAACCCTAGAAATTGTATTGGGGTTATTTTATTTTTGACAAAATATTATTCAAAACCCTAGACATTATATTTTTTTTGACAAAATATAATTAAAATGGATTTTTAATAAGTAAAAAAATTACATCCACCTTGTTGTGAGTTATATGCGTGTCATCATATTATATTGGGGGTTATATGAGTGTCGTGATTTTTTTTACAAAATATAATTAAATGGATTTCTTTTTACATTTCATTGGGGTTTATATGCATGTCGTTATTTTTTATAGTGATATATTGTTAGTATTGCTAATTTATTGATATTCGAGATCCTAATATGCTTTCTTTTCTACTATAAACTTCTACTTCACAATCCTTTACATTTTGACAAAAAAAAACAGACCTAACGTTACATGTGAATTTGTATATGTTTTTTAGATGATTTTATGAATTCTTTCGACATCCAGTGCTGGTATATTCCCATATCAATCCCGTGCAACAAGGTATTATTTCCTCTTTGATTTACATTCTTAAATCTTATTTTATTCTAAATCTTTTGATACTAATCAGTATATTCCTTTCTCTTATTTCATTTTTGTTTTTCCTTTCACTCTTCAAATGGTGTGTGCTTCAACAAATGAGAGGATCTAAAAAAAATAGCGAGGATATTATAAATTACATTTTATGATTTGGGTTCCTGATAAGAGCTAACTTTGATTTATTATTAATTTCTTTATTTTATGTCTTTTTTATTTGTAAAGTTAATTGTGAAATGGATTTAAATTAAATAACATAAAATGTTTGATGATTTACATTTACAGCTTGGCCATCTCGGACACTTACATCTATAACATATTTGATTGCACCACTTTATAGGAGAAAGTTGAGGCATACATCTACTTTCATTCTAAGCAGAGATTCATAGAGGCTCTCAATGCGGTATACATTGTGGCCTTCATTATAATACATAGGTTCTCTAAATGAGGTATACACCGAATCTGAATGGTTCACGAGTGTTTATACACTATGTATGCTCTTTCCAATAACACATTGTATGCACTTTCCGATTACAAAGTGTATTCTCTGATAACAAGGTCAAACTTTGAATTACACCTTGTATGGATCATCCTTTTATTTTACAAATTATCATCTATTGTGTATAACACCACTTTAATTTTCTGAAATATCATGATTTTATTTCAGTTTTGATTGAGATTTACAAGGTTTATCCCTGTTCTCTAACCTTTTGGTGTTTAATTTTTTTTCATTTTTTTCATCGTTATGACTCCATGTGTGGTAATGAAGATGTTCAAAAGTTTGGTGTGATCAGTCCTTTGTTTCATTAACTACTTGATGCTCTCTTTGGTTAAAGGTATGTCACGGTATGTAATCAGACACTAGAAACATTCGAAGTCTAACTAACAAATTGGAACATTACTAATTGGACTTTACTTCTCCAGTTATTCTGTAGGACCCAACTAACAAGTATGAATAGGAAAGCTTGAGATATAAATTTAGGGATAAACAATGAACTATAATCAATAGTATTTGTTCCTAATTTTGGAATGATCTTTTTTTGGAACAATGCACTATAATATTACGCTATTTTATTTACTTCTTATTGATTTTTATTGTGCTGTAGGTTTCAAGCATGTTGAGCTTTACTGAATTATAAAATATATCCTTTACTATAGTCATTGATAAGTATAATTTTGATACCAATGTAACTCGTAGGAACTGATCGCGTGATAACGGGACTCCTGGTTTGAAAATAAAATGATAACTTGAAAATATCTAGACTTAGGGTTAAAAACATGGCGTTAGAGGGGGGAAACTCGAAACAGCCCCCAAACGGCCCCGTGAGAGGCACCAATACCTCGCACGGGATGAAAGTAACTCGTAAGAACTGATCGCGTGATCATGAGACTCCCGATTTGAGAATATGATGATAATTTGAAAATATTTAGGATTAGGCTTAAAAACATGGCGTTAGAGGGAGAAAGCCTAAGACAACCCCCGAACGTCCCTGTGAGAGGCACCAACACCTCACACGGGAGGAATCTAACTCGTAGGAACTGACCGCATGATCCTGAGACTCCGTATTTGAGAATACAATGATATTGAAAATTTATAGACTTAGTGTTAAAAACACGATGTTAGAGGGTGACACCCCAAAAGAGCCCCCGAACGTCCCTTGAGAGGCACTAACACCTCGCCCAGGACAAATGTAACTCATAGGAACTGGCCACGTGATTAAAGGACTTTCGATTTGAGAATATGACGATAATTTGAAAATATCTTTGACTTGTTTATGGAACAGTGTGAGAAAATCAACATATAACTTGTTTATGCATGTTTATTTCATTTACTTAAGTAGTGAGTGGTAAGAAAGATTAAGTTGACATATTACACTTGGCTTTGGTTAGTTTTAGGGTGGGGAATTGTCCATTTCTCCACGTTTCATTGTAAGATACGTAAAATCAACATATGTATTGGTCCATTCTTGTATTGGGATGTTTTCCAACAAACATTAACCAGGCACGCCTATGCCGTGCCTCTAGCCTAGGCGATGTGCGCCTTGTTGAAGGGGACTTGCCTAGGGTGAGGGGAAGTGTTTTGCAATGAGGATTTCTCATAAGAGACTAATAAATTCATAAACTTTTGAAAAGATCTTTTTAATCCATTTATGAAAATAAGAGTATCATCATCATAACACAAATGTGTGATAATTGGGGCTCCATGAAAGATAATGTAAGGAGAATAGTTTTTCTGACAATCAACCAATTCAAACCTGAAGCCCTTATACCCTTGACTCACTTGAGTCTATACTGTATAAGAGCTCATCTAGTTTGGAAATAGTGACAAAATTATGTCAATCCTAGAAACCAAAGAGCTTAAGAAGTTGGATTGGACTTCATATTTAAAAGTTGTAATGATCCTGAACTTATAGCCATCACTCACACACTTAGAACAAACACACTACATTGCATATTGCACTTTTATATGTGTTCTTGGGTTGAGTGAGTTTAAATCCCTTAATTTGGTTTTTAATAATTTTTTGGGATTTTTTAAACATTTTTCAAATTTAATTTTTATAAATAAAATTTGGTTTTAAAAGTTTTGGGATCAAACTGCTATTTTATTTTGTGCTGTTTTTGGGCTGATTGTTTACCTAGGTAGAAACCGAAAGCGCTAGAGACTCCAGGGTGTGCATGTAATTAAGTTTGGGACGCGCGTTTGTTTCCAATTGCTGGCCAACACGTGCAGCCTTCTGATTGCCTACATTTGTGTTTCTTTGTAGACACAAACTTCGCGTCACACCTGAGCCCTTGGATCAATTCTTATCTAGGGTCTGCATGCGATCTTTGGTAATCCCTGTGTAAACATCTCCACCTATCACAGCTTGTTTAACCACCGCTTGCTGTTAACCCTTGGATCAAAGTCAAGAAGAATTGACTTGATCACAGCCGTTGTTTTCACTCGAACGTCTGGAACCTTCTCAGCCCCCTATATAAACCCTCATCTTCTCAGAGTTAGAAGATTTTTGGCCATTTTGTTTTCCTCTGAGAGAAGAGAGAGTAGAGAGAGAAGAGAGAGAAGTGAGAGAAAAAAAAAGAGAGAAGAGAGAGAGTTTGAAACCCTAGATTGAAACCCTAGAAACCCTAACTTCGTTACCTCTTCTCCAGCCAAAATCAAACACCTAAACCAAAAACACCTTTCCAGTGTTCTTGAGGGTTTGAGTGTATGAGTTGTGTTTGTTTTACTGTTCCTTGTGTTCATCGAATCTTACTGTTCAACTTAAACTTTTTATTTCAGATCTGGTTTCTGTTTCAATAGAAATCACAGATCTGAAGTGTTTGAAGTTACAAAACACGTAGATACACATTATTTCTCATCCAGAGAAGTATATTGTTGATTTCTTTTGATAAAAACGTTTTCATACTTCGAATCAACAATACATGCTTTCTGTTTCTTGCTGCTTGCAAAACTAAACCTTGACCTAGTATTAGAATCGCACTTGGAGGTTTTCAATCTCGAAAATCTTTTCAAAACTGAGATTGATTAAGATCTTTACCGATTTTGAAGAAAGATATCCGTGGATTCTGGGATTTATTGAAAGGTCAAAAAGGTTTTATGTTTTGTGAGAAAGAAAGAAAAAGAAAGTTCACAGCATATAGTAAACTGTAATTTACTAGGACTGTTTGTAACTATTAAGGGTGTGTGTGTTCATGCATGTGGTTTAGAACACCTTTTCACAATACATCTTCACACTACAAACACTTAAAGTGTTGGCTGTAAGATCTGGTGAACTAAAGTCGACGTAAAGTGCTGAAACAAAGGAGGAGTGTACAACCTGAGAGGACTACATCAACAAACAAGATCTGCAGAGAAGTTTGAGGACGCCAGAGGGTATATTCCTAAACTTGTATAGATTTGTTTGTGTGCATGTTAGTTAAATAGATTGTAACTCATATATTTGTTTTAGTGGATTTTTCATTTTACTCCGTAGAGGGAGTCGTGGATGTTTCCTCAGTTGGTGAGGTTTTACCACGTTAAAAATCTGAGTATCAATATTTCTACATCTTCTCATCCCTTTCTAATAGTGTGCTGAGTTTAAAACATTTTAAACTGTTTACTAAAACCTGTTATCAAATCTTGTCCATATCTCGTACATAATTTTGTTAACACATCTTGTGTTCAAAATCGTTTTGATTTTAAGTAAAGAGTTTCTTCAACAAACTTTCGGAGTTTCTTAAATAGTTTATTTTCATAAACGGCTTTGGCAACGCTATTTCAATTGGTATCAGAGCATTTGGTGAACTTTTTCAAAAAGATCCTGAGTTTCTGAAACTGTTTTCTCAAAATCATTATGGACGAGAAAAACGAAAGATATGGTAACTTGACCAGACCTCCAGTCTTTGATGGAACCAATTTCTCTTACTGGAAAGTAAGAATGATTGCTTTTATTCAAGGAACACTGGGAGATGATGTCTGGGATATCATTGAAAACGGATACTTTTATCCAACTAAACCAGCCACTGATGGAAGCAATGAAAGGATTAAGAAAATATTGAGTGAGTTTACTCAAGAAGAGAAACAGGTTTCTCGAAATAATAACAAAGGCAAGAACGCTATATTTATGTCTATTAACGAACATGAGTTCAAGAGAATCTCATCTTGTACCACTTCCAAGGAAGCATGGGATACCTTGATTACTGCACATGAAGGAGACTCTAGGGTAAAAGCTGCTAAGACTCAGATGTTAATCCAACAGTATAATACCTTAATCATGTCTGAATCTGAGTCTTTCGATGATTTCTATATGAACCTTACTGATATTGTCACTAAACTTCATGCCAATGGTATAACTTATGATAGACAGGAAATTGTCTCTAAAATTCTGAGATCATTGCCACAGAAATTTGACAATAAAAGATATGCTATTGAGGAGATGTGTGATGTAAATCTCACTCCTGAATTACTCAGTAGTAAATTAAGAACTGTGGAAATGGAATTGGAGTTTAAGAAACAATTGACCCACACTAATAGGAAACATACCAATTCCAATCTTAGCTTTACCTCTAAGATGATTAAGCCTGAGTTAAACACCTCTAGTAATGATTCTGATGAGGACTGTGACTTAGAAAGTCTAGATAATCAGATTGCCCTAATGACAAAACAATTTAAGAAAATTGTTAAATTTAGAAACAGTGTTGCAAATAGACAGGGCAAGTCTAATTATACCACTCCTTCAAATCATAAATCTCATGAGAAACCTCATGACAAACAGAACAAGGACAACACAAGACCTCACAGAGACCTCAAGAAGACTGAATGCTATAGATGTGGTAAACTAGGACACATTGCTCAAGACTGTAGAGTTAATTTAAATGCCCAAAACAAACACTCTAGAGCCAATATCTGCAAAACCTGGGATGACTCAAGTGATTCTGAAAATGAGGAACTTGAAACATCTGATGGTTTTGATCCTTGTTTAGCCTTCTTTGCCAAAATCATATACAATGATGATATGCCTATGCTTGATAGTGAGGATGAGTTTAGTAATTCTAGTTCTGTTGCTCTGAATCATACTTTAACTGGTTTAGATGCTTTACTTACTGAGAACATTAATACCTCTTCCTCGGGGTGTGTGAGTCAAAGGGAAATCGATACTGCTGATGTCAATGGGTGCGTGAGTTTTAGAAATGAAACCTTAGGGGTCACTTCACACACCTCACTTAGTGACTCAGATAATGATGATCTCCCAGACATCCACACTCTATATACTAAAACTCTAAAGAAAAGCACTAGACTAGAAAAGATTGTTAAAGATCTTACCAAAAAGCTAGAGGATCTAAGCCTAATGGTAAAACTGAATGCTGAAGAGTATACTACACAATGCATGTCTCATGACAGTGAAGTTAAAGTGTTTGATGAAAAACTAAAAACTTTGACTGAAGCTAATGAAATTCTGGAGAAAAAATACAAAGGAACATTATTAGAATTGGAACAAACAAAAGAAAAGACAGCAACTGTTTTCAAAAAATTTACCAAATTTGAAAACAATTCTAAATGTTTTGAGGAATTCGTTGCTGAATCTAAAACCAATTCTGATGATAGAACTGGAATAGGGTTTTGTCCCAATTTGAAGACACAAACTAAACATGTTGAACCTATCAAGTTTGTGTCAGGAGGCAAAAGACCTATTGAAACATGTCCAGACTTTCATTCTCTAAAAACTAAGTTTGACCATCAAAACACTAACACTAAAGATGCAAGTTGCTCTAAGCATGAAAGTTTACCAAAGGGAAAATATGTTTGCCCCCCTATTAGGAAAAGTGAACCTGCTTTCAAATCTGTGCTACCTAGGAATAAAATTCAGCCTCAAAATTTCTCAAAACCTTTGATTAGAGACTTTCCTAAGGAAAACCCTATTCTGAGCAATCTTTATTGCTCCTATTGTGATATATATGGTCACTCTTTCGATAATTGCTATGCTAGGAGACTGATTAAACCTATCTACAACACTCCTATGTATCATAACTTTAACTATTCTAGGAGGAGTCGTAACAATTATGTCCTTCCCAGGCCACCAGACAAAAACTCTAACTATAGGAATAGAAGGACTAAACCTAAAAGGACATTTACTAGAAGGATTACCAGAACCTTTTCTAAATCAAATGCTCAAGAATTCAAATTTATTCAAAATCATGCGCAAAATGTTTTTCAACAAAAATCTAATGCTCGCAAATTTTATCAAATAAGAGCAAACAAACGCAAACTAAAAACCAGGGCAATTTGGGTTAGAAAAGATGATCTAGCACCGCAGATGAAGTGTAACATTGTTGTTTCTGCTCAAAAAGCTGAACTTACATCTTCTGGATGGTACTTGGATTCTGGATGTTCCAAGCATATGACAGGTGATGATACAAAACTTTTAAATAAAACCCATTTTGATGGTGGAAAAGTTGTTTTTGGTGATGGTATATCATCCCAGATCATAGGCAAAGGAACCCTTAAAGAAAAAGGACTTCCTCTTCTTGAAAATGTTCTCTTAGTTAAAGGTCTTAAGGCTAATTTACTTAGCATTTCACAATTCTGTGACTCAAACTACACTGTTACCTTTTCAAAGAACAATTGCAAGATTTTAAATGAAAAGGGAGAATGCTTAATTACAGGATTCAGGACCCCTGACAATTGTTATACTGTCATGTCTAGTTCTGAAATCTGTAGTGTTGCCAGAATGGATGACAACGAGTTATGGCATAATAGAATGGGTTACATTAATTACGAAAATTTGAGTAAATTGTCTTCTCAGCAGATAGTTAGAGGAATACCAAAAATTAAACCTATTCATAACATTGTCTGTGGTCCCTGTCAAGAAGGAAAAATTGTTAAAGCACCTCATAAAAGGGTTAAAGATATCCTTACCTCTAATCCCTTAGAACTCATCCATATGGACCTAATGGGTCCTTCTCAAACTGTTAGTCTTTGTGGACACAGTTATATTCTAGTTATGGTTGATGACTTCACTAGATTCACTTGGGTAGCTTTCTTAAAACAAAAATCCGATACCTTTCAAACTTTTTTAAAGATTCTCTTACGGATTGAGAATGAAAAAGACACTCAAGTGAATAGAATCCGAAGTGATAGAGGTGGTGAATTCAAAGACACTGGTATTGTAGAATATTGTGACTATAATGGTTACAAACATGAGTTCAGTGCTCCTAAGACCCCTCAACAAAATGGTATAGCTGAGAGAAAGAATCGAACTCTTCAAGAGATGGCACGTGTCATGCTCCATGCTAAGAACTTACCTAAGTATTTTTGGGTAGAATCTATTCGTACAGCCTGCCATCTTATTAATAGGGTCTATCTTAGAAAGAATTCGAAACAAACCTCTTATGAACTTTGGTACAATAAAAAGCCTAATCTTAAGTACCTTAGAACCTTTGGTAGTACCTGCTATGTTTGCAAAGATAGGGAACACTTATCCAAATTTGAGAGTAGAGGAGATAAAGCCATATTCTTAGGTTATTCACCTAACAGTAGAGCTTATCGAGTGTATAATCTTCGCACTAAGACCTTAATGGAATCCATAAATGTAATTGTTAGTGACACTACTGTAGAAAGCAAGACTAGTGAATTAACTATAGAAGAAGAATCGTCAAATATTTTAGAAAATGACTCTTCTGAAATAGATAATTCATTACCTATTGAGTCACCTGAAGTACCTAACTGGGTTTCTAAAGATCATCCCATGAACAACATAGTTGGTAACCCTGGTGAACCAGTACGTACAAGATCCCAACTTAGAAATTATGCTCTCTATGCTTTCTTTGTTTCTCTCTTGGAACCAAAGAATGTAAATGAGGCATTGAATGACTCTCACTGGATTTCTGCTATGCAGGATGAACTTTTACAATTTGTCATTCATGATGTTTGGTTTCTTGTTCCACGTCCTGATCACAAAAAGGTTATTGGTACTCGTTGGATTTTCAAAAATAAAACTGATGAAAATGGGATGATAATTAGAAATAAAGCTAGACTAGTTGCTCAAGGTTACTCCCAAATAGAAGGACTTGATTTTAATGAGACGTTTGCTCCTGTTACTCGTTTAGAATCAGTTCGTCTGCTTCTTGCTATAGCTTGTCACATGCATTTTACATTATATCAAATGGATGTTAAATCTGCGTTCCTTAATGGAATACTTGCCGAGGAAACCTATGTAGAACAACCTAAAGGGTTCATTGACCCTAATTATCCTACTCATGTATTTCGGTTGAAAAAGGCTTTATATGGTCTTAAGCAAGCTCCTAGAGCTTGGTATGAGCGACTGTCCAGTTTTCTGCTGGACAAAGGTTTCAAAAGAGGTGGAAATGACCAAACCTTATTTGTCAAACAGTTTGGCAAACACATTACTATTGCTCAAGTCTATGTAGACGATATCATATTTGGATCCACTTCTACCTCAGAAGTAAAATCTTTTGCTGAAATTATGAGTAAGGAATTTCAGATGTCCCTTATGGTGGAGTTACAGTTCTTCCTAGGTCTCCAAGTCAAACAACAACCAGATGGCTTGTTTCTTTCGCAGACTAAGTACGCATTAGAGATAGTTAAGAAATTTGGCCTCGAGAGTGCTAAGAGTGCTAAAACGCCTATGAGTACTATAGAGAAATTATCTAAAGATGAAAATGGAAAATCTGTAGACTCTACCTTATATCGTAGTATGATTGGAACATTACTATATCTGACTGCCTCGCGTCCTGATATCATGTATGCTGTTTGTGTTTGTGCGCGTTATCAAAACAACCCCAAGGAGAGTCATTTAAACGCTGTTAAACGCATAATTAAATATGTTAAAGGCACTCTATATTTAGGAATTTGGTACACGAATGACACACCTAGCACTATTATTGGGTACACTGATGCTGATTGGGCTGGGTGTACTGATGATAGTAAAAGCACTTCAGGCGCATGTTGTTATATTGGTAATAACTTGGTAGGATGGAGTAGTAAAAAACAGAACTGCACATCTCTCTCGACTGCTGAACCTGAATACATAGCCGCCGGTAGCTGTTGTGCCCAATTGTTAAATGCTAAGTGATTATGGTATTCTAGAACCCACACTTCATCTCTATTGTGATAATCAAAGTGCGATTAACATTTCTAAGAACCCAGTTCAACACTCGCGAACTAAACATATTAAAATCAGACATCATTTTATTCGTGAGTTGGTGGAATCCAAGGAATTAGAAATTAACTATCTCCCTACTGATCTAAAACTTGCAGACATGTTCACTAAACCTCTTGATTTTAATAGATTCGTTTCTTTAAGAAAATCTATTGGTATGATTAGTGCTGAGTAATATCTTTTGCTGTTTTTTTTTCCGCATTTTTTCCTTTGTCTATTTGAGACAAAATGGGGGAGAAATTTGAGTCTATTTATATACTGCATATACTAAACTGCTTGATCTTAGTCTATTCTTTGCAGGTATTCTTTTTAGAATCATTCTCAACTGTTGTAATAATAGGGTGTACAAATGTGAATAGCTGAGTTATGTACTTTTATTTTCTAGGAAATGGGTAGATACAACATTTATAGAAATAGGTTGTTCTCTTATTTTGTTGCCCTACGAGTCCAAGATTGACTCAAAGGAGATTTTGTCTCATATTTCCAAAGGGGGAGATTGAAGCCCTTATACCCTTGACTCACTTGAGTCTATACTGTATAAGAGCTCATCTAGTTTGGAAATAGTGACAAAATTATGTCAATCCTAGAAACCAAAGAGCTTCAGAAGTTGGATTGGACTTCATATTTAAAAGTTGTAATGATCCTGAACATATAGCCATCACTCACACACTTAGAACAAACACACTACATTGCATATTGCACTTTTATATGTGTTCTTGGGTTGAGTGAGTTTAAATCCCTTAATTTGGTTTTTAATAATTTTTTGGGATTTTTTAAACATTTTTCAAATTTAATTTTTATAAATAAAATTTGGTTTTAAAAGTTTTGGGATCAAACTGCTATTTTATTTTGTGCTGTTTTTGGGCTGATTGTTTACCTGGGTAGAAACCGAAAGCCCTAGAGACTCCAGGGTGTGCATGTAATTAAGTTTGGGACGCGCGTTTGTTTCCAATTGCTGGCCAACACGTGCAACCTTCTGATTGCCTACATTTGTGTTTCTTTGTAGACACAAACTTCGCGTCACACCTGAGCCCTTGGATCAATTCTTATCTAGGGTCTGCATGCGATCTTTGGTAATCCCTGTGTAAACATCTCCACCTATCACAGCTTGTTTAACCACCGCTTGCTGTTAACCCTTGGATCAAAGTCAAGAAGAATTGACTTGATCACAGCCGTTGTTTTCACTCGAACGTCTGGAACCTTCTCAGCCCCCTATATAAACCCTCATCTTCTCAGACTTAGAAGATTTTTGGCCATTTTGTTTTCCTCAGAGAGAAGAGAGAGTAGAGAGAGAAGAGAGAGAAGTGAGAGAAAAAAAAAGAGAGAAGAGAGAGAGTTTGAAACCCTAGATTGAAACCCTAGAAACCCTAACTTCGTTACCTCTTCTCCAGCCAAAATCAAACACCTAAACCAAAAACACCTTTCCAGTGTTCTTGAGGGTTTGAGTGTATGAGTTGTGTTTGTTTTACTGTTCCTTGTGTTCATCGAATCTTACTGTTCAACTTAAACTTTTTATTTCAGATCTGGTTTCTGTTTCAATAAAAATCACAGATCTGAAGTGTTTGAAGTTACAAAACACGTAGATACACATTATTTCTCATCCAGAGAAGTATATTGTTGATTTCTTTTGATAAAAACGTTTTCATACTTCGAATCAACAATACATGCTTTCTGTTTCTTGCTGCTTGCAAAACTAAACCTTGACCTAGTATTAGAATCGCACTTGGAGGTTTTCAATCTCGAAAATCTTTTCAAAACTGAGATTGATTAAGATCTTTACCGATTTTGAAGAAAGATATCCGTGGATTCTGGGATTTATTGAAAGGTCAAAAAGGTTTTATGTTTTGTGAGAAAGAAAGAAAAAGAAAGTTCACAGCATATAGTAAACTGTAATTTACTAGGACTGTTTGTAACTATTAAGGGTGTGTGTGTTCATGCATGTGGTTTAGAACACCTTTTCACAATACATCTTCACACTACAAACACTTAAAGTGTTGGCTGTAAGATCTGGTGAACTAAAGTCGACGTAAAGTGCTGAAACAAAGGAGGAGTGTACAACCTGAGAGGACTACATCAACAAACAAGATCTGCAGAGAAGTTTGAGGACGCCAGAGGGTATATTCCTAAACTTGTATAGATTTGTTTATGTGCATGTTAGTTAAATAGATTGTAACTCATATATTTGTTTTAGTGGATTTTTCATTTTACTCCGTAGAGGGAGTCGTGGATTTTTCCTCAGTTGGTGAGGTTTTACCACGTTAAAAATCTGAGTATCAATATTTCTACATCTTCTCATCCCTTTCTAATAGTGTGCTGAGTTTAAAACATTTTAAACTGTTTACTAAAACCTGTTATCAAATCTTGTCCATATCTCGTACATAATTTTGTTAACACATCTTGTGTTCAAAATCGTTTTGATTTTAAGTAAAGAGTTTCTTCAACAAACTTTCGGAGTTGCTTAAATAGTTTATTTTCATAAACGGCTTTGGCAACGCTATTTCAAAACCTTTAAGATTTTAGAAGGCAAAATGAATAAACTAGGGAATAAGGGATTCCTTTGCCTCGATTTACTTGAAGATTTGAAAAAACCCCTACATTCAGCATTGATAAGTATGAAAAAGAAGAAATTAGAAATGGCCCTCAAAATCATACTTATCTAAATCTTACTAAATCCCATTTTCCTCAATACCTTGAGAATAAAGATTCACAAGATTCTATCATAGGGTTTTGAAATTAATAATTTAAAAATCTCATTATTCCCCAAAAGTTTCTTGTTAATACTTTAGCAAAGCACTTGGCTCCGGGGAGACTAGCATTTCTATTAATGGCTCTCCCTAAAATTAATGCCACCAGAGTTGAGGTGCATTTCTGTTATTCCCCCAAAGTTTCTTGTTAATGCCTCTCCCTAAAAGCTTATGATCCATTTATCCTTGCATTTCTGTGTCCAAAAAGCATTTTCACAGTTGAGATTATATTGTAACTTAAAGTGGGGAGAGGCATTCATTTCTAAGGTCACGTGAAGGAGCCTAAGAGAACATGAATAGCCTTTGTTAAAGGCAGAGACATTCATTTCTAGGGCCACCTATCTAATCATCATAAAATCTGTCCCTGGCAACAGCTATATATAGCAATATATAGTAGCAGCAGCAACTATATATAGCTAGTTCTATATATATAAGCATCTATATATAGCAGACTGCTATATATAGCTGCTACTATATATAGTTTATATTGTGAATAGAGAAACCTTTTGGGTTGTTTATGTTTATAGAGTGAATAGAGAAACCTTTTGGCTTGTTTATGTGTGTTAAATAACTTGAACTGGTTCTAAAGTAACTGAGTTATAGGGCGAAAATAGGTACACTTAGAAACAAAACAATAAGTCTACCTCCACTGAAAGTAACAAATCTAGGGTTTCTGGACTTAGGCTTAAAAATGGCGTTAGTGGGTGGCACCTCGCACGGGACCAATGTAGCACGTAGGAACTGACCGCATTATCACGGGGCTCTTGATTTGAGAATACATTGATAATTTGAAAATATCTTGACTTACGTTTAAAATCTTGGCTTTAGAGTGCAAAAATCCAAAATAGCTCCCAAACGGCCCCATGAGAGGCACCAACACCTCGCACGGGACCAATGTAACCCATAGGAACTGACTGCGCGATCGCAGTACACCCGGTTTAAGAATACAAGAATAATTTGAAAATTTCTAGACAAAGGCTTAAAAAATGGCGTTAGAGGGGGAAAACCTGAAATAGACACCGAACGGCCCTATGAGTGGCACCAACACCTCGCACGGGACCAATGTAACTCGTAGGAAGTGATCGCATGAACACGGGAGTCTCAATTTGCGAATATGATAGTAAAATGAATATTTCAAGACTTAGGCTTAAAAACATAGAGTTTAAAGGTAAAAACCCGAAACAACCCCCGTACGGCCCCATGTGTGGCATTAACACATCCCACGGGACCAATGTAACTCATATGAACTAATCACGCAGCCACGGGACTTTTGGTTTGAGAATACAACGATAATTTGAATATTTCTATACTTTGGCTTAAAAGCATGGCGTTAGTGGGTGAAAACCCTAAACAACCCCCGAATGGCCCCTTGAGTGGCACCAACACTTCGCACGGGACCTATATAACTCTTAGGAACTTACCGTGCGATCAAGGAACTCACAGTTTGAGAATACGATGATAATTTAAAAATATCGGGACTTAGGCAAGACATGGCGTTAGTGGGTGAAACCCCAAAGCAACCCCCGAATGGCCCCGTGAGTGGTACCAACACCACATAAGGGACCAATGTAACTTGTAAAAATCGACCGCGCGATCACGGGACTCTCGGTTTTAGAATATGATGAGAATTTAAAAAAATGAGGACTTAGGCTTAAAAACTTAGCGTTAGAGGGTGAAAACCCAAAACAGCCCCCGAACGGCCAAATGGGAGGCACCAACACCTCCCACGGGACCAATGTAACTCTTAGGAACTGAGCGCGCATCCATGGGACTCCCGATTTGAGAATACGATGGTAATTAGAAAATATAAGGACTTAGTCGTAAAAATATTGCATTGGAGGGTGAAATCCCAAAACAACTCCCGAACGCCCCCGTGGGAGGCACCAACACCACCCACGGGACCAATGTAGGAACTGATCGCGTAGCCACGAGACTCCCTATTTGAGAATATGATTCTAATTTGAATATTTCTATACTTAGGCTTAAAAACATGGCGTTTAAAGTTAAAACCCTAAACATCCCACTTACGGCGTCGTGTGTGGCACCTGTACCTCCCACGGGACCAATGTAACTCGTAGGAACTGACCACGCAACCACGAGACTCCCAATTTGAGAATACGATGATAATTTGTATATTTATGGACTTAGGCTTAAAAACATGGCGTTAGTGGGTAAAAAGCCGAAACAGCCCTCGAACGGCCCTATAAGTGGCACCAACACCTCTCACAGGACCAACATAACTCGTAGAAACTTACCGCCCAATCACGAAACTCCCAGTTTGAGAATATGATGATAATTTGCATATTTATATACTTAGGCTTAAAAACATGACGTTAGTGGATGAAAACCCGAAACAGCTCCCGAACGGCCCCGTGAGTGGCACCAACACCTCACACAGGACCAATGTAACTCATAGGAACTGATCGCGTGATCACAGCCCCTCCGATTTGGGAATACGATGATAATTTGAATATTTCTAGACTTACGCTTGAAATCATGGCTTTAGTGGGTGAAAACCCAAAACAGCCCCCGAACAGCCCCGTGAGTGTCACCAACACCTCGCACAGGACCAATGTAACTCGTAAGGGATTGACCGCGCGATCACGGGACCCCCGGTTTGAGAATAGGATGATAATTAGCATATTTTTATACTTAGGATTAAAAACATTACGTTAGTGGGTGAAAACTCGAAACAGGCCACGAGCGGCCCCATGGGTGCACCAACACCTCCCACGGGACCAATGTAAATCATAGGAATGGACCGCGGGATCACGGGACGCCTGATTTGAGAATACAATAATAATTTGTATATTTCTAGAATTAGGCTTAAAAACATGGTGTTAGTGGGTGAAAAGTCTAAACAACACCCGAACGTTCCCGTGAGTGGCACCAACACCTCACACGGAACCAATGTAACTCGTAGGAACTGTCCATGCGATCACGGGACCCCCAATTTGAGAATACAATGATAATCAACATATTTCTAGACTTAGGCTTGAAAGTATGGTGTTAGTGGGTGAAAACCCGAAATAGAACCCAAATGGCCCCGTGAGTGGCACCAACACATCACACGGGACCAATATAACTCATAGGAACTGACCACGTAATCACAGGACCCCCAATTTGAGAATACGATGATAATTTGCATATTTTTAGACATAAGCTTTAGAAACTGGCGTTACTGTGTGAAAACCCGAAACAACCCCCGAACGGCCCCGTGAGTGGTACCAACACCTCGCACGGGACCAATGTAACTCGTAGGAACTGATCACGCGATCATGGGACCCCCGATTTGAGAATACGATGATAATTTGCATAATTTTAGAGTTAGGATTAAAAACATGACGTTAGTGGGTGAAAAGTCAAAACAACCCACGATCGGCCCCGTAAGTGGCAGGAACACCTCGCACGGGACCAATATAACTCGTAGGAATCGCACGATCACGGGACCCCGAGTTTGAGAACACGATGATAATTTGCATATTTCTAGACTTAGGAAAAACATGGCGTTAGTGGGTGAAGACCCAAAATATCCCCCGAACGGTCCCGTGAGTAGCACCAACACCTCGCATGGGACCACTGTAACTCGTAGGAACTAACCGTGCGATCACAATACCCCCAATCTGAGAATACGATGATAATTTGCATATTTCAAGACTTAGGCTTAAAAACATGGCGTCAGTGGGTGAAAAGCCGAAACAACTCCCGATCGGCCCCGTGAGTGGCACCAACACCTCGCACGGGACCAATATAACTCGTAGGAACTGACCGCCAGATCATGGGACCCTGAGTTTGAGAATACAACGATAATTTGCATATTTCTAAACTTAGGAAAAACATGACGTGAGTAGGTGAAAACCCGAAACATCCCCCGAACGGCCTCGTGAGTGGCACCAACACCTCTCAAGGGACCAATGTAACTCGTAGGAACTGACTGCCCGATCACGGGACCCCCGATTTGAGAATACAACGTGAATTTGAAATCATGAGGACATCAGCTTATGAACATAGCATTTAAAGGTAAAAACCCGAAACAACCCCCATACGTCCCCATGGGTGGCACCAACACGTCCCACGGGACCAATGTAACTCAAAGGAAGTTACCGCGCAGCCACGGGACTCCCGATTTGGGAATACGATGAGAATTGAAATATTTCTAGACTTAGGGTTAAAAATAAGGCGTTAGTGGGTGAAAATCCTAAACAACCCCCGAACGGCCCCGTGAGTGGCACCAACACCTCGCACAGCCCCATGAGTGGCACCCACACCTCGCACGGGACCAATGTAACTCGTAGGAACTGACAACGCAATCACATTACTCCCATTTTAAGAATATGATGATAATTTAAAAATATGAGGACTTAGCCTTAAAAACATGGTGTTAGAGGGTGAAAACCCGAAACAACCCCCGAACGACCCCGCGGGAGGCACCAACACCTCCCACGGGACCAAGGTAACTCGTACAAACTGACCGCGCAGCCACAGGACTCCCGGATTGGGAATACGATGGTAATTTTAAAATATAAGGACTTAGGCATAAAAATAAGGCGTTAGAGGGTGAAAACCCAAAATAACCCCAGAACGGCCCCGTGGGAGCCACTAACACCTCCCACGGGACCAATGTAACTACTAGGAACTGATCGCATTGCCACAGGACTCTCGGTTTGAGAATTCAAAGATAATTTGAATATTTCTAGACTTAGGCTTAAAAACATGGCGTTTAAAGGTAAAAACCCAAAATAGCCCACCTACGGCCCTGTGGGTGGCACCAACACCTCCCACGGGACCAATGTAACTCGTAGGAACTCACTGTGTAGCAACGGGACTCTCGGTTTGAGACTACGATGATAATTTGTATATTTCTGCACCTACGCTTAAAAATGTGGCGTTAGTGGGTAAAAACCCCAAACAGCCCCCGAACGATCCTGTGAGTGGCACCAACACCTTGCATAGGACCAATGTAACTCGTAGGAACTGACCCCGTGATCACGGGACTCTCGGTTTGAGAATACAATTATAATTTGTGTATTTTTGGGTTTAGGCTTAAAAGCATGGCGTTAGTGGCTGAAAATTTGAAACAACCCCCGAACGACCATGTGAGTAGCACCAACACCACGCGTGGGACCAATGCAACTCATAGGAACTGACCGCGCGATCACGGGACCCCCGATTTTAGAACACGACGATAATTGGCTTATTTCTAGAATAAGGCTGAAAAACATTACGTTAGTGGTTGAAAACTCGAAACAACCCCGAATGGCCCCGTGGGTGGCACGAAAACCTCCGACGAGACCAATATAACTCGTAGGAACTGACCGCGGAATCACGGGACCCCCAGTTTGAGAATATAATGATAATTCACATATTTCTAAACTTAGGTTTAAAAACATGGTGTTAGTGGGTGAAAAGGAGAAACAACCACGGAACGGCCCCGTGAGTGGCACCAACACCTCGCACGGGACCAATGTAACTCGTAGTAACTAACCACGTGATCATGGGACCCCCGGTTTGAGAATATGATGATAATCGGCATATATCAAGACTTAGGCTTAAAAATATGGCGTTAGTGGGTGAAAACCCAAAATAGCACCTCAACGGCCCCGTGAGTGGTACCAACACCTCACACGGGACAATGTAACTCATAGGAAGTGACCGCTCGATCACGAGACCCCTGATTTGAGAATATAATGATAATTTGCATATTTCTAGACGTGGGCTAAAAAACATGGCGTTTGTGGGTGAAAACCCAAAACAGCCCCTGAACGGCCCCATGAGTGGCACCAACACCTCGCACAGGACCAATGTAACTTTAGGAATTAACCGCGCGATCACGGGACCCTCGATTTGAGAATACGATGATAATTTGCATATTTTTAGACTTAAACTTAACAACATGGCGCTAGTGGGTGAAAAGCCGAAACAACCCCGGATCGGCCCCGTGAGTGGCACCAACACCTCGCACCGGGCCAATGCAACTCGTAGGAACTGATTGCGCGATCAGGGGACCCCCAGTTTGACAATACCACGATAATTAACATATTTCTAGACTTAGGAAAAATATGGCATTAGTAGGTAAAAACCCGAAACATCCCTCGAACAGCCCCGTGAGTTGCACCAACACCTCTCAAGGGACCAATGTAACTCGTAGGAACTGACCGCGCAGCCACGGGACTCCTGGTTTGGTAATATGACGGTAATTTTGAAATATAAGGATTTAGGCATAAAAACATGGCATTAGAGGGTGAAAACCCAAAACAGCCCCTGAACGGCCCCGTGGGAGGCACTAACACCTCCCACAGGACCAATGTAACTCCTAGGAACTGACCGCATTGCCACGGGACTCCCGGTTTGAGAATACGATGCTAATTTATATATTTCTATACTTAGGCTTAAAAACATGGCGTTTAAAGGTAAAAACCCAAAACAGCCCACCTACGGCCCCGTGGGTGGCACCGTAGGAACTGACTATGCAGTAACGGGACTCTCGGTTTGAGAATACGATGATAATTTGCATATTTCTAGATCTACGCTTAAAAATGTGGCGTTAGTGGCTGAAAACCCGAAACAGCCCCCGAACAGCCCCGTGAGTGGCACTAACACCTTACAAGGGACCAATATAACTCGTAGGAACTGACCGCGTGATCATGGGACCCTCGGTTTGAGAATACGATGCTAATTTGTGTATTTTGGGACTTAGGCTTAAAAACATGGTGTTAGTGGGTGAAAATTTGAAACAACCCCTGAATGACAGGTGAGTAGCACCAACACCTCGCACGGGACAATGTAACTCATAGGAAGTGACTGCTCGATCACGAGACCCCCAATTTGAGAATACAATGATAATTTGCATATTGCTAGACATAGGCTAAAAAATATGGTGTTAGTGGGTGAAAACCCAAAACAACCCCTGAACGGCCCCGTGAGTGGCACCAACACCTCGTACAAGACAATGTAACTCGTAGGAACTAATCGCGCGATCACGGGACCCTCGATTTGAGAATACAATGATAATTTGCATATTTTTAGACTTAGACATAACAACATGGCGCTAGTGGGTAAAAAGAAGAAACAACCCCCGATCGGCCCCATGAGTGGCACCAACACCTCGCACCGGACCAATATAACTTGTAGGAACTGATTGTGCGACCACGGGACCCCCAGTTTGAGAATACCAAGATAATTTGCATATTTCTAGACTTAGGAAAAACATGGCATTTTTAGGTAAAACCCCGAAACATCCCCCGAACGGCCTCATGAGTGGTACCAACACCTCTCAAGGGACCAATGTAACTTGTAGGAACTGACCGCCCGATCACAGGACCCTCGATTTGAGAATACGACGTGAATTTGCAATTAGGAGGACTTCGGCTTGGAAACATAGCGTTTAAAGGTAAAAACCCGAAACAACCCTCGTACGACCCCATGGGTGGCACCAACACGTTCCACGGGACCAATATAGCACATAGGAACTGCCCGCGCAGCCAGGGGACTCCGAGTTTGAGAATACGATGCGAATTTGAATATTTCTAGACTTAGGGTTCAAAACATGGCGTTAGTGGGTGAAAATCCAAAAAAAACCCCAAACGGCCCCGTGAGTGGCACCAACACCTCGCACGGGACCAATGTAACTTGTTGGAACTTACAACGCGATCACATTACTCCCTTTTTGAGAATATGACGGTAATTTAAAAATATGAGGACTTAGTCTTAAAAACATGGCGTTACAGGGTGAAAACTCGAAACAGCCCCCGAATGGCCCCGTAAGAGGCACCAACACCTCCCACGGGACCAATGTAACTCGCAGGAACTGACCGAGTAGCCACGGGATTCCCGATTTAGGAATACGATGATAATTTCAAAGTATAAGGACTTAGGCGTAAAAACATGGCGTTAGAGGGTGAAAACCCAAAACAACCCCTGAATGGCCCCGTGGGAGACACTAACACCTCCCACGGGACCAATGTAACTCCTAGCAACTGACCGCATTGCCACGGGACTCCCAGTTTGAGAATACGATGGTAATTTGAATATTTCTAGACTTAGGCTAAAAAACATGGCGTTTAAAGGTATAAACCCAAACTAATCCACCTACGGCCCCGTGGGTGGCACCAACACCTCCCACGGGACAAATGTAACTCGTAAGAACTGACTGTACAGCAACGGGACTCTCGGTTTGAGAATACGATGATAATTTGTATATTCCTGGGGGGCCTAGGCTTAAAAACATGGCGTTAGTGGGTGAAAACCTGAAACAGCCCCGGAACGGCCCCTTGAGTGGCACCAACACCTTATAAGGGACTAATGTAACTCGTAGGAACTAACCGCGTGATCATGGGACCCTCGGTTTGAGAATACGATGCTAATTTGCGTATTTCTAGACATAGGCCTAAAAACATGGCGTTAGTGGGTGAAAATCTGAAACAACCCCCGAACGGTCACGTGAGTAGCACCAACACCTCGCGCGGGACCAATGCAACTCGTAGGAACTGATCGCGCGATCACGGGACCCCATATTTGAGAAAACGATGATAGGTGGCATATTTCTAGAACAAGGCTTAAAAACATTACGTTCGTGGTTGAAAACCCAAAACAGCCCCGAATGGCCCCGTGGGTGGCACAAAAACCTCCCACGAGACGAATGTTACTCGTAGGAACTGATTGCGGAATCACGTGACCCTCAGTTTGAGAATAAAATGATAATTCACATATTTCTATACCTAGGTCTAAAAACATGGTGTTTGTGGGTGAAAAGCAGAAACAACCCCTGAACGACCCCCGTGAGTGGCACCAACACCTCGCACGGGAAATAACCACGTGATCATGGGACCCCTGGTTTGAGAATACGATGATAATCAGCATATATCAAGACTTAGGCTTTAAAATATGGTGTTAGTGGGTGAAAACCCAAAACAGCACCCGAACGGCCACGTGAGTGGCACCAACACCTCACACGGGACCAATCTAACTCATTGGAAGTGATCGCTCGATCACGAGACCCCCGATTTGAGAATACAATGATAATTTACATATATCTATACATAGGCTGAAAAACATGGCGTTAGTTGGTTAAAACCCAAAACAGCCTCCGAACGGCCACGTGAGTGGCACAACCACCTCGTACAGGACCAATGCAACTCGTAGGAACTAACCGCGCGATCACGAGACCCCCGATTTGAGAATAGGATGATAATTTGCATATTTCTATACTTAGGCTTAACAACATGGCACTAGTGGGTGAAAAGAAGAAATAACCCCCGATCGGCCCCGTAAGTGGCACCAACACCTCGCACAGGACCAATGCAACTCGTAGGAACTGATTGCGCGATCACGGGACCACCGGTTTAAGAATACAACAATAATTTACATATTTCTAGACTTAGTCTTGAAAATAATGCGTTAGTGGTTGAAAACCCAAAACATCCCCTGAATGGCCCCGAGGGTGGCACAAACACCTCCCACGGGACCAATGTAACTCGTAGGAACTGACCACGGAATCACGGGACCCTCGATTTGAGAATACGATGATAATTTATATATTTCTATACTTAGGCTTAAAAATATAGCGTTAGTGGGTGAAAAGTTGAAACAGCACCCGAACGACCCCGTGAGTGGCACCAATAGCTCACACGGGACCAATGTAACTCATAAGAAGTGACTACACAATCACGGGACTCTCGTTTTGAGAATGCGATGATAAATTGCATATTTCTAGACATAGGCTTAAAAACATGACGTTACTGGGTAAAAATCTGAATGTCCGCGTGAGTGGAACCAACACCTTACACGGGACCAACGCCGCGTGTGATCACAAGACCCCCGATTTGAGATTACAATGATAATTTGCATATTTCTAGACTTAGTCATAAAAACATGGCGTTAGTGGATAAAAAGCCAAAACAACCCCCGGTCGGCCCCGTGAGTGGCACCAACACTTCGCATGGGACCAATATAACTCGTAGGAACTGATCGCGCGATCACGTGACCCAAAGGTTGAGAATACAACGATAATTTGCATATATCAAGACTATCAAAACACATGGCATTAGTGGGTGAAAACTCGAACCATCCCCCGAACGGCCCCGTGAGTGGCACCAACACCTCTCAAGGGACCATTGTAACTCGTAGTAACTGACCGCGCGATCACGGGACCCCCAGTTTGATAATACGACAATAATTTGTATATTTTTAGACTTAAGCTTAAAAACATGGCATTTAAAGGTAAAAACCCAGAGCAACCGTCGTACGGCCCCATGGGTGGAACCAGCACATCCCGCGGGACGAATGTAACTCGTAGGAACTAACCGCGCAGCCCCAGGACTCCTGGTTTGAGAATACGATGAGAAATTGAATATATTTAAACTTAGGCTTAAAATCATGGCCTTTAAAGGTAAAGCCCGAAACAGCCCCCCTACGGCCCCGTGGGTGGTACCAACACCTCCCACGGGACCAATGTAACTCGAAGGAACTGACCGCGCAGCCACGACAGTCCCGATTTGATAATACGATGATAATTTGTATATTTTGAGACTTAGGCTTAAAAACATGGCATTAGTTGGTGAAAAGGAGAAACAGCCCCCGAACGGCCCCATGAGTGAACACCTCGTACGAGGCCAATGTAACTCGTAGGAACTTACAGCGCGATCATGGGACTCCCATTTTGAGAGTACGACAATAATTTAAAAATATGAGGACTTAGCGAAACATGGCGTTAGTGGGTGAAAACTCGAAATTGCCCCTAAACAGCCCTGTGAGTGGCACCAACACCACGCACGGGACCAATTTAACTCGTAGGAACTAGACGTGTGATCACGAGACTCCCGGTTTGATAATACGATGATAATTTAAAAACATCCAGACTTAGGCTTAAAAACATGGCGTTAGAGGGTGAAAACCGAAAACAACCCCCGAACGGCCCTGTTGGAGGCACCAACACCTCCCACGGGACCAATGTAACTCGTACGAACTGACCGCGCTTCCACGGGATTCCCGATTTGAGAATACGACGGTAATTTGAAAATATGAGGACTTAGGCTTAATAAAATGGCGCTAGAGGGTGAAAACCCAAAACAGTCCCCGAACGGCCCCGTAGTAGGCAAAAAGACCTCCCACGAGACCAATGTAACTCGTAGGAACTGACCACGCAGCCACGGGAATCCCGATTTGAGAATACGATGGTAATTTGAATATTTCTAGACTTAGGATTAAAAACATGGCGTTGGTGGGTAAAAACCTGAAACAGCCCCTCACGACCCCGTGAGTGGCACCAACACCTTGCACATGACCAATGTAACTTGTAGGAACTTAGTGCGCGATCACGAGACTCCCAGCTTGAGAATACGATGATGATTTAAAAATATCGAGACTTCAGCAAAACATAGCGTTAGTGGGCAAAAACCCAAAACAACCCCCGAACGGCCCCGTGAGTGGCACTAACACCACACACGGAACCAATGTAACTCGTAGGAACTCATCGCATGATGACAGGACTCCCGGTTTGAGAATACGATGAGAATTTGAAAATATGAGGACTTAGGCTTAAAAACATGGCGTTAGAGTTTGAAAACCTAAAACATCCCCTGAATGGCCCCGTGGGAGGCACCAACACCTCCCACATGACCAATGTAACTCGTAGGAACTGACTGCGCAACCACAGTGCTCCCGGTTTGAAAATACGATGGTAATTTGAAAATATCAGGAATTAGGCTTAAAAACGTGGCGTTAGAGGGTGAAAACCCAAAACAACCCCCAAACGGCCCTGTGGGAGGAACCAACACCTCCCACGGGACCAATGTAACTCGTAAAAACTGACCGCCCATCCACGGGACTCTGGGTTTGAAAATACGACTGTAATTTGAATATTTATAGACCAAGGCTTAAAAACATGGCGTTTAAGGGTGAAAACCCGAAACAACCCCTACATCCCAGTGGGTGGCACCAACACCTCGCACGGACCAATGCCAAAGTTGTAGAGAGCGAGCGTTTGTGTAGTCGCTAGAGAGAGAGAGAGAGAAATGGAGGGAATGATAAATGGTGGGAAAAAACGAGAGGGAGGGTTTGTTTACTGACAGAATTGTCACGGATATGTCACTATCATTGACGGTGATAACTTTATATGATTGTCACGGTCATTGACCATGAACAAAAACACGTATTTTTTGTCACGATCAATGATCGTGATAAGGCTGGCCGGTTGATGGGTGCTAATTTGACCATTTTGGTGTAGTGATGCAACTACTATATATATATATATATATGAAACCATTAGTATTCCATAAACGTTACTTACCTTATTAATTTAACTTAATCTTATAAATGAATTTTCCTATCACTTGACTTGACATTTATTCCTTTATTTAACACACCTAGTTAATTACTTAAAACAAATTCATTTTGTTTAAGAAAAATCATTAATTTCACCGAAATTACCCACTTTTATTGTACTAATCCACAATAGTATTTTCATTAAAAATCACCCTTTTAATAAAAGCAAATTCTGTGTTAGAAAATACTTATTTTTTCTTTGAAAAAATTTCATAAATACACCCTTGTGTTAATTATGGGTTAACCTATTTAGGTTTATTAACTATCCTTTTAATTCTTTCACTTTCCCATTACTTTACCTTATGGACATTAATGAATTTTCGCATTACTTGTCCACTTTATCCTTTAGCAAAACAATTATTAATTCATTTCAGTTTGGTTATATTTTCTCATATTCACCACCAACCCATTTCTTGACATGCTCCATTTTTATTATCTTTTTATCGGAATCTTCTAATATCCACATACTTTAACGAGATCCTCACCACCGACTACGTTATGCTCTGATCAGTTATTTTGTGTCGTTTACTCCGGGGTTCCAGGCCTTTCTTAATTATCCTGGTGCCATCTGAGTCCTTATTAGTGTGTTTTTAACATTTTTGAAAATTTTACAATATTGTACCTTTTCTTTTTCTCGGCTGAAGCCAAAACTCTGTGTTCCACCCCAACTTGTGTTACACTTTAAAATAATCATTTATTGTCCTTTTTATTCTAACATTGATTTTACATCAAAATCATGTTCATTTAGGACCCTTTTTGTCTAACACCTTTTTAACATTTGAATTTCATAAAAATGTTCCAGTTTACATAAATTTACCATTTTACTCATTTGTTTCCAAACTTGTTGTTGACGCCCTTCATTTTTACAGTGTTCTTTCTCAAAATACCATTATATTACCCACACTAACTTCTAATATTTTTAACACATTAATACTTTTTTAATGTTCTGGGGTACCATTCATCTGAAGATGAAAACACATTATTTTATTACATTCTTTTCAAAGAAATCACTGAACATTGGGGTTTTGAGTTTAGGGTTTAGGGTGCATACTTTATAAGAAAAATACTATTTTCTTTTTTAATACATGTAGCCTTGAAGCCTTACACTTTTCACAATATCAACACCCTTTTCACACATCATAAGAGATAAAATTTCTATTTTCCTTATTTCATATTTAAACCCCAAAAAACCCTCATTAAACTTCTTTATATGTTCAACCGCAAAATAGTACAAGTATATATGTATGAGAAGATGGATTTTGAGCCCAAAAATCCTATCAAATGTGACACACCCCAACCCAGTAACTTATAATTAAGTTTGTAAGTCAAAGTGAGTCAAACTATGATTAATTTTAACCAAACCATACACACGAGTTTTAATTTCAGAGTAATCATTATAAATCCATATAACTGAAAACCTTTTTACAACATCAGAGTAGTCATACTTATACAAACTTTCTTGAAGGATAATTTAACTTAATTATATCATTTACATTTAAACAAAATCTTTGTTTCTCCCATTCCTGGCTAACCCAGCCCGACTTCCTAGATTTGGCAGTGGCATCGCATTACATGAAAAATGTGAACATAGGAACCATGAGAAAAAATAGCCCAGTGAATGCATCACTACTATACTACTTGATGAATTTAAATGCAATCAATCATGTCCATATACTTATGTATTAACTTATATGGCTCATTCATAATGAATGACCAACTTTTCCGAATCATGATTCAGATATCCTGTCTAAATAGAAAATTCTCCCCCATTCCTGGTCGAGGAGTAACCCCTTATCATTAATAGAAAAATCTCCCCCATTACTGATCGGGGAGTAACCTCCCATTTCGGTAAACCAAAATGAACAATTTTATATTCATAACATTATGATCGTATTCGTAACAGTATAAAAAGACATCATTCCAGTGAGTACACTCAGCTTGGGTTGTCAACTATGTATTTATGTTTCCTTCGGGTGGAGCTGAACTGGGTTGATTAGAGCTTACATCTTGGGTTGTCAACTATGTATTTATATTTCCTTCGGGTGGATCTGAACTCGGTTGATTAGATCTTACACCTTGGAAATACCTTAAGGACTTTGTTGGAAATTTTTCCTAGCTTCCTTGTAATCTTTCTTCCTTAACTTCTACTTTCTCTTTCCTTAAGCTTAAATATCTCAAAACTGAACCTAGGGTTATATTTGCTGAACAAATAAGATAAAGGGTGAGTTTTAAGTCGTCCAAGGCTGTCTCCCAATCCATCCAATGAAATTAAAACATTTGGTTTAATAAAAGACAATTTACCACTTAAAGGGAATGGACAGCTTTGCCCTTTGTTTGTAAATTCGATTTAACTCTTTACTCGGGCATCCATTTAATGATCCGTTTGTTGTGTTACAACCCTAACTCACATGTCTACAACTATCTAGTTTTCACCTCAAGTCATTTATAATGTTATAAAGGTCAAAACTTGTCTTTAACAGGAATATTTCTACCGAACATAACAAAATTTGTGTTTGTAAATAATTCGACCTTTCATGATTTATGAAAGTAGGATTATAATAAACATAATCACTTAACATTAGATATAATAATAGCACATTATTCATATCACATAAGATAAGCATGATTTAAATATAATTTCTCATAATTATATTCAGGTTGTCACAACTTCCCCCCCTTAGAAAATTTCGTCCCCGAAATATTATATAAAGGTACTTACCAAACAAATGGGGATACTGTTTCCTCATGCTATCCTCCGTTTCCCAAGTTTCTTCTTTAACTCCATGGCTCATCCACATAACCTTAACTAAGGGAATAACTTTATTTCTCAATACTTGGTCCTTACGATCAATAATTTTCATTGGTTCCTCGATGTATGACAAGTCTTCCTTCAGTTCTATTGGTTGAGTTTTCAACTGATGAGATGGATCCACCAAATACTTATGAAGCATCGTTATGTGAAATAGATCATGTAAAGGGGATAAATCTGGAGGTAATGCTAATCTATAAGCCATGGGCCCAATTCTTTCCAACACCTCATATGGTCCAATGTATCTTGGACTTAGTTTCCCCTTTTTCCCAAATCTCATAAAGCCTTTCCACGGTGAAATACACAGGAATATAAAATCTCCCTTCTGAAATTCCAATGGATACTTGCTCTTATCTGCATAAAATTTCTGCCTACTTTCTTCTATCTTTATCCGTTCCCGAATAATTTTGATCTTTTCATTCATCACTTCTATTAATTCAGGACTCAATATTTTCATTTCACCCACTTCATCCCAACACAAAGGCGTTCTACATCTCCTCCAATATAAAGCTTCATAAGGAGCCATTCCAATAATCGACTGATAACTATTATTATATGAAAATTCCATCAATGGCAAATGATCATCCCAACTACCTTTGAGGTCAAATACACAGGATCGTAACATGTCTTATAATATTTGAATCGTCCTTTTTGATTGCCCATCAGTTTGTGGATGAAACGCAATGATGAACTTCAAACTTATGCCCATGGCATTCTGGAGGCGAGGCCAAAACTTAGAAGTGAACGTTGGATCTCTATCTGATACAATTGACACTAGTGCCCCATGAAAAAGGATAATCTCATCAACGTACATATGTGTCAGCAGTGTAGGTGGTCTTAACTGGAAGAAAATTAGCTGACTTCATCAATCGGTCTGCAATCACCCAAATAGAATCATGCCCCTTTGGTGACCGGGGTAATTCTGTAACAAAGTCCATCGTTATATGCTCCCACTTCCATTCTGGAATAGGTAAAGACTGCAATAATCCTGCCGGCTTCTGATGCTCTGCTTTCACCTGCTGGCATACTAAAAATCTAGATACGAACTCCACAATCTCACGTTTCATATTGTTCCACCAGTAATATTCTTTCAAATCTCTTTACATTTTGGTACCTCCCGGATGCATAGAGTAAATAGAACTATGTGCCTCTTCTAATATATCTTTCTTTAAGGGTGGATCATTCGGTACACAATCCTATTTTTATAACACAACGATTCATCATTCTTAATTTCAAAGTCACTCTCTTTACCATCCAGGACATCTTGTTTCTTCTTCTCAAGGAATGGATCGCTGGTCTGCAAATTTTGTATGCATTCGGCCAATTAAAGTCTCACTGTGACATGTGCTAATAATCCTCCACTTTTTGAAAACTTCAATTCAATCCCCATCGATGCCAAGTCAATAATATTTCCAACACGGGAACACTGTATGCAACCAAGAATCCCTGATGATTTTTCACTCAAAGCATCTGCTCATACATTGGCCTTCCCAAGATGATGATGAATGGTACAGTCATAGTCTTTAATCATCTCTATCCAACGCCTCTGTCTCAAATTCAGTTCTTTCTGTGTAAACAAGTATTTCAAACTTTGATGATCCGTAAATATCTCACAAGTTTCTCCATACAAGTAATGTCGCCACAACTTTAAAGAAAAAATAATGGACGCTAGCTCCAAATCGTGTGTAGGGTAGTTTCGTTCATGCATCTTTAATTTTCTGGAAGCATATGCTATTACCTCCCCATTCTGCATAAGAACACATCCTAAACTCTGAAATGAAGCATCTGTATAGATCACAATAGACTCATTCCCACATGGAATAGTAAGTATAGGGTCTGAAACCAACTGATTCTTTAATTCTTTAAAACTCCTCTCACATTCTTCATCTCATACAAACTTCACTTCTTTACGAGTCAATTTTGTCAGTGGTAATGTTATTGCTGAAAATCCCTTAATGAATATGCGATAGTAACCTGTCAATCCTAGGAAATTCCTAATTTTTGTCACATTCTTAGGACTTTACCATTCAATGATTGCTTCCACCTTCTTTGGATAAATATATATCCCATTTCCCGAGACAACATGCCCTAAAAACACAATTTCATTCAACCAAAACTCACACTTGCTAAATTTAGCAAATAATTTATTCTCTCTCCAAATCTGCAATACAAGTCTCAAATGTTTCTCATGTTCCTCCATGCTACGCGAATAATCAACACATCGTCTATGAATACAATCACAAATGAATCAATGAAAGGGTGGATTACCTGGTTCATCAAATCCATAAAAACTGTTGGAGAATTAGTTAATCGAAATGGCATCACTAAAAACTCATTGTGCCCATATCGAGTCCGAAAAGTAGTTTTGGAAATGTCACTATCCTTCACTTTCAGTTAGTGGTAACCCGATCACAAATCAATCTTCGAAAATACAGTGGTCCCCTGTAATTGGTCAAACAAGTCATCGATACGAGGTAGAGGGTACTTATTTCTAATGGTCACCTTATTCAACTGTCGATAATCAATACATAATCGCATTGTCCCATCTTTTTTTTTCACAAATAACACTGGTTCTCCCCATGGCGAAACACTAGGACGAATGAAACCTCTGCTTATCAGATCTTGTAATTTCACTTTTAATTCTTTCAACTCCTCTGGTGCCATTCTATGTGGAGCAAAAGAAATTGGACCAGTACCTGGAATTAATTCAATAGAAAACTCTACCTCCCTATCGGGTGGCAATCCTGGCAATTCCTCTGGGATGACATCAGAAAACTCTCTAACCACAGGTATATCTTGAATTTTAGCTGTCTCTTTATTAGTATCAACAACATAAGCTAAATACCCTGTACAACCTTTACTCAATAACTTTCTACTCTTAATTACTGAGATAAGACAATTAGGGACAACATTCATTTCTCCTATAAACTGTAACTCAGGTTCACCAGGAAAATGAAATGTAACTTCTTTGCGAAAACAATCGATGGAAGCATGATATGATGATAACCAATACATCCCCAATATAATATCAAAATCTCAAATGGCCAACGGTATCAAATCAACATAGAAATCTCGTTCCCCCATTCGTAAGATACAATATTTATAAACATGCTCAACCAGAATCACACTTTCCGTTGGGGTAGAAATATATAAGGCACAATTGAGAAATGAACATGGTATACCCAAATATGAAACAATATCTAAAGACACAAATGAATGCGTAGATCCAGTATCAATCAACGCATATAAATATTTATTTGCAATAGAAAGTTTACCTATAACCACTTCAGGTTTAGCATGGGTATCTTGCAGCGTCATCGCAAACACTCTTCCTCCTGCCCTCGATCTAGTTGCTTGTTTTGTACCTCTCCCCCTGGTGGCACTACCTGG
Organism: Sambucus nigra; assembly: GCA_949130495.1. Lineage (NCBI taxonomy): Eukaryota > Viridiplantae > Streptophyta > Magnoliopsida > Dipsacales > Adoxaceae > Sambucus > Sambucus nigra. The sequence continues at coordinate 349,855,889 of OX422222.1, read as the reverse complement.
AGAGGATCCTTTATGAGGACCCACACTACTGACTGAAACCGCTCTTGATAACATTGGACAATTCTTTCATAGATGACCTTCGGATGACAGTTGAAACATTCTATATTCAGTAGCTTTGGGCAATATCTCTTTACATGACCTGATGCCCCACAAAAGAAACAAACATTCGGATCTCCTTGCGATGAAACTCTTGAACCTCTTCCACCACTTGCTTCACCCCTTTGAAAACTACTTCCCATGCCTCTACCATACTGGATTTTCTGCCCTCCAAGTCTCGAATATTCTGTATCACTACCCTTTTGATAACTTGGATCGAATCTGCTTCTCTTTACACCTCGTTCTCGATTCCCTGTAGCTTCATTCACATCCCTTTTTACTAGCATGGCTTTGCTCACCAAGGTTGAATAATTAGAAGTCTCTAAAACCAAAAATCTAGATTTAATGACTAACTCAAGCCCATCGACAAATCGGCTGCACATATCTTCCTCATTCCGTATAAACCTCGAAGCAAATCGAGATAATGCTGTAAGTTTAGCTTTGTATTCTCTAACTGTCATACTCCCCTGATTCAACATGAAATATTCCTTCTCCTTTTGTTTTCGATACATTGGGGGAAAATACTTATCATACAAATCTTTGACAAAAGCATCCCATGAGATCACATTCCCACCTTCTGGAGTAATCAACAAATGTTTTTTGGCATCCCACCAATATTTAGCTTCTCCTTTCAGCATATACGTCACCAAGGTCACTGGTTGATTTTCAGGCATCCTCATCACCCCAAAGATAAGTTCAATCTCTCTAACCCAGACTTCTGCCTCTGTAGGATCAACTGCTACTTTGAATGATGGTGGGTTCATCTTAATAAATTTCTCATGTGAAGTACTTCTTTCTTCCCAGTGTATCACCTCCTCAGCCCTAGCTAAGGCTTGTGCCTCCAGTTGCCTGGTATGTTTTTCTTCCATGTGAGCCATAAATGTAGCTTGTTGCTCTTCCATTAGCGTCATAACACGTGCCATTTTTTGCATATCGGTCAGTTGTTCAGGCTCGGGATCCATAATTATCTGAACATGTTGCTCAACCACCGCTTCTGTTGGAATATTTGAAGCCGGATTTTCTATTATCACATTTCCATTCCCTCTTTCCATTCTCTTATATCTGAAATGAATCAAAGATATAACAACATGCAGATATACATATCTTTCCTAACATAATCGTTAGTATCAAATAAAATATATTTCTAACATTCACTGCCAAATCCAGACTCTTCTCACCCCAGAACCTCTAAAACCTAGGCTCTGATACCAAAAGCTAACACACCCCAACCCAGTTACTTATAATTAAGTTTGTAAGTCAAAGTGAGTCAAACCATGATTAATTTTAACCAAACCATACACACGAGTTTTAATTTCAGAGTCATCATTGTAAATCCATATAACTAAAAATCGTTTTACAACATCAGAGTACTCACACTTATACAAACTTTCTTGAAGGATAATTTAACTTAATTATATCATTTACATTTAAACAAAATCTTTGTTTCTCCCATTCCTGCCTAACCCAACCCGACTTCCTAGATTTGGCAGTGACATCGCATTACTTGAAAAATGTGAACATAGGAACCGTGAGAAAAAATAACCCAGTGAATGCATCACTACTATACTACTGCATGAATTTAAATTCAATAAATCATGTCCATATACTTATGTATTAACTTATCCGGCTCATTCATAATGAATGACCAACTTTTCCGAATCATGATTCACATATCCTGTCTAAATAGACAATTCTCCCCCATTCCTGATCGAGGAGTAACCCCTTGTCATTAATAGACAAATCTCCCCCATTTCGGATCGGGGAGTAACCTCCCATTTCGGTAAACCAAAATGAACAATTTTATATTCATAACATTATGATCGTATTCGTAACAGTATACAAAAACATCATTCCAGTGAGTACACTCACCTTGGGTTGTCAACTATGTATTTATGTTTCCTTCGGGTGGAGCTGAACTGGGTTGATTAGAGCTTACATCTTGGGTTGTCAACTATGTATTTATATTTCCTTATGGTGGAGCTGAACTGGGTTGATTATACCTTACACCTTGGAAATACCTTAAGGACTTTGTTGGAAATTTTTCCTAGCTTTTCCTTGTAATCTTTCTTCTTTAACTTCTACTTTCTCTTTCCTTAAACTTAAATCTCTCAAAACTGAACCTAGGGTTATATTTTCTGAACAAATAAGCCAAAGGGGGAGTTTCAAGTCGGCCAAGGCTGCCTCCCAATCCATCCAATCAAATTAAAACATTTGGTTTAATAAACGACAATTTACCACTTAAAGGGAATGGAGAGCTTTACCCTTTGTTCGTAAATTCGGTATAACTCTTTACTCGGGCATCCATTTGATGATCTGTTTGTTGTGTTACAACCCTAACTCACATGTCTACAACTATATAGTTTTCACCTCAAGTCATTTATAATGTTATAAAGGTCAAAACTTGGCTCTAACAGGAACATTTATACCGAAAACAACAAAATTTGTGTTTGTAAATAATTCGATCTTTCATGATTTATGAAAGTAGGATTATAATAAACATAATCACTTAACATTAGATATACTAATAGCACATTATTCATATCATATAATATAAGCATGATTTAAATATAATTTATCATAATTATATTCGGGTTGTCACAAAATGGGTCTAACATGTGATTTACTCTAAAAATTTCATAATGTTTGCACAATCATACCTTTCAAGGAAAAAGATATTTTTGTTTCTTCAAAACTTGAATAAAATGTCCATTTATATAAAATCCTAATTTTTCACAGGAACACTTTGAAACATTTATTCATAAAATATTTCCAATATAATGAGCATTCTTTCATTATTTTTATTCCCTAAAAATGTTTGAACATCATGTTTTCTTGAAATATATCATTTTTCGCAAAACCACCGAAACCCTTTGTAAACCCATTTTTACAAATTATAAGAAATATCACTCTTATATAATAATGCTTCCTACTCTTACAATTCTATATACAAGACTACTAATATGCAAAATAGAGTCTTAAACTAAGATTAGAGATTTCCACCTCAAATTTAGCTCTAAAAAGGATAGAATAGGGGTTGAAGAAGATGGAAACCCCACACCTCCTACTCCAATAAATCTCCAAGAAAAAATCCCATTCCAAATCCATTAATATTCCTTCTTCATCTTTAAGAACCCATAACAAAACCTCAAAAATTCATAGCTTTACACAAAATGGAGGAAATGGGTGTATCGGGCTTAAGTATAGTGGAATATTTCTTAAATGTGGTGGCATAAGGTGGAAATATGGTTGTATGATGGTTTGTACTGGTGGGAGAAGGGTAAAAGCTCTCTAAGATCTAGAGAGAGAAAGTAAAATTCTTAAAATGTTTTATAATAAACCTAATTAACCCGAAACAAAGCCTTAAAAAAATAATCCCAAACACAAAAGTCTCGTTTTTGTCCATCTCGGTGCACCAGAACTCGACCCGTCATAAATCCTATGGTCTAAAATGTGACAACACAAACGACCAAACCGATTTAAAATTTTCTGAGTAGGTGGTTCAAACGAGAATGGGAACTCATTCAAATAAGATCTCAATCTCGTTCATCCCCCCATAGAACGACCTTCTAATGAGGCAGGAAACCAATGCAGTGACATCTCGTTTGATCCTTGTTAGAACCCAACTTTGAATGACATTGGAATCTCGTTCGAACCACCATCATCGTTCGAACAAAACAAGGATTTAATTCGAATGAACTTCAAATTGTTCGAACCAGAATTTTCCTAATTTCTCCAGTTTTACCTAAAAACTAGCAACAATTATCATTAACACTCCAAAAATAGCCAAATGCAGATATAAACCCAATTATAAAGATCAAATCCCAAGGGTGTCTTATTAAAATTTATATAGGAAAAATAATAAAATATTGGGTACGGTCTTTATAAAATGGGATGTCACTAGAGATACCCCTTTAACGAGCCCGCAACTAAAATAACTACTGCAATAGGGACCTGTAAAAATACTTTGTAAAATAAAATGTAAACAACAAGCCTATGTATAATATTTTGTAAACCTAATTGATTTTGGGCCACATTACAACTACACATCTTCCACTCCCGTTTTAACATGTTTTATGTTATTAAAAACCCAACCCAAAAACCTAAAATACCGTGAGGTTGTAAATCCTGAACCCATTCGTCACATGTTATATCATAAATATGGTAAATGACATGGAACAATGGTATTGTGATGATTGTCATCATAAAATTCTTAACTTATTCACTAAACGTGGTTGGCATGTCATGTCCTTGGTCAGTTCAGTATTATTCTTTGTCAGTTTGGTGGACGATTATGATGAAGTGAGGCTATTATTAACTAAACACACATGTAGGCCATATATGAGAATATGTATAGCTCCCACTACCCACACGTGGGTTAGTCCTTTCAGCTACTCATGGTTTCCTCATCATTACCTATCTCGTGGAATAAAGAAAGATGTAACTGCCTGATTTATAAAGGCATTCCATACCTCTAATAACATTGCACCTATGGATGTAGGCACCTCAATGGTTTAACCACATTAATCTCTTATTTCCTTATATATCTCTCACTTCTCTCAAATTGTGTCGTTAATCTCTTTATTTGTTATAATTTATTATTAGTATTAATCTTTTAAGACCCATAAAATACCTATACCATTTTAAGACGATAACATATTGGCACCGTCTGTGGGAAAATAAAAGAAGCCACTTGTTATTTACTACCATATCTTATTCATAAACTCTTGAGCCGTAACAGTTGAATTACCATCCGCATTTTAAAAAAAATGGAGAACATCTAGAGGCCAGTCCTGTAAATGAAACCATTCCACCTTCAACCCCTTTTGGAATGGGGACATACAAGGACTTTTGATGAGTTTGGATTGAGGCCAAGAGGCAATATAAGAAAGTGTTAAATAGCTGACCCAAGCACTCCATTATGGATGAGGAAGACCTAGAGGAGAATGCGTTAACCTAGCAGGAATCGAACGTCCATATAGAAGAACAAAAATTCCACCTCCAGCTCCTTACTAAGGAGGATGATATTCTTCTCGCACTCTGCTGTTAGAAAACCTAAGGAGGCTACGTCGAAATATTTTGGATATCAAAATGAGAGGTCATACTACCCGGGGACTACCTCGTCTCTCGGAAAACCTGGCTTTGATGATAAGCAAACCTTCTCTAAATAAAGCCCTAACTATTGAAAATGTTGAGCGGAGGGTGTGCATTTAATCATCTAGGGCCACGGACGGCGAGAAAAAAATATTGCAGAGATCCCACTCGATCTAAACACTATGGAAAAGACTGAAGTTCTACTTCTAAGAGCACGGGGCATTCAAATAGACCTAGGGTTTTATCGCATAGGTCACCGCATCCAAAACAGACTTCTCAAAAAGAGAGTTTGATCAAAAGTCACAGTCAAATTTCTAAATCCTTCAAAATCGTGGCCGAGAAGGATAACCAACCCTGGAAATGGTCAATTCAGCATCTAGAAGATCATTTGAGGAAAATTTCTAAACAAAAGTATCCCTTACACACGAGTTTTGTGAAAGAATCCCATTTGCCCTATCAATCATGGGTTATCATATACCCATAAAATTCAAACCACATGTGATTAACTAAAAGTATCATAGTAAAACTTACATGATGATTGCATGTATAACTGTAACAGGTTTTTACTGATATTTATTTTATTTTGGATGAGATGCGATGCCCAGTAATCTCCAGTAGAATCACTTGATCTATGCAAATCTAGTACAGTGGTCTTCCGCGAGGGAAGATTTCAAGCTTCCAACAACTGGCCAATCTCTTCGTCTGTAATTTCTACTTTGGAACTAATCCCGACAAGAGGGTGGCTTATCTGTTGAACGTTCGATAAAATTCTAATGAGATGACTCTATAGTTCATCACCCTTTCAATAAAGAGAGGTTGGATGTCTTAAACTACGATGAGAAGATAACCATCATAGCCTTAATGAGTGACATGAAATTCAAAAAGATGTATTGGGAGTTATCTAAAGAGACACCTAAGATGATCGATGAGTTATTAGCCCATGCTAGGAATATTATGAATGCTAAAAATGTCATGGCTACCAAAGAGGTTAGTATCGTGAAAAATAAACAACAACAGAAGCTCTGGAAAGACTGAGAAAAAAGATAAAAATATTGACAAACCAAAGAGATATGATGAATATAATACTCTAACCATCAGCGTCCATTATATCTTTTGAGGAAATGCATGGGAAGAAGTATATTAAGTTACCCGATAAACTGAAATATCCATCCAATAGAAGGGACATGAGCAAATACTGTGAGTTTCATATAGATCTCGAACATTATATTTATAATCGCATAGACCTAAAGAACGAGATAGAAAATCTAAGCAGGTTGGGAAATTTGTTAAAATTTGCGGATAACAGTGGTCGAACAGATCAAAGGGATGAGTAGAAACCCCAAAGATGATCAAAATCTCCGTGCAGAGGACCTAAAGTGAAGAAAAAGGGCAGAGACGATGATTCCTAGGATGACATAGATTTATTTATAGGTCCAAGGAGCCTCTACATGAGGTAAAAATAATATCTTTTAAATTAAACTTCATCTTAAGAGGAGATGCTGGAGGAGGAAATGAGCCTACAAAAAGGAAAGCGTATCTAATTGAGGTAAATGCTTGTGCTCGCATCAAACAAATCAACCTGACTAGCAATATGGACCCCCGACCTATGACGATAAACAAAAAATATTACTTGTTCGGCATGTTGTATCCACACGACAATCCATTGTTCTTCTCTATGATGGTATATGGACGCAAGGTTACAAGAGTTCGGCTCAATAATGGTAGTTCCGCTCATGTTTTATTCAATAACTTCTTCAAGGGTTTTAGAGTAAGGGACAATAAGATTGAACCTTATCACTGAATACTTATTGGTATATCTGTATAAAAGGTATATACTTCAAGCATAATTGTGTTAGAGGTTATGATCAACACATAGCAAGCCTACATAATAGAGAAGATTTATTTTTTCGTCTTAGGAAAAAATGTCAACTCAGTACACAACATTATCTTTGGTAGGGTAAGGTTGAGGAAATTTAAAGCAGTCTCTTCCTCCATGAACCAGTGCATGAAGTTCCCCAATCCTTATAGGGTAGGTGTGGTGAAAGGAAGCCAAGCAAAAGATAGGGAGTGCAATTGTACCTCAACCGACCAAGAGGAATAGAAGAAACTGATCACAACCTAAAAATTTAAACTTTGGATCCCTGAAAAGAAGAAGAACTGGTCAGTGGGGAGGTCATAAAAGACATTGAATCAATTAACTTGGATGGAGAACACCCATAAAAGACATACCAGATAGGCCCACCATTAGATCCTACCCTCAAAAAAGAATTATTTCACTTTCTTAGGCGATGGAAGAGCGTATTTTCTTGGATTCATGAAGATATATTAGGTATTGACCTAAAATCAATCTCTCATGAGATAAACATGGTAAAAGATGCAAAGTCGATCAAACAAAAATGTCATGTCTCAAGCCAAGAGAAGAACATATCCATATAAGAAGAAGTGGAGAAACTATAAAAAGCAAGATTTATTGAAGATGTCAACTGCCTAGATTGGATCTCAAATATAGTGATGGTCAGGAAAAAGAATAACAAGAGGCTTATGTGTTAAATTCACTGACCTAAATAATGCATGAATGAAAGATCCTTTCCATTGTTAATACTTGATTGGTTGGTCGATGATACTTCAAGGCATGAGCTCCTCAGTTTTATGAACGCACACTCAGGATACAACTATTTAAAAATAAAGCCCAAAAATCAGGGAAAGGCCTTCGTTTTCACTTGTTGAGGGACCTAATCCTATAATGTTATGCCCTTTAGCCTCAAAAGAACTAGAGAAATGTACCAAAGGATGGTGAACAAAGTGTATGAGGAAAAAAATGGCAGAAATGTTGAGGTTTATGTTAATGACATGTTCACCAAAATCAAAGAAGTCGCCGACCGTATCAAACACTTGGGGAAGATGTTTGACCAGTTAGAAAAACATAAAATGAACATAAACCCAACAAAATATGTCCCCAGAGTATGATAAGGGATGTTACATGGATTTATAGTAAATTAGAAAGTCACTGACGCCAATGTAAATAAAATTCAGGCATTAATTGACATGAAATCTCCGATAGACAAAAATGAAGGGCAAAGATTAACCGGATGCATGGATGCATTAAACCGGTTTGTTTCATGTGCTACACATAAGTTCCCACCCTTCTTCAAAGTATTGCTAAATACATTTAATTGCAATGATGAATGTGAAACAACGTTCTTGGAGTTGAAAAAATTTATGGGATATCCACCTCTTCTTTCAAGACCGATCATGGGAGAAAAACTTTATATGTACATGGCCATATCCAAATCAATAGTCAGCTCGACGTTGCTCTGGCAAGAAAATGGGGTATAAAAACTAGTTTACTATAACAAGCATATAGAGTAGCATATATCCAATATCTAAGACTAGAAAAATTTGTAGTGGACCTCATTAAGGTTTCAAGAATAAATCCATATTTTAAGGCTCATATTATTGTCTGTACAAACCTACCTCTATGACAAAATGTTCATAAAGCTGATAAATTATGTAGATTGGTGTCTTGGGTTATATAACTAGGAGAGTATGAAATAAAAAAATAAATTGGCATGGACATTAAGGGCAGATCCATGATATGTTTTATAAATGAATTTACATATAAAAAAAATATTATTGAGTAAAATTCTTTGGAAAAGAGCTAAGTGGAAAAATTGGCAAAACAAACTTTAATTAAAGAAAGTTTAGCACGATGGCAGATTAATCAGAGTCTTTCAGAAGAGAGCTTATAAGTACAATCAAATAAGAAGATTACAATGGTAAATAGCTCAGCCATTGATCCGGTTGACCAGGGTATTGATGTTCTAGATCCATCAGCTAAGCAGGAAGAAATTTCTCCTGGCTTAAAGAAAATGAAAAAAATGTTTAATTATGAGAACTTGATCGAATGAGATTTCAAAAAAGGCCATTTTAACTGGAAAATGTTCATACGTAGTTATTCTTGTGCCACTAGAAGTGGAGCATGTTTAATTATTACAATGCCAGATGACATTGATGTGGAATATGCCCTTCGATTCCAACTTTAGGCCTCTAATAATGAGATATAATACGAAGTGATCATAGTAGGATTTGGATTGGCGTAATCTGTTAGAACCAAAAAGATATTAGCACAAAGCGACTCTAAACTTATAATAAACCATATTCTGGGAATCCATGAAGCGATAGAGGTGTCCATTGCAAAATTCTTGGCCAAAACCAAGGAGTAGTTGGTAATATTCCCAACGGTCAAGATGGTCAGAATTCCGAGGTCAAAAAATATAAGAAAAATCCTAGGACAAAGACAAAATTTGACTGAATCTCTAGTCATGAGAATATGTTGACTTTCTTGATGAACCTTCAAAACTAATAAGGTGGACGTCTAAAGAATAAGGGGTAATGGTCATCTGTAGATATCTTGTCCTAGGATAACTACAAGAATTGACCCTATCTACCAAATGAATAGGTCGGCTTAGATCTTCGTCCCTAATGATATCGTAATCCCTAATATATTTTTTATGAAACTCACATGAATGGAACATGGAAGAATCCATGAGACAATAAGATTAAAAGAAAGTTCAGGAAAATCCAAACAACATACGTCATGCTATTACCATAGTTTATTTTCTTTTCCAACCTTCATTGTTGCTAAAGGATTGGGCATCAGTACTTATATATGTCTTGTTTTGCCTTATGAAGCTCACCCGATACGAATAAGGGCCACATCATAACCATCCATATAGATAGTACGAGGTTGCTTATGAATATATGTAAGGCGAAATACATTTTCATTAAACCTCTTAATGGTGGATAATTTATTCTCCATGGTAACAACTTGTCGATCAGAGATTTCTTAGTTTTCTCTTCCTCTAGTAATTACAAAATTATACCCTACTACTGAGAAGACTGGACCTTAGATTTCTTTATTTTCTACAAGTTCTCCCTCAGCGAGCAGTCTATTCTTCCAATAAGGAAACTCCCTCATTTTGGTCGACTAACCCTATCTTCTTAAGACGTTCCAGATCATCGTGTAAGGCATTATTTTATGGCTCAAGAATTATGGTGATCTCTCTAGAACCTTTTAGTTATGAGTTAAGAACAAACTCTTTCTTAGAATAAGTTAAATATAGAGAAAGAAACTTTTGGTCAAAACCACTAATCTTTTATACGTTAGTAAAATTCTTATCATATTTGACATGGAGATTTTCCACTAATTCCTTTTGGATCTTTTGGAAATAAAAAATCATGCCATGATAACTGGCATTATCCACCACTTCCCAATGGAAAAGATTGCACAAACTTAAGTACTAGCCTTTTCTCGAGGAATAAGCATCATGGTCGAGTAACTACTCAAGCTCACCTTCGACAATATCACTATAACTAGTGCTGAATTTCCGATTACGTCTTTCTAGAAGTCACTCTAGACCACGACCAAATATTTCAATATTGCACTAAACTATAAATTAGGTGGTCGGATTTAAGTATTTGTGGAGAAAAAGAACTTGAAAGAATTTAAATAGAGATATAATGCATGGGACATAGTTTTTGTTTCATTATAAAATGAGGGGTTACATCAAGGAAATTACAATACACTGAAGAAAGAAAAACCAAAAGAAAAAGGAACAAAGTAAAGCATGAATAAAACTCCTAGAAAAACTACATGGGTTTATTTCCACATCTTCTCTTTGTCGGCGTTAGCATAACCCTCAACCTTCCCAAAAACAACCAATTGTTCATTATCATCACACTCCCCTCTCTTTTCCTCATCGTCCATCTCCTCAACAATGTAAGGAGGAGTTCCAGCGTGGTGCAATTGGAAGAGGTTGAACTCTTCAATAATGCTAAAAAAATTTAGGGTATTGTCCTAACTAGTTTGTAAACAACATTATTCAAATAAGCAACCTATATGGAGGCATTAGTAAAATCCACTCAAACTCCTTATCCTTGGAAGCCTTGGCCTCTTCGACGCGAGTTCTGGCCTCATCGGCAACTATCCTGGCATCCCCAGCCTCCTTTTTGGCAGAATTCATAACATTATCCGTTATAGGTTTCTCCTTCTCTAATATCATGACCACCATCTCCTACAACTTCCTCTTATCATTTACTTAGTTTTCAGTTACACGATGAGCTGCATCCACATACCTACACAACTCATCAAAATCAAAGATGACTCATTTATCTTGTCATTCCTCCCTAGGGGATTGCCATAGTCAATCAAAAGATGCAACATAAATGTTCAAAAGAGGATATTAGAAGAGAGAATTGAATAAGTATGAATAATAATTATATAATCAACGACCAATTTACAATGGAAAAATTATTATTTGCCCGATCAAGTAATCTTTAATGTGAAAGAGAAGATGTAACTTCCTGATAAGTAGGAAAGACTACAACACTGATCCAATCCTGAGAAAGCCTAGGACACACTATAATGAATTGGGCAGCACCCTTGATCTTATCAATAGATCACTACACCAGAACAAACGATTCGTCATGGGCAAAATCCCTGACCAAGACTGTGGGTCGTGGACTTGGGCCGCGACCATTTCGGGCGTGACCAATTTCTTGGGTCGCGGCCCAAGTTCGTGACCAAAAAATGGTCAGGCACGCAGGGGGTCAGGGAAGATGATCGCGGACTTGGGCCGTCACCCATGCCGAGATGGGAAAAAAATGGTCGTGACCCTCGTCCGTGACCCACAACCGTGACAAATTGGTCACAACCCAAGTCCGCAACCCACAACCATGACAAAAAAAATGAAAAAAATGGTTGCGACCCAAGTCCGTGACCCACACTGTAATAAATTGGTAGAGAACTATGGCCGCGACCCACAACCCTGACAAAAAAAGGAAAAAAATGGTCACGGCCCAAGTTCGTGACCCACAATCGTAACAAATTGGTCGTGGACTTTGGCCACGACCCACAACTATGAAAAAAAAGGAAAAAAATTGTAGCGGCCCAAGTCGGTGACCTACAACCGTGACAAAAATTGGTTGCGGCCAAAGTTCATGACCCACACAGCGACGAAAAAAAGGAAAAAAATGGTAGCAGACTTTGGCCGCGACCATTTTTTGTCACGGTTAGGGGTCATGGACTTTGGCCACGACCATTTTTATGCGCGACGGAAAAAATAAAAATGGTCATGGACAAAGTCCATGACTATATTTAACTATAATTTTTAAAAACAATTATCTTTTTGGTCCAATCCTAAAATTGGGGGTCCTGTGAGTGCATTGTCGGTTGCTACATGTAACGTTGGATGCGTACAAGGTGTTACAAATATTAATTATTGGCAAAAAAATAGAAAAATCATAAATTGCAAACGGGGAACGTTGTTAATGATCAAATATACAGACAAATTTAAAAATATTACATGTCTTAATAATTCACAGACAAAAAAAAAAAATTAGGTAGAGTTACCTATATTTTATGGACATTCCAGACCCTGTAAATATAAAACCTGCTTTTTATAAAGCCCGTACGACCATCAAAATTTAACAATCAAATTATAAAAGCCCGCACGACCATAAAACTAAACAATAAAACCCTCACGACTGTAACACATAAAAAACATAATCCTGAACGCCCAAACCATTACATAAACAATCTTCATGTTTTAAACCATTTCCTTCTTCATTTGTTCCACATGAAAAAATCCTACAAATGATACAATATAAAAAAATAATATATCAGTAACCAAGTAGTTTCATAAAAAAATTATTCAAGTTGAAAATTGCATATATGAGTTATAATTATCAACATATCAATGTTTTTATGCCTAAGTCTATATATATGAAAATTATCGTCGTAAATCGGGAGTGCAGTGGCTTCACGGTCAGTTCCCACGAGTTCCATTGATCCCGTGCGAGGTATTGGTGCCACTCACGGGGCTGTTTGGGGGCTGTTTCGGGTTTTCACCCACTAACACCATGTTTTTAAGCCTAAGTCTAAAAATATGAAAATTATCATCGTATTCACAAATCGGGGGTCCCGTAATCGCGAGGTCAGTTCCTACGAGTTACATTGGTCCCGTGCGAGGTGTCAGTGCCACTCACTAGGCCGTTCGGGGGTTATTTCGAGTTTTCACCCACTAACGCAATGTTTTTAAGCCCAAGTCTAGAAATATGCAAATTATCATCGTATTCTCAAATTGGGGGTATCGGGATCGTGCCGTCAGTTCCTACGAGTTACATTGGTCCCGTGCGAGGTGTTAGTGCCACTCACGGGGCTGTTTGGGGGCCATTTCAACTTTTCACCCACTATTTCCATGTTCTTAAGCCTAAGTCTAGAAATTTGTAAATTATCATCGTATTATCAAACTGGGAGTCCCGTGGCTGCGCAGTCAGTTCCAATGAGTTACATTGGTCCCGTGGGAGGTGTTAGTCCCACCCACTGGGCCGTAGGGCCTATTTCAGGTTTTTACCCTTAAATGCCACGTTTTAAAGCCTATGTCTAGAAATATTCAAATTACCGTCGTATTCTCAAACCGAGAGTCCCATGGCTACGCGTTCAATTCGTATGAGTTACATTGATCCTGTGGGAGGTATTGGTGCCTCCCACGGGGACGTTTTGGGGTTGTTTTGGGTTTTCATCCACTAACGCCATGTTCTTAAGCCTAAGTCCTCATATTTTCAAATTACGGTCGTATTCTCAGATCGGGAGCACCGTGATTGCACGGTCAGTTTCTACAAGTTACATTGGTCCCGTGGGAGGTGTGTGGTGCCTCCCACGGGGCAGTTTGGGGGCTGTTTTGGGTTTTCACCCTTTAACGCTATGTTTTAAAGCCTAAGTCCTCATATTTTCAAATTCTGATCGTATTCTTAAATCGGGAGTCCCATGATCGCGGGGTCAATTCCTACGAGTTACATTGGTCCGGTGCATGCTGTTGGTGCCACTCACGGTCCGTTTCGGGGGTTGTTTTGGGTTTTCACCCACTAACGCCATGTTTTTGCCTAAGTCCCAATATTTTTAAATTATCATCGAATGCTCAAATCGGGAGTCTCGTGATCGCGCGGTAAGTTCCTACGAGTTACAGTGGTCCTGTACGAGGTGTTGGTTCCACTCACGGGGCCGTTCAGGGGCTGTTTCGAGTTTTCACCCACCAACACCACATTTTTATGCCTAAGTCTAGAAATATTCAAATTACCGCTGTATTCTCAATTTGGGAGTCCCGTGGCTACGCAATCAGTTCCTATGAGTTACATTCGTCTCGTGGACCATTCAGGGGTTATTTTGGGTTTTCACCCTTTAATGCCAGGTTTTTAAGACTAAGTCCTCATATTTTCAAATTATCATCGTGTTCTCAAATCGTGAATCCCGTGACTACGCGGCGAGTTACATTGGTCCCGTGGGAAGTGTTGGTGCCTCCCACGGGGCCATTTGGGGGATGTTTTAGGTTTTCACCCTCTAACGCCTTATTTTTAAGCATAAGTCCTCATATTTTTAAATTATCATCGTATTCTCAAACCGGGAGTCTTCTGGTCGCGTGGTCAGTTCCTACGAGTTAAATTGGTACCACTCACGGAGCCGTTCGGAGGCTGTTTCAGGTTTTCACCCACTAACGCCATGTTTTTAATCCTAAGTCTATAAATATGCAAGTTATTGTCGTATTCTCAAACTAGGAGTGTCTTGGCTGCGCGATCAGTTCCTTCGAGTTACATGGGTCCCGTGGGAGGTGTTGGTGCCACCCACGAGGCCGTAGAGGGGCTGTTTCGAGTTTTTACCTTTAAATGCATTATTTTTAAGCTAAAGTCGATAAATTATTATCGTATTCTCAAACCTGGAGTCATTTAGCTGCACGATCAGTGACGAGGAGTTACATTGGTCCCGTGGGAGGTGTTGGGGCCACCCACGGGGCGGTAGGGGCTATTTCGGGTTCTTACCTTTAAATGTCATGATTTAAAGCCCAAGTCAAGAAATATTCAAATTATCGTCATATTCTCAAATCGATAGTCCCGTGCGAGGTGTTGGTGCCGTCCTCGGGGCCGTTCGGGGGATGTTTTTAGTTTTCACCCTCTAACACCATGTTTTTAAGCATAAGTCCTCATATTTTCAAATTCTTATCGTATTATAATATTGGGAGTCCCGTGATCACGCGGTAAGTTCCTAGGAGTTATATTGGTCCCGTGCGTAGTGTTGGCGCCACTCAGTGGGCCGTTCGGGGGTTGTTTCGAGTTTTCACCCACTAACGCCATGTTTTTCCTAAGTCTCAGCCTAAGTTTA
The DNA here is from genome assembly GCA_949130495.1 of Sambucus nigra. Classification (NCBI taxonomy): domain Eukaryota; kingdom Viridiplantae; phylum Streptophyta; class Magnoliopsida; order Dipsacales; family Adoxaceae; genus Sambucus; species Sambucus nigra. The sequence continues at coordinate 349,840,489 of OX422222.1, read as the reverse complement.
GAAATATGAGAATTATCGTCATATTCTTAAACCGGTGGTCCCGTGATCACACAGTCAGTTCCTATGAGGTACATTTGTCCCGTGCGAGGTGTTGGTGCCACTCGCAAGGCTGTTCGGGGGCTATTTTGGGTTTTCACCCTCTAAAGGCATGTTTTTAAGCCAAAGTACTTTTAATTTAAAATTTATAATTTAAAATTACCTCCGTAAATCGGGAGTGCAATGGCTTCACGGTCAGTTCCCACGACTTACATTAGTCCCGTTCGAGGTGTTGGTGCCCCTCGCAGGGCCGTTCGGGGGCTATTTCGGGTTTTCACCCACTAAAGCCATGTTTTTAAGCCTAAGTCCAGAAATATGAAAATTATCATCGTATTCTCAAATCGTGGGACCCGTGATCACGCGGTCAGTTCCTACGAGTTACATTGGTCCCATGCTAGGTGTTGGTGCCACTCACGGGGCGTTCGGGGTCTATTTCAACTTTTCACCCATTAATTCCATGTTTTTAAGCCTAATTCTAGAAATATGTAATTAATCGTCGTATTCACAAACTGGGAGTCCCGCGGCTGCGCAGTCAGTTCCTATGAGTTACATCGATCTCGTGGGAGGTGTTGGTGCCATCCATGGGGCCGCAGGGGGCTTTTTTTGGGGTTTTATCGTTAAATCCCATGTTTTTATGCCAAAGTCTAGAAATATTGAAATTATCATCGTATTCTCAAATCGGGAGTCCCGTGGCTGTGCGGTCAGTTCGTTTGAGTTACGTTGGTCCCGTGGGGGTGTTGGTGCCTCCCACGGGGCTGTTCGGGGCCTATTTTTCATTTTCACCCTCTAACGCCATGTTTTTAAGCCTAAATCCTCATATTTTTAAATTATCATCGTATTCTCAAATCGGGAGTCCCGTGATCGCGCGGTCAACTTCTATGAGTTACATTGGTCCCGTGCACGGTATTAGTGTCATTCACCCACTAACGCCATGTTTTTCTTAACTCTTGACATTTTTAAATTATCGTCGTATTCTCAAAATAGGAGTCTCTTGATCGCGATGTAAGTTTCTACGAGTTACATTGGTCCCATACGAGGTGTTGGTGCCACTCATAAGGTCGTTCGAGGGTTGTTTCGAGTTTTCACCCACTAATGCCATGTTTGGCCGAAGTCTAAGCGTAAGTTTAGAAAAATGCAAATTATCATTCTATTCTTAAACCGGGGTCCCGTGATCGCATAATCAGTTCCGACGAGTTACAATGGTCCCATGGGTGGTGTTGGTGCCTTCCACTGAGCCGTTCAGGTGCTGTTTTGAGTTTTCACCCTCTAATGCCATGTTTTTAAGCCTAAGTCGTCATAATTTAAAATTACCACCGTATTCACAAACTGGGAGTCCCTTGGGTGCGTGGTCAGTTCCTACGAGTTACATTGGTCCCGTGGGAGGTGTTGGTATCACTCACGGGGGCTGTTTCGGGTTTTCACCCACTAACGCCATGTTTTAAGTCTAAGTCCAGAAATATGAGAATTATCATCGTAGTCTCAAATCGGGGGTCCCGTGATCACGCGATCAGTTCCTACGAGTTTCATTGGTCCCCTGTGAGGTGTTGGTGCCACTTACGGGGACGTTCGGGGGCTGTTTTTACTTTTCACCCAGTAACGTCGTGTTTTAAAGCTTAAGTCTAGAAATATGTAAATTATCGTCTTATTCACAAATCGGATGTCCCGTGGCTGCAGAATCAGTTCCTAGGAGTTCCATTGGTCCCGTGGGAGGTGTTGGTGCCACCCACGGGGCCGTAGGGGGCTTTTTCGAGTTTTACCCTTAAATGCCATGATTTTAAGCCTAAGTCTAGAAATTTTCAAATTACCATCGTATTTTTAAATCGGTAGTCCCATAGTTGCGCGATCTGTTCGTACGAGATACATTGGTCCCATAGGAGACGTTGGTACCTCCCACGGGGCCGTTCGGGGGCTGTTTTGGGTGTTCACCCTCTAACGCCATGTTTTTAAGCCTAAGTCCTCATATTTTCAAATTATCATCATATTCTCAAATCGGGAGCACCGTAGTTGCGCGGTCAGTTCCTACGAGTTACATTGGTCCCATGGGAGGTGTTTCTGCCTACCACGAGGCCGTTCGGGGGTTATTTTGGGTTTTCACCCTCTAATGCCATGTTTTTAAGCCTAAGTCCTCATATTTTCAAATTCTCATCGTATTCAAAAATTGGGAGTCCCGTGATCGCGCGGTCAGTTCCTACGAGTTACGTTGGTCCCGTGCGTGCTTTTGGTGCCACTCACGGGGCCATTCGGGGGTTGTTTCGGGTTTTCACCCTCTAACGCCATGTTTTGCCAAAGCCTCTATATTTTTAAATTATCGTCGTATTCTCAAGTAGGGAGTCTTATGATCCTGCGGTCAGTTCCTACGAGTTACATTGGTCTCGTGGGAGGTGTTTATGCCTACCATGGGGCCGTTAAGGGGTTATTTTTTGTTTGCACCCTCTAACGCCATGTTTTTAAATGTAAGTCCCAATATTTTTACACTTTCATCGTATTCTCAAACCAGGTGTCCCATGATCGCGTGGTCAGTATCTACTAGTTGAATTGGTTCCGTGCGTGGTATTGGTGCCACACACAGGGCTGTTCGGGGACAGTTTCGGGTTTTCATCCACTAACGCAATGTTTCGCTAAGTCCTCATATTTTTAAATTATCATCGTATTCTTAAAATGGGAGTCCCGTGATCACGCTGTAAGTTCCTACGAGTTACATTGGTCTCGTGCAAGGTGATGGTGCCACTCACACGGTCGTTCGGGGCCTGTTTTGACTTTTCACCCACTAACGTCATGTTTTTAAGCCTAACTCTATAAATATGCAAGTTATCATCGTATTCTCAAATCGGGAGTGTCGTTGCTTCGCGGTCCCTTCCTTTGAGTTGAATGGGTCCCGTGGGAGGTATTGGTGCCACCCACGAGGCCGTAGAGGGGCTGTTTCGAGTTTTTAACTTTAAACGCCATGCTTTTTAGCCTAAGTCTAGAAATATTTAAATTACATCGTATTCTCAAACCGGGAGTCACATGGCTGCCCGATCAGTGACGACGAGTTACATTGGTCCCGTGGGAGGTGTTGGGGCCACCCACGGGGCCGTAGGGGCTATTTCGGGTTTTTGCCTTTAAATGCCATGTTTTAAAGCCTAAGTCTAGAAATATTCAAATTATCCTCGTATTCTCAAACATGGAGTTCCGTGGCTACGCGATCAAAGACTACGAGTTACATTAGTCCCGTACGAGGTGTTGGTGCCTCCCACGGGGCCGTTCGGCGGATTTTTTAGTTTTCACCGTCTAACACCATGTTTTTAAGCATAAGTTCTCATATTTTCAAATTCTCATCATATTCTAATATCGGGAGTCCCATGATCACGAGGTAAGTTCCTAGTCGTTATATTCGTCCTGTGCGTGGTGTTGGTGCCACTCACTGGGCCGTTCGTGGCTGTTTCGGGTTTTCACCCACTAACGCCATGTTTTTCCTAATTATCAGCCTAAGTTTAGAAATATGAAAATTATCATCCTATTCTCAAACTGGTGTTCCCGTGATCACGTAGTCAGTTCCTACGAGTTACATTGGTACCGTGCGAGGTGTTGGTGCCACTCGCAGGGCCGTTCAGGGGCTATTTCGAGTTTTCACCCACTAAAACCATTTTTGAAGCCTAACTCTAGAAATATGCAATTATCGTCATATTCTCAAATCGAGTGTCCCGTGATCACGCGGTCAGTTCCTATGAGTTACATTGGTCCCATGCTAGGTGTTGGTGCCACTCACGGGGCGTTCGGGGGCTGTTTTAACTTTTCACCCACTAATTCCATATTTTTTGCCTATGTCTAGAAATATGTAATTAATCATCGTATTCACAAACTGGGGGTCCCGCGGCTACACGATTAGCTCCTATGAGTTACATCGGTCCCGTGGGAGCTGTTGGTTCCCCCCACGGTGTCGTAGGTTGCTTTTTTGGGGTTTTAACGTTAAACACCAAGTTTTTGAGCCTAAGTATAGATATATTCAAATTATCTTCATATTCTCAAATTGGGAGTCCCGTGGCTGTGTGGTCAGTTCGTATGAGTTACATTGATCCCGTGGGAGGTGTTGGTGCCTCCCACGGGGATGTTCGACGGCTTTTTTCTGTTTTCACCCTCTAACGCCATGTTTTTAAGCCAAAATCTTGATATTTTGAAATTATCATCGTATTCTCAAATCGTGAGTTCCGTGATCGCGCGATCAACTTCTATAAGTTACATTGGTCCCGTGGACGATATTAGTTCCATTCACCAATTAATAGCATGTCTTTCTTAAGTCCTATCATTTTTAAATTATCATCGTATTCTCAAAATAGGAGTCCCATGATCGCGATGTAAGTTCCTACGAGTTACATTGGTCCCATACGAGGTGTTGGTGCCACTCATAGGGTCGTTCGAGGGCTATTTCGGGTTTTCACCCACTAACGCCATGTTTTGCCTAAGTTTAAGTCTAAGTTTAGAAATAAAAAAATTATCATCCTATTCTTAAACCGGGGGTTCCGTGATCACACAATTAGTTTCGACGAGTTACATTGGTCCCATGCGGGGTGCTGGTGCCTCCCACTGAACCGTTCGGGGGCTGTTTTGAGTTTTCAACCTCTAACGCCATGTTTTTAAGCCTAAGTCGTCATAATTTAAAATTACCACCGTCGTCACAAACCGGGAGTCTCGTGGCTGCCTGGTCAGTTCCTACGAGTTACATTGGTCCCGTGGGAGGTGTTGGTATCACTCACGGGGCTATTTCGGGTTTTCACCCACTAACTCCATGTTTTTAAGACTAAGTCCAGAAATATGAAAATTATCGTCGGATTGTCAAATCGGGGGTCCCAAGTTCACGCGGTCAGTTCCTATGAGTTACATTGGTCCCTTGCGTGGTGCTGGTGCCACTTACGGGGCAGTTCAGGTGCTATTTTGACTTTTCACCCACTAACGATGTGTTTTAAAGCCTAAGTCTAGAAATATGTAAATTATCATCTAATTCACAAACCAAATGTCCCGTGGCTGCGCAATCAGTTCCTACGAGTTACATTGGTCCCGTGGGAGGTGTTGGTGCCACCCACGGGGCCGTAGGGGACTGTTTTTGTTTTTTACCCTTAAACGCCATGTTTTTAAGCCTAAGTCTAGAAATTTTCAAATTACCATCCTATTTTTAAACTGGGAGTCCCATGGTTGCGCGATCTGTTCATACGAGTTACATTAGTCCCGTAGGAGGTGTTGGTACCTTCCACGGGGTCGTTTAGGGGCTGTTTTGGGTGTTCACCCTTTAACGCCATGTTTTTAAGCCTAAGTCCTCATAATTTCAAATTACCGTTGTATTCCTACGAGTTACTTTGGTCATATAGGAGGTGTTGGTACCTTCCACGGGGCCGTTTGGGGGCTATTTTGGGTTTTCACTCTCTAACGCCATGTTTTTAAGCCTGAGTCCTCATATTTCCAAATTCTCATCGTATTCTGAAATTGGGAGTCCCATGATCGTGTGGTCAGTTCTTACGAGTTACTTGGTCCCGTGCGTGGTGTTGGTGCCACTCACGCGGCCGTTCGGGGGGTATTTCGGGTTTCCACCCTCTAACGCCATGTTTTGCCAAAGTCTCGATATTTTTAAATTATCGTTGTATTCTCAAATCAGGAGTCTCGTGATCGCGCGGTCAGTTCCTACGAGTTACATTAGTCTCGTGGGAGGTGTTTCTGCCTACCACGAGGCCATTCAGGGGCTATTTTGGGTTTTCACCCTCTAACGCCATGTTTTTAAACCAAAGTCCTGATATTTTTAAATTATCATCGTATTCTCAAACCGGGTGTCCCATGATCGCGCGGTCAGTTCCTACGAGTTAAATTGGTCCCTTGCGTGGTGTTGGTGCCACACATGGGGCCATTCGGGGCTTGTTTCGCGTTTTCACCCACTAACGCCATGTTTCGCTAAGTCCTCATATTTTCAAATTATGGTCGTATTCTCAAAATGAGAGTCCCGTGATCGTGCTGTAAGTTTCTACGAGTTACATTGGTCTCGTGCGGGGTGTTGGTGCCACTCATAGGGTCGTTCGCGGCCTGTTTCGGCTTTTCACCCACTAACGCCATGTTTTTAAGCCTAAGTCTATAAATATGAAAGTTATCATAGTATTCTCAAACTGGGAGTGTCGTGGCTGCGCAATTAGTTCCTTCGAGTTACATGGGTCCCGTGGGAGGTGTTGGTACCACCCACGAGGCCATAGAGGGGCTGTTTCGTGTTTTTAACTTTAAACGCGATGTTTTTTAGCCTAAGTCTAAAAATAATCAAATTATCATCGTATTCTCAAACCGGGAGTCACGTGGCTGTACGATCAGTGACGATGAGTTACATTGGTCCCGTGGGAGGTGTTTGGGCCACCCACGTGGCCGTAAGGGGTCTATTTCATGTTTTTTCCTTTAAATGCCATGTTTTAAGCCTAAGTCGTGAAATATTCAAATTATCATCGTATTATCAAAACGGGGGTGCTGTGGCTGCGCGATCAGTGACTATGAGTTACATTAGTCCCGTGCGAGGTGTTGGTGCCGCCCACGGGGGCATTCGATGGATGTTTTTGGTTTTCACCCTCTAACACCATGTTTTTAAGCATAAGTCCTCATATTTTAAAATTATCATCGTATTCTAATATCGGGAGTCCCGTGATCACACGGTAAGTTCCTAGGAGTTATATTGGTCCCGTGCGTGGTGTTGGTGCCACTCACTTAGCCATTCGTGGGCTGTTTCGGGTTTTAACGCACTAACGCCATGTTTTGCCTAAGTCTCAGCATAAGTTTTGAAATATGAAAATTATCGTCCTATTCTCAAACCGATGGTCCCGTGATCACGCAGTCAGTTCCTATGAGTTACATTGGTCTCGTGAGTGGTGTTGGTGTCATTCGCTGTGCCGTTCATGGGATATTTTCGGTTTTCACCAACTAAAGCCATGTTTTTAAGCCCAAGTCCAGAAATATGCAAATTATCGTCGTATTCTCAAATCGAGGGTCTCGTGAACATGCGGTGAGTTCCTATGAGTTACATTGGTCCCATTGTAGGTGTTGGTGCCACTCACGGGGCCGTTCGGGGGTTGTTTCAACTTTTCACCCAATAATTCCATATTTTTAAGACTAAGTCTAAAAACATGTAATTAATCGTCGTATTCACAAATCGGGGGTCCCGCGGCTGCGCGGTCAGTTTTAATGAGTTACATCGATCCCGTGGGTTGTGTTGGTGCCACCCACGGGGCCGTAGGGGGATTTTTTGGGGTTTTATGGTTAAACGCCATAATTTTAAGCCTAAGTCTAGAAATATTCAAATTATCGTCGTATTGTCAAATCGGGAGTCCCGTGGCTGTGCGGTCAGTTCGTTTAAGTTACATTGGTTCCGTGGGAGCTGTTGATGCTTCCCACGGGGCTGTTCGGGGGCTCTTTTGGGTTTTTACCCTCTAACGCTATGTTTTTAAGCCTAAATCCTAATACTTTTAAAATATCATCGCATTCTCAAATCAGGAGTCCCGTGATCGCGCGGTCAACTTCTATGAGTTACATTATTCCCGTGCACGGCATTAGTTCCCTTCACCCACTAACGCCATGTTTTTCTTAAGTCTTCACATTTTTAAATTATCATCATATTCTCAAAATGGGAGTCTCGTGATAGCGATGTAAGTTCCTACGAGTTACATTGGTTCCATATGAGGTGCTGGTGCCACTCATAGGGTCGTTCGAGGGATGTTTGGGGTTTTCACCCACTAACACCATGTTTTGCTAAAGTCTAAGCCTAAGTTTAAAAATATGCAAATTATCATTCTATTTTTAAACCGAGGGTACCGTGATCGTACAATTAGTTCCGACGTGTTACATTGGTCCCATGCAGGGTGTTGGTGCCTCCCACTGAGCCGTTCGGGGACTGTTTTGAGTTTTCACCCTCTAACGCCATGTTTTTAAGCCTAAGTCCTTATAATTTAAAATTACCATCGTATTTACAAACCGAGTGTCCCGTGGCTGCGTGGTCATTTCCTATGAGTTACATTGGTCCCGTGGGAGGTGTTGGTATCACTCACGGGGGTTGTTTCGGGTTTTCACCCACTAACGCCATGTTTTTAAGCCTAAGTCCAGAAATATGAAACTTATCATCGTATTCTAAAATCGGGGGTCCCGTGATCGTGCGATCAGTTCATACGACTTATATTGCTCCCCTGCCAGGTGTTGGTGCCACTTACGGGACCGTTCGGGGGCTATTTTGACTATTCACCCACTAACGTTGTGTTTTAAAGCCTAAGTCTAGAAATATGTAAATTATCGTTGTTTTCACAAACTGGATGTCTCGTGGCTGTGCAATCAGTTCCTACGAGTTACATTGGACTCGTGGGAGGTGTTGGTGCCACCCATGGGACCATAGGGGGCTGTTTCGGGTTTTTACCCTTAAACGCCATGTTTTTAAGCCTAAGTCTAGAAAGTTTCAAATTACCATCGTATTTTTAAGACGAGAGTCCAATGATTGCGCGGTCTGTTCGTACGAGTTACATTGGTCCCGTAGGAGGTGTTGGTGCCTCCCACGGGGCCGTTCGGGGGCTATTTTGGGTGTTCACCCTCTAACGCCATGTTTCCAAGCCTAAGTCCTCATATTTTCAAATTACCGTTGTATCCTCAAACCGAGAGCACCGTGGTTGCACGATCAGTTCCTACGAGTTACATTGGTATCGTGGGAGGTGTTGGTACATTCCAAGGGGCCGTTCGGGGGCTATTTTGGGTTTTCACCCTCTAACGCCATGTTTTTAAGCCTAAGTCCTCATATTTTCAAATTCTCATCATATTCTGAAACCAGGAGTCTCATTCTTGCGCGGTCATTCCCTACGAGTTACGTTGGTTCCGTGCATGGTGTTGGGGCCACTTACGAGACCGTTCGGGGATTGTTTCGGGTTTTCACCCTCTAACGTCATGTTTTGCCGAAGTCTTGATATTTTTAAATTATCGTCGTATTATCAAATCGGCAGTCTCATGATCACACGGTCAGTTCCTATGAGTTACATTGGTCTCGTGGGAGATGTTTCTACCTACCACGGGGCCGTTCGAGGGTATTTTGGGTTTTCACCCTCTAACGCCATGTTTTTAAACTTAAGTCCCGTTTTTTTTAAATTATCATCGTATTATCAAACCGGGTGTCCCGTGATCGCACAATCAGTTCGTATGAGTTAAATTTGTCCCGTGCATGGTGTTGGTGCCGCACACGGGACCGTTCGGGGACACTTTTTGGTTTTCACCCACTAACGCCATGTTTCGCTAAGTCCTCATATTTTTAAATTATCGTCGTATTATCAAAATGGGAGTCCCTTGATCGCGGTGTAAGTTCCTACGAGTTACATTGGTCTCGTGCGAGGTGTTGGTGCCACTCACAGGGTCGTTCGGGGCCTGTTTCGGCTTTTCACCCACTAACGCCATGTTTTTAAGCCCATGTCTAGAAATATGCAAGTTATTGTCGTATTCTCAAACCGGGAGTGTCGTGGCTACGCGGTCAGTTCCTTCGAGTTACATGGGTCCCGTGGGAGGTGTTGGTACCACCCACGGGGCCGTAAGGGGCTTTTTGGGGGGTTTACCGTTAAACGCCATGTTTTTAAGCCTAAGTCTAGAAATATTCAAACTATCATCGTATTCTCAAATTGGGAGTCCCATGGTTGCACGGACAATTCGTATGAGTTAGATTGGTCCCGTGGGAGGTGTTGGTGGCTCCCACGGGGCTGTTCAGGGACTCTTTTAGGTCTTCATCCTCTAACGCCATGTGTTCAGCCTAAATTATGATATTTTTAAATTATCATCGTATTCTCAAATCGGGAGTCCCATGATCATATGGTCAACTTCTATGAGTTACACAGGTACCGTGCACGCTATTATTGACATTCACGGGGCCGTTCGGGAGTTGTTTTGAGTTTTCACCAACTAACGCCATGTTTTGCATAACTCCTCACATTTTTAAATTATCTTCGTATTCTCAAAATAATAGTCCTGTGATCGCGATGTAAGTTCCTACGAGTTACATTGGTCCCATAGGAGGTGTTGGTTCCACTCATAGGGTCGTTCGAGGGTTGTTTCGGGTTTTCACCCACTAACGCCATATTTTGCCTAAGTCTAAGCCTAAGTTTAGAAATATGTAAATTATCATCCTATTCTTAAACCGGGGGTCCCATGATCGTACAATCAATCCCGACGAGTTACATTGGTCCCATGCGGGGTGTTGGTGCCTCCCACTGAGTCGTTCGGGGGCTGTTTTGAGTTTTCACCCTCTAACGCCATGTTTTTAAGCCTAAGTCCTTATAATTTAAAATTACCACCGTATTCACAAACCGGGTGTCCTGTGGCTGCGTGGTCATTTCCTATGAGTTCCATTGGTACCGTGGGAGGTGTTGGTATCACTCACGGGGGCTGTTTCTGGTTTTCACCGCTAAAGCCATGTTTTTAAGCCTAAGTCCAGAAATATGAAATTATCATCGTATTCTCAAATTGGGGGTTCCGTGATCACGCGGTCAGTTCCTACGACTTACATTGGTCCCCTGCCAGGTGTTGGTGCCAATTACGGGGCCGTTCGGGGGCTGTTCTGACTATTCACCCATTAACACCGTGTTTAAAGCCTAAGTCTAGAAATATGTAAATTATTGTCATATTCACAAACTGGATGTCGCGTGGCTGTGCAATCAGTTCGTATGAGTTACATTGGTCCCGTGGGAGGTGTTGGTGCCACCCACGGGGCCGTAGGGGGATGATTTGGGTTTTTACCCTTAAATGCCATATATTTAAGCCTAGGTCGAGAAGTTTTCAAATTACCATTGTATTTTTAAATCGGGAGTCCCGTGGTTGCGCGGTCTGTTCGTACAAGTTACATTGGTCCTGTAGGAGGTGTTGGTGCCTCCCACGGGGCCGTTCGGGGGCTGTTTTGGGTGTTCACCCTCTAACGACTTGTTTTTAAGCCTAAGTCCTCATATTTTCAAATTATCATCGTATTCTCAAATCGGGAGCGCCGTGGTTGCATGGTCAGTTCCTACGAGTTACATTGGTCCCGTAGGAGGTATTGGTACCTTAAACGGGGCCGTTCGGGGACTGTTTTGGGTTTTCACCCTCTAAGCCATGTTTTTAAGCCTAAGTCCTTATATTTTCAAATTCTCATCATATTCTGAAATTGAGAGTCCCGTGATCGCACGATCAGTTCCTACGAGTTATGTTGGTCCCGTGCGTGGTGTTGGTGCCACACACGGGGCCGTTCAGGGGTTGTTTCGGGTTTTCACCCTCTAACGCCATGTTTTACCGAAGTCTCAATATTTTTGAATTATCGTCGTATTCTCAAATCGGGAGTCTCGTGATCACGCGATCAGTTTCTACGAGTTACATTGGTCTCGTGGGAGGTGTTTCTGCCTACCACGGGGCCGTTCGGGGGATATTTTGGGTTTTCACCCTCTAACGCCATGTTTTTAAACTAAAGTCCTAATATTTTTAAATTATTGTCGTATTCTCAAATCGGGTATCCGATGATCGCGCAATTAGTTCCTACAAGTTAAATTGGTCCCATGCATGGTGTTAGTGCCACACACGGGGCCGTTCGGGGACAGTTTCGAGTTTTCACCTTCTAATGCCATGTTTTGCTAAGTCCTCATATTTTGAAATTATCATCGTATTCTCAAAATGGGAGTCCTGTGATCGAGCATTAAGCTCCTACGAGTTACATTAGTCTCGTGTGAGGTGTCGGTGCCACTCAAAGGGTCATTTGGGGCCTGTTTCGGCTTTTCACCCACTAACGCCATGTTTTTAAGCCCAAGTCTATAAATATGCATGTTATCATCGTATTCTCAAACCGGGAGTGTCATGGCTGTGCAGCCAGTTCCTTCGAGTTACATGGGTCCCGTGGGAGGTGTTGGTGCCACCCACGAGGCCGTAGAGGGGCTGTTTCGGGTTTTTACCTTTAAACGCCATGTTTTTATGCCTAAGTGTAGAAATATTCACATTATCATCGTATTCTCAAATTAGGAGTCCCGTGGCTACGCGCTCAGTGACTACAAGTTACATTAGTCCCGCGCGACGTGTTGGTGCCGCCCACGGAGCCGTTTGGGGGATGTTTTTAGTTTTCACCCTCTAACACAATGTTTTTAAGCATAAGTCCTCATATTTTCAAATTTTCATCGTATTCTAATATCGTGAGTCCCGTGATCATGCGGTAAGTTCCTACGAGTTATATTGGTCCCGTGCGTGGTGTTGGTGCCACTCAGTGGGCCGTTCGGGGGCTGTTTAGAGTTTTCACCCACTAACGCCATGTTTCGCCTAAGTCTCAGCCTAAGTTTAGAAATATGAAAATTATCGTCCTATTCTCAAACCGGTGGTCCCGTGGTCACGCAGTCAGTTCCTATGAGGTACATTTGTCCCGTGCAAGGTTTTGGTGCCACTCGCAAGGCAATTCGGGGGCTATTTCGGGTTTTCACCCTCTAAAGCCATGTTTTTAAGCCTAAGTCCTTATAATTTAAAATTACCACCTTAATAACAAACCGGATGTCCTGTGGCTGCGTGGTCATTTCCTAAGAGTTACATTGGTCCCGTGGGAGGTGTTGGTATCACTCACGGGGGCTGTTTTGGGTTTTCACCCACTAATGCCATGTTTTTAAGCCTAAGTCCAAAAATATGCAATTATCACCGTATTCTCTAATCGAGGGTCCCGTAATCACACGGTCAGTTCCTACAAGTTACATTGGTCCCATGCTAGGTGATGGTGCCACTCACGTGGCCGTTCGGGGGATATTTTAGTTTTTCACCCATTAATTCCATATTTTTTAGCCGAAGTCTAGAAATATGTAATTAATCATCGTATTCACAAACCGAGGGTCCCACGGCTGCGCGATCAGTTCCTACAAGCTACATCAGTCCCGTGGGAGGTGTTGGTGCCACCCACGGGGCCGTAGGGGTCTTTTTTGGGGTTTTATCGTTAAACGCCATGTTTTTAAGCCTAAGTCTAGAAATATTCAAATTATCGTCGTATTCTCAAATCGAGAGTCTCATGGCTACGCGGTCACTTCTTATGAGTTACATTAATCCCATGGGAGGTGTTGGTGCCTCCCACGGAACTGTTTGGGGCTGTTTTGGGTTTTCACCCTCTAACGCCATGTTTTTAAGACTAAATCCTGATATTTTTAAATTATTGTCATATTCCCAAATCGGGAGTCCCGTGATCGCGCGGTCAACTTCTATGAGTTACATTGGTCCCCTGCACGGTATTTCTGCCATTCACCCACTAACGCCATGTTTTGCTTAATTACGACATTTTTAAATTATCGTCGTATTCTCAAAATACGAGTCTCATGATCGCGATGTAGGTTCCTACGATTTACATTGATCCCATACGAGGTGTTGGTGCCACTCATAGGGTCGTTCGAGGGTTGTTTCGAATTTTCACCCACTAACGCCATGTTTTGCCTTAGTCTAGGCCTAAATTTAGAAATATGCAAATGATCATCCTATTCTTAAATTAGGGGTCCCGTGATCACACAATTAGTGGTGACGAGTTACATTGGTCCCATGCGGGGTGTTGGTGCCTCCCATTGAGCCGTTCGGGGGCTGTTTTGAGTTTTCACCCTCTAATGCCATGTTTTTAAGCCTAAGTCCACATAATTTAAAATTATCACCGTCTTCACAAACCGGGAGTCCCGTGCTTGCATGGTCAGTTCCTACGAGTTACATTGGTCCCATGGGAGGCGTTGGTATCACTCACGGGGGCTATTTCGGGTTTTCACCCACTAACGCCATATTTTGCCTAAGTCTCAGCCTATGTTTTGAAATATGAAAATTATCATCCTATTCTCAAACCAGTGGTCCCGTGGTCACGTAGTCAGTTCCTATGAGGTACATTGGTCCCGTGCGAGGTGTTGGTGCCACTCGCAAGGCCGTTAGGGAGATATTTCGGGTTTTCACCCACTAAAGCCATGTTTTTAAGCCTAAGTCCTTATAATTTAAAATTACCACCGTATTCACAAATCGGGTGTCTCTTGGATGCATGGTCATTTCTTATGAGTTACATTGGTCCCGTGGGAGGTGTTCGTATCACTCACGGGGGCTGTTTCGAGTTTTCACCAACTAACGCCATGTTTTTAAGCCTAAGTCCAAAAATATGCAATTATCATCATATTCTCAAATCAAGGGTCCCGTGATCATGCGGTCAGTTCCTACGAGTTACATTGGTCCCATGCTAGGTGTTGGTGCCACTCACGGGACCGTTAGGGGCTATTTTAACTTTTCACCCATTAATTACATATTTTTAGCCTAAGTCTAGAAATATGTAATTAATCGTCGTATTCACAAACCGAGGGTTCCGCGGCTGTGCGGTCAGTTCCTACAAGTTACATCGGTCCCGTGTGAGGTGTTGGTGCCACCTACGGGGCTTGTAGGGGGATTTTTTGGGGTTTTACCTTTAAATGCCATGTTTTTAAGCCTAAGTCTAGAAATATTCAAATTATCGTCGTATTCTCAAATCATGAGTCTTGTGTCTGCGTGGTCAGTTCCTATAAGTCACATTGGTCCCGTGGAAGGTGTTGGTGCCTCCCACGGGGCTGTTCGGGGCTGTTACGCGGTCAACTTCTATGAGTTACATTGGTCCCGTGCACGGTATTAGTGCCATTCAACCACTAACGCCATGATTTACTTAATTATGACATTTTTAAATTATCGTTGTATTCTCAAAATAGGATTCGCGTGATCGTGATGTAAGCTCCCACGAGTTACATTGGTCCCATACGAGGTGTTGGTGCCACTCATAGGGTCGTTCGAGGGCTGTTTCGAGTTTTCACCCACTAACGCCATGTTTTTCCTAAGTCTAAGCCTAAGTTTAGAAATATGCAAATTATCATCCTATTCTTAAATTAGGGGTCCCGTGATCGTACAATTAGTTTTGACGAGTTACATTGGTTCCATGCGGGGTGTTGGTGCCTCCCACTGAGCCGTTCGGGGGCTGTTTTGAGTTTTCACCCTCTAACGCCATGTTTTTAAGCCTAAGTCCTCAAAATTTAAAATTATCACCGTCTTCACAAACCGGGAGTCCCGTGGATGCGTGGTCAGTTTCTACGAGTTACATTGGTCCCATGGGAGGTGTTGGTATCACTCACGGGGGATATTTTGAGTTTTCACCCACTAACGCCATGTTTTTAAGCCTAAGTCCAAATATATGAAAATTATCATCGTATTCTCAAATTGGGGGTCGCGTGATCGCGCGGTCAGTTCCTGCGAGTTACATTGGTCCCCTGTAAGGTGTTGGTGCCACTTACGGGGCCATTCGGGGGCTGTTTTGACTTTTCACCCTCAAACGTTGTGTTTTAAAGCCTAAGTCTAAAAATATGAAATTATCATCGTATTCACAAACCAGATGTCCCGTGGCTGCGCAATCAGTTCCTACGAGTTACATTGGTCTCGTGGGAGCTGTTGGTGCCACTCACGGGGGCCGTAGGGGGCTGTTCCTAGTTTTCACCCTTAAACGCCATGTTTTTAAGCCTAAGTCTAGAAATTTTCAAATTACCATCGTATTTTTAAATCGGGAGTCCCATTTTTGCGCGGTCTGTTCATACGAGTTACATTGGTCCCGTAGGAGGTGTTAGTGCCTCCCACGGGGCCATTCGGGTGCTGTTTTGGCTGTTCATCCTCTAATGCCATGTTTTTAAGCCTAAGTCCTCATATTTTAAAATAACCGTCGTATTCTCAAACCAGGAGCACTATGATTGTGCGGTCAGTTCCTACGAGTTACATTGGTCCTGTGAGAGGTGTTGCTACCTTCCATGGGGCCGTTCGTGGGCTGTTTTGAGTTTTCACCCTCTAACACCTATTTTTAAGCCTAAATCCTCATATTTTCAAATTCTCATCGTATACTGAAATCAGGAGTTCTGTGATTGCGCGGTAAGTTTCTACCAGTTACATTGATCCCGTTCGAGGTGTTGGTGCCACTCATAGGGCCGATCGGGGGATGTTTCATCTTTTCACCCACGAACGCCATGTTTTGCTGAAGTCTCAATATCTTTAAATTATCATCGCATTCTCAAATCGAAAGTCTTGTGATCGCGCGGTCAGTTCCTATGAGTTACATTGGTCTCTTGGGAGGTGTTTCTACCTACCACAGGGACGTTCGGGGGTTATTTTGGGTTTTCACCTTCTAACGCCATGTTTTTAAACCTAAGTCCTGATATTTTAAAATTATCATGGTATTCTCAAACCGGGTCTCCCATGATCGCGCGATCATTTCCTACGAGTTAAATTGGTCCCATGCGTGGTGTTGGTGCCACACACGGGGTCGTTCGGGGACAGTTTCGGGTTTTCACCAACTAACACCATGTTTCTCTAAGTCCTTATATTTTGAAATTATTGTCGTATTCTCAAAATGGGAGTCCCGTGATCGCTCTGTAAGTTCCTACGGGTTAAAATGGTCTTGTGCGAGGTGTTGGTGCCACTCACAGGGTCGTTCGGGGCCTGTTTGAGCTTTTCACCCACTAACGCCATATTTTAAAGGCTAAAATTATAAATATTCAAGTTATCATCGTATTCTGAAACTGGGAGTGTCGTGGTCGCGCGGTCAGTTCCTTCGAGTTGAATGGGTCCCGTGGGAGCTGTTGGTGCCACCCACGAGGCCGTAGAGGGGATATTTCGGGCTTTTACCTTTAAACGCCATGTTTTTAAGCCTAAGTCTAGAAATATTCAAATTATCATCGTATTCTCAAACCAGGAGTCACGTGGCTTCACGATCAGTGACGACGAGTTACATTGGTTCCGTGGAAGGTGTTGGGGCCGCCCACGGGGTCGTAGGGTGGCTATTTCGGGTTTTTCCCTTTAAATGCCATATTTTAAATCCTAAATCTAGAAATATTCAAATTATCTTCGTATTCTCAAATCGGGAGTCCCGTGGCTACGCGGTAAGCGACTACGAGTTCATTAGTCCCGTGTGAGGTGTTGGTACCGCCCACGGGCCGTTCGACGGATGTTTTTGATTTTCACCCTCTAACACCATGTTTTTAAGCATAAGTCCTCATATTTTAAAATTATCATCATATTCTAATATCGGGAGTTTCGTGATCGCGCGGTAAGTTCCTAGGAGTTATATTGGTCCCGTGCGTGGTGTTGGTGCCACTCATAGGGCCGTTCGAGGGTTGTTTTGGGTTTTCACCCACTAACGCCATGTTTTGCCAAAGTCTCAGCCAAAGTTTAGAAATATGAAAATTATCATCCTATTCTCAAACCGGTGGTCCCGTGATCACACAGTTAGTTCCTACGAGTTACATTGGTCTCGTGTGTGGTGTTGGTGCCACTCGCAGGGCCGTTCAGGGGATATTTTGGGTTTTCACCCACTAAAACCATGTTTTTAAGCCTAAGTCCAAAAATATGCAAATTATCATTGTATTCTCAAATCGAGGGTCCTGTGATCACGCGATCAGTTCCTACGAGTTAAATTGGTCCCATACTAGGTGTTGGTGCCACTCACGGTGTCGTTCAGGGGCTGTTTCGACTTTTCACCCACTAATTCCATTTTTTTAAGCCTAAGTCTAGAAATATGTAATTAATCACCGTATTCACAAATCGGGGGTCTCGCGGCTGCGCAGTCAGTTTCTATGAGTTACATCGATCCCGTGGGAGGTGTTGGTGCCACCCACGGGGCCGTAGGGGGCTTTTTTGGGGTTTTACGGTTAAACGCCAAGTTTTTAAGCCTAAGTCTAGAAATATTCAAATTATCATCCTATTTTCAAATCGGGAGTCCTGTGGCTGCGCGGTCAGTTCTTATGAGATACATTAGTCCCGTGGGAGGTGTTGGTGCCTCCCACGGGGCTGTTCGGGGGATGTTTTGGGTTTTCACCCTCTAACGCCATGTTTTTAAGCCTATATCCTCGTATTTTTAAATTATCATCGTATTATCAAATCGGGAGTTCCGTGATCGCGCGGTCAACTTCTATGAGTTACATTGGTCCTGTGCACGGTATTAGTGCCATTCACCCACTAACGCCATGTTTTGTTTACTTATTACATTTTTAAATTATCGTCGTTTTCTGAAAATCGAAGTCCCGCGATCGCGATGTAAGTTCCTACGAGTTACATTGGTCCCATACGAGGTGTTGGTCTCACTCATAGGGTCGTTCGAGGGTTGTTTCGGGTTTTCACCCACTAACGTCATGTTTTGCCTAAGTCTAAGCCTAAGTTTAGAAATATGAAAATTATCATCCTATTCTTAAACAGGGAGTCCCGTGATCGCATAATTCGTTTCGACGAGTTACATTGGTCCCATGCGGGGTGTTAGTGCCTCCCACTGAGCCGTTCGGGGGCTGTTTTGAGTTCTCACCCTCTAGCATCATATTTTTAAGCCTAAGTCCTCATAATTTAAAATTATCACCGTCTTCACAAACCGGGAGTCCCGTGGCAGCGTGGTCAGTTCCTACGAGTTACATTGGTCCCAGGGGAGGTGTTGGTATCACTCACGGGTGCTGTTTCGGGTTTTCACCAACTAACGCCATGTTTTTATGCCTAATTCCATAAATAAGAAAATTATCATCGTATTCTCAAATCGGGGGTCTTGTGATCGCGCGATCAGTTCCTACGAGTTACATTTGCCCCCTACGACGTGTTGGTGGCTCTTACGGGGCCATTCAGTGGCTATTTTGACTTTTCACCCACTAACGTTGTGTTTTAAAGCATAAGTCTAGAAATATGTAAATTATGATTGTATTTACAAACCGGATGTCCCGTTGCTGCGCAATCAGTTCCTACGAGTTGAATTGGTCCCGTGGGAGGTGTTGGTGCCACCCACGGGGTCGTAGAGGGCTGTTTCAGGTTTTTAACCTTAAACTCCATGTTTTTAAGCCTAAGTCTAGAAATTTTCAAATTACCATCGTATTTTTAAATCGGGAGTCCCATGGTTGCACGATCTGTTCGCATGAGTTACATTGGTCCGGTAGGAGGTTTTGGTGCCTCCCACGGGGTCGTTCAGGGGCTGTTTTGGGTGTTCAACCTCTAACGCCAGGTTTTTAAGCCTAAGACCTCGTATTTTCAAATTAGCATCGTAATCTCAAATCGAGAGCACCGTGGTTGCATGATCAGTTCCTACGAGTTACATTGGTCCCATGGGAGGTGTTGGTATCTTCTACGGGGCCGTTCGGGGGCTGTTTTGTGCTTTCACCCTCTAACGCCAGGTTCTTAAGCATAAGTCCTCATATTTTCAAATTCTCATCATATTTTAAATCCGAGAGTCCCGTGATCACATGATTAGTTCCTACGAGTTATGTTGGTCCCGTGCGTGGTGTTGGAGCCACTCACGCGTCCGTTCGGTGGTTGTTTCGGGTTATCACCCTCTAACGCCATGTTTTGTCAAAGTCTTGATATTTTTAAATTATCGTCGTATTCTAAAATCGGGAGTCTCGTAATCGCGCCGTCAGTTCCTATGAGTTACATTGGTCTCGTGGGAGGTGTTTCTGCCTACCACAGGGCTGTTCGGGGGCTTTTATGATTTTTTACCCTCTAACGTCATGTTTTTAAAACTAAGTCCTTATATTTTTAAATTATCGTCGGATTCTCAAACCGGGTGTCCCATGATCGCGCGATCAGTTCCTATGAGTTAAATTGGTCCGGTGCTTGGTGTTGGTGCCACACAAGGGGCCGTTCAGGGACAGTTTCGGGCTTTCATCCACTAACGCCATGTTTGGGTAAGTCCTCATAGTTTTAAATTATCATCGTATTCTCAAAATGGGAGTCCCTTGATCGCGCTGTAAGTTCCTATGAGTTACATTGGTCTCGTACGAGGTGTTATTGCCACGCACAGGGTCGTTCAGGGCCTGTTTGGGCTTTCCACCAACTAATGCCATGTTTTTAAGCCTAAGTCTAGAAATATGCAAGTTATCGTCGTATTCTCAAATCGGGAGTGTCGTGACTACGCGGTTAGTTCCTTCGAGTTACATGGGTCCCGTGGGAGGTGTTGGTACCACCCACGGGGCCGTAGAGGGGTTGTTTTGGGTTTTTACCTTTAAACGTGATGTTTTAAGCCTAACTCTATAAATATTAAAACTGTCATCATATTCTCAAATAGGGAGTCACGTGGTTGCACGATCACTGACGATGAGTTACATTGGTCCCTTGGGAGGTGTCGGGGCCTCCCACGGGGCTGTTCGGGGGCAGTTTCAGGTTTTTATCCTCTAACACCGTGTTTTTAAGCCTAAGTCCTCATATTTACAAATTCTCATCGTATTCTCAAATCAGGAGTTCCGTGATCGCGCGGTCAATTTCTACGAGTAACATTGGTGCCGTGCATGGTATTGGAGCCACTCACGGGGCTATTTCGGGTTTTTCACCCACTAACGCCATGTTTTTCGTAAGTACTGATATTTTAAAATTATCATCGTCTTCAAAAACCGGGAGTCCCGTGATCGCACGATAAGTTTCTATGAGTTACATTGATCCCGTGCGAGGTGTTGATGCCACTCACGAGGCTGATCGGGGGATGTTTCAGCTCTTCACCCACTAACGCCATGTTTTTAATCCTATGTCTAGAAATATTCAAATTCTCATCGTATTCTCAAACAGGGAGTCCCGTGGTTGCGCGGTCATTTCCTACGAGTTACCTTGGCCCCATGGGATGTGTTGGTGCCACCCATGGGGCCGTATAGGGGCTTTTTCAGATTTTTACCTTTAATCGCCATGTTTTAAGCCTATGTCTAGAAATATACCAATTATCGTCGTATTCTCAAACCGGGGGTCCTGTGATCGCGCGATCACTTACAACAAGTTACATTGGCCCCTTTATAAGTGTTAGTGCTACGAGTAACATTGGTGCCGTGCATGGTATTGGTGCTACTCAGGGGGCTATTTCGGGTTTTCACCCCCTAACGCCGTGTTTTTCGTAAGTCCTGATATTTTTAAATTATCATTGTATTCCAAAACCAGGAGTCCCGTGATCGCACGGTAAGTTTCTATGTGTTACATTGATCCCGTGCGAGGTGTTAGTGCCACTCACGAGGTCGATCGGGGGATGTTTTAGCTCTTCACCCACTAACGCCATGTTTTTAATCCTATGTCTTGAAATATTCAAATTTTCATCGTATTCTCAAACAGGGAGTCCCGTGGCTGCGCGGTCATTTCCTACGAGTTACCTTGGTCCCGTGGTATGTGTTGGTGCCACCCATGGGGCAGTACAGGGTCTTTTTCGGATTTTTACCTATAAACGCCATGTTTTAAGCCTAATTATAGAAATATACCAATTATCGTCATATTCTCAAACCGGGGGTCCCGTGATCGCGCGGTCACTTCCAACGAGTTACATTGGTCCCTTGATAGGTCTTAGTGCCACTCAGGGGGCCGTTCGGGGACAGTTTCGTGTTTTCACCCACTAACGCCATGTTACGCTAAGTCCTCATATTTTTAAATTGTCATCGTATTCTCAAAATGGGAGTCCCATGATCGCGTTGTAAGTTCCTACGAGTTACATTGGTCTCGTGCGAGGTGTTGGTGCCACTCGCAGGGTCGTTCGAGGCCTGTTTCGGCTTTTCACCAACTAACGCCATGTTTTTAAGCCTAAGACTTGAAATATGCAAGTTATCATCGTATTGTCAAACTGGGAGTGTCATGGCTGAGCGGTTAGTTCCTACGAGTTACATGGGTCCCGTGGGGGGTCTTGGTGCCACCCACGAGGCCGTAGAGGGTCTATTTCGGGTTTTTACCATTAAACGCCATGTTTTTAAGCCTCATTATATAAATATCCAAATTATCATCGTATTCTCAAACCGAGAGTCATGTGGATGCACGATCAGTGATGACGAGTTACATTGGTACCGTAGGAGGTGTTAGTGCCTCCCACGGGGCTGTTCGGGGGTAGTTTCGGCTTTTTATCCACTAACACCGTGTTTTTAAGCCTAAGTCCACATATTTGCAAATTGTCATCATATTCTCAAACTGGGAGTCCCGTGATCGCGCGGTCAATTTCTACGAGTAACATTGGTGCTGTACGTGGTGTTGGTGCCACTCACGAGGCCGTTTGGAGGCTGTTTTGGGTTTTCACCCACTAACACCATGTTTTTCGTAAGTCTCGATATTTTTAAATTATCATCGTATTCTAAAACTGGGAGTCCCGTGCGAGGTGTTGGTGCCACTCAAGAGGCCGATATGGGGATTTTCAACTTTTCACCCACTAACGCCATGTTTTTAATCTTATGTCTAGAAATATTCAAATTCTCATTGTATTCTCAAACAGGGACTCTCATTGTATTCTCATTGAATATTTCTAGACTTAGGCTTAAAAACATGGCATTTAAAGGTAAAAACCCAAAGCAACACCTCTACGGCCTCGTGGGTGGTGTTCGTACCACCCACGAGGCCGTAGAGGTGCTGCTTTGGGTTTTTACCTTTAAACGCCATGTTTTTAAGCCTAAGTCTAGAAATATTCAAATTATCGTCGAATTCTCAAATCGGGAGTCAGGTGGTTACACGATCAGTGACGACGAGTTACATTAGTCCCGTGGGAGGTGTTGGTGCCTCCCACGGGGCTGTTCGAGGGCAGTTTCTGGTTTTCATCCTCTAACACCGTGTTTTTAACCCTAAGTCCTCACATTTGCAAATTCTCATCGTATTATCAAACTAGGAGTCTCGTGATCGCGCGGTCAATTTCTACGAGTAACATTGCTGCCGTGCATGGTGTTGGTGCCACTCACGGGGACATTTGGGTTTTCACCCACTAACGCCATGTTTTTCATAAGTCCCGATATTTTTAAATTATCGTCGTTTTCTAAAACCGGGAGTCCCATGATCACACGATAAGTTTTTATGAGTTTTATTGGTCCCGTGCGAGGTGTTGGTGCTACTCACGAAGCCGATCTAGGGTGTTTTGACTTTTCACCCACTAAAGTCATGTTTTTAATCCCATGTCTAGAACTATTCAAATTCTCATCGTATTCTCAAACAGGGAGTCCCGTGGCTGCGCGGTCAGTTCCGACGAGTTACCTTGGTCCCGTGGGATGTGTTGGTACCACCCATGGGGACGTACAAGGTCTTTTTCGGAATTTTACCTTTAAACGCCATGTTTTAAGCCTACGTCTAGAAACATACCAATTATTTCCGTATTCTCAAATCGAGGGTCCGTGATCGCGCTATCACTTCCAACGAGTTACATTGGTCCCTTGATAGGTGTTAGTGCCACTCAGGGGGGCGTTCGGGGATAATTTCGTGTTTTCACCCACTAACGCCATGTTTCGCTAAGTCCTCATATTTTTAAATTGTCGCAGTATTCTCAAAATGTTCATCCCATGATCGCGCTGTAAGTTCCTACGAGTTACATTGGTCTCCTCCAAGGTGTTGGTGCCACTCACAGGGTAGTTCAAGGCCAGTTTTGGCTTTTCACCCACTCACGCCATGTTTTTAAGCCTATATCTAGAAATATGCAAGTTATCGTCGTATTTTCGAATCGGGAGTGTCGTGGATGCGTGGTTAGTTCCTTCGAGATACATGGGTCCCGTGGGAGGTGTTGGTGCCACCCATGACGCCGTATAGGGGCTATTTTGGGTTTTTACCTTTAAACGTCATGTTTTTAAGCCTAGGTCTAGAAATATTCAAATTACCGTCGTACTCTCAAATCTGGAGTCACGTGGCTGCACGATCAATGACGACGAGTTACATTGGTCCCGTGGGAGGTGTTGGTGCCTCCCACGGGGCTGTTCATGGGCAGTTTCAGGTTTTCATCCTCTAACACCGTGTTTTGAAGCCTAAGTCTTCATATTTGCAAATTCTCATCGTATTCTCAAACCGAGAGTCCCGTGATTTCGCGGTTAATTTCTGCAAGTAACATTGGTGCCGTGTGTGGTGTTGGTGCCACTCATAGGGCTGTTTGGGCGCCGTGTCGGGTTTTCACCCACTAACGCCATATTTTTCGTAAGTCCCGATATTTTAAAATTATCGTCGTATTCTAAAACCGAGAGTCCCGTGATAGCAAAGTAAGTTTCTATGAGTTACATTGGTCCCATGCGAGGTGTTAGTGCCACTCAGGAGGCCGATCGGGGGATGTTTCGTCTTTTCACCCACTAACGCCATGTTTTTAATCCTATGTCTAGAAATATTCAAATTCTCATCGTATTCTCAAAAAGGAAGTCCCGTGGCTGTGCGGTCAGTTCCTACGAGTTACCTTGGTCCCATGGGATGTGTTGGTGCCACCCATGAGGCCGTACAGGTGCTTTTTTGGATTTTTACCTTTAAACGCCATGTTTTAAGCCTGATTATTGAAATATGCCAATTATCGTCATATTCTCAAATCGGGGGTCCCATGATCGCGCGGTCACTTCCAACGAGTTACATTGGTCCCTTGATAGGTGTTAATGCCACTCAGGGGGCCGTTCGGGGACAATTTTGTGTTTTCACCCACTAATGCCATGTTACGCTAAGTCCTCATATTTTTAAACTATCATCGTATTCTCAAAATAGGAGTCCCATGATCACGCTGTAAGTTCCTACGAGTTACATTGGTGTCGTGCGAGGTATTGGTGCCACTCACAGGGTCGTTCGAGGCCTGTTTCGAATTTTCACCCGCTAACGCCATATTTTTTAAGTCTAAGTCTAGAAATATGCAAGTTATCGTCGTATTGTCAAACCGGGAGTGTCGTGGCTGCGGGTTAGTTCCTTCGAGTTACATGGGTCCCGTGGGAGGTGTTGGTGCCACCCATGAGGCCGTAGAGGGTCTGTTTTGGGTTTTTACCTTTAAACGCCATGTTTTTAAGCCTAAGTCTAGAAATATTCAAATTATCATCGTATTCTCAAACCGGGAGTCACTTGGCTGTACGATCAGTGATGACGAGTTACATTGGTACCGTGGGAGGTGTTGGTGCCTCCCACGGGGCTGTTCGGGGGTAGTTTCGGCTTTTTATCCTTTAACACCGTGTTTTTAAGCCTAAGTCAACATATTTGCAAATTCTCATCATATTCTCAAACCGGGAGTCCCGTGATCGTGCGGTCAATTTCTACGAGTAACATTGGTCCCGTACGTGGTGTTGGTGCCACTCACGGGGCTATTTGGAGGATGTTTTTGGTTTTCACCCACTAACGCCATATTTTTCGTAAGTCCCGATATTTTTAAATTATCATCGTATTCTAAAACTGGGAGTCCCGTGATCGCACGGTTAGTTTCTATTAGTTACATTGGTTCCGTGCGAGGTGTTGGTGCCACTCAAGAGGCCGATATGGGGATGTTTTTACTTTTCACCCACTAACGCCATGTTTTTAATCCTATGTCTAGAAATATTCAAATTCTCATTGTATTCTCAAACAGGGAGTCCCGTGGTTGCACAGTCAGTTCCTATGAGTTGGCTTGGTCCCATGGGATGTGTTGGTGCCACCCACGGGGCCGTACAGGGGATTTTTTGGATTTTACCTTTAAACGCCATGTTTTGAGCCTAAGTCTAGAAATATACCAATTATCCTCGTATTCTCAAACCGGGGTTCCCGTGATCACGCGGTCACTTCGAACGAGTTACATTGTTCCCTCGATAGGTGTTAGTGCCACTCTGGGGGAGTTCGAGGATAGTTTCGTGTTTTCACCCACTAACGCAATGTTTCGCTAAGTACTCATATTTTTAAATTATCGCAGTGTTCTCAAAATGTGCATCCCATGATCGCGCTGTAAGTTCCTACGAGTTACATTGGTCTCGTCTGAAGTGTTGGTGCCACTCACAGGTCGTTCGAGTCCTGTTTCGGCTTTGCAGCCACTAACGCCATGATTTTACGCCTAAGTCTAAAAATATGAAAGCTACTGTCGTATTCTCAAACCGGGAGTGTCGTGGCTGTGCGGTTAGTTCCTTCGAGTTACATGGGTCCCATGGGAGGTGTTGGTGCCACCCACGAGGCCGTAGAGGTGCTGCTTTGGGTTTTTACCTTTAAACGCCATGTTTTTAAGCCTAAGTCTATAAATATTCAAATTATCGTCGAATTCTCAAACCAGGAGTCACGTGGTTACACGATCAGTGACGAGGAGTTACATTGGTCCTGTGGGAGGTGTTGGTGCCTCCTACGGGGCTGTTCGGGGGCAGTTTCTAGTTTTCATCCTCTAACACCGTGTTTTTACCCTAAGTCCTCATATTTGCAAATTCTCATCGTATTCTCAAGCTGGGAGTCCCGTGATCACGCAGTCAATTTCTACGAGTAACATTGGTGTCGTGCATGGTGTTGGTGCCACTCACGGGGCCATTTGGGGGCTATTTCGGGTTTTCACCCACTAACGCCATGTTTTTCATAAGTCCCGATATTTTTAAATTATCGTCGTTTTCTAAAACCGGGAGTCCCGTGATCACACGATAAGTTTCTATGAGTTTCATTAGTCCCGTGCAAGGTGTAGGTGCTACTCACGAGGCCGATCTTTTGATGTTTCGACTTTTCACCCACTAACATCATGTTTTTAATCCTATGTCTAGAAATATTCAAATTCTCATCGTATTCTCAAACAGGGAGTCCCGTGGGATGTGTTGGTGCCACCCATGAGGACGTACAGGGTCTTTTTTGGATTTTTACCTTTAAACGCCATGTTTTAAGCCTACGGCTAGAAATATACCAATTATTACCGTATTCTCAAATCGAGGGTCCCGTGATCACGTTGTCACTTCCACCGATTAACATTGGTCCCTTGATAGGTGTTAGTGCCACTCAGGGATGTTTCGCTAAGTCCTCGTATTTTTAAATTATCGCAGTAATCTCAAAATGTGCGTCCCATGATCGCACTGTCAGCTCCTACGAGTCACATTGGTCTCGTCCGAGGTGTTGGTTCCACTCATAGGGTCGTTCAAGGCCAGTTTTGGCTTTTCACCCACTAACGCCATGTTTTTAAGCCCATGTCTAGAAATATTCAAGTTATCATCGTATTTTCAAATTGAGAGTGTCGTGGATGCGTGCTTAGTTCCTTCGAGATACATGGGTCACGTGGGAGGTGTTGGTGCCACCCATGAGGCCGTATAGGGGCTATTTTGGGTTTTTACCTTTAAACGCCATGTTTCTAAGCCTAAGTCTAGAAATATTCAAATTATCATCGAATTCTCAAACCGGGAGTCACGTGGTTACACGATCAGTGATGACGAGTTACATTGGTCACGTGGGAGGTGTTGGTGCCTCCCACGGGGCTGTTCAGGGGTAGGTCGTGTTTTCATCCTCTAACACCGTGTTTTTAACCCTAAGTCCTCATATTTGTAAATTCTCATCGTATTATCAAACTGGGAGTCTCGTGATCGCGCGGTCAATTTCTACGAGTAACATTGCTGCCGTGCATGGTGTTGGTGCCACTCACGGGGCCATTTGGGGGTTGTTTTGGGTTTTCACCCACTAACGCCATGTTTTTCATAAGTCCCGATATTTTTAAATTATCGTCATTTTCTAAAACCGGGAGTCCCGTGATCACACGATAAGTTTCTATGAGTTTTATTGGTCCCGTGCGATGTGTTGGTGCTACTCACGAAGCCGATCTGGGGATGTTTTGACTTTTCACCCACTAACGTCATGTTTTTAATCCTATGTCTAGAAATATTCAAAATTTCATCGTATTCTCAAACAGGGAGTCCCGTGGCTACGCGGTCAGTTCCTACAAGTTACCTTGGTCCCGTGGGATGTGTTGGTGCCACCCATGGGGACGTACAAGGTCTTTTTTCTAAATTTTACCTTTAAACGCCATGTTTTAAGCCTACGTCTAGAAATATACAAATTATTTCCGTATTCTCAAATCGAGGGTCCCGTGATCGCGCTGTCACTTCCAATGAGTTACATTGGTCCCTTGATAGGTGTTAGTGCCACTCAGGGGGGCGTTCGGGGATAATTTCGTGTTTTCACCCACTAACGCCATGTTTCGCTAAGTCCTCATATTTTTAAATTATCGCAGTATTTTCAAAATGTGCGTCCCATGATCGCGTTGTAAGTTCCTACGAGTTACATTGGTCTCGTCCAAGGTGTTGGTGCCACTCACAGGGTCGTTCAAGGCCAGTTTTGGCTTTTCACCCACTCACGCCATGTTTTTAAGCCTATGTCTAGAAATATGCAAGTTATCGTCGTATTTTCAAATCGGGAGTGTCGTGGATGCGTGGTTAGTTCCTTCGAGATACATGGGTCCCGTGGGAGGTGTTGGTTCCACCCATGACGCCGTATAGGGGCTATTTTGGGTTTTTACCTTTAAACGTCATGTTTTTAAGCCTAAGTCTAGAAATATTCAAATTACCGTCGT
Organism: Sambucus nigra; assembly: GCA_949130495.1. Taxonomy (NCBI): domain Eukaryota; kingdom Viridiplantae; phylum Streptophyta; class Magnoliopsida; order Dipsacales; family Adoxaceae; genus Sambucus; species Sambucus nigra. Next base: position 349,812,270 of record OX422222.1, on the reverse strand, counting down.
ACTCTCAAATCGGGAGTCACGTGGCTGCACGATCAATGACGACGAGTTACATTGGTCCCGTGGGAGGTGTTGGTGCCTCCCACGGGGCTATTCATGGGCAGTTTCAGGTTTTCATCCTCTAACACCGTGTTTTGAAGCCTAAGTCCTCATATTTGCAAATTCTCATCATATTCTAAAATCGAGAGTCCCGTGATTTCGCGGTCAATTTCTACAAGTAACATTGGTGCCGTGTGTGGTGTTGGTGCCACTCATAGGGCTGTTTGGGCGTCGTCTCGGGTTTTCACCCACTAACGCCATATTTTTTGTAAGTCCCGATATTTTAAAATTATCATCGTATTCTAAAACTGAGAGTCCCGGGATAGCAAAGTAAGTTTCTATGAGTTACATTGGTCCCGTGCGAGGTGTTGGTGCCACTCAGGAGGCCGATCGGGGGATGTTTCATCTTTTCACCCACTAACGCCATGATTTTAATCCTATGTCTAGAAATATTCAAATTCTCATCGTATTCTCAAAAAGGGAGTCCCGTAGCTGTGCGGTCAGTTCCTACGAGTTACCTTGGTCCCGCGGGTTGTGTTGGTGCCACCCATGGGGCCGTACAGGTGCTTTTTTGGATTTTTACCTTTAAACGCCATGTTTTAAGCCTAATTATTGAAATATGCCAATTATCGTCATATTCTCAAATCGGGGGTCCCATGATCGCGCGGTCACTTCCAACGAGTTACATTGGTCCCTTGATAGGTGTTAATGCCACTCAGGGGGCTGTTCGGGGACAATTTTGTGTTTTCACCCACTAATGCCATGTTATGCTAAGTTCTCATATTTTTAAACTATCATTGTATTCTCAAAATAGGAGTCCCATGATCACGCTGTAAGTTCTTACGAGTTACATTGGTATCGTGCGAGGTATTGGTGCCACTCACAGGGTCGTTCGAGGCCTGTTTCGAATTTTCATCCGCTAACGCCATATTTTTGAAGTCTAAGTCTAGAAATATGCAAGTTATCGTCGTATTGTCAAACCGGGAGTGTCGTGGCTGCGGCTTAGTTCCTTCGAGTTACATGGGTCTCGTGGGAGGTGTTGGTGCCACCCATGAGGCCGTAGAGGGTCTGTTTTGGGTTTTTACCTTTAAACGCCATGTTTTTAAGCCGAAGTCTAGAAATATTCATATTATCATCGTATTCTCAAACCGGGAGTCACGTGGCTGCACGATCAGTGATGACGAGTTACATTGGTACCGTGGGAGGTGTTGGTGCCTCCCACGGGGCTGTTCGGTGGTAGTTTCGGCTTTTTATCCTCTAACACCGTGTTTCTAAGCCTAAGTCAACATATTTGCAAATTCTCATCATATTCTCAAACCGGGAGTCCCGTGATCGCGCGGTCAATTTCTACAAGTAACATTGGTCCCGTACGTCGTGTTGGTGCCACTCACGGGGCCGTTTGGAGGCTGTTTTGGGTTTTCACCCACTAACGCCATGTTTTTCTTAAGTCCCGATATTTTTAAATTATCATCGTATTCTAAAACTGGGAGTCCCGTGATCATACGGTTAGTTTCTATTAGTTACATTGGTTCCGTGCGAGGTGTTGGTGCCACTCAAGAGGCCGATATGGGGATGTTTTTACTTTTCACCCACTAACGCCATGTTTTTAATCCTATGTCTAGAAATATTCAAATTATCATTGTATTCTCAAACAGGGAGTCCCGTGGCTGCGCAATCAGTTCCTATGAGTTACCTTGGTCCCATGGGATGTGTTGGTGCCACCCACGGGGCCGTACAGGGGCTTTTTTGGATTTTACCTTTAAACGCCATGTTTTAAGCCTAAGTCTAAAAATATACCAATTATCCTCGTATTCTCAAACCGGGGCTCCCGTGATCACGCGGTCCCTTGCAACGAGTTACATTGTTCCCTCGATAGGTGTAGTGCCACTCTGGGGGCGTTCGAGGATAGTTTCGTGTTTTCACCCACTAACGCAATGTTTCGCTAAGTACTCATATTTTTAAATTATCGCAGTGTTCTCAAAATGTGCACCCCATGTTCGGGCTGTAAGTTCCTACGAGTTACATTGGTCTCGTCTGAAGTGTTGGTGCCACTCACTGGTCGTTCGAGGCCTGTTTCGTCTTTTCAGCCACTAACGCCATGTTTTTACGCCTAAGTCTAGAAATATGAAAGCTATCGTCGTATTCTCAAACCGGGAGTGTCGTGGATGCGCGGTTAGTTCCTTCGAGTTACATGGGTCCCATGGGAGGTGTTGGTGCCACCCACGAGGCCATAGAGGTGCTGCTTTGGGTTTTTACCTTTAAACGCCATGTTTTTAAGCCTAAGTCTAGAAATATTCAAATTATCGTCGAATTCTCAAACCGGGAGTCACATGGTTACACGATCAGTGACAACGAGTTACATTGGTCCCGTGGGAGGTGTTGGTGCCTCCCACGGGGCTGTTCGGGGGCAGTTTCTGGTTTTCATCCTCTAACACCGTGTTTTTACCCTAAGTCCTCGTATTTGCAAATTCTCATCGTATTCTCAAGCTTGGAGTCCCGTGATCGCGCGGTCAATTTCTACGAGTAACATTGGTGTCGTGCATGGTGTTGGTGCCACTCACGGGGCCATTAGGGGGCTATTTTGGGTTTTCACCCACTAACGCCATGTTTTTCATAAGTCTCGATATTTTTAAATTATCGTCGTTTTCTAAAATCGGGAGTCCCGTGATCACACGATAAGTTTCTATGTGTTTCATTGGTCCCGTGCGAGGTGTTGGTGCTACTCACGAGGCCGATCTTTTGATGTTTCGACTTTTCACCCACTAACGTCATGTTTTAATCCTATGTCTAGAAATATTCAAATTCTCATCGTATTCTCAAACAGGGAGTCCCGTTGGATGTATTGGTGCCACCCATGGGGACGTACAGGGTCTTTTTTGGATTTTTACCTTTAAACGCCATGTTTTAAGCCTATGGCTAGAAATATACCAATTATTGCCGTATTCTCAAATCGAGGGTCCCGTGATCGCGTTGTCACTTCCAACGAGTAACATTGGTCCCTTGAGAGGTGTTAGTGCCACTCAGGGGGCGTTCGGGGATAATTTCGTGTTTTCACCCACTAACGCCATGTTTCTCTAAGTCCTCTTATTTTTAAATTATCGCAGTATTCTCAAAATATGCATCCCATGATCGCACTGTCAGTTCCTACGAGTTACATTGGTCTCGTCCGAGGTGTTGGTTCCACTCATAGGGTCATTCAAGGCCAGTTTTGGCTTTTCACCCACTAACGCCATGTTTTTAAGCCTATGTCTAGAAATATTCAAGTTATCGTCGTATTTTCAAATCGAGAGTGTCGTGGATGCGTGCTTAGTTCCTTCGAGGTACGTGGGTCCCTTGGGAGGTGTTGGTGCCACCCATGAGGCCGTATAGGGGCTATTTTGGGTTTTTACCTTTAAACGCCATGTTTTTAAGCCTAAGTCTAGAAATATTTAAATTACCGTCGTACTCTCAAATCGGGAGTCACGTGGCTTCACGATCAATGACGACGAGTTACATTGGTCCCGTGGGAGGTGTTGGTGCCTCCCACGGGGCTGTTCATGGGCAGTTTCGGGTTTTCATCCTCTAACACCGTGTTTTGAAGCCTAAGTCCTAATATTTGCAAATTCTCATCGTATTCTCAAACCGAGAGTCCTGTGATATCGCGGTCAATTTCTACAAGTAACATTGGTGCCGTGTGTGGTGTTGGTGCCACTCATAGGGCTGTTTGGGCCCCGTCTCGGGTTTTCACCCACTAACGCCATATTTTTCGTAAGTCCCCATATTTTAAAATTATCGTCGTATTCTAAAACCGAGAGTCCCGTGATAGCAAAGTAAGTTTCTATGCGTTGCATTGGTCCCGTATGAGGTGTTGGTGCCACTCAGGAGGCCGATCGGGGGATGTTTCGCCTTTTCACCCACTAATGCCATGTTTTTAATCCTATGTCTAGAAATATTCAAATTCTCATCGTATTCTCAAAAAGGGAGTCCCGTGGTTGTGCGGTCTGTTCCTATGAGTTACCTTGGTCCCGTGGGATGTGTTGGTGCCAGCAATGGGGCCGTACAGGTGCTTTTTCGAATTTTTACCTTTAAACGCCATGCTTTAATCCTAATTATTGAAATATGCCAATTATCGTCATATTCTCAAATCGGGGGTCCCGTGATCGCGCGGTCACTTCCAACGAGTTACATTTGTCCCTTGATAGGTGTTAGTGCCACTCAGGGGACGTTCGGGGATAGTGTCTTGTTTTCACCCACTAACGCCATGTTACGCTAAGTCCTCATATTTTTAAACTATCATCGTATTCTCAAAATAGGAGTCCCATGATCGCACTGTAAGTTCCTAAGAGTTACATTGGTCTCGTACAAGGTGTTGGTGCCACTCACAGGGTCGTTCGAGGCCTGTTTAGAATTTTCACCCACTAACGCCATGTTTTTTAGTCTAAGTCTATAAATATGCAAGTTATCGTCGTATTGTCAAATCAGGAGTGTCGTGGCTGCGGGAGTGTCGTATCGCCTAAATAATGTAGTGTGCAAATAAGGATGTTTTCAAAAACTCTTTTCTCGCCAAACCAACTACCTCTATGAGGATCTTGGTAGATCCCTGGGTTAGTCAACGCTCGTTCACCATTTGTAGTTGTTGCCTCAGCATGTTTAACATCAAATGATGTTGATGCTTTAGACTTACCCTTTGTCTTCATGACCTGTTGCGTCCTTCTCCCCCCCCCCCCCCCAGCTAAGAGGTAATCACATTTCACTACTCTTTTAGGCGGTGACTAGTTATAATATGGAAGTTTTTCCCCGAACAGAGTTTTTCTAGGAACATGTGTTAAGAAGGGTAAATCTTCATCAGGCATGTTGGATTGGTTATGCATTATGAAGTCTATGATATAAGTTAGTATACCTAGTTATGTGGAGGAATACCCAAGTTAGACCATATATTTATATGGAAAAATATGGAGAAATACCCAAATAATAACAAAATGTTATCGGAAATGTTGCCACCAAAATACCAACTGGTTGTAAAGTAATAATTACAAAGGAAGTATGTGGTCAAATCATATTTGATGTTTTACTGTTCAAGCACGTGGGTGCCATTATTGTGCATTATGACACACATCGAGTTCAATATAGTGTGTCATAACTGTTCAAGCACGCGAGTGATTATTGTGTATTATGACACACATATAGTTCAATGTAGTGTGTCATAACTGTTCAAGCATGCGGGCGTCTTTACTGTTCAAGAACGCGGGAGCCATTATTCTGCATTATGATGATTCCCAATGTTGGACTGCATTATTCGAGTCCTTTATCTTTCCAAGAACATGGGCTTTGTTATTATGCACCAGACTTTGAAATTTTAACCTGGCAAGGACATGGGTACTGTTCAGTCACATGCAAGCCTTAAACTGTCATCAATAAACTAAATGGTTGGAAGTAGTTGCACTCCATCCTATAAATACTAGTATCGTAAGAGAGAAACAACTTGTATCGAAAACATCAAAAAACTGAATGGCGTCAAGAGAGTGGATCATTAATGAAGACGTCCAACTAATTAACAAAGTCACGGGTAATTATTTAATCCCAGGAGTGAACTACAATCCACGCTTGAGGGTTCAAAATTCTACTTTCGATCTAGTATCACACCATTGGGGTATTTCCCCATATTCACCATAGAGACGTACTTCGAACGAGTGTCATGTAAGGTGGTATACCTTAAAAATGAAGTTCGATTTATACTACAAAGGTACAAAAACTTACGGCTTTGGGTGGAACAGTGTAAACTATAAACTGATTATTGATGACGAAGATAAAGGGGAGTGCTTTTATACGAAACATCCCCGCGGCCGAACCATCATGGATGAGGAGTACTATCTCTTTGATCTTTGCCGAAACAGTGTCTACACAGATGATCCGGAACCTCTATGATTCGATGACGATGATGTTGATATGAGTATATGACGATGTTCCCACTAAGTTTATGTTTTTTGGTTTGTGTGCAACTCTTGCATTAGGAAGTTGTTTGTGTGTAAGTTTATGGGTATTTTTAAGTCTATATTTGTTAAAATCAAGATATGTGTTACTTTATGTGTAACTTATAAGTCTGTGTGTAACTTTATATGTAACAAATAAGTCTATGTTTACGTGTAATTGTTAAGTCTATGTATATGTGTAACTATTAAGTCTATGCCTATGTTAAAGTTATTCTCACTAAAGTTAAAGGCAGATTACATATTTCTATTTTTGTAGTAAACCACGAATTATGACATAAATTCCAAAAGTATAATATGATTGAACATAATATAGAACCGTAACGTAATAAAATATTACAAAAGTTTCATTATCAAATGCGATAAAAGTCTCATGATCAATGTTTTAAATAGAGAAGATATAACGGTGGCTTAGTTCGTATAGAGCTTGTTGTAAGCTCATGCCTTTGCAAACCCATCCTCTATAATCCCCATGAAGATATGTGATAGTCCATGATCGGCCTCAAACATCAAAAATAGTCACAACCTATCAGTTTCGTTCAAATCCATTGACTTCAAACAATCAATAATCTCTTACCACTTCACATGCTCTAGGGCATTCAAGATGGCATCAGAAGCCATAGAGGCTGCTATAACCCGAGAAGATTCATCAATTGAGGCCAGTGCCCGTGAACTCTTCTCTAAGACATTACCTCGCTTACGTCTTGGCTTCGGCTCTACAGTGGGTCTTGGTAATCGTCCACTAGCTTTACGTTTCCAAAATTAAGGTGACGTGTTAAGAGATTCAGTTTTAGGAGAGTCATTATCGTTTAAGTCAACAAAGTCTTCCTCCATATCTATGTCAACTAGTCCTGAAAAGAGCATAAATATTTGTTTAGCAATTTGCCTTGTGTATTAATTTTGGCAATTACAAACAATATAAAAAATATTTACCTTCCACTGATGGAAAGTAATCACCACTAGACTGCGAGTTGGATCCATTTGCGGTGTCATTCCCATAAATAGTGGCTAGCTCTTCATAATAAAGACAGCTTTTTCCCTTCAACTTGGCAGCATCCGACTTATCCTGCATAGATTTTACACATTAGCCGTTATATGGTATGCAATGCAAATGCTATAAATCAGTACCTTTACATACTTGGCCCATACGCTTGGCTCTACTGTTATGGAGGACGTGTTATGGTCGAACCCAAATCCGCTAACTTGAAGTAGCTCATATATGTCCATGTACTCTCTCTTGAGCGTCTTCAAATGTGAGCGGACATGTGCAGTACCCACGGTAACATGACAACAATTCCTAACAACATCAATCACAGTTTTCATTTGGGTGGATGTGAATCCATTATCCGCCCTTTTGGTGCCAGCAAGAACCTCATTCATCAAAGCAGAAATCAAGCATCCATCCATAGCCTCTGTCCAACGAACTTGGGTCTTCTTAACTGGTTCTTTAGCATGAGCAACATGTGTCCCGTTGTTGACCGGAGGAGTATTTTTTGGAGCGCGGAATGGAATGTTAACTCTGTTTTGGGTCATCTCTAAGAAACATCAAAATTGATCAAGTGAATCAATGAATCAAGATTGAATCAAGTGAATCAAATTTAAACCAAGTGAATCAATAAATCATTTATACAACTCGGCCCTGTGAATCATAATAGATCAGTCATACATTGATTCCAGTAAATATCAGTTATCAGTTACCAAGTAAATATCCAGTAAATATCAGTCATACATAGATCAGTTACCAAGTGAATCAATAAATAAGTCATACATAGATCAGTCATACACTGATTCCTGTAAATTAATGAATCAAGTAAATATCGATTATCCTATATATCACAGTTATCCTAGTTATCCAAGTGAAATTTGTTATGCTATATATCCAAGTGAAGTCTGCTATCCAAGTGAATTCTGCTATGCTATATATCACAGTTATCAATCATATCCAATCTTAATACATATGTGAATGAAGTCTGCTATGCACATTGTGGTAACAGTGTGAAGTCTGCTATGCTATATATCACAATGAATATATAGTGACTCAGTTGTAGTCTACTGTCAAACCATATGGTTCCTCTTTCAAGCATATCATGAAACTTTTGGCAACTACCAAAACAAGTCTATATCCAAGTGAATATCCAAGTAAATATATAGTGAATCAAATTTAAATCAAGTCAATCAATAAATCAGTTATACAACTCTGTTATGAGAATCAACTGAATCAGTGAATCAAGTAAATCATAATAGATGAGTCATACATTGATTCCAGTAAATATTAGTTATCAGTTACCAAGTAAATATCCAATAAATATCAGTTATCAGTCATACATTGATTCCAGTAAATCAATGAATCAAGTGAATCAAGTAAATATCAGTTATCCTATATATCACAGTTATCCAAGTTATCCAAGTGAAGTCTGCTATGCTATATATCACAGTTATCAGTCATACATAGATCAGTCACACATTGATTCCAGTAAATCAATGAATCAAGTGAATCAAGTAAATATCAGTTATCCTATGTATCACAGTTATCCAAGTTATCCAAGTGAAGTCTGCTATGCTATATATCCAAGTGAAGTCTGCTATCCAAGTGAAGTCTGCTATGCTATATATCACAATTATCAGTCATACATAGATCAGTCATACATTGATTCCAGTAAATCAATGAATCAAGTAAATATCGGTTATCCTAGTTATCCAAGTGAAGTCTGCTACGCTATATATCCAAGTGAAGTCTGTTATCCAAGTGAATTCTGCTATGCTATATATCACAGTTATCAGTCATATCCAATCTTAATACATATGTGAATGAAGTCTGCTATGCACAGTGTGGTCACAGTGTGAAGTCTGTTATGCTATATATCACAGTGAATATATAGTGAATCAATTGTAGTCTACTGTCAAACCATATGGTTCCTCTTTCAAGCATATCATGAAACTTTTGGCAACTACCAAAGCAAGTCTATATCCAAGTGAATATCCAAGTAAATATATAGTGAATCAAGTGAATCAAATTTAAATCAAGTGAATTAATAAATCAGTTATACATAGATCAGTCATACATTGATTCCAGTAAATCAATGAATCGGTTACAAAAGCATATCAGTTATCAAGTGAATATCCAAGTGAATATATAGTGAATATCCAATATGGTTTGAATCAGTTATCCATGTGAATATATAGTGAATAACCTATATAACACAGTAGTCCAACTAAATTGAATCAGTTAGCAAGCAAGTCTAATGTCCCCTTCACAATAGAAAATCAATATGAAATACAAAATAGTTCAAATTATCAAATCATCCCCATCACATTAACAAATACAACATGGTTCAAATTATCAAATTTTCAAAAAAATCAAAAGGCTCAAGCTGAGTTGTTCCTCTTTCTGCCCACATTTGGGTAGCCATTTCATCACTCTTCTCCGTCTAAGATACCTGTGTTGCGAACGTAATATGCTCATTGAGCATGTCATCAGGTATATTAAGGGGTGTGGGGTTCACATCATCGTCACTATCACTATCGTCATGGCACAAGTCATCCTTATCATCGGCACGTAAAAAATTATGCAGGGCACAACAAGCTAACACAATCTTAGCCTGCGTGTCAATCTCATAAAATGGTTGATGTCATAGATAAGCAAATCTTTTTTTAATAATCCGATAGTGCGCTCGACTACATTGTGCCGAGATGAATGGAAAAAACTGAATAATTCTTTACTAGTTTCGGGACGTTGCCCCTCCACGTCTTTACGATGGTCACATGTCTTGCTATACGGTGATAAAAATCCAGGAACCAGGGGGAATCCGGCGTCCGCAAGATAATATTATCCTAAAAACAATAAATATAGTGTTTTTTTATCAAAAATATGTCGATTGTATATCGTTTATACAAGGGTTATTCAAGTTAAGTACACGAAACGGACCGACATACCAACTGGAATGGTCATCTTTTGTCCTGTACGTTTTATAGCCGCCCTAAGTAAACGTCCATCATGAGCGGACCCCTCCCATCCGGATAATACATATGTAAATTTCATATCGAATGTGCGTGCAACTAGAACATTCTGAGAGATTACCTATTTTGATTACGATACCTAGCTTGATCAACAAGGGGGACATTCGCATGTATGTGTGTACCGTCTATCGCTCCTACAGCTCCGGCACCAATTCGTTTACGTTGTAACTTAGAATTATATTTCAGCATTTTCGCCAACAAATATTTAATTCATAAGTTCATTATATCATATATATTGTATAAAATAGCCAAACATGGATATGATCATAGTCATTATCAAATAAGAAATTAATAAATCAAAAAAAGTTAAAACTAACCGGAACAAACTGATTCGAACGAATAATTAGGAGAACACGGTTCCTGTAAAATAGACAAAAAAAGCGTGTTACACAAAAGAATGAAAAAAAAAAATCGGTTATGATATACAAATACAACATTATTTAATAACTTATCATTTATTATGTCTCATGTAAATTTAATTGAACATTTACAAATGCATTATACCTTCTTTATATGAAACCCCATATTTCAACCATATAAAAAATATATTGAAAACAATCCCAGATATTAATACTAGAAGAAAAGAACCCTAGAAATTAAACCTAGAAAAAATACCAACCCTAGATAACTCAAATGAACCATGTTGAAACAACAAAATAAGGGTAACACAAATCCTTAACTATTAACACTATAGAAGAAAAGAACCCTAGAATATTAACACCTACTTAATCTGCATAAGAGAATGAACCCTAGAACCATGTTGATGTATTTTCGGAGCTTTAGAGTAATAAACAACAAAGAAAATCATCAATCTAAGAAAGAAAAGTTGTAGAAGAAAGAAAAAGAAAAAAAAACACCTCCGGACTTCTTCTTCCTGGTGCGGCTGAGGTGATTCATTGAATTGATTGGAATTCATCTTGTAGAGCTGCTCTGACATCCAATCCAATCAGCCAAAAGTCGCCCAATTTCAGCAACCAAAAGCCCGGGAAATTTTTCCCCCCCTCAGACCAAAGCAAATTTTTCCCACAATTTTGAGCAAAAAGAGGTCACGTGACCAATTGTGGGAAAATTTTGGCATGGACAAATACTCCTATCAAACACTACAAAAGTAGGCAAAATTGTGAGAAAAAATGATTTGCCATGGCAAAAAGAGCCTATCAAACAAGCCTTCATAAATATATATTAGTGGCAAATATTTTAAGCTTGCAACTAATTGAAATTTTGTATTCCCGCTAAATGTCTAATTCTTCTCACTTAACATTACTAATGCATTATCTTTTAGTGGCAAACTTAAATTTTGCAATAAAGTATACGTTTTAGTGGCAATAAATGATTACCCACTAATAAAATTGCTATAAAATGATAGTTTTCTTGTAGTGATTAGTGAAAATATTAATTTTGTATTGAAAGTAACAACCGTATTCATTTTAGTGTCTTTGTAAGTGTTTTTCGGTTTATTCTGAATTTAATGGTTATATATTCTGCTCCAATTTCATTTATATAAGAGAATGTATTTGAAACTAAACCATTTACCATTTGTATTTTTTTATATTTGAAGCACTGGACCTTCATTTATTAAAATTAATTTGCCATTTGTATTTGCCTTTGAGTATGGTTATGCTCATAGAATTAGAAATTTTTTGAATTGAAAATAATTACTGCGTATGCGTTTTAGGTGTCGTGTAAGTTTATTTAGGTTTAATATGCATTTAAGTATTATATACTCTTTTACGGTTTCATTTTTGTCATATAAATTTCTTTATAATTTCAATTTGACTTTGTGCATGTTAAGTATGTCGTAAAATGTCAAAGAAAATGTGTAAACATTAATATGTTAAATAATCACAACATTATATACTATGATTCGATTTCATTTATGTAAGAGGACTATTTGAAACTAAACCATTTACTATTTGTTACTTTTGTATGTTTGAAGCATTGGACCTTCCTTTATAAAATTGGTTTACAATTTATATTTGCCTTTGTGTTATAATTATGCTCATAGAATTAGGGAAATTTTAAAATAAAAATAATTATTGGGTATGCGTTTTAGGTGTCTTGGTAAGTGTATTTCGGTTTATTATTCACTTAAAGGTTATATACTCTTTTACGATTTCATTTTTGTCATATAAATTTCTTTAAAATTTCTATTTGACTTTGTGTATATTAAGTATATGGTAAAATGCCAAAGAGAATGTTTATCCAATTAAGTACTAAAGGTAACCTTCAATAAATAATATTACATACACAAATCGACATTGGAATATAATCTATTTATCAAAAACATCTATATATTTTAAAACAAAATTTCGTTAATTTGCAAGAGCAAAGAGATAAACATCAAGGATTGAGTGAGAGCAATGAGGCTTGAAATGCTGAAGACATTTTCAAAATTTTAATTGAATTTTCATTATGTTTTGGGTTTTCATTAATATAACACATTGATGGGGTTAAACTTTTACACACGTACTTTTTAGTCTATCCATACTAATAAAATAATTTTTAGAAAATAATTAAATAATATATTTTCATTTAACAATATTTGTAGAATACATTTGCACAGGCGCATCGCGCGGGCTTCATGCTAGTTATTATGAATGTTATCTACTATATTTAATACCAAAGTATTCTTAAAGAAATCAAAGACATCAACACTTGTAGCCTTCAAGAGTTAGTTCGATCACTTTAAATTTATGATCAAGAAGAAAATATTAGTCTTTCAAAGCCAAAAAAGAATTTTGCATTTATGGTCGAGTTTACTGAGAGAGATGTGTTAAGTAAAAGTGATGGCAAAAAAAAAGAATGTTGAATTGGACATGGTTTTGTTCGTAAAAAGTATTAACAAGTTTTTTAAAAATAACAAAAAGAAAAGTAAAAAACGAAAAGAGATTTAGACCTAAAACTTAACAATGCACTAGAGATCACTATAATAGAAGTAGTGAGAAGAGTGTTCCCAAAATAAGTAAAGAGAAAGGAGAAGATCATTACTATAGATGTGGTGGAGTAGGACATTATGTCAATATTTTCCAACTCACTTGAAGAAGCAAGAGAAGAGTATGGAACTGTATAAAAAGAATAAAATCTGCAAAGCAAGTTTAAGTGATTTAAATGGATTACTATGAAAGTACCTCAAGTGAGGAAACTCGAAGTGAAATGGCCTTAATAGTTGGTCTAGAAGGAACTGAGAAGGATAGTGAGGATAGGATGTCACTTAATAATGTAAGTTGATGTTTTATTCTTCAAACCATGCATGAAATTTACTCTTCATTAAAAGAATGTTAACTCATTTTCAAATAAGAACCATTGTTATGAAAATGCCTTTTATTTATAATTAAATACCTTGTATACTGTATCGTTCAATTACCCTTATTATGAATTCCGGTGAGATGAGTTCATCTTGGTCACAGGAAATCAAAAATTGTATTCTAGTACAATTGAAGAGTTCATAACCTAGGTATGGTATTGAAACCCCATCGGGAAAGCTACGTGTGAAATGCTGGTAGTTTATCTCATAATATGGGAACACGTCTAATAGTTCGAGAACTTTTTTTATATTTTAAAAGAAGATTGTTATCGATGTATTCAGGAATCTAATGAACAACAACACTCCCGAGACTCAAATTTAAGGTCTGATTATATTAGACTAAGATATATAAGCACTTGTTCTTACAAAATTGAGAGAAACACTTGAATCAAACCTAGATTAATGATTTGCGAGATTTGAGAGTGATTTGAAATTGAACACCACATAGTCTAGATTCATTTATATGTTCTACGTATAAATTTGATGATCTAAGACTCCGCAATCGAAAAAGGAGGTGTTGATTTACTTAAGAGGTCTAGCATTGTGCAATCCAAAGATGGAGAATGTTACTTTCATATTTGATCGATGGAGCTCTGAACGGATGTCTCATTGAAACATGAGAGAGTCTCAATGTCCATAAGTAACTTCGTGTTAGGGAACATAAATAGGTACCTTCTTGCATTGTATAAGGAACATTTCAAATCTAATGTGGAACTAGGATGCACCAAGGTGTTTTACCCTTAGGTAGGGGTTTTTTCTCTTAAATATCCCCTTGTGTATCTTTGTGTGATTGTTAATTGTTCTTGTACACATTTGATTACACACACTCACTAGATATAAGTTTAGATTCAAAATGATAAGTTTTAAATTTACGTATGGTTTTCATTTAGTTAACTTCAGTTAGATCCTCAGTTGTGTAATTTGATTTGATCTATTTGGTCGAGTTAATCTGGATTTTTTTTTAATTCTTATTAAAATCTATTCACCCGTCTAGGTTTATCTGAGTTGATCATATAGTCTAGGACACACGAGCCTCAATTGATCTGCGATTAGATGTATTGATTGAGAATGAATCAATACCACGATAGTATCTTCATGAATTTTACACGTATTTTAATAAGTATAACTATGGGCATTAGAAGGTGAAAATTCGTACGCACTTGAGATCAAAACATGTGAAAATGTAGACGAGTTTTAAGGATGGATGGAGTTATCCAATTATAGAGGAGGATGAAGTGATATTGTAGATTCCGATAGCTTTGTAGTCAGATGCTAAATTTTTATATTGCAATTATAATTCTATTGCTTTGAATGGGTTGTTTGCATCCATGAGTACACGAGTATAATCATATACTCAATTTTGAAATGGCGATGGAGGCTTGTGATATTTTAAGAGTGACACATAAGAGAACCTCTAGCGTTATGGGGTTTAAGTTTTAAAACATTACGACTAAGTTTGATAAAATGAATACGAGTGAGGAGGAAATATTTAGTGATTAATACCTTATGTTGACCGAAGTAGTAAATACCTCATTTAATCTTAGTGAGAAAATTACCAAAAAATAAGTTGTCAAGAAATTATTTTGAATGGTATCCTCTATATTTAATACCAAAGTATCCTTAATGACATCAAAGACACCGACACTTGTAGCCTTGAAGAGTTAGTTAGATTACTTCAAATTTATGATCAAGAAGAAAATATGAGTTTTTCAAATACATTTTTTTAGCATTTATGGTCGAGTTTACCAAAAGAGATGTGTTAAGTAAAAGTGATGGAAAGGGAAAAGATAATGTTGAATTGGACATGGCTTTGTTCATCAAAAAGTCTAACAAGTTTTATAAAAATAAAGCAAAAATTCAAAAATGAAAAGATATTTGGACCTAAAACTTACAAATTCACTAGATATCATTATAATGGAAGTAGTGCGAAGAGTGTTCCCAAAACAAGTTAAGAGAAATGAGAAGATCATTACTATGGATGTGGTAGAGTAGGACATCATGTCAATATTTGTCCAACTCACTTGAATAAGCAAGAGAAGAGTAGGGAATAATAAAATAAGAGTAAA
Source organism: Sambucus nigra (assembly GCA_949130495.1). Taxonomy (NCBI): domain Eukaryota; kingdom Viridiplantae; phylum Streptophyta; class Magnoliopsida; order Dipsacales; family Adoxaceae; genus Sambucus; species Sambucus nigra. The sequence goes on along the minus strand of OX422222.1, from coordinate 349,796,881 downwards.
ATCTATGAAACAAGTTTAAATGATTTAGAAGGATAACTAAGAAAGTACATCAACTGAGGAAACTGAAAGTGAAATAGCCTTTATGGTTAGGTCAGAAGGAACTGAGAAGGATAGTGAGGATAAGGCGTCACTTGATAATGCATGTTGATGTTTTATTCTTCAAGCCATGCATGATATTTACTTTTCAGTAAAGGAGTGTTAGTTCATTTTGAAATAAGAACCATAGTTATGAAAATGCCTTATATTTATAATTATATACCTTATATATTATGTCGTTTAATTACCATTATTATGAATTCCAGTGAGATGGGTTCAATTTGATTACAGGAGATCAGAATTCTGGTTCTATTACAATTGAATAGTTCACAATCTAGATATGGTATTGAAACCCCATCAGGAAAGCTGCGTGTGAAGTACTAGTACTTTATCTCATAATATGGGAACATGTCTAATGGATTGGGAACTTTTTTTATAGTTTAAAAAGAAAAGAGCGACCGACGCATTCAGGAAGCTAATGAACAGGACCACTCCTAAGACTCAAATTTAATATCTAGCTCTATTAGACTTAGTCAATCTCACAACGCTTTTAAAGGGTGCATAGATTTTTAATCCCGGGGATTATGGGGATTAGAATATTTTGACAATTGTTTCTTTGATTTATATTGATGAGTAGGCATGACATAATAATTCTGAAGAATCTAAGTCTAAGAAAGATCTTGGATTGTGATACACTCTTAATAGAGTTATGCGCTTTGTTTATATAAGTAAACTCGACCAGTTGACTTTATACTCCGGTATAATTAATTAGATTTTTCTAAAAATTGATTAGCAGCAAATGGATTTGACCAAGCAGGTGTTGGACACTTAACACAGGGAATCATATTATGTTCCTAATCAACATTGAAAACAACACTTCTTTATTCCTAGTGGTTTAGAGATAATTAAGTTACAGTTCAATCATTATTATTTAGTGGAATTAGTCGCGATTAAATAGAGAAAATAATTAAGTTATAAGGTTGTAATTTATAATTTTTTATTTTTTATCTCGATGCAAATTAAATTATTTAGTCTTGGTCCCTAATAAAGTCCATTTTTCGAGTTGTAGGATCGATCGAAGCTTTTAAGGCCCACGCCTATTCTTACAACTAGGATATTATCCATAAAGATCTTCAAGAGAAATATGCCAATATATTAATAAATGAGGATTTTGAAGCCGGATGTCTAGAGTTAGGTTGCTACCTTATGAGAATCGCAACACTCGGTTCTTTCACAGTTTTGTCATTATTAGACGGTTTAAGAATTAAATTACTAAATTTGAAAAAAATATATATTTGCATTGATGATCCAAGTCAACTTCGTACTCGTATTAATGACCACTTTAAGGATATTTTTTAAAATGAGAATGCAATTGCCTATGAAGATCTTTCATCCATTGAGGAGCATAATATCAAAGGTATTTGGACTTTACACCCTCCCTTGATGGAAATTAAGAAAACCTTCTTTGGTATGGAAATCACTTAAGGCTCTTAATTTGGATGAGTTTCAAGCTATGTTTTGTCAAAAGAATTATAAAATTATTGGGCATAACTTGGGGGATTTCATCATTTGGTGATATATCAAGGGTGATTTTCCTATGATTCTAACCTTTAGCTTCATAACTCTTATCCCCAGGGAACTCGAAGAAAATCACTCAACATATAAGATTTTATTAAAATTCTTGTTAATATATTAAGACCCCTCTTGGATGATCTTATGAGTCCATTAAAAAGTAATTTCAATATGAGATGGCAAACTAATGATAATGTTATAGTTACCCAATTAATTATTCGTACAATGAACAACATGAAGGGGAATAAGTGAGGATTTATTCTTAAAATTGATCTAAAAAAAACCTTAGGATCGCATTAGATAGAATTTTCATCGGGTTACTATCGTACACTTCAATGTCCCGATAAGATGGATCAATATCATTATAAATTGTATTATGGAAGGGTCACCCCGTATCTCGTGGAATGAGGAACCTCTGTACCAGTTATTTATGACAAGGAGACCTGTTATCTACCAATATTTTTGTTCTTTGTATGGAGCGACTTGTTTATACGACTTTAAAGAGATGGATAAGGAAGGACTGGAGAGGTTCCCTGGACTAAGATTATGAAAGACAAATACATCAAGAGAGATAGGGACATAATATGGACTAATAAGGAAAATGGGTCTCACATTTGGCTAGGGATTATCAAATGTCAAACCCACCTTTAAAAAAAACATTAAGTGGGTGGTCGGGAATGGTAATCTCTTTTCCCTCTATAATGTTTATTAGCGCAGCACCACCATGTTGAAGGATGGATGTCTTCCATGGATTAAACTGAGTTAAAACCTTGATATTATGAAGGAAAACACCAAATGGGATGAGGATCAAATTAATAGTTTGTTTGGCAAAGAGGCGATGAAGATTCTTCTGAGCACTCTAATTCCTCTTAGGACAATATTTGGAGACTCTGCCTCTTATAATTTTAATCCCAATGGTAAATTCAACACCAAATATGCATATAAGGCTATCTACAACCACCTTGGGATAAATGCAAACAGTAGGATTTGGGGATATAATAGCATGTACCCACACGATGCGTGGGCGCAAATGGATGTTAGGAATATTATTGAAGGCAATATATTACTTTAATATATTTCCGTTAATGTAATATTTCATTATATAAAAGTGACATATGTATTGACATAGTATTGATCTTCAAAACATTAATTGTGAAAAAGTGTATCCCTATAACTGACTTTTATTAAGGAAACCCATAACATAATGAAAAAGTATTTTAGAAATTAAAAATGACTTCATTATTCCCACCGTCATTGTGGTCACTCAATCTTTAATTTATATTCCCTTGCTTATGCAAATAAACGACATTTTTATTTTAAATATATTCATGTTTTATATAATAAGCTTGTATTCAAATGGGGATATATCTATTTACATTGTTTCTTAAGATTACCTTGTTGATTTGAGTAGATCTAACATCCTTATGTTGATTCCATTCTCGACAACCATATTGTAATACCCAATAATTTTGTGAAATTTTGTTTTAATTACGGAATTCAAATTAATTGATTTAAATGGAGAAAATTTAATTTATAATTAATCCGGATTTAATTGTAATAATTACTAGTGTGACGAGAGTTAGTATTTATTGAAAATAATTATGTTGAATATTACTTAGAGAGTAAAGTAATATATGAATACGAGAATATTATTTTGGTTGTGAGTGAAAAATATGATAGTTGCAACACACTTAGTTGGGACGCGCGTGTGAGTCATGTCAGTAATACTTTATTGGGCTAAAAAGGATAATTTATTTTTAAGTAACTCGTATAGCCGTTTTGAGTGTGCTAGTGTGTCCAGAAGGGTCGAAATTTGAAGATAGGTTTGCATGTAAATGAGTAACCCTATTGTAGGAATGATAAATCTGAAAATTTTATGTTATAATCACGAAAATAATTAGGGGATTTTGAATGATTATTTATGGTGGGTTTATGTTAAGGGACTTTTAGGGATTTGAGGTATTAGTTTAAATTCCCTATGTTTATGTAAAGATTTGTCACTGCAATTATATTAGAAAGTACCCTATTATGATTAGAAATAGTTTAGAATCATTGATTGGGAGTTGGGATGAATTTTTGACGAATTTGGATGAGGGAAGGATTGAAAAAAATGAAGTTTGGAAGAACACGGGAAATCTCGTTCGAAGACCTGCCCAGGTTGTTCGAATGACCTCGTTCGAACGAGAATTCCAATGAGACTTCTAACGAGATTTTTGAGTTCATTCGAAGTGAGAAGTTCGTTCGAATGACCTCATTCAAATGACCTCGTTCGAACGAGAATCCCAGACTTCTAACGAGATTCCAGAATGCTTATTTTTTCCGTGACAAGTTAAAACCCTTTTAGGTTGGTCCAAGTGAGAGAAATTAACCTAGACTATCATCGAATGATTTAAATTCCTAATTAGTAATGAGCTGAGAGAGAAACTATTCAAGGGGATATAACGGGGTAATGGAGACTTAGAGAAAAGGTATATGTTAGAGAGATAAGTCGAAGGGTTGCAATAATGTGAATAGTAAAGACGATAATACTATCTATAAACTCGAGGAATTGGGTTGCAAGAATACCTATTATACATATATTAAGTTGTGTGTATACTTGTTGAATAAACTATTATGTGTATAACATACTTACGCTCCTTGCTATTGAGCGGAGGTTGCGCGTTGTGGACAATCATGCCTTGAGGAGCCTTTGGGTGGGATATGGATTGGTGTCACTAGAGCATAGAACCTAGGTACGAACTATCTATGAGAACGATAGTGATGACGATCGTATGGGTACGTAGGTATGTGCGTAGACCATCGGCATGGGACTATGTTCGCCTTCAATATATGTGTTTTTTTATGGTTCGTGAGAGATTGAACCTTTAGTCCTTATGCAAATGAGCGATGCAATAAGACAAGATAGCAGAGTATGCATGCACCGTAGCTGTGTCTCGGGGTGCAATATTGTATATATATAAGATAGAGTGTATATATATATAATAAGGAGTAAAAGGTTTTTACTATTCCATAAGTTGATAACACAATCAGGGGTGGAGATCAAACCACCTCACTCAAAAATAAAGGGTTCAGATCATTTCTTCCATTTGCACACCATACTCTCATACCACATATTTTATTTTTACATATCTACCCCTCATTTTTTTATTTCCCCCTCTTTTCCTACTTATCGAACTTGGACTTTCATTCAAAAACGGACATTTTGGTAATACACTCCAATTTTGAAAAACCATTTGCACCCGCCAACTATGACACACACTCCCCCCCCCTCTCTCTCTCTCTCTCTCTCTCTCTCTCTCTCTCTCTCTCTCTCTCTCTTACTCACTCACTCACAGACCCAACCCCGCTTCGACTCAACCCATCATCTGTGTGAGCATTACAGATCCACCACGCAAATGGTCTTTGACTCTCGATCCTTAACCCTCGATTTTTTATTATATTAGGTATAGCATCTGTTTTCCCTATGTTTTGGTTTAAATTTATTTAGATCTCTCTCTTTCTTACACACACACACACACTCAAACGAAGAGTTTTATTTATTCATTTCTTATGGTGCGATTTGTTTATAGATTTTAGGGCTTTACTAGATAGGCCTTTGTAATTTAGTTTTTGTAATTTAGGGCTTTGTAATTTAGGGTTTATAATTCAAGCTTTGGTATCTAATTATTTTTTGTGTTTTGTTGTTTACTTTTTCTTTTGCATTTCAAGACTTGATTGTACTTCAAAACTCTAAGCATGTATACTACTTTTCATTTTTATTGTGCCTTTATTTATAGATTTTAGGTTAGAGGTTTGTTTTTTGCATTTTGTGTTTTAGGGGTTTTCATTTGTGATGCACCATTTTATGGTATGTTGATGTCAATGTTCATACACTATAGGTTTATAATTTTGGCCACAGATTTTAGCTCAGTAAAATAAAGAGAATTTCTCATTATAATGCATGCTCTAATGTTCCAATGCCCTCAGTATTCCTTTTATTCAAGGATGGAAATACGAACATTTCTATTGCGTGCAGGTGAAGGTATGTAAAGTTTAAGGTATTTCCATTTCTAATTATTTAACTTAAATTTTTCTTGATTATTATTTTATATAGATGCTTTGATTGAGATATTAGATAATTTAAAATTCATTTCATCCCTTTTTTTCTTGGAAATTACATGATTTTTTTCTACATGTTAGTAGCATTGCCAAAAACCCCATGTTTTCTATCTAACGGTATGAAAATATTTGGTTTATCTTGATTATAATTGTATACTGTTATAATAATAAGAACATAGACACTTGAGTTACCTTTCGTTTTGTGTTAAATGATCATACTCATGCGGTTCTTTCTCTCTTAACTATTTGAAAATGCCTATAGTCATAATGTGTTCTTGTGTTGAAATTAGAGTTAAAACTTTTTTAATTTGTTACGTCGTATTATCATCACTTCCCTTAGGTGTATTTCTAATACTTCTATTATATTAACATTGTATGAAGAACTAATTTCTGTATCCCAATTTCGACAATATGTTTAATTTTGGGTTATTAATGACAACTATTTTTGTTATGTTTAACTAATTAGCCTTTTCTTCTTCTGAAGCTATATGGTTTTTGAGTTGATTATATGGCATGATTAGGCTGTTGTGTTTGGAATTTAGTCTTTTTCTTATTTACTTTTCATCGCTTTAGTTCTCGACAATAATCAGTCATACTATAGTAGGCGATGTACCATTAATGGTGGATACTTACAACTAATTACAAACATTTTTAATGAATAAGAATATGCATTGTAGTTGTCTTCTAGGCAAGAATATGCATCATTGGAGTTGTACTCATTTCTCGCAACATGAAGTTCATGGAAGTGGCTTTTTGTTCACAGAAGTATGGAGGTATAATCAAATCATGCAAACTTTTTGAGGGTTTGATTCTATTTGTAATATCTTTTATCTGAATTAATTTGCGTTTGTTCTTATTTTCTCTATGAGCAAATCATTTTTATTATATTTGGGATTTTGGATGTTTAGAGAATATAATATATTTATTATATTTTCATTTTCTCTATATTGTCAAAATTTGTAGATAATAGGAATTCTGAATTCTATGGTTTCAGATGTAATTTTGAATTCTAATCGTTTAAGGTTTTATTATGTCTGCTCTCTTTTAGGGCTTATATCCTGAAAGAGAATATTAGGTATGTTCTAATCGTTTAAGGCTTATATCCCACGAATGATTAACCACATTATCTCTATTCTCTTTCAGGGCTTATATTTCTTACCATTTCTAATATTCTATCTGAGGTTGGTGAGAAGTTATTCTTAATTTTTCATCTCTCATCTCATGCGCTTTTTTCGTAGTGGAATTACAATTATTTGATATGTAGTTATTTGTTATTCTCACGAAAGTCCCATAGTTTTTGTGTTCAAGGCAGCTCAATTTCACGCGTGCACACACACACACATGCACACACACCTTATACTTAATTTATTCCCCTGTTTTAATTTATTCCTCTATTTTTAAGGCTATATTATGCATTTTACACTTAGGATTAGATATGAAAGGCTATTCTAATATATGGGTTGACAACCTGTTTGAAACTCTGCTATAGTATGCATATTACCATCAATGAATCTAAATTTTTTATGTGTTTATATTAGCATTTAAGTGTGATTTTAATGGCATATTACACAAATTTGATTCCTTTCCATGGCATATTACTGTGTTGCATAGTGGTGAAATAGTGTTGTTGCCGTTTTTGACAATATCTTGGTGTTTATTAGTGTGTCATGTAATAAGACATGTATTATCAATCATGTCTATATTTATATGGTCTGATATAATGTTATCATGAACTATGTTTTTTCCCATTGTTTCATTTATATATAATGACTACCTGAATCAATCTGAGTAACTATATAGTGCATATTTGTAAAATGTATATTAAGACTCAAGTTTGGTTTTGCCCTTGATTTTAACCTCTTGGTATGCTAATTTTGTTTTGAGAAAATAAACATCATATAATAATTGGATATTCAGGGCATAGTGCTAATTTTGTCATAGTGCCTCAGGCTCCCGCTAATTTTGTTTAAGATTTCATTATATATGGTTCTTTATAATTTAATTACACCTGGATATTCAGAGAATACGTACAATGATCGAAGGGGCTCGCATCCGACTTAATGGATAGTAGTAGGCTGCAGTTAAAATTGGCTCTACCGTGGGGGCATTATTGGACCCACGGAGGGCAGATTTGATAGTTGCTTTGAGGGAGACAATTGGGAAGCCTGCTTTTGAAAGGGTCTTTACATTTTTTTGCCAAGTTGTTTTAAATTTACTCCAAATATCTAATCTACTTTTTTCATGCTTTGTTTTGCATATTACCTTAAAACATGTATTCTCTCACACTCATTCTTGGTAACATCTTTTCTCTTTATTCTCTCACACTCAGCATCGTTTTTATTTCTTATCTCCATCATGGAGACAACCTAAATACACCTTATTCGGACAAATCATATGGAGAGAACTATGATGAGAACATCGAGTTAGTTAGGGAAGAAAGAGGTAGGAAAACATGGTTCCCCAACCTTTGATCACATTTTTCATCCCCACTTAGACTTCTAGCATCAGGGTGGCTTTAATCAAGGGTTTCTCATCATTAGTGATGCGATTTTTTGAAAATACTTCGGCATGTCTTTTAGGTACAGCCCCAGGCAATGCCTTTTTTTCATGCTGGTGGGTTATTTGTACTTTAGGACATGGCTATGTTATTTTTTCTTCGTTATACTATTGCATAAATTTCAACATCTTACTCTGTTTTGACTAATTAATAATGAATTTATAGTTTTATATTTTTTTGGGGTTTTGCATCATGCTATGTTGAGTATAGAAAATGTGTTGGACTGCTGAGATAAAAGAAGAGATGGAGAATTGCATTATGCTCTCTCATGCTGACATAACTACCATTAGAAGACACATGATTTCATCTACATAGCGATGTGAAATACCATTTCCATAACCGACGACTCTAACTATCATTTGCGGTACTGTTTTATTTTTGCTGAAAATTTGGAGGGTTATTGAACAATCTAGTAAGCTGGTTTAGGTGGTGTTGTCTAAGATGGGCTCTCTCAAAACTTAGTTTAGTTAAATATTGTGAGCATTTTATATTTTCATAATCGTAACTTGCTTGGTAGATGATTGAAAAGGGGCGTAACTTAAATGTTTTCTTTCGGTAGATGCTTGAAAATATTTTCATTAATATTTTGTTCTTTAGGTAAAATAGCACTGTAATAGTTTTCTTTTAATTTTATAGTTTATTTTGAATCACTGGTGTTATTAGGACTACTTGCCTGTGATTTCTGTAGCAGACAGTTTTTTATGACTTTTTGTGTCAATGGAGTACTATTAAATTACTCTATTTCTTATTCACTATTTCGAACAAATGGGGGAACAATGGTGTCATCTGAAGCTAAGTCAAAATTTATGTTTTAAATCAACTCAGAAAGAATTTATGAAGTCGGAATGTTCCTCGTTTTGGAAATATTTGTGAGAAAGTTAACATTTTCAATGATTTAGTAAGAGTTAGTATAAGTTAATTTTATTTTAATGATGTAGCAAACCGATTTGCGACCAGTGAGGATGATAGAATTTGAACTATTAGTTAGGTGATTATTGTTGGCTAGCTTTTAAATTGTTCAAAATCTAGATAATAAGGGTCGTTGATTTTATCTACATGGTAAATACTTTGTTGTTGGATTTGTGTCTTATGAAGTACTATTTTTTTTCTTAGTTCTAGGATGTAATGATGTTTTATAATTGATTTGATTTTTAACTTTATTTCGTCAACGTTGTTTGGAATTGGATGCTAGAGTTTTATTTTTTTCATTGGCGGTGATGTTGGGGCAATCTCTCTAACATGTCTCTTTCGAGCCTCCTCTATCCCAAGTACTTAATCTGTGTCATAGTCATTTTAGAGTCTTAGATATGTTTTAACTTTCAAATTTTTTATTTTTTATATATGTTGTCTTAATCCAGTCAATGAATGAATGTTCATTTAGTTTAAAAATTTTAATTAGTTTTTCCTTATCTAATTATTTTTTCTTTTCATATGTAGGTGCTTAGTGGGACTTCATTAACATAATAAATGAAATTAAAGACCCTCTAAGTATCTCATATGGTCTTCAAATGTCTCCCCGTGCTGGATTTGGGCCACTGATCCATCTTCTTCAACCCAGTATTCAGGTGGGCGCATCTTGAGATTGTAAGTTGAAGCCATGCTCACGCAGTCGGCATCTTGCAAGTCCTGTTCGATCCTATTTATTTCAATAACTGCCACTTTATGCTTTTTCCTGGGCACATGTTCCTACCCAAGTCTAGATTAGATGGTTTAAAAGTTATATTTAGAGGAATTTTGTCATGTTGGCTTTGTTAATTTTTAGATGATGATTTAATTTTCTATCACAGCTCTAATCCATCAGATGATATTAGATTTCCTTATCTAAGAGACAAATGTGGCTATTGCTTGAAAACATGTTATTTTATATTGTATTTACAACAGTTTATTTGGGATTAATTAGATAATACCAAGTTAAATGATGTTTTTAACACTCCAACATGAGGGTATAAGGTATGCATAGTGGGACATCTTCGAAATAAACTGTATTTACAACATTTGTGCATACGCTACAAAAATCAGGGCAGATGAGATGAAGGGTATTAACTATTTAGAACTGCTAAAAAATTAGTCAGGTAAGTTTATTCCTCTGGGTAAGGTTTCTAATATATGCTGATAAAATTTAAAGAAGTATAGGCTAACTGTTGCCACGATATTTCCACGCATTGCTTCTGCTGCACTATTTCCTCAAAACTAATTATTAACTTCATGTCAGGAATTTCAATTTTTTTCATCTCAATGCACCAGTTCTTTTCACCTCTTTCAAAAGTCAAGGATGAAAAAGAAAGTGGGGGTGTTGGGACAACTAGATGTTCAGAGAATAAGATAGCAGGGGCAAATGATCTGCTGATACCATTTTGGTGTTTGTTTAAGAAACATACCATATCACCAACATTCATTTTTGGTGTTTGTTTTTGGAGTCACTAATGTTTCTTCGTTTTTCACCCTTCTTATCACAGGAAACATCTGATTTTTGTATTTTGGTTTAGATTTTTGGGATGCAAATAAGATTTAGTGATGTTTTTGGTATTTTAGTTTACAAGGACTCTATTGATATAGATGTTACAACTGTGTTTTGAAAATAGAAAATTTTCATCTTCATTTTGCATTAACACAGTGATGATGAAAGATGAACCACTAGGCTGGAAGGTTTCGAGGCTGCCGGTATCTTTAGAGCGAGTTTCCCTATTTTTTTCAAAATTCTCTATTTCTTACTATTTCTTAATGTCACCCAGCGGAAACAACAAACTCTTTTACTTTGCAACCTTGAGTGTGATTTGAGATTATAGATGAACGACAATTTAGGGATGGAGAAGATCATTGATACATATGCAATACTTACTCGCCTATTGGGTTTCTCGATTGTGTCGTGGATAATTTCTTTTGTTATAATACCCCATGGTAACGAGATTACTTATGATTTCTTATTTAGATTTAATTTATATATATTGAAAGATGTAGATTGATTTTTGATAGTTAACGATGCTTGAACAACACTAGTACATCTTACTTAAGGGAAGATCATTGTACATATAATGGACTGGGTGATGCTAAATTCAGTTATCAATGAAGACTAATTATAATGGTGCGTCGGAATGCATACAAATACATCTTCAGAGGCCCAATATGCATATTCTATGCACCTCCAAAACCTATGTAAATCCAACTGAAGGTAAATAAAAAACAGAACATTTTAGTTGAGTTTTATAGTCTCAGTATTTTTCATGTTGAGTTTTAATTATTGTTATTGCTCATTTTTATTTCATTTTTGTATCAACACATATCAAATGGTTAGTGAACTAGAAAAGAAGGTTAAAAAACTTGAAAATGAAAGACAAACTAATAATGGGGAAAATTGGGGCAGGGCTACTACTTTGGCAAGAAAAGTTGAGTTTCAAAGAAGATGTGAATGAAGAAAAGTTAACTGACTCCCCGAGTCCAATAGTCCATTTGACCAATTCCAAAGAAACGATTGAGGATAATCCAATCGTGCCTCAGATAATTGAAGAGGATTTGAAGAAAGATAATGAGGTCGAAAAGTTAAAAGTTGACTTACCGAGCCCAATAGTAATTTTGGCTGTGTCCAAAGAAAGTACTGATGATAAGCAAAATACAAAATGCAAGAATAGTTCTCACAGTGGCCAATAAAATGTAAGAACAATATGAAGTTTATAAAGAAATTAAGAAAGAAACTGAGGAAACGTGTCCACTAATTGAGCCCAAGGAAATTATGGGAGCTGAGGTAGAGAAAAGCGAAACCGGAATGCGAAAACAGAAAAGGAGAATGGAGGAGTATATGTTACGACTGTGAATCTAACTCCGTCGTAGACTAAAGAACTTGAGGATGTGTTTAGTTCTATAACTGGCACAGAAGTTACTGAAAGATCATTGGATTTGAAAAGTGAAGATACTTCCACAAACACTGCATTAGTTACAGAAAGTGGAAAAGAAGATATAAAAGATGAAACAGGACCTTTGTTTATGCTTCTCTAATTAAGTTTGAGTATTCATTCAGTCTGCTGTTGATTGAATTAAACAACCAGTTTGAGTATTAGATGATTTTTTACTTGCATTGGCCTTGATGTATTCAAGTTTTGAAGAGGCCATAGAATTGGGTTTGCGATGTAATGATTTTAAAGGTTTCTGTATAATTTTCCCACTTGAAATCTTGAGGGCTGCTTCTCTATTTTCTTTTAGTTCAACATTTGGAACTTTTTTCTCTGATTCTTTTGTGGTCTTTATGACTATAGTCAAGTTCTATATAGACATAATCACGAGGCGCTAGGTTTTGAGTATCGTACCATACTTTCAATATCTTGACTTTGGCAACAGTTTAACTTGGACAATTAAGTTTTCGAGTTTGAATACATCAAGGGCAATGCAAGTTAAAGATGCTCAGTGCTCAAACATAATTTTCCTACAATCATTAATGAAGCTACTATGTGTTAACTGTGTCCAAAGATGCTCAGTGCTCAAACCATAATTTTGCGTCAACTCATGTGTTGTCTGACAAGTATGATATCAAACTTAAGAAACTCCAAACATAGGTATACTTATATCAACCTCAAGAAAAAATGAGACCTAAATACTCTTCAAAACCAAGGTATACTCATATCAACCTGAAGAAACTCCAAACGACAACCTATGCTCTGCTTATGTGAAAAAAGATGAAAGAAGGCTTTGCTTGTGGCGAATCTAATTTATTCCAAAATGGGATTTTTTATTTTCTTTTATTTTTATCGCTATGGCGGTCTCTTTCTTACATCCAATTTTATTTCATCATAATTTTAGAGATTAAATATTTGCTAAAAAATATTTCATCATAATTACATGTTTCCCTATCAATTATATACAAGGTAAACCCTCAAATTTGATCCCTAAATATCATTTCCCCTATGTTATTATTTTAGTTCAACACTGATTTCAACGCCTTCTCTCCAGTCTCGTGAACATTGTGCAGTGTTCCACAAATTCCATAGCTATGCTACCAAATCTAACCAACACCGGGTCCTCAAAACCCTTGGAGGAAGGTTGGTTTATCAGGGTACCAAGAAGAGATAAAGTGGACCTAAGTTCCCTGTTACTGGAAAGAGGTGCAGATTACTTAGGAACATAAGGACAATGAACTGTGAATATTTTTTCAAGAAGTTTGTTTCATTAAAGCTTTTGTAAGACAAATTTCAGATTTTTTATATTGTTGGATTTGTTGTTATCCCTTAAGCAGGGTGGATAGTCCGATAAATAAAGTATTCCATGCCCAATTTTTTTTTTTAAATTTGACACTATTGATGAATGTTGTATATTTCATATTATATATGAATTTTTTTGTTGAATTTAGACTATTTGAATGTTGTTTGACTACTTGTTATTTGTTAAGCAAGGTGAATAGTTCTATAAACAAAGGAGATTATGACCAATTGTTTTAAAATTACACATTGTTTTGTTGGGAATGATATTTTTGCCATTTTGCATTTACGTTCTTTGATTTTTTTTTTACCATTTTGTAATTACGTGCTTTTGGAATTTTCAACGTGCCTTTAGGCACGGGCATTCCGCTAGTATATGTATACTTGAAATGATATCCACTGTCTGAATCAAGTAGGTGGGTTATTAATGAAAACGAAAATGAATTAAGTAGCGAACACTTAATTATATTAAATTGAAAGTGTCTGTTTATGCTAAAGGGGGATTGGTTCTATGTATTATACTTTGCGAGGGAAATACTCAGGAACGATATCGGACTATGATTGGTTATTAGACAGGAAGGACTAGTTAGTATGGGAATAGAATTTATAGTATTTGAATATTCTCTAGGCATGCACATTAGATGAGAGGAGAGCATCTCAAGGGAGTTCGATAAATTATCATGAAAAATATATGTGCAAATAAATCATTTTAAGCACTTGCTGATTTTTAAACTATTTTCAACTCGGGCTCTGACCCGTTTTCTGCAAATCTCTTTTCTTGTCAAATTATTTTAGGTTCTCAGCCACAAGGACACCAGGCTTAGGAGTTCCATTCATTCGACGAGTTGTAGCTGCTGTGGAGGCTACATGACTTTGGTAGTAGACACCTATGAGTCTATCATTCCTTACTTTTGAGATATTTGCATCAGTTGGACATGTCGTCACTTCTTATTTAAATATTCAGATATTTGAGATTTAGTTCATTACTCTTCTCAGTTGTTGACTTTATTTAGTTGGTTTACTGTAATTGATTTTGACTGGAAGTGTTTACTCCAGCTCCCTTTTATTATGTCAGTTCTTTCATTTCTTATGAGATTGGATTGAATGGTGAATGATTTAGTTATTTTCCCTAAATAGTTTATATTCATTGATAAGATAAAAATTTGACATCAACCTTTTTATATATTAGGTGGTTAGTTTCTAATAATAAAGTTTTCGACAGTGATGCATAATCTGAACCAACCGAATATTCTGACTTAACTTTATAAAGGACTGATCACCCGGTATTTAATTAGGCGGGGAGTCACACATATTTACCGCAGTCTCAGAGATTTATTCTTGGTCGGTTTGCATTTGTAGTGACACGTTTGTAAATTTTTTTAGAGGAGCGTCGTTGTCATAACTTGAAAAGATGCCACCCTGGAATACATTTGAACATAAAATATTTTCGAATTATCACTTCTGAATATGACTATGCAACAATTTCACACGTCACAGTTATGATCAACACAAACGTATATAATTTGTTTTTTTGGTTTCTATATTATTTCATCTCCTATCGATTATTGTAGAAGGATTCTATCCGTCAATTTTTTTACAATCAAGTTTAACCTCATACTCACTTGGAAGGAGATGAAATAATATAATTAGTATCTAAACATATTCAAATTTTTTAAATATTTTATACCTAAAAAATCGCATACTTTTCTTTGTTTTAAATGAAAACCAATATGTTCAAACTTAATCTCGCCTTCTCCTACAACAAATATAACTCAACATAGCCTCCAATAAGATGTTTTATATTTGAAAAAAAATCTACAAAGTTTCCTTTGTTTTTACATTAAAACCAACATGTTCAATCCATTTAAAAATAAACTTCAACACAAAATAATCCACCATACTTAATCCCAGCCTCCAAATCAATAAATAAAACTCAACCTACTTAACATCTGCCTCCAATAACCAAACATACTTGACCCGATAAGAGCGCGGCATAA
Organism: Sambucus nigra; assembly: GCA_949130495.1. NCBI lineage: Eukaryota > Viridiplantae > Streptophyta > Magnoliopsida > Dipsacales > Adoxaceae > Sambucus > Sambucus nigra. Next base: position 349,781,438 of record OX422222.1, on the reverse strand, counting down.
AATAAATCGTAATTTTACTTACATAGATTTCTTCTGCTTCGGGAGATGTCCAATTCCCATTTTTACAAGGGTTTCTTTATAAAATTGGATCATGTTAGGCTCAACACCACTAGCCACCTTTACTTTCTGTCAAAATATAATAAGCATATAATCAGAAAAAATATTTAAGGAGAAAACATTTGAATCTAAAGTAAAAAATATTACCATTTCATGACGAACAACCACAAATGCCTTGGATCCCTTGTTGTGCCTTACAGTTTGCTTTCCTTTATTGTTTTTGTTTATCTCACATCGTTTCTACAATATATATAGAGTTTGACTCCTATGCGGATTAGATAAAGTCCAAATGAGTCTAAGGACCGCGTTTGTCTTTTATGGACCGCCTAGGGACCACCTTTTCTTTCTAAGGTTTTTAGGATTATTAATTTCTACCCCAATAATTTATAAGGTCTTTTAAGCTTATTTTAAAGCCTAATTAATCTAGAAGTCTAAGTGTAGAAGTTTCGGGGCTACTGGTACTTCTCAAGCTTCTTCCTTCACTATCGTACTGGAATTTTGAATAGTGAGGATTGTCTAGATAAATAGTTTCTTCAGGGAGTCTAGAAATTTCAAGTGATTTTTGCAGGAAAATATTCTAGTCTTAAATACCTTATAAGGTATTGTGGTTTTATCAGTCTAGTTTCTTTATATATTTGATTAACAATATCAATTATATCGTTATTTTTAAATTCGTTTAAATTATTATCACCATAGGATGACAAAAATCTACGATATGTTCTAGGAGAAGCTGTTTCTACATTTCTAAGGAGAGGGCGGATTCCTCCAGCTCTAATAAAAATAGCTTTAGTTTCTGCTAGTTTTTTTCGTCTAATAAATTTTAATACATCTATACTGTCTTCAAGTACTCTAGTATATTCTTGATATTTTTCAAGTATTGACAGTTCTTGGGCAAAATCTCCAGTTCTTAATTTTTATCTAAATAGATCACGGATCCGTGTTCTAATTATTTCTATTCTAATTACTTCACGTATTAACAACTCAATAATCTGGTTTATATATTTAAAAGTACCAACTGCATATGTTAAAGCAGATTCTATAAGTTCTTTATTTTTAGGGTCTATAAGGGTTCAATCTTGAATTTATCTAGTTAAGTCTAAATTTGTTTGTTTAAGAAATGCTAAAAAGTCTGTAGTGATCTATAGGCTCATGCAAGTTTCTTTTAAAATAATAATATGTAAAATAGTTAAGGGTTTGGTTCGAGTTATACCTTCTTTCTGTTCTACAATATCTCTATCTTCCTTCCTTCTTCTCTTCAGCTTTGCTACTATTCTTCTCCGGTCTCGGCCTCCTACAACTCTCTCTTTATGTGTCACACCTCAATCCACTATTTTGGCGTTGTACCTATTTCCTGTATATACGCCTTTATGCCTAACGCCCACCTGGCTAACGACTCATGGAAAATTGGCACCTGACGGGGTGTTATAAGGTATTTAAGACTAGAATATTTTCCTGCAAAACCACTTGCAATTTCTAGACTCCCTGAAGAAACTATTTATTTAGACAATCCTTGCTATTCATAATTCCAGTACAATAGTGAAGGAAGAATCCTGAGAAGTAGTAGTAGCCCCGAAATATCTACACCTAGACTTCCAGATTAATTAGGCTTCAAAATAAGCTTAAAAGCCCTTAGAAATCATTGGGGTATAAATTAATATGCCCAGAAACCTTAGAATGAGAAGGTGGTCCATAAAAGACAAAAGTCGTCCTCAGACTCATTTGGACTTTAGCTAATCCGCATAGAAAATACGCATAGGAGCCAGACACACTCACACTCTCTCTCTCTCTCTCTCTCTCTCTCTCTCTCTCTCTATATATATATATATATATATATATATATATATATATATATATATATATGATAAATCATTAAATCAGGTATAAAAGTTTTCATATTAGATTATTAAAATAATTGCAATAATCTTGTACCTCATATTTTGGATCGGCAAATAAATCACACAATTCATGCCAATTTGCCTCGGTATAGCTACTATGTGGATTTGCTCGTGCCGCCTCCTTTGACTCAAATTTCAAATAATATTGATGAAGCTTACTTCTTCGATCCCCACTCCTCACTTTCATTAACTTTTCGCAACTTCATTTTTCATGTTCATCCAAATCAATTTCAAATCTCTCCTATAAATACAAAATATTAATTAATCAAGTTAAACATAAATGTATAATATTGATAGTCACAGGACTAAAAATATATATACTTGCACTAATTCTATCAAAAGCTTCATTATTATCACGCTCACTAAGTGCTTTCTATTTAGTTGTCACATAAATAAGATTTCGAGTTATAATCCCTATCTCATTGGAAAGTTTGGCAGACTACTCATGCTCAAGAGTCCTTCCTTTATCTTTGAAAATTTCTATTCGCATCTTCTTCCCAGTTGCTTTGACCATTTTTTCCAACCCTCTACCTTTAGTAGGTCAATGAATTCTTTATTTCACCCTAGTTGAGGCTATGTACATGCATTGATTAGTACACTAATATAAAACTAAACATTACATTGATATAAATAATGCAACAATAATATTTTTACTATAATAATCATCAATCAAAACTATAAATAATTTGAAGGAGAATAGGAACAACCATTTTCATTCATTAGCCTCGGATAAAAAAAAGACCAACATTACATAACATAACACACCAAGTGAAGAAGTTATCAAGGTGCAATGCTCATCCTACTAAATATTGAATGCTTTATTTTGACATTAAGCACTGAATACAATGTATTGTGGAATTTTTTTGGCCGGACTCATGTATTGAGAAATTCAGCAACTTTAAATAATAAAGTTTCAGCATCATACCATATAGATATTTTCTTACTAAATAAGAACTAATCGAAGTAAATAAAACATGCAAATCTTTTACATGACTTTTTTTCTCCTCCAACTAAGCTGACCAGCAACATTTTGCTATACTGAGCAATATTGTATTTCTTTGAACGAGTAGTTTTTAAAAAAAATTAATTTTATAAAAAACAGACATGTAAAAGAGAAGTTATTTTAAAAGTTCTAAAGAAAAAGCTTTTTACAAGTGTTAACTCAAAGGTCTGAAATTTGTGAGGTGATAGTGGAAATTGTAAATAGAACCTATTGTTGAAAGAGAGACGTCGTAGGCGTAACTTCAATAAAAATCCCAAGAATGGGACCTCCCGCCGAATCCCCTTTTAAGATACCAGGTTTACTAGATTTTGAAATCCGACTCCTGTTAGTGATTCCATTCCTCCAATCTAATTAAGTTATGTTGTAATTACTCAATTAACTGACGAAGGCTAAGATTATGTCTTTCTAAGTTTCTTGTCATCACTCCCCTTAAGAAGATAGGTAGAGGAACGACGGCGGAGGTGACAGAGGAGCGGTCGCGGAGTTGGTTCCCCCCAAAAAACTCGGATTGTTGAACTTTTTTACTACACAAATATTTTGTAACAAAATTTTGAATCAATTATCCACGAAATATTTCGTGGCTGATTTTAATTATTTCGTTGTTAAAAAATTAGTAGGGCAGGAAAAAATGGCGCCTAATTTTTATTAAGAATTTAGCAACTAAATTTTTTAATTTGGTGGCCAATGTTTATTTAATGACACCCATAATTTAAATTCCGTTGCTAAACGTGATCATTTAGCCATGAAATCATCTGTAGCCAAATAAATCGTTTTTTAAATATTATATTTGTTGTAAATTGTAATGACATATTAATCCTTTCCATATTATCAATGCTGACGTGACAATCATACCAAGGCTGAGGGCTTGAGTGAGGAGTTGTCTCATCTGCATGGATTTGATATAGTTAATTTGATCTCTTATCCATCACATTTCTCTTTCTTTTTCTTCTTCTACTCTCTGGATTTCTTGTTTGAAATGAAGCACAACAACTATTAGTGTTTTGAACAGTTTATGAATTCGGACGGCTAATGATTTATATGGATAGGACCGGAATATGAAAGGGTAGGTTCACGCATCTCTTTGGTTTTCAACTATACACACGGTTATGGGTGCAAATTTATGAGAAATGATATTGTAACCGAAATTTTGACCGAAAGTGGAGATACCGAATGAGGTGGAGTGCATCTATTGGTTAGTTTGTGGGGTCCACGCCAGTGGAATCAAAGATCCTACCACTAACACGCTGCCACGTGTTATTTCTGTCAAAATTTATGTTCCAATAGAAGCACTCCAAATTTATTTAGTATACTCACAATGAATAAATAGAAGGTTATTGCATTAATTGCCATTAAAACCTCTAATACTATGGTATTAGAGGTATAGTATAGATTTGGGAGATTAAAATACCCCAAACTTAAATATTTCCCACGGTATATTCTAAAAGAAGGAATTCAATCAAGTAATCTTGTTATGAAGATGAACTTGATTGAAGAAATCACTTGCACAAGTTGTAACAACTATGAGGAAACCAGTTGACACCTTTTTAAGTAGTGTGAAGATGCAATGAAATTTTGGGATATTTTAAAAGGGGATAACCTAGATAGTATATACCAAAGATTATTTCTGTTAGGAGTAATGTATTCACTTTAAAAGTATTAATTGTAAAAAATATAATTTTTAAAAATCTTCCTTGGCCTGTTATTTTTTTGTCTACTCATTGAAAATATGGAAAATGCAACAATTACATCTTTGAAGGAACTTTGGAAGACCTCAGAGTGACATCCAAACGTGCTTCGAGTGTGCCAATGATATTTGACATTTGTGAATCCTTCAACCTGGGAAAGAGGAATAATATCATTGAAATTCCAAGACTTAATCGTTGGTGTTTCCTTCCTACAGGTTACACAAAACTCAACACGGACGGGAGCTCCAAAAGAAATCCGGGTAGAGTTGGTGTTAGAGGTATATTTAGAAATGATCAAGGCAGATGAATTATTATGTATATGGGAAGAATGAGGAAAAACACGTCTATGTGCCAAATTATGGGTCATCTTCAATGGTCTGAAAATAATTTGTGATAAGGAATGGTATGGCTTAATTATTGAAATCGACTCGGAAGATCTGTTTAGACTTTTCACATATGATTATGTTGACTCTCACCAGTGGAACGCAATTATTACAGAAAACAAAATCGTAATGTGAATCTTTAAGAGGTGATTGATTCACACACTTCGAGAAGCAGATGAACATGATTACTTTCTTGTAAACAAATGAAGGTAACATGATGCTAAGCTGACTATTATGATCCTGTACACGGCTTATGAAAGCTTATGGAGGCTTCTCTTATGAATATTGACTTCGATAGATTTTAGTTATTATTTTTCATCCCTCTATAGAAAAAAAAATCAACTACATAAAGAAAAGTGTACTTTACATAAAATTTAAAATGTACCATAGAAACGTTTCAAAAATTAATACAAGATCTCAGGATTTAATCATGATTTGAAGTCAAGCACTAAATGCAATGCACATTGTGAGTGTATAACAATAAGAAATTTAGAAAGCAATATCGAGATGAGAAAGTAAAGGATCACACACACAACATCAAAGTTATATGATTCAGAAATTTGCCTATATCTACGGAGAGGTTATTATATTTTTATTAGTATCTCTCAAGTAATCGTAGTTACATCCCCTTGCCCCAGGTCAGGGTTTACATTTTATAGTTGTAAAAATATGTGACTCAATTACACAACTAAGTCAACCAACTTGTAGATAACTCTTAGGTGTCCTTGAATATCTCGTCTGAGATTGTTAGTAATCGATTTGAGTTTATCTCCATGCATTTAATTACATGTCAAATTCACGAATATAAAATAACCATTTTCATTTGGATCGGGCAGTCGGGTCTACGTAATGGGTTGATCGGCTAAGCATTGGGCATGAATTAAATAATCCCCCACAATTGCTCCTAAAATCTTTGGGCTGAGATGTTGGGTTCAATAGATTTTAAGTGAGTTCACGGCCTAAGGCCTAGAACTATTTTAAAATCGGCATGGTACTCTTGCAATTTTTGAGAATTGTCAAGGGTATGCTCGTTCGGGTAGAGTTGACAGTGACATAAATGGCAAACTTGTGATAATTTGGAAATAATAGGGTCACATTAGTCCAACCAGGGATCTGAGGTACCAAAATCCTCTCGGGGAACCGTTCCTCATTAGTTTTGCACAAAGTTCAAATGAAGTTCAACTATAAGTAACCATCACTTCTGCGTTCTACTCCTTATTCTTTGCAAAGTTTTCTAAGAGCTCCCATACTAGTTCCTCACTTTTTTAGAGCTTTGTCCTCTGCTTCTTTGGTGTAAGTCCTCCGTCCATGTTCTTCTATTGAATTTCCATCTTTAATGGATACTACCGATGGTAGAATTGTAGAGGAGTTTAGGGAGAAATACTCCATACCAGACTTAGTGGAAATCGATTGTTCCCCAATCCCTGGAAAAGTTAGAGACATGGATAAGGGACATTGGATACACACCCTAGCTATAGCCTAATGGGGGTTGACCTTCCCCCAAACTGCTTACTTCTTAAATTTTTTTAATTATTTTTGAATTCGTCCCTACTTAGTGTGCTCCCAACACTTGGAGAATAGTGAACGGTGTTCACAGAATTAATGAGTTGTATAGGAGCAATATAGGAGTCCATGAGATCAAACTCTGTTATTCTTGGTCACACACTACTGACGGTCTTTTATATCTAAAGGCGCGGAAGGCATACAGGTTCCTAGTAGTGAATCTTCCCGATCCCAATAAAGTTTATTGGGATCAGGGTTTCATTGCCAAAAACTAATAACATCCCCCATTTCCTGAGGGCGAGAAGCGCACAGTCCTTTTTTTTCCTGACTGGGGGGGAGGATTATATAGGTTATTAATTAATCTTGTCTACAATTGTTGCATTTTTGTTCTTGCTACTTGATCTTCTTGCTTATGAATATGTGCTTTGTCTCTGTGCAGTTTAAGATAAGAATAAGGAATATTTTCTCCACCAAATAAAGGTTTTTTAACCTCTTAAAGGTTTATCCCTGATCAATGGCCTATCTTCATGAGTACACCAATACCACCTCTAGCTTTTTTGCCCGCCCCGTGGACGAGAATCTCGAGGTTTCTGATCCATATGAGGGTGTTAGTTGCTCTGAACCCATAGGCCTTAACTCTTTTAGCCCATAAGAAGTGTAAGAAGATCAAATGGGGCCTCTAAGGAGAAGACTAATGCTTGGAGGTGATGATGATCATCATCATATGTTTCTGTCTACTAGGATAAAAGGCCTAAAGAAATATGAGGGGAACTTGAGGATGCATGATATCGATTATTTATTTAATTTGTAATTTTTCAATTTAAAACTTATTTAACTAAATTCAATCTTCAATTCAAATTTTATTAAACTGTAATCATGCATCTATGTGATACAAATCAAATATGAAACTCAAACAATCACAAATCGAGGGACAAACACTTTCAGAAAAAAAAAACATTCGGGTAAAGCATTTTATTTCACTATCTAACGTAAATTGCAACTTACAATTACATATCACAATCTTCAGTAAATCTCCCGCAGAAAATCCACATAGACTAGAGCCTAGCACCAACAAAGATTCCCTCGAGAACCTCAATGACAACAGTCGTCAGCAAGCAGCTCCCGTAAGAAGTACCAATCTAGTAGTAGAGATGGCACTCCACTAAGACAAACTTCCAAGAAGTGTTTGGATTCCATAAAAGATTAAGACTAAAATTCTGCTGATTTTTAATTTTCGTGTATCCAAAGTCTTAGTAAAAAAGGCCTCCAAAATAGATATTTATAGATGACCGAAAAAATTGAGACGGCGCATGTGGCTAGAACGGCATTGCCATGTTGTTTGAACGACATTTAATGCCATTACTAATGACCTAAGAAACGACCATTAAAAATCCAAAACAATACGTGGTCGTTTGAAGAAAAAAAGAAACGACCCTTCGCGCGAACTATCAAATAACATATGGTGTTGTTTGAAGGTGTTGTTTGACCAACTTGTCAATGTTGTTTGAACAACATTGTCTTGTCGTTTAAACGACAAAAGCAAAAATTAATAATTTAAAAATCTCGCCTACAGGTCTTCAAAAAATATTTTGACTTAGAAATAATGCCTCATTTTAATTTAAAATAGTTTTGAAAAATATCCCAATACTAAAGTATAGCATTTACAGAACTTAAACAAATTTTATAAGAAATTATACCTCATGTTGCGCATATGTTAAAGTTGTTTGATATTCGGATCCATCTTCATGAACGTATGAACGTGAACTTCTTCGACAGTTGTAGCAGCATTCGACATACTCTTATGTAAAATCAGGACTATGCAATATATGACCTTATATATCTCCCCTATGTCTATGTCAGTAAAAAATAAAAATAATCCAAACTATCAATCAAAGTGTCCTATACAAATCTAATACCCTCCTATGAACCCAAAAGTGAAAAGGTATAATAAATGCAAGTCTTCAAAAAAATCTCCTACATCTTCAAGTCTCTTTAAATCAAATATGTTTTCTTTCATTGCTATTATTTTGTGTGCTTTCCAAATGATCATCAAAGTCCTATATACAATAAACAAAACAAAAACCTTTGTGATGTATTGAGTTGAAATGATATAGCATAAATCAAACATGAAATCACATATGAAATCAAATCAAGTCCAATATATCAATGATAAAATTAAATCAAGTTAAATCTCAAATCTCCCCCATAATTCAAACTCTCACTCCCCCATAATTCATAATTAATTACCCCTAATTTATTGTTTGAAAAAGATAAGGAAAAGAATAAACAAAATAAATATAAAGTGTCACGATAAGCATAACATATATATAACAATTACACTTATGCAAGGATATACTCAAAAGACTTTTACAATCTCTTTTTGACTTTTCAAATTTTTAAGAAAGAATAATTTACAAAAACAACACACACCATGAATTTACACTAAGATAACCAAATCATGGAAACAGAATGAATGGGTGTGAACATATTCGATAGGAAAATCAACTCAAACATTCATAATAAATGTGCACTATGAATATGGATACTCCTAACGAATGAACTCAAAATCATCCTTAGGTGTAAAAATTGTTGAACTCAAATGATATCAACTCTATATAATCAACAACGTTTAAAACAATGTAATGCTTTTTCAAGACTTTTTCAGGACATGCAAAACCATTGATATTATTCCAACCAAACTCCCTTATATATAATATTGATTATATTTTTCTTTTCTATTATTTTCTTTTGAATGATCATATCAAACTAAACTTTTTTAGACTTGGATACATTTTACAAAGGCACACTTTTTTGGCTCTTTTTCAAACGGTGGCTTTCACGCAAATGTTATTTGCTCATTTCGTAGCCCTTTTCTGTGTTCACTCATTATTTTTTTCATATTATACAAATTCCTTACGAGCAACGATTCTTACATGCACTACTTTTATCGTCAAGTTTTATCGCATATGGTTCATTTTAAAGACAGGATTGAGATGAAAACACTTCGACCAACATGCGATAAACAAGTACAATAATCAAATAAATTCATGCACGTGTGCATTAAAGAAAATCATGAGTCAAACATGTAGAAAGTAATCTCAAATCTCATCTTAATGACACCAAACATTATAATGCAAATTGAAGAAACGATGTATTATATCAAAACATTATCAATATAGTCACATGGATATGGAATAATGTTCTCACTTGGTCACCCTAAATGTCCATCCATAAACGGTGTAAAATGAAATACAATTTTTTTTGTCTTTTTCTAAAACTTTTATCAAAATAAAATCTTTTTCGCTATTCAAATTTTTCTTTAAATAATAGAAAATCTTTTTTGTATTTTTCCAAAAAATTCAAAATCCAAAATATTTTTGGATTTTTCAAAAAATATATCAAAATGGAAAAAAATACAAAAGTGGTACACATTAGCAATAGGCATAAAATATCATCTCGAAAAACATCATATGCTAGAAAATAAGTCTAAACCTCAACCATTATGTGTGGAGGAGTTTTCCAAAGGTGGTGACATCCTATGAAAAATATCTATAAAATCATGTAAAGTCTTGACTAAATACTCAAATTGCTCTCTAAAATGATCAAAATTTCATGTGATGTCCATTAGCATGTTTATTATCACATGTGGTGTGCATGTGGGAACATGTGTAGTAGCATAACGAGGTAAAAACCTATGAGTCACACAGCCCATCTTAAAGCAAAATTCCATAAGGTTTCCTTTCTTATTACAATGCGAATAAATAAAAACGGGTCTGGGAACACCTCTCTCAAAATCATTACGATGCACTCTCCTATAAATAAATGGACACCTGGGTGGGCTAGGTCAAGAACCATATGGATCTATCAAAAACTTAGGAACTGGCTCGAGTGCAACATGGGAAGTAGATTAACCGTCATAACCTATTGATGATCTCTCAACATTACTCAAAGCGGGACCGAGAAGTATCATTCCATCCTTATTAGATGTATCGTCTATAATAACGTTGACCTCCCAGGCGTGTTCGAGATCTCCCTCGAGTTGGGAAATAAGGGATTCAAGTTCACTCTTTTCCTGTCCTAAGACGATCAACTGCTCACTTAAAGAAACCTTCACCTTCTCGAGTTGACTCGTTGATGTTTCACATCCCTCAAAACTTCCATCTCTCTCTCCAAATCTAACACTTTAAAACCTAACTTGTTATTCAACTTCTCCGTCTTTTAACTCTCGGCGTATAAATCTCTAAATGCTTTTTGGAGATCACTTTCACCCTCACTTTTAATCTTACTCTCACACTCACTAGAAACGTTAAAATCATCATTAGGGATCTCACATAGACAAGTGTCCTCATTGTTGTGGGAAAAACTAGATATGCTCACGTTACTAGCCATAAAGGCAACACACATAACATGTGATGATTCATCCCTAGAATAATTCACCTCATTGTCACTATCGTGAAGAGTGGTTGGTATATAAATTTTCTTGTCCTTTCTATTTATCATACTGGGACATTCAAACGCTTTGTGCCATTTTCCCTAGCACCCAAAACATTTCGACTCTTCATATTTTTCACCGCTCTCTTTAGCCTCGTCTTTCCTTTTATTTTTCTCAAACATCCTTTTATTGGAATAATTTTCTTTGGAAAATTTGAGAAATTTTTTAAATTTTTTAGCAAACATGGCCACATCATCAAAATCAAACTCTCCCTCAGACTCGGACTCATAAAATCTATATTTCTTCTTCTTCTTAGACACTTCCTCACCTTTTCTAGATTGTGCCCTTAGTGCAATCCCTCTATCCTTAGGCTTAACTGTTTTTGGAAACATGTTGATCTCATAAGTTTGAAGGTATTCTACGAGTTCTTCTAACCTAAGTGTATCTAATATACCCAAAGAATTTAAAACAGTGACCTTAGGAATAAAACGGAATGTAAGTGACCTCAAAATATTTTTAACAACATTCGTCTCCTCAATATTATCACCCAAATTAAAAATCATGTTAACTATGTTCGACAACCTAGCATAGAACTCGTCAAAACATTTAGACTCTGACATGGTGATAGTCTTAAACTGGGTGGTCAAGTTTTGTAAATTAGATACCTTAATCGTGTTGGTACCCTCATGTGTCAATTGTAGGATATACCATGCCACTTTCGAAGTGGTGCACGTCATAATACGATGAAACTCAGCAGGGTTGATGGCTCTAAAAATCGAGCTAAGGCCACAATGGTTATATGTACTTCATTTATAATCATCACCAGTCCAGTCAGACACAGGTTCGGAATTGGTGACGTTTTCAATGGTGATAGTGGGAGGAGTCCACCCTTTATCACAAACAATCTAGAGACGTTCATTAATATCCTTTAATCCATATTTCATATAGGCTTTTCAATAGGAATAATTCATGCCATCAAAGACAGGCAAGCAATTATACAAGTTCTCCATTGGAAAAATTATAAAAAATTTCAAAATCGGAGTTTAAAAAAAAATTGATATCACAAAAATTTTGCAAAAAAAGAATCACTCGATAATGTAGAGCAATCGACTCTGATACCAATTTGAAAATGTGAGTAGTCAAAAGGTATCATATGTAAAAGCCTTTTTAAAAAAATTAGGATCACTCGGTAACTTGGAACAACCTGCTGTGATACCAATTTGAGGATGCGTGTTATCGATTATTTATTTAATTCGCAAATTTCCAATTTAAAACTTATTTAATTAGAGTCAATCTTCAAACCAACTTTTATTAAACACTAATCATGAATCTATGTGATATAAATCAAATATGCAACTCAAATAATCATAAATCGAGCGACAAATATTTTTAGGAAAATTTGTTTTTTTGAGTAAAACCTTTTATTGCACTATCTAATGTAAATCACAACTTACAATTAGATAGCAGTATCTCCAATGAATCTCCCATAGAAAATCCATTAAAACCAGAGCCTACCACCAACAAAGATCCACTCAAGAACCTCAATGACCGCAGTCATCAGCAAGTTACTTCGGTAAGAATTACCAATCTAACAGTAGAGATGGCACTCCATAAAGATAAACTTACAATAAGTGTTTGGGTTCCACAATTGATTCACAAAAGGATTCGAATGTTTTAGTGAATAAAAAATTAGGGTTTTTAACCCTAAAAATGGTGACTAAAACATATTTGATGTTTTTATGTATCAAAAGTCTTAATGAAAAAAGTCTCCAAAGCAGGTATTTGTAGCTTACCAAAAAAATATTAAGGGGGAGCATGTCATTCGAACGACATTGTCATGTCATTTCAACGAGATTATATGTCGTTATTAACGACCTAACAAATGACCATTAAAAATCCAAAACATTACGTGGTCGATTGAAGCACCAAAGAAACAACCTTTCACGCAACCTATCAAACAACATGTGATGTCATTCGAAGTTGTCATTTGAATAACTTGTCAATGTCATTTGAATGACAATGCCTTGTCGTTTGAACGACGGAAGTAAAAATTTAATATTTTAAAAAACTCTCCTACAGGTCTTCAAAAAATATTTTGACTTAGAAGAAATGCCTCATTTTGATTTAAAAATATTTCGAAAAATATCCCAATACTAAAGTAAAGAATTTACGAAAGTTAAACACATTCCATACGAAATTATACCTCATGTCTCGCATATGTTGAAGATGCTTGAAATTCAGATCCATATTAATGAACATATGAGCATGACCTTCTTCGACGGTTGTAGCGGTATACGACATACACTTATATAAAATCAGGACTATGAAAAAATTGTCCTTGCAGAAATGCCTTAGGTATGGTGGCCCTAGAATAAGGGTTCATGAGATGGAAGAAGGAGAGAATAAGAGTTGATGAGATGGAATAAGGAGAGAATAAGAGGAGGGAGTGGGATAAGGCAAAGAAGGAGGAGAAAAGTAATAAGTCCATTGATGCCCCACCTAATGTCTCATCCATTTCCTTCGTCTCTTCAATCGAAGGTGTGGCCATGAACTCATCTATTTTTCGCAGCCTGATAAAAGAGGTTATTCTGGATTTTAACCATGAAAGGTCAAAGAATCTTGGAATCGACAAGCTTCTCATTCTATATTCCTATGCTCTAGATATTGTAAATATTCTCCTCTCTCTGTTTCTCTTAGAGGATGATTCGTGTTTTGAGTATTCTCCAATATTTTTGTTTTTGTTTTGCAGTTTCTAACATAATTCTCTAATTTCTTGCATGGTCAAGTTTACCAAGGAAAGAAGCTCATGGAGTTAGTGAAGCTGTAAAAAAAGTTTTAGGATGAAAGGGCAGCCTATGGGATGGAGAAGAAGTCCAGCGTTGAGGTAATATCATCACTAAATATGGACAACAGTCTATTAGCCGTAGAGAGAGATGGGCTTACCGCGATGGTGAAAAAAATTAAAATATGAGGTCCCTTCTATCAAGGAATCCAGATACGAACAATGCTATAATTCAACATATGACGATGAAAAAATACATATTGCCTACGCTCAGAAGGCGAGCTTTAAGAAGGGTTGGGACTAAGAACTTATTGTAGTACGAGTTCCTTCAAAATTTGAACTCTTTAGGAGGTACAACCCAGGTCCTCCCCCAATTATTGAAGATGTGATGGCTTTTAGTTCTACGACCAACCATACTAAGGGAACCTCTAACCAAACTGAGGTTGCCGATAAGCAGGATGTGCATGCTGCGGGTAAGGGGAAGGCTCCTGAATCAATTGAGTAGGGGAAGGAGTAAATCTTTGTAGTGTGGGATATTTTCCTTTTCTTTTGTTCAAGTGTTGCGCTTTTACCCTTTTTCATTTTCTTCATTGTAATGGCTTATTCCTATCTCTTTTGGTAATTAATAAAAGATTTTCATTTTCTCTTCGTAATTTATCTTATGCTCTCTGCCTGCTTTAATGCTTGTAACTTCTTGTCGAGGATGTTTCCTCTTCCTCTAAGAATCTTGAAAATATTTTAGCTCATGGATTGAGAGAGAAATCTCATTGAACATTCATTAAGGTTTGCAATGCATTAAAGGCCAGAATAGACGCATGCAAGGAACAAACCAAGGTGATTGCCAAATTAAAGGATAACCTCCAGGAAATGGAAGATATTGGCTCCTCTGTACAAGAGGAGATAACTAACTTAAAGGCCCATATTGCTATGAATAAGGACTTAGGCAAGGCCGGTGAACTAATTTAGGTCGAGAATAACGGCATAAAGAAAATAATCTCCGAGATAGAGGAGGAGATTTAAAGGAATATTTTCACCATCTCTGGCTAGAAAAGAGACTTTAAGAGTCTCAAGCTTTTATTCAGGAGGGATCCACGAGCTACATGGGTAGAAAGTTATGACGAAGTTTTACAAAATTCCTCTGTATGATTGCAGGAGGCACATGATGTGGCACACGAGTATGGGTGGTTGAATGCCCTCAAGGTTCTCCAAGAACACAAGGAATCCCAGTTGTATTACATGTACTAGGTGGACTACCTTATGTATTGATGACCTTCCTTGGGGAGGGACGAGCAGTGGGTTCCTCTGGGATCTATCCCTCACTAAATACTTCATCACTTTTAGGTGGACCCTGAGAGAGAGGATGAGTTTGTTCCCAATCTGGACAATGGTCAGCGAAGGCAAATAGTAAATTTCTTGGCATGTCAACCATAAATCGATTGTGCCTTTGTCGCATATCTTTGTAATTATTATATGTAATTAATAACATGTGTGTATTGTATTATCAAGTGTAATGAATAAAGTATAATTATTAATTGTTATGTTTTTTGGGCACAAACGCCTCAAATCTAGTTGATAATAACTTTTGTATGTCTCCAGTAGGAGGACTTGATAATAACTGCTAATCAATTTTGGTATTTTCCAACTAAGTGAGTTAATAACTAATTTTGATCATTCTTCCAGTCCAATATGCCTTAATGATATCATTATGTTTTCCTTACCTTTTAGGTTGTGTCATCACACTCTTTTATACTTAGGAGTAATGTTGGCAAGAATGTACCTTGTTCTTTGGCCATCCACCTAGTCAGGATTTTAACGACCAACATAGTTGGCTACCAGCTTTAGTTGGCTTTATGCCTAAGGATCACCTATAAGGCTTCCATTCCAAATAACATGAGGGATCTCGTCCACCTAGGTACCCTTTGTCCTTTCTAGCCATTTCTTTAGGTCGTCAAGAATCATTTTATTGCAAGCTTCTATCTAACCATTGCACCAAGGGCACGCCACATAACTGAAATGATGCTTGATTCCATATTCATCAAAAAATCTTTAAAATAAACTTCTATCAAACTGTGTGCTGTTATCGTTTATGATAGCTCTTTATACCCCAAAGCATGTTATGATGCTCTTGCAAATGAATATTGTCATGTCAGCGTCACAGATGTTTGCCAATGATTCTGACTTTACCCACTTGGTGAAGTAGTCTGTTTCGTCCAAAAAATACTTGAAATTCAGAGGTGCGATAGGTAGTGGTCCCATAATATCCAATCCCCATTGGGCAAATGGCTAAGGACTACTTAAGGATTTCAAGTCGCTGGCATTTTTTATATCTTCGAAAATATGTGGCCACCAGTATCATTTTTTGATTGCTCAGAATGCCAACGATCTTCATCCTGTATGACTCCCATAAATACCATCATGAAGATCATTGAGAACCTTCTTAGTTTTATATGGGTGGACGTATTAAAGGTAAGAGTCTGTGAAGGATCACTTGTAGAGATTTCGCTTGGATCAAGGTAGAAATGGGTTGCCTTTAGTCTTAGTTGGCGAGTTAATTTCTTATCATTTTGTAGTGTGCCACTCTGTAAGAAAGTAATGATATTATCTATTAAAATGGGGGCTCTTTCTATAAGGAGGACCTTCTCGGCGACCATTGTCTAGTTAATGATAGGTCGGGCGAGGAACTCTATCTGAATAGTTCTTCTAAGATCAGAGTCCATTCTGAGCTTAGGGATGCTAAGGCGCCATCATGACTGTTTTTCTCCCTAGTGAACTGTTGAATTTGAACTTCCTCAAATCCCGCCATAGGTTCTCACACCATGGCAAGGTAGGCTTCCATCCTATCATATTTTACATCGAAATATACCCTTACTTATTTAAAAACTAGTTTGGAATCACTGAACACATTGAGGCACTTTTACCCTAGCAGTTCGGCTTTGCACAGGCTAACTATCAGTGCTTTTTATTTGTCTTCGTTATTGGAGGATTAAATCCCAACTTGATTCCTTCCTCGATGACATCGTCTTATGGTGTGATGAGGAAAATCCTTGACCTTCACCTATTAGAGTTGGAGGCTCTATCAACGTATAAGGTCCAATCCTTGGACTATGCTATTTTATTTTTTTGTTGATCCATTAACTGTTGGTTAGTGGGATTATCCCTCGTGAATTCGATAATAAAATCGGCCAAGAAATGTCCCTTAATTATTTTTCTTGGCTAAAAGTGAATATAGAACCTTTTGAGCTTGATCGGCCACTCTGAGAGTCATCCAGAGAGGTCGTCTTTTCTAAGAAAAACTTTAAGGGGAAATAAAATGATCACTATTATTGAGTGAGCTTTAAAGTAGTGTTTCATCTTCTTAAAGGCAACCACTAGCATGTAGGCTAGATTTTTCAAGGGCAAGTGGCATTGATCTGCATCCAGAAGTGCCTTAATGACATAGTAAACCTGTTACCATCCACCCTCCTTTTTACGTACCAGAGCCGAGTTCATTGCTTGGATTGATACTTTGAGGTAGAGGTATAGGGGATCTCCGTCATTGGGGATCACAAGCAGGCGTGGTCTGCTGAGGTATGACTTTGTATCCTCTAAAGCTCTTGATCAGTCATCATTCCATATGATGCCCTTATCCTTCTTTAATAGTTTAAATGATTATGGGGAAACATTATCAAGACTTAAAGATAAAGAAATTAAGTTCTGCAAGCATTCTAGTAAGATTTTAAATATACCGCAATGTCCTTGGGAGATAGACATTCTTTATCGCATCAATATGGTTTGGGTTATCCTGAATTCCTCTTTTATTGATTAGATATTTCAAACATTTACCCCAATGGACACTGAATGAACATTTGCTTACGTTAAGTTTCATCTGGTACTTCTTGAGGATTTTGAAGGTTTTGGATAATTTCGTGAGGTGGTCATCCTTGTTCTTTATCTTGACTAGCATGTCATCGATGTAGTATACCATGGTGTCTCTTATCTGTTGCTTGAACATCTTTATGACTAGCCTATAATAAGTTTCCCCTACCTTCTTTAGTCCAAACAGCATGACCTTGTAGCAGTATAAACCCACTAGGGTTATGAAAGATGTTTTGTCTTGGTCGGGGCCAAACATCGAAATTTGATGGTACCCTAAATCGACATTTAGAAAAATCATTCTCTATTAATCTGTCATAGCTTCAACCAACTGATCGATCTTGTGCAGTAGGAAACTGTCCTTAGGGAAGGATCTGTTGAGGTTTGTGAAATCAATACAGACTCTCTAGCTATTGTTACTTTTTCATACTACCACTGGGTTGGACAACAACATGGGGAACTGAACTTTCCTAATGGATCCTGCATCCAGAAGCTTCCCAACTTCATTCTCCACGACTTTAGATTTTTAGGGGGCTACTCAGTATGAATTATAAGTAATCGATTTGAAGGTTGGTTCAACATGTATAAGGTGGCATACTACATCGGGATTAATTTCAAGAAGATCGTACGACTCCCAAGTGAAAACATCAAAATTTCTTCTCAAGAAGGAAATTTACTCTTTCTTTTCATGATCGACAAGCGTAATTTCGATCAGAGACATTCTACCTGGTGAGTTTTCATCCGCACCCACTTCTTCCAGGATTTCAATGACCCTATTAGTGGGATGGGCCCTGATCTCTTCCACCCCTGGTCGGTCGTACCTTTGTTGATATTTAGGAGGTGTAGTCCTATCTTGCCTTCATATAGGGTGTCCTCTAACTCATGAATCTTTTCCTTTTGAGGGAGAATGGCTTGAATGAATCACCTTATTTTAGTGGCATGGTATCCATAAATCTTGACCACACCTCGATCGGTGAAACACTTGATCTTCTGGTGGTAGATAAATGGTATGACTTTCATGGAATGCAACCAACCTCTGCCAAAAATGGCATGATATGGAGACTCTATGTCCACCACCAAGAATTCAATCAACTTTGATACATTGCCTATTCTAACTAGTAAGACTATCTTTCCCTATGGCATTATAATTTTCCTCACAAAGCTAACTAATGGAACTATGGCCTCTTTGAGGTCGATTGGGTTGAGATTTAACTTGTGGAAGAGCTCTAAGTACACTGCCTATGATGATCTTCTATGGTTTACCAGTGACTTATCGATATCCCTGTTGGCAATTCTGAGAGTAATCACGAGATCATCAATGTGAGGAGTCCTCCCCCCAACATAATTTTCCTCTAGGAAGATGATGTGTTTGGTGTTGTCAACATCGTCTGGTCATTGGCACTTTCTAGCTTGGATTTTTGCTGGGTCAATATGTAATTCCTTCATGACAGCAGTGACCTTCTTCAGTCCATCTGAACAACGTTCACTTAGATCTTCTTCAGGTTGGATGCTCCATGAATTACCGCGATATCCTATCCCATGTCATCATCATATACATTATTTGATTTCTGGTCGCTATTGGTTGTGACCTTGTTGACTTTCTTCTTTATGTATTCATTCAAGTGTCTAGTCTGGGATAACTCTTCCAAATGCGACTTCAATGCTTTTTAATTCTCAATGCATTATTCATATTATTCAAGTCACTGCCCATCTTCTTGGGCCACTTGAAAAATGGCTGATCCTTGATCTTATAGATTGGTTCTTCGAATATTATGTTAATAGCCTCGAATGCCTTTGAAGGACCATCCTTGCTCAAATTTTTGGAGCCGTTCTTACCCCGTTCTTGTTCCCTTTCTTTGGAGTGTCACTTTTGTCTCCACCTTTACTTGCTTTTTCTTGGACGTTTTCACCTGGGTTAGAGTGAACTATGTCCTGAACCTTAGCGTATTTTTCAATACATGCCATGAGGTCATTAATGGTGTTAGCCTCTTTCTTAGTTGGGGACTCTTGCAACAAAGGTGAGGTCGCACTATAAAAAAACGTTGCTTCTAAGACCCTATTTTTTGAGACAGACAAAATATAGTCTTTAAAACATACTTTTTTAAATGAATATAATTATCCATCTACAAAACTATTACTTTTGAGACTGCTAATTATAGTCGTCTCAGAAAGGTCATTTTTTTTATATGGTTAATTATTTCCATCTTATAAAGTAAACC
This sequence comes from Sambucus nigra, assembly GCA_949130495.1. NCBI lineage: Eukaryota > Viridiplantae > Streptophyta > Magnoliopsida > Dipsacales > Adoxaceae > Sambucus > Sambucus nigra. The sequence continues at coordinate 349,761,627 of OX422222.1, read as the reverse complement.
AAATAAGACAGTAAAATATTTACTATATCAAAAGATATACGAAATAAGAGGCTAAAAAAATAGCTTCCCACCACTTACCTCTTTTCATATCCTACTCACTTAACTTCCCACCGAAAAACAAAAAACAAATTTCCATTCCAATTCAATATATGCCAAAACAGGCCAAGACCTAGCCCGCGATCACCCCCACCCCCTGTGTCCTTCTTCTCCTCTCTCCCCAACCATCTTCTCCTCCACCGTTAGCCTCTCTCTGCCTTGTTATCTTACATGTTCTCCCCCTCTACGACTGTTTTCTCTCTCTAGCTCTCTTAAGGTAACTATTCATCTTTGATTTTTTGTTGAGGAAAACAACAAATGAATTATTGTTTTTTTTTCTTCTTCAAAATATATTCCAATCAGTGTTGGGGCCAATCACACTAATGTGTTGAAAATTTATCGCTGTCTTATATATGTATGCCCATTAAAAGGGATTCCTAAATATTCTGATAGAAAATGATTCTTTAGGAGTTATAATTTTAACAAAAATTCATATGTTATAAATATTTATATAAATAATATGGCATATGCTATCGTAATGATTGATTAAAAACTATTCATTAGACATAATTAATGATGCCATATACATAAGTATTATGCATATGGAAAATAAATAACCGTATGCATAATACTTATATAAAATGTAATAAAAGTGGATGCATATTTATTGATTTTAATTATTTTTTACTTTTGAATGCGACCTAATATGCAGAACTCTGGTGTTTGATGTTATATAGCATTATGATTTATGTTGAATCAGTGATTCTATAATAGTCTTTTATTTTATTTTTAAAGAAATATTTAAATTCATGAACCAATTATTCAAAGATCCTAAAATTATTCTCCTCCCAAACCATTAATGTGTTTCTCTTTCTTTTTATATGAATTTGAGATTTGTAGAACGATTGATTCGGTTTTTTTATGTAAAGTTGTGACTGGTAGATCTTTTTTTTATGTGTTTCTATCAATGAAGTTAAAATGATATAGGGTCTTATTACTATAAAGATAAATACAAAAATAAAATGCTTTTAAGTTCTACAACTACTTTGACAACAAGTATAGAAATGAAATTAATATATGAAGAAGTAATATGAGTCTCATTCATTTTTAATGACATATCTTTTCTCAGAAAATGTATGTGACAATGAATGAGTACGGGAAATAAAAGAGGAAAAGAATAGAAGAGAATGTAGAAAAATTGAAAGAATTGGGAATACATGAATTGTATTCGGCAATTCAAAACAATGAGAAAAATAAAAAAGTGGTTCAAAGAGTAAAAAAAATGGTCGGTGATGATGACGAGTTTATGCCACTTGAAAAAAGAAAATGAGCATACAAATTAAAACGACGATAAAAATGGGTGTGTGACTTGTGAGTTTTTTAATGTGTAAATGTTTAGTTATGTAGATATTAATTAGTTGATTGTGTGAATTTTTATTTGATATTTTCCATATATTGCGTGTTTTAGTCGTTCAATATATTAAATTTGAATCATTCGATTTGGTTAGCCATAATAATACTTAAATTTGTATGTTGAATTATATTGTTATTTTTATAGCATGTTCCCCCTTTATGTGATAATATTTTTAGGAATTCATGTTTTTAATTATTAATATCTTTATCTTTTCAACATCTTACAAAAACATTATGAACATTTTCTCTTATTTATATTATGAAATATAAATTTACTAACATTTTTTTAGATTCATAGATGGGAACCATGGATAAGAGTTGGATTGATTTATGCAACCGGTGTTCAAAAGAATACATTAATAGGATTAATGGGTTTCATAACTCTGCATATGAAAATGAAAACATCGAGACAATAGAAACCTATTTCCCTTGTAAAAGATGCACAAATTGAGTGTACCACACCCGACAAACTGTGAGAGATCACATTGAGATGCATGGTTTCAACAAGACTTACCTCTTTAGTTATGCTTGAATCAACCTAACTTGATTTTGTCTATTCTTATAGATGGACTAAAAGGACACAGAGATAAGATCGATGCATTTTTAAAACCATTGATTGATGAGTTGATTGAGTTATGGGTTGATGGTATACTCACTTCAAATAAATCAAGTAATGAGTTTTTTCAGTTGCATGCATCATTATTGTGGACCATTAATGATTTACCCTCTTATGCCATGTTATCAGGATGTAACAAAAAAGGTATTTGCTTGTCTTTGCTGTAACACAGACCATCGGTGAATGCCATTAAATAATGGTAAGATGTTCTGTTATTGGGGTCATCATCAATTATTAGACTCACACCATAGTCTACGTAGGCAGAAGGCACCATTTAATAGGAGGGTAGAATTACGATCACCGCCACTTAAACTTGAGGTCTTGCAAGTATTGCAACAATTGAATGATCTTGACTTTAAATGCGAATATAAAATGGAAGATGTCTTTAGAAGGAGGGAAAGAGAGGTGTTAGAAAAAGACAAATAGACAGTTCCAAACGTAGATTTTGTTGGAAAAAAAGAGTATATTTGTTGAATTTCCAAACTGAAAGGATAATGTTATTCGCCATAATCTTGATGCCATGCTTATTAAGAAATATGTCTGCGATAATGTCATGTTTACATTATTGGGTACTAAAGGGAAGACAAAATTCAATTTGTAGGCTCGAAAAGATATCAAAATTAGTGTATTAGATTAGAGCTACGTCCTTAACCATGAGTGTCAAATCTACAGTGACTTCCCCCAACAGAGTACACAATGAGTAACAAAGAGAAGGATATTTTTTTAAAGTGCTGCAGAATGTTAAAGCACCTGATAGCCACTCTTCAAACATTCCATGGTGCATGAACATGCAAGAATGAAATATTTTAGAAGTAAAGAGCCATGATAATCATATTTCAATGCAATTATTACTTCCAATAGAAGTGTGAAGGGTATCGTCGAATAATATTTTCAAAGCCTTGATTCAGTTAAAATATAGCTTTGTGATATTGTGCTCAAAAGCAGTTATCGCAGGTGATTTGGAAAATTTTAAAGATCAGATGGATTTTACACTTTGTAGCCTTGAGAAGATATTACCTTCGAGTTTCTTTAATGCAATGGAATACTTTCCTAAACATTTTCCAGACGAAATCTTAATTATTGGTTTTTTCCTTTACCATTGGATGTATTCGATTGAAAGGTACCTCCACACTTTAAAAGGCTATGTTGGTAACCGAGCTCATCCCGAGGCCTCGGTTGCCAACTCTGTTATTCTTCAGGAATACATGACTTTATGTTCCCAATATGTGGATGTGGAAACTAAGGCTAATCAACCAGCTAGAAATGATAATTTGGGGTATACAAATGGTCGTGCAATTAGGGGAAAATTTCAATTTGAACTTGATTTGTAATGTATATGCAAGCTCATCGGTACATTATTACCAACACCGAAGAAGTGACACTATTTGTTGAGTAAGTTTTATTATAAGTATTTGGTGTTTTTGAAAACCATTATTATATTTTTTATGGAATTCACATATGGCTATTTGTTTACTTGTAGAAAGAATCTCGCATAACTTTTCTCAAAGTATCCTTAAGTTTTACAAAAGCATCGTGTTGATCATCTTCATAGCGATGAGTTCCACAAATGGTTTAAGGATTATGTAAGCAAAAATATCATAACTAATAGTTGAATTATGAATAAGTACCTTACTTTTATATTGGTATTTACTTTAATATACTATAGGCTAAAAAATTTACACGTGATAATGTGGAATTATCCGATGAAATCAAATTCTTGACTTTAGATCCTCTTAAGGATGCGTTCATTCGACACTTATGTTGTTAGAGTTTTTATATTTTGAACAAAGAAACTTGATAGGGGAAAAAACTCAAAATAGAGGAGTCGTTATAAATGTCTAACAAATGAGTTATTCTAGCCGGAAGGATAAAACCCTCATTGTGGGTGATACTACATACTACATGGAACTAACGAACAATATTGAAGTTCAGAATCTTAACGGCATGAAGTTTGTGCAATTCAAGTGTGATTGGGTTTAAAATTGTAGGGGTACGAAAGTTTACGAGTTTAACTTTATGCACGTGAATTTCATGCATTTGAAATATAAAGATGATCGAGAGAATAAATGTGGCCATCCTAGGCGTGGCGTTCTGGGGGGGAGGATCCCTCGAGAAAGAACTGCACCGCGGTCTCACAAAGCTCTTCAAAAGGTGCTTCGGCCGTTGTCGGTGTGGGGAGAATGTAAAGAGGTGGAGTCTCCAACTTATTTTGCACAAAATAGGCAAAAGAACATGTTAGCACTTCGGGAGAGAGGCATCAAGGACAAACTGATGTATACGAAACCAATAGATCGTAGGTTCGGGGGATGAGTTATGGAATTGGAAGGTGTTAGGCACCTATTCTTCCCTTTCGATCTCTTATGGGCAAATGTTATTATTTTCCTTTATCCCCGTGAAGTGTGTATATGTGTTTATGTAATGTAGATTGGTATTGTTTGACCCATACCATGGAAAAAATAGGGTGAGGTCATCCACAGTAATATTCCCAAAAATAATAATAAATGTAGAAGATAGAATATGAGCATTCATCAAGATATTGATCGTTATTGGGACACGATAATATGTGTTGGATGAAACGCAAAAAACCATGATATATGTAAAAGTGTGATAACTATGAAAATAAGGGATTTTAGGAAGTTTAGAAAATTAGTAAAATTCGAAAATAGGACTCAAGTCTCGAATTTAAATTCGAGATGCCTACGTAGCCTATAAAGGCATCAGACTCCACATAGTTTGAATGTAGAATAGGGGTGGGGTGTATCTCATAGATTCGAACATAATTTTATGTACATGTAAAAAATGTATTTTGGGTTTTGAAATAAGTGTGATGAATAATTCTGTTCGGAATTTACAAGTATAATCATCTTATATTTGTTTTTGTTTTTTTTATGGAAAATAAATTATTTTCAATATACTATTAAAAGCGTGGATGTTAATATGTCTGAACTAAAGTGAAACTAGATTATAAATCTAATGTAACTTATGCAAAAACAAGAGATTAAAAGAGAGGGAGAAGTAATTGGACCTCCCCTTGGAGCTTGAGATTTGATCTTGGATTAACTCCTTTGAATGTTAATGAATGTTGATTAGAGAGAAGGATATTTGCCAAATTGGGTGTGTAAAGGATGGGTATTTAGGCTTGAATGGAACTTCTCATATGGAACTTCATTGATTTCGAGAGAATGTTGTTGAGCTCACTGATGCTGTTGGATTTCTTCTCTTTCTATTGGGAGTGAGGTCATGGCCTATAATTATAGGGCCAAGGGGGTGTCGATCGGCCTACCCCAGGGTGTGCCTATCGGTAAGTAACCCTTGATACTGTGGCAATTGGCAGGGTTCAGGACCAGTCGATTGTCATTCTTGTGCAGATTTTTCGAGAAAAATGATCGTAGCACACAAAACATTGATCCAAATCATGCATGGGATATACCTTTATAAAGGTACTTCAGAGACCTTCGAGAGTCCTTTGGATCTCCCCTGGGTCCAGAAGTTGACTTTAGGTCAAATATGGCTCGAAAGCGCACGTCGATCTTTTGGACGGGAGATCGTCCAACTTAAATGGATCAGTCGTCCATATGGTAAGTCAAAATAGTGCACGGGGTGGACTGTTGGAAAGTTTAGTAGGTGTATTTCGACATTCCAAAGAGTTTTGCTTGGTTCGGAAAGTTGACCTTGGTCAACCGGCGCCGAAAGCGTTTGGTGACCTCTCGAAGTAAAATGAATAATTCGTTCACACCGTAGGTCATAATCGTGCATGGGGTAGATCAATATAAAGGGTATTCAGTGACCTTTGAAGATTCATTTAGTCTCGTTTTAGTTGAAGAGTTGACTTTGGTGAAACAGAGTCCGGGAGTGCCTGGTGGCCTCCGAATCAATTTTTGGGAGAAATATGATCGTTTGTTCAAACGGTTATGCTATTTTACATAGGGGTAGACCGTTGGAATGGATTTTCAGTGCCCTTTGAATATTCAAAGATCTTTCACTCTGATGGTGAAGTTGATTGGGGTCAACTCGGGGCTTGGGAGCGCCCGATGGCCTCTGAATCACTTTTCTGTAGTGAAATGGTCTGTTCGTCCGAATCATTATGCCGATTCATGCATGGGGTGGACTATTGGAAAGGGTATTTGGATCCCTTCAAAGATTCAAAGAGCTTTCACTGTGACTATAGAGTTGACCAGAGTCAAATGGGGCCTGAGGGGTCCCGATGGCCTCTAGATTGGTACTCGACCTAGGTTTGCGATAAAAAAGGGAAGTGCAAGGAGTATAAGGAGAGACTTAGGGGGTCCTAGAATGTGGTGTCTATAGATCCCCTCTATGGGTGATCTTGGAACAAGTGATGGCCATTGAATAGAAACCACATGATGGAGGAAGTCAGTTTTGTGGACCTAAGGGATGTGGATGACTGATTTAGAGGGTTGGGTTCAATTCTGACCAAAAAGAGGCAACGATCGAGGTCTATATTGACCTCACTAAGGTGACGCTCTAAGATCGAGGTTAATTCTGACCTAAAAAGAGGTGACGACCAAGAACCGAGTTCAATTCTGACCTAACTGAGGTGACGATCAATGACCAAGGTCAATTATGACCTAAAAGAGGTGATGACTGAGAACCGAGGTCAATTCTGACCTAACTAAGGTGACGATAAAAAATTGAGGTTAATTCTGATCTTAAAGAGGTGACAACCAATAACCGAGGTCACTTCTAACATAACTGAGGTGACTATCCAAGATCGAGGACAATTCTGACCTAACTGAGGTAACGATCCAAGATCGAGGTAAATTCGGAGTTAACAGAGGTGATGACTGAGGATCGATGTCAATTCTAACATAACTGAGGTGATGATCTAAGAATGAAATCAATTTTAACCTAAAAAAGGTGATGACCGAGGACCGAGGTCAATTCTGACTTTAAAAGAGGTGACTATCGTTGACTGAGGTCATTTTTAACCTAACTGAGGTGACGTTTCAAGACCGAGGTCAAGTATGACCTAAAAGAGGTGATGGATGAGGACTGGGGTCAATTATGACCTAATTGAGGTGACTATATAAGATCGAGGTCAATTATAACCTAAAAAGAGGTGACGATGGAGGACCGAGGTCAATTCTGATCTCACTAATGTGATGATCCAAGACCGAGGTCAATTCTGACCTGAAAGAGGTGATGATCGAGGACCGAGATTAATTCTGACCTAACTGAGGTGATGATCCAAGAACTAAGTCAATTTTAGCCTAAAAAGAGGTGACGATCGAGGACTGAGGTCAATTTTGACATAACTGATGTGACGACCCAAGGTCCAGGTCAATTCTGACATAAAAGAGGTGACGATCAACGACCGAGGTCAATTCTAACCTAACTGAGGTGAAGATCCAAGACCTAAGTAAATTATAACCTAAAAAGAGGTGACGACCGATGACCGAGGTAAATTCTAACCTAACTGAGGTGACGATCCAAGATCGAGGTCAATTCTGACCTGAAAGAGGTGACGACCGGGTCAATTCTGACCTAATGGAGGTGACGATTCAAGACTAAGGTCAATTTTGACCTAAAAAAAGGTGACGACCAAGGACTAAGGTCAATTTTGACCTAACTGAGGTGATGATCCAAAACCGAGGTCAATTTCGACTTAAAAGAGGTGTACTTTTCCTTCGATAAATTTGGGGACTCCACTGGGGATGATTTAACTTCATTGGATATTGGGGAAGAGTGAATGATCCGAGGATTTGCAGTTGGGGAATTTTTGGAGTGTCTTTGGAGACGTTGCTGGGGATAATGAATCTCTAGAAATTTATTGGGGGTGTAAAAAAAAAATTCCTTGGTGAACAAGGTGCTAGAATGGATTTGGTAATTTTTAGAATTTTTCGGGAAATGTTCGGGATTTTTTGGCATTTTTTTGAACTTTTTATACAAAATTTTGAAGGGTATACTGACCGTCATAGATGGAGGTGTTCCAATTTGCATTGGCATGGTCTTTTGGAGTACCTCGAGAAGGTGAAGGGTTGGTGTTGATCGGTGGGTGGAGGGGACTGTCGATCAACATGACCCTTAGCCTCCTATAAAAAGAGGGCGAGTTCTCCTCATATTGTACAACTTTCTGACTTATTTCCTTCTGTTATAAACTACTGCAAATCGTCCTAACATTCAAAATGGATGACTTCTAAAGCAGTGCAACCTATATGGCATGGCTTAATGCTGACGAATGGGTAGGGTTAGAGTGGAGGGCTAGGTTGCCCCTCATATTGGGTAGCGAGAACTCTTTTGACTCGTTTGAGATGCTAGTGAATGATCAGACTCTTCTGCGTGAGCCTTCCCGTCATCCCTCTTCTAGGGTGGTGAGCCCTGGTGGCTATATAAGTATTACATGACTCTTGGTATTGCTTTCTTCTTTTCTTGACGAGATTGCTTCATTTCTTAAATCTGACAAGAGTTTTCTTCCTTTCTTGACAATCTGACATCTCCATGTCGATTATTCGTGCCCGTGGTATGATAGGTCTTAAGGATATTTGGGAGAACCTTCCTCCTGTTGTACGTTAGATGGTGTCCTCTGCTAGTTTTGAGAGGCTGGCGTCTGCTTTAGATGAGACGCCTCGCTTCACTGCGGTTCTATGTGCTTTGGGAGAGAGGTGGTGGGACACTACCCACACCTTCCATTTTGTCTTAAGGGAGATGATGGCGACTCCCATTTATGTGCAGCATTTTTGGGGGCTAGACTGCGAGGGTGACCAGATTGAGGTGGACAGGACGTTGAGGGTGATGCCAGAGGCGGTGGCGACGGTTTTCGGTGATGTGGAGATAGTGGTTTCCGTAGACTCTCTTCGCTTGTCTTTTTTTAGGGATCTTTTGTTAAGGAGGAGGGTCGACGAGGATGATAGACAACAAGTGCGTCAGATGGCCCGCTTGTTTATTTTGTTGGTGTTAGGGAGGTTTTCTAGTGGCGACGTCATCCACTTGTCATTTTTGCCATTTTCTATGGGTTTTTTCGAATATCCACTTGTATGATTGGGGGTCCTGACTTTGGAGACCCTTTATTATTCTTTGGATGCATTCAGCCGGTGCTACCGACTGACTTTTACTAGGGCCACGTATCTTCTAGAGGAATTCTTTATTTTGCGCATTTTCCTTTATGCATTCACATTTTCCATTCATGCACTTGTTTTTTATTTCTTGAATGATGATCCTTGTCCTTTGCAGACGTGGTTCTATGAGGTGACTGTGTTAAACACCCAACTAATTTCATTGAAGGATGACTCTGTCGCGGACTTCTGTCTGATGTTTCGATGGCGGAGGGCTAACTGGAAATCGAAGAAGACTCTTTCTCTAGAGACAGTGCGTTAGGTCCTGGATGGCCTAACAAGCGAGGGGGTAAGAATTATTTTTTCTTGATATTGTTCTTTTCCTTTAATGATATTTTATTGATACTGATCCTTCGCTTTTGCTGGTTATTTTTAGGTGCCTTTTATCCTTGAGGGATGGACATTCGGCACACCGGGGTGACTGGGGACATGTGCAAATGCAGCTTCTTCTGACGCATGAGTTCGGCTACTCCTAGAATCTTGGGAGGAAGGTAGTCTAACAAATCATGGAGGACAATGTTTCGGTGCCTCCGATAAATCCCCCTATGTTCATGAGGCGCATGCGGAAGATGTTTGAGGATGCTTGGGTGGCTGCGATGATGGGAGAGCCATACTCTCTCTACACAGATATGGCGGTGTTGTATGACTATATGGACTTCGTCTCGAGTTGACTGATGCCTCCTAGTATACATGATGTCATGCCTTTCCTTAGGGCGGACTCGAGTCTGCATGTGGGGTTTTCTCATAACGCAAGTGGTGCAAGCACATCTGCGGAAGCAGCGACGACGTCAGGGCCTTCTTTTGTGTGGATGTGTTCCCCTAGTTACAACCTCCGGTGAGCTGATGGGGCGTCGATGCGTTTATAGCATTATCCTCATGCTATGGACCTGGAGGAGTTGGGACTGGTAGAGGATCTCCTTCGGCTTGTGAAATTTCATTTTTGATTTCCTTGATTTCTTTCTTTTTCCTCATGGTTGAATGATTTGATCTTTTCCATTCAGCATATCAGTGTTTCTACCACTTGGCTAAAGGACATCAGGGACTAGATATCTTTGACGACTGCTCATATTCATGAGGTGGTTCCGATTCCTTCTTTCTTGGTGTCGTCTAACTCGTCCCAAGAAGGGTCTAGTTCTGGAAGTGGGGGCACGCCATCTGGCCGTAGGTGGAAGAGGGTGTTACGCATGGACAGGGGCTCTTATAGAGAGAGAGAGTTTGTTGGGTGAGAGAGAGAGAGAGAAAGAGAATTGGGTTCAGGCTGAGTCCCATTATTTTTTTTATTTTTGTTGCTTTTCCTACAAAATGGCAATGTAACTCAGAAAAAGTATATGCAAATGATTAATGCACATGCTCTTTTTACTTTGTTGCTGAGACCGTAACACTAATTTTAAAATTGATTTTATTAAAAATGAAATGAGTAAAAACATAAGTATAAGTATAAAAGGAATCCAAAATTTCCTTAAGATAAGAAATTATTTTTATTGGTTTTTTATTAATTTATTTATTTTTTGACAAAAAAGGAAAAAAGGGAATTTTCCCAAAATAGGGGGTGTCGATCGACATGACCCCTATCCTGCATATCGGCATATAAGTCCAGTCTAATAAACCCAAAGCTTTAATTGAACTTGTTTGGTACTTAGTAGGGCAAGCACCCCCTCGATTTCTGCAGGCTTATTTGTCCTGGTTTGCTGATTTATTAGGTATAAATAGGGCTGTAAACGGGGCTTTTCTCCTCACACCTTCCTTTCCTTTCTTTCTTACATTCTTATTTGATTATTATCTCTTAGTTTTACAAGATATATCTCCCTGGTAGCATTGAGTTTGCCAACTACCTCGAATCCTTTGAGGCGATGTGTTCATACGATGTCGATTATGATGCTTTCCACATGCGTCGAGTCTCTTTGTGGTGTAACCGACCCATAGAATGGAACATGCTGAGGGTGGCAATAGAGTTCTAGTATCCTGAGGATCATGTATTTTGCTTCGGGTTGGATGAGATTTGTCCTACCTACGAGGAATTTTTTGCCATGCTGGGATAAATCCCAGCATTGCGGCGACTTTACGTGAATTTTCCCCTTATCCTAAGGAATTAATGGATGGATTTCTTCATATTTTTCCTTCAGTAGCTAGGTCGTTGGTTATAGGAGGTATGGTTTCTCTTTCGACGATTTTGCGATTCGTGCGTTCACAGAATGTGGGTGATGTTGGATATCCCGGGGCTGTCATTCTAGGCCTTGTTTCAAAAGTTATGTTGGTGACTGCGGAGATGTTAGTGGTTCCCCAATTCGCGGATATTATTTCCTAGATGTCTTATCATCGCAATCCTGCAGCGGTGATACTGGCGGAGACCTTGAATGGCCAGGATTCCCGGAGGGAGGGTCGTTCTGACTTTATGAGAGGGAACCCTGTGATGTTGCTTATGTGGTTGTTTGAGACATTCCGCGTGGTGGTTACACTTGAGTATCCCTTGACATCAGTTCCAAACTTCTTCTCACGTTATTTCATTAGTGTAGGCATGGACATTGAGAGTTGGGGGAACTGGTTTGTAGAGCATGGAGCTTTAGTCTTGCGCTAGTCTATGCCATGATGGGGAAAACTGTTACCCATTCTGGAGCTCGGAGAGTATCAGCATATCCGACTGCTGGGCCTCAGGAAGACCTTGTTTTACTTTCCTTGGCGGCTTCTGCGTCAAAATGTTTGGGAGAAAATTGTGCCACCGCAGACACTAGATTTCTTTCCTGCAGAGGACCTGATGGAGCGTATGCGCATGTGACTGGGCTCTTTGTGGGATAACCGACATATGTTGACTCGTCTCTCTCAATTTATTGGATGAGTTTGACATGTCGTAGGGGACTATATGAAATGGCTGTGGAGGAGAGTGGTTTCCAAGATGTCGATTATGGAGACCGGTCAAAGGTGGTTTGCATCCTTTGATACTTTAGAGGAAAGTTTTATGGTATTTCCGAGGCTAGTCCGGGCTTATCTCTCAATTAAGCGTCAGCGACATTCCCTCTAGTCAGGGTAGGTTTTGGGACCCCTGGATGTGGGAGATGGAGGCATCTCTTCTAGCAGCTGTGCGTAGATTTTGTGAAGCTTCGGTAAGGTGCTTGCTTTTGTTTGTGGTTATTCTGGTTGTTTAGGAGTAGTGGGGGGTTTATTTTTGGGAAAGTGGGTGTAGGATGGCGAGGGAAGTCATTTGACTCCTTACTCCAATGTAATTGTACTGAAATTTTAAATAATGAAATAAATAAGTTTTTGATTATCTAGTTGTGCCTCTTGATGACTTTTGCATTTTGAACTATCTATACTCATCGCTAAGGCATACATAATTCGTTTGTTCACGTACATGTTAAAATGAACTGTCATTCTACGGGATAAGAAAATGATAGTATTTTGTGAAAAAAGGGGACCGCACTCATGTGAAGTGATGAGCTACCTACGTACCTCTGAGGGTCTTAAAAAATTCTGAAATCCATTTTTGAAAATGTTTTTAGAGGATCAACCCCATGTAGTTCTGAGTAGGGGGAAATGAAGAGATTTTTTAAGAATAAAAGGAGATGAAAAGAGTCGTAGCGTGTCGAGATTTCAGACTAGGGGTAGAATTTTTTTAAGATGGTTCAAGTTGACTGGACGCGCCATTTCTTCTCCATCAAGGTTGATAAGCATAGCGGCGCCGCCTAACAGGATCTTATTTACTATGTATGGGCAATTCCAATTGGGCTTAAATTTTTCTCTGAGATCCTAAATGGGCTCTAATATTTCTATAAAGGCTAAATACCGTTCTCGAACACTGCGGTCCTTGAATCTCTTGTTGAATGATTGCGCTATACAACGATGGTACCCCTGTATGTGATATAGAGCTTTCAGTCTCCTTTTATCCAAGAGGGACAACTTGTCAAGACGGCTTGGTGCTAGTCTTCCTCATTGACTTTATTTTTAAGCGTGATGCTTAGTGAAGGGATTTTTAGTTCCACGGGTAGGATTACTTCCATGTCGTAGACTAGAGAGTAAGGGCTGGCTCCAGTAGAGGTTCGAACTAAAGTATAGTAGCCCCAGAGGGTGCAACGGATCCTATCAACCCAATCTCGATAACTCTCAATCATCTTTCTAATGATGGCTTTGAGGTTCTTATTGGCTGCCTTGATCGCCCCGTTAGTTTGAGGTCGGTATGGAGAGGATTTATGTCTTTAAATTCCATAATCTTCAACAACTTTTGTAACTTCTGCTTGAAAATGTAACCCGTTGTCTGGTACGAGCTCGTGTGGGACCCCATATCGACAGATGGTATTTTTCTTAATGAATTTGGCCACTTTCTTATCATTCAGAACTGTGTATGACTCGGCTTTAACCCATTTGGTGAAGTAGTCAATAGCAACTACGATGAGCTCATGCCCATTGGATGGTTTCAGTGTAACTTTCCCTATGATGTCGATGCCCCATGTGGAAAATGGCCAGGGAGAGGTCATGTTGTACAATTCTCATCGAGGCAGGTGTTGTAGGTTGGAAAAATGTTGGCATTTTAGACATCTTCGAACGTAGACTGTGTAGTCCTAAACCATGGTAGTCCAGTAGTAACCTTATTGGATGATCTTTTTGGCTAACATATGGTGGTTCATGCCGGGTACGCATTCCCCGCTATGGATTCTTTGTATCATTTCTTTAATATTAGTGCCTATGATGCAGTGTAAATGGTTTTTATAAAAGTTTCTCTTAAACAGTGATTTATCACAGACAATATACTGGGCGACTAGTCTATGGAGAGTTGCTCGGTCTTTCTTGTCAGATCCTTGGGGATACCTATAATTTTTGAGGAGGCGCCAAATATCATAATACGAGCAATCGGCTATTTTGGGTTCTTCCTCTGTGATGATGAGCTCGATGTGGTAGATGTGGGTTGGTTTGTCTTGTTTCTAGCATGTCAATCATGGAGGCTAAGGTGCCAAGGGCGTCAGCTAGGTTATTTTTTTCTCGGGGCAGGTAGTGGAAGGTGATTTATTGGAATTGGGAAACTAGTTCTTCAAGGTGGGCGTGAAAGGGTAAGAGTTTCTCATCCTTAAATTTCCATTTCCTAAGTACTTAACCAATGATGATGGTTGAATCCTGTAGACATCGAGGTATTGAATTCCTTTCTTGAGGGAAAATTTGAGGCCTGCTGTGCACTCCTCATGTTTAGTCATGTTGTTAGTGCTGGAGAAATCCAATTTTATGGCAATGGGAGTGTGGGAGTCATTTTGGGAAATTAGGAGGATTCCAATGCCATATCCTTTTTTATTGGCAGTGCCGTCAAAGAACATTTGCTATCGAAGATCTTCTTGGGAGGCGCAAAGGATATTCTGGTATGGGAATTAGGACATCCAGACATCTGCTTCTTCCATAGGGTATCAAGTTAGTGAGAGGTGGCTCTTCCTTTCATGGTTTTCTGTGTGACATAGGTGATATCAAACTCGACTAGAAGCATCAACCAACGGGCCATTCGGCTGGATATAGAGGGCTTATCGAGTAGGTACTTGATGGGATCCATTTGGGATACGAGTCTGATGGGGAAGGCAAGCACGTAGTGCCGTAACTTTTGGGTAACCCAGACAATAGAGACACATGAGTTTCCAAGGCGGTGTAGTTAACTTCGTAACCAACCAATTTTTGACTGGCATAGTAGATGGATTTCTCTTTACGAGTTTCTTCAAGGTATTAGGCTAGCAAAGCCCCAACTGTAGTATCGGTCGCGATTAGGTATATAAGTAAAGGAAGACTAAGCTACGGTAGCATGAGCACCGGAGGTCGGGTTAAGTATTACTTAATTCGATAGAAGGCTTCTTGGAGGTCTTCGTTCCGAAATTGGTTGAATCCTTTTAGAGAAGTTTGATGATGGGTTCACAGATGGAACTCATTTGGCTGATGAATCAGCTAATGTATTGAAATTTCCCAAGGAATCCTCAGACTTCTTTCTCCATTTAGGGTGGTGGCATTGATAGCGCGTGAGAGTTGTGCGCGTGTAAAGTGCACAGTCGTTGTTTTATGTCTCGCCGCGACAATACAAACAAACTTAAATTACTACTACACTTGTGGGGCAAGCACAGCGGTAAGTAGGGTATTGAAAATCCACAGGGACAAGTTTCTAGAATTTATATAATTTAATATTTCGAAATAAAAGTGTAAAAGGTGATTACAAACTAAAAAGTAAAAGATGCATAAAAGGGAAATGTTAATCTAGGCAAGGTATTGAAACTAGATAAAGAAAGCGCATAAAACTATAGGATGCGTCGAATATCCCTCACCCGAGTTAATTTGTATAAATAGGTTACATGGGTCGACGAGTTATTTAGAAGGCGTTTCGTTTCGATAGTTAATTGAACCAAGGGTTGTCACGCCCCTAAATCGGCATAAAAATCCTAATAAGATTTTAGCGTCAACAAATATCCCAAAAATTGCACACGAAAGATCGTAAGCACGGGACATACATGATATGCCCCGTCAAATCTCCTAGGCGCAATAACTAGGACAACGCACCCGAAATAGACTCGTAAACACTATCACCAAGCCAAGCAACGCGTTAACCCAAGTGAGTTTCATTCAAACACAACCTAATTTAAATTACATAGAAAGCATGATAAAAAGGCATAAATAAAGCGGTAAATAAACGCGGTAAAGTTGTACTAAAAAGCAAGAAAATAAAGCATGTAAACCTAAATTATAAAGTATGTCAATTAACTAGAAAGGAAGAAAATATGGAAAACAAGCTATATTAATGGAAGGGACGATGAATAGTACAAATTACAAACCCAATTGTTGTCACACCAAATGAGGAAGAAAGATGAACTCTCCAACAACCCAAACCCTAACCTACAACTCTCTAAAACCTATTCTAACGAAGTATCTCTGAAATAGAAACAAGAAAATGGGTTATATAGTAAGTGGGAAAGAAAATAAAGGAAAAAAAAAGAAAAGAAAAAGATATCAAAATATCTGCAATCACCGGTCGACCGATCGCAGGGGCGTGGTCGACCGGTCCCTTAGGACAAAGTGCATTGTCTCCTTCCCACGAAAAAAACTCAAAACGCTGTCAATCGGTACCTTGGATGCGGTCGACCGGTACTTTGTTTCCTGTAATTCTTTGGTCCATGATGAGGGGGAAAAAATCAATTACGGAGACGGGCCTAGCTTCTTCGTCCGAACTCCAAACGACGCATCGTTGGCAGCCACGCGATGCTAACTCAATGAACTACGTATCCGTGGAATTTCCATGAACCAGATAAGAAATGTGAATTGACTAAAATGCCCTTTAAGTAGCATTCGGCGATGGAACTTCTCTGAAATGCAACGGATCCTCACTTTTAGCGTTCCAATACCTACAAAAGCACAATTAACCCCTGCAAAATATGTATATATATCAAAAACCAAGGTTGTATGGTTAATGAGCATAAATATAGGCATTTAGGACCGTAAAAGCGCTAGAATTCATAAAGATAACAGGCAGAAATATGATGTATCATCGGGCAATATCAAAATTGGAAACAAGTTCCAAAAATGCATTAGATATATCATCGGGGAGAGTAATCAAAGCTTATTGAACTATATACAACATATTTAAAACTTTTTCTTTCTTTTTCTTTTCTTCTTTTTCTCATTTTTCCTTTTATTTTCTTTTGCTTCTTGCTTTCTCTTTTTTTTATCAATTTTTCACATCTCTTTTCTTTACTTATAAAACTCTCATATGCCTAAATTGCAATCGACATTACAACAACAACATCCAATCCCAAGTAACATTCCAAACAAAGGTATGGAAAGTGTATATATGGGCTAAAACTTTAATTTATAGTCGGTTATGGGATTTGGGGATATGAAATGAAAGGATATATTTAGGCTCAAAGGGTTAACGAGGGTAAACATATAAGGGTGAGGTCAAGGCCAATATGGGTGATATAACAAAGAGGGACTATAATCATTTCCAAAAGTTTACGCAATTCGCGAGTCAAAATAATATATGAAAATCATGCTCAAGTAACACATTTCAAGTATGAACTCAATTAATGAACGGTCAAATGAAAGAATAGTGAGATCACCAACGAATTCAACGTTTTCAATGAGAAAAGAATAGTGTATAAACTCAAAAACGACGAAAGGTACAAAGCTTACTCGGTGTAACTATATATAATGCAACAAAAGATTACCGAGTTATAAAAATCTTAAACCAAATCAACATAACCATAAAAGTGCATGTGCTCATGGGATTAAAGTTTAATTCATGAAGTTATTCATAATATCAATAATTGAGACTAAGACTAAGAACTTATAAAATTGAGAACATGCATCATTGGGTTGTCTATTGGATCGAGCAATTATTGACATTTATCATCGAAAACAAAGGCAAAATGCCCAGTAAAGGAGAAAAAAAAGAAAATCTTTTTGAAAATTTCAATTTTTCTAAGAAAAGCATACTAAGTAACTAACATGTGAGCAAAAACATGGACTAAATAATTAAATGGATAGAATATCCCACACACCCTAACTTAAAACTTGACATTGTCCTCAATGTACATTAAGAACCAAGTCAAAGAGAGGAAAATAGCGATATTACTCAAAAGTGGAGCGATCCCCATAAGAACAAGTCCAAAGAATCTACAAAACAAGTTAGTACCGAGTATAGCAAAAATAAATAACAAAAACTTAACTAATTACACTAGACTAAAAAATAAAAAGGAAAGAAAAAATAAAAATCAAACTATATACAACCTACTATTTAGGCCTCACACTAACTATACACTAGAAGTCTAAACAGCTAAGGGTTCACCATAAGAACGATTTGACTTATGAGGATAATCGGTGTACTCTCACATACAAGCATGCCTTCCGAAAAATATGAATTCCGTTTGAACAACGGAAGGCATGTGTAATGCATAAGAAAGGAACTGATATGCCCAAAGTACACCTAAGAGACCAGAGACCTCAACCTTGTCCTGGATTGGAGCTGCGGTAATAGAAGCCCAAGGATGCATATCAGCAGCGTCTTCTTACAGGGGTCGGCCACCGTCGACGTCCTAACATCGTCTCGGCTTGGAAGTAGCCGAGGTCAGCTTGAAGCTGAGAACTCAGCATCCGCGGGGTTAGCCATAGCCAATGTTGTCGCTACCTTGTACATCTACCTCGGCCCTTCATCACTCGAGGTCACCAAAAGCCTTGCAGGCTCAATCAACAAACATCATGTCATCATCGGCCCTGGCCGACATTGCACCTCATATCTAACCTCTGCCGACTTTCCTGGTCGAGGTCTTCATGGAACATTGATTGCAGACAAAGAAAGGGTCCTACCTCACCAACCTCGTACTCATCCCGACTGAAGTTGGTGCCAATTGAAGACATCCGAGCATTTACACTTATATGGATATCCTATAACACGTGGATAAGTCTGTTATAACTGAAGAATATTGAGGTCATCATTACTTAGTTCAGATCATCCAGGTGTCACCTTTGCACTGGCTAGATCAACACACACACACATGCTCATTGCATGCATAGGGGGTGCATTACACCCTCCACATACTATATATACTTGCCTTCTCCTACTTGGATAAGGGATCCAAAATTACAACCCTAGCTAAACTCTGTCAAATTATACAGTAGAGAGAAAAAGATTGAGAGATTGTAACCATGGCGGTTAGTGCCTTCATTTAGTGATATTACTCACACACACTCATAGTGGACGTAGGCCAGATTGGCTGAACCATTTACATTCAAATGTTCATCCTCTTATCCTCACCTCCATCTCTTATATTTATTATACTCTTATGCTGCCATTGTTATCACTAGTTTGAGCTTACGAACACTTTGACTGGTGGTGCTATTTCCAGCATCATTATTTTGGTACCGTCTGTGGGAACGAGAAGCAGTCTTTTCTTATTTTTTCTGCATAGCCTTACCGGAGACTCTGGTGGTGAACCAGGCCTTACCCCTTGTATGGAGATACTTCACCATTTGAATGAGGTCCATTACGGCATAAAGCTCATTTACTTTATAATCTCTTTAGTTTTAACACGTGACACTGGAATTACGGCCACCTCTTCCACCACCTTGTCATAGAGGGCCTAGTTCCAGCCAGGCACCGCCTCAGTCTGAAATGGGGGAAGTGGCAGCGGCCTTGAAGTCTTTGGTTGTAATGCAGCAAGCGATGAAGGAGCAATTTGCACAACTCAATGAAAACATGATGAGACCACTTGGGGTCTCACCGGAGATGATTGCTCTGCCGGCTGTTCAGCCTCATACTGATGTCAAGGGATCACCCCAAGCACTGAGGAAAGACCAACCTACACCTCAGCGGAGGAGGGACATTGCTGTCCCTAGACATTTGCAATTAAGGAGGCAAAGACACCCTTGACATGAGGATAGGTATGATGATTTGGAGGGAGAAGATGCTCCAAAAGATTTTTGGGAGACGTATGAGGTTTTAAATAACACAGTACGTCCTATCCAGTAGAGCCGGGGTTGTGGAGGCAGAAGAGGTGAAGAAGCCCAATAAAGAGGGTCATCTTTTGATCGATTGAGCAGAGGGTAGACCTTTGAAAGGATCGGTCCAATAAATGACCTGCGACAGAAGTTATCCAGGTCGAGAAGTGTAGCCAGCTCATAAAGGGAAGAGGGGAAACGTCGGCCTCATCAAGGTCGACCTAACACAGGACAAGGTAGGGATCAGGAAGAGGTCAACAGCTAATGTTGCGCTGAAACTGGGGAACCCTCGGTCCACTCCCTAGAGGTGACAGGGGATAACCTCGGCAAGGTCGACGTTGCAAGACCATGGAATGACTCCATCCAATGTCTTGAGGATAAGATAGGAGACCTCCTTAAAACCTAGGACCCACTGCAAAGAGTTTTCTCAGAAGTCTCTCCGTTCGTCGCTAAGATAGTGAGGTTCCATACCCTAGCCAAGTTCAAGCCACCTACGGTGACTCCCAAGTATGACGGTAGCACTATCCCTCTATATAATATTTAGATGTACCAGTCCGCGGCTGACATTTACTCAATACCAGATGAGATAAAATGTCGATCCTTCTTCGGGACTTTGATGGGAGTTGCACACATCTGGTTTACCTCTATCCCGAAGAACTCGATAGAGAACTTTAAGGGTTTGGCTGAACGGTTCATTCACAACTTCTGTTTTGGGGTAAAACCTTAAAAGAAGACTACCCATCTGTTGTATGTGAAACAAGGAAGGAACGAGAACCTAAGGGACTACATCGCTAGATTCAACAAAGAAAAACTCAAGGTTAAAGACTACGAAGAGAAAAACTCATAGGAGGTCTTCAGAAAGGGAAGTTGTTGTTGAAACTTGCGAAAGACCCTCCCAAGTCCATGGCAGAACTATTAGCAACTGCGGGCAGGGTCATGAATGCTGAAGAGGCCATAGTTGCAAAATACGAGGATGATAATGGCGGTAGCAGAGGGAAGTTCTAAAGAAAGAAGGATGGAAAGAAGAGGTTAGCCGATGATAAGTTCGCGCGCTATACCCCTCTAACTGTGAGCTACGAGCACATCCTGAATGAGATCAAGAATGACTGGTCACTGAGATGGCCAGAGAAGCTGAAGGCTCCTCCACATAAGAGGAAAAATAGCTTATGGTGCGAGTTTCACCAAGACCATGGCCATATTACAGATAAGTGCTTCACCTTAAAAGATGAGATCGAGAAGATGTTGAAATCAGGAAAGTTGAGGAAGTATGTTGATGGAAAGGCTCCTAAAAAGGGAAGAGATGACCCTAGAAATAAGGGAAACGACAGATATCACGATGATACTCCAGCGGGAAGAGACGATGATGAGGATGATTCGGACCTCCCACCAAAAGATGAAAACGTCCTAGTGAAGAGAGTCGGTAAGATCTCCTTTGGCGTTAACACCATATGCGGAGGACTCGCAGGGGGAGGTTCTAAAGTGGCTGATCGAAAAGTCGATGTGGCGGAGGCCAATTCAGTGGCCAAGTCGAAAGTGTTAAAACTGACGTCTTCCAAAACCAAGTAGAAGATAAAGAAGGTGGATATGGATAATCTTGTAGTTGGGTTCTCCCGACTCGACTTCAAAGGCATCCTAGCTCTGCATGATGACCCTTTAGTAATGACAACAAGGGTGCATGGGTTCGAGGTACAGATAATCCTCATAGATGGAGGAAGTTCAGTAGATGTGATGTTCTGGACCTGCTTCAAAAGCCTTGGCCTTAGCAGAGCTAGGTTGGTACCTTATCATCATCCGTTAATGGGCTTCAGCGGTGAAAAGGTCCACCCGTTGGGCATGTATGAGATGGACGTGCGAATGGGCGATGAGTGGCCTAAGAGGTTGACTCAAAAAATCAATTTTTTCATTATGGATGAAAACATCTTCTCGGCCTACAACCTCATCATAGGAAGAGTGGCCCTTAAGGAGTTTCAGGCTGTGCTGTCGACGATCCACCAGATGAAAAAATTCTTGACCCCCTATGGGATAGGGGAAGTGCAGGGTGACCATACCATAGCACGGGAATGCTACTTCAACTCAGCTGAAGAGAGAGAGGCCCATAAGAGAGAAACTATCACATATAACATTGATACACTTGACCCCAGAGGTGAAACGAAATTGAAGAAAGGAGAGGCGGCGGAAGAGGTAGAATCCATCATCCCTAATGAGGACGAATTGAAAAAAAACGTCCAGGTCAGCAAAGCCTTAAAAGAGGAGATCAAGGAAGAGATGATAAGTTTCTTAAGGAAGAGGCAGAGTATCTTCGCTTGGAGCCACGCCAAAATGCCTGGCATCGACCCTGAGGTTATGTGCCATAAACTCAACGTGACTAAGGATGCTAAGCCAATCAAACATAGATGAAAAGTTTACTCCAGGGAGAAGTACGACATCATCCGGGAAGAAGTCAGAAAGTTAGAAGAGGCTGAGTTTATAAGAGAATTCATATATCTAGAGTGGTTGTCAAATGCAGTCATAGTGCCCAAAGCCAATGGGAAATGGAGGATGTGCGTAGACTTCACCGACCTGAACAAGTCTTTCCCAAAAGACATCTATCCCTTACCTCGGATCGACCAAATGGTAGATGCCACTGCAGGGCATAAGCTCATGAGCTTCATGGACTCGTATTGAGGCTACAACCAGATCTTTATGGATGCTAAAGACTCATAGAAGACAACCTTCATCACAAACAGAGGGACATATTACTACAAGGTTATGCCCTTCAGATTGAAAAATACGGGGGCAACATACCAATGTCTTATGAATAAGATGTTTGAGGCTCAAATAGGCAAGACTATGGAGGTGTACGTAGACGATATGTTGACGAATAGCTTAAAGGCCTACACTCACGTGGTAGACCTAGAAAATACCTTCGATACCATAGACTTGTACAGAATGAAACTCAACCCTGTGAAATGTGTCTTCGGGGTAGGTGCTGGGAAGTTCCTTGGATTCATTGTCAATCAGATAGGAATAGAAGCGAACTTTGAGAAAATTAAATATTTTCTCGACATGAAGACACCAAGAATCATCAAGGACGTTTAGAGACTCACTGGAAGAGTAGTTGCACTCAATAGATTTGTTTCCAGAGCGACAGACAAGTGTCTTCCGTTCTTTAAGGTGCTTAGAAAGGACTTTGAGTGGGACAAAGAGTGTGATGAGGATTTTAATCAACTCAAGTCCTACCTCGAATCTCCCTTACTCTTATCTCGGCCCATAGCGGGAGAGAAGTTGTATGTTTATCTAGCAGTCTCTGAATCAGCTATAGGTGCAGCTATAGTACGAGAAGACATTGGCGTTCAAAGGCCTGTATACTTCAATAGTAAGGACCTTCAATGGTCTGAATAGAATTATCCTCGGATGGAAAAGTTAGCCTACGCCTTGATAGATGCTTCTAGGAAGATGAAGCCCTAATTTCAGGACCATTCCATGGTCACCCTCACCGACTCCCCACTAAGACAGGTCCTCCACAAACCTGAGAAGTCGGGTAGATTAATGACACGAGCCATTGATTTGGGAGAGTATGACCTTACTTATCAGCTCTGGGTGGACATCAAAGAGCAGGCACTTGCAAATTTTATCGTCGAGTTCACATGGGAAGAGACCGAGGTTAAGAATGACCTAGAGGTTGTAGAGCGGTCAAACAACAATGTCTTCCAAGATCCTGAAGAGGTTGTATCCCAGAGAACTAAAAACAGAATAACCGAGAATGAGGAAGACCAGTACCTCTTTAGGCATGGATTTATGTCAGAAGGGAGCTTCTCATCAAATAAAGACATCTGGAACCTCTTTACTGACGGGTCCTCTTGTAAAAGCGGAAGCGGTGCAAGGCTAATACTTTCAGCTCCGGATGGTACTAACGTTGAATATTCCCTAAGGTTTAACTTCATGGTATCAAACAACGAGTTAGAATATGAGGCCATCATAGCAGGCCTCTCATTGGCAAAGACCCTTAGGTAAGATGACTCATGCTTCATAATGACTTAAGGTTAGTTATTAATCAAGTGTTGGGAGTTTATGAGGCCAAGGATGAAAGGATGGCCAAATACTCGAAGAGGGTGAGAACGATACTCAAAGGTTTTAAAGGGTAAAAATGAGGAGAATACATTGGCAAAATTATAGCCACGCAGATGCATTACCAAGGTTAGCTTCGGCAACAAGGACAGACATCAGATGGACAGTCCCAGTTGAGATCTTGCCCAAGGCGTCCATTGAAGAAGAAGAGGTCAGTAACCCTTGCCTCAATTTGGACCTAGGGGACTCATGGATGGACCCCCTTATCAGATATATCAGAGTGGGAGAGATGCCAGAATCAAAACATGATAGAAGGAAACTAAGGTACAGAGCTGCAAAGTTCGTAATAGTAGGAGACGTCCTATATAACAAGGGATTCCTATTACCTCTCCTCAGATGTGTTCATCCTACAGAAGTTCCCCGCGGCCTACTGGAGGTACATGGTGGTTCTTGCTCCAGTCATATAGGAGGAAGACCTTTAGCTAAGAGGATTATTTCGCAAGGATACTGTTGGTCGAACTTGGCCAAAGATGCTGCAGCCTACGTAAAGAGGTGCGACAAATGTCAGAGATTCTCCACTATCCCCCATCAACCTCATCAGCCTATGAAGTCAATCAGTCCCCCTTGGCCATTTACAGTATGGGGAATTGACTTAGTGGGTCCCCTGCCAAGGGCTGCAAATAACTACCGATTTCTGATAGTCGCCATTGATTACTTATCCAAATGGGTAGAGGCCAAGGCGATGATCACAATAACAGAGCAGAAGACCTTCTAATTTATTTGTAAGAACATCATATGCATACATGGCCTCCCAAACACCCTCATCTCGGACAACGGAACCCAGTTCAAGAATTCTTCCCCTGGAAAAATATTGCGAAAGAGTTGGGATAAAATAATTTTTCTCTTCTCCTGGCCGACCTCAAGCAAATGGTCAGACAGAAGTAACAAACAGAAGGATCCTTGATGGGATCAAGAAGAGGTTAGAATAAGCTAAGGGAAGATGGACTGAAGAGGTTTATGTTATGCTATAGGCCTACAAAACAACGATTAGGACACCAACAGGGGAAACCCCATTTATGTTAGCCCGTGGCTCAGAGGCCGTCATACCAACAGAAGTAGGACTTCCTAGTCATAAGGTTCAAAATTATGACCCTGAGAAGAATGGGGAGGAGAGAAGACTTAACCTCAATTTCATCGAAGAGAGAAGGGAAGACGCAAAAATCAGGCAGGCAGCTTACTAGCAGAGAACAACAAAATTCTACAATCAAAGGTTAAAATCAAGACCCATAGCTGTGGGAGACCTAGCGCTGAAGAAGACGTTACAGAAGGAAAATAAGCTTCACCCTAATTGGTATGGTCCTTACAAAGTGGTTGAGGAGGTTGTGCCCGGGACCTACAGGCTAGAAAACCTTGAAGGGGATCCTTTTTCTAATCCTTTGAATGCTGATCATCTAAAAAAGTATTACATATGATGTTGCAAGAGTTTCTATGTAAATGTATCATCTTATGAAGATATTATTAATGAGAAGATCGGTTCCTGTGTTAATTCTTGGTTCATTATGCTCTAGTGGTAGAATTTAAGAGGATAACATCTTAGTTGATGACCTCAGACCTTATAACTTCATAATTTGGTGGCAAGGTCTGAGGTGAGACATCATGATTAGATGACCTCAGACCTTAAAACATCATTAATTTGGTGAAAAATTATTTATGAGGATGACATCTTAGTTTATGACCTCAGACCTTATAACATCATAATTAGGTGGCAAGGTCTTAGGTGAGACATCATGATTGGATGACCTCAGACTTTAACATCATTAATTTGGTGAAAATTTTATGAGGTGAACATCTTATTGGATGACCTCAGACCTTAACATCATTAATTTGGTGACAAGGTCTGAGGCGAGACATCATGATTGGATGACCTCAGACCTTAACATCATTAATTTGATGAAAAATTATTTATAAGGATGACATCTTAGTTGATGACCTCAAACCTTATAACATCATAATTAGGTGGCAAGGTCTGAGGTTAGACATCATGATTGGATGACCTCAAACCTTAACATCATTAATTTGGTGAATATTTTATGAGGGTAACGTCTTAGTTGATGACCTTAGACCTTAACATCATTAACTTGGTGACAAGGTCTGAGGTGAGATATCATGATTGGATGACCTCAGACCTTAACATCATTAATTTGGTGAATATTTTATGAGGTTAACTTCTTAGTTGATGACCTCAAACCTTAACATCATAATTTGGTGACAATGTCTGAGGTGAGACATTATGATTGGATGACCTCAAACCTTAACATCATTAATTTGGTGAATATTTTATGAGGTGAACATCTTATTGGATGACCCCAAACCTTAATATCATTAATTTGGTGACAAGGTCTGAGGTGAGACATCATGATTGGATGACCTCAGACCTTAACATCATTAATTTGGTGAATATTTTATGAGGGTAACATCTTAGTTGATGACCTCAGACCTTATAACATCATAATTTGGTGACAAGGTCTCAGGTGAGACGTCATGAGTACATGACCTCAGACCTTAACATCATTAGCTTGGTGAATATTTTATTTATGGGGCTTACGGAAACATTATATGGAGGCTTCAAGCCTTAGCACAAACACATTACATGATAGAAAAATCATTCAAAGAACATCCAGCAACTAAAGAAATAAAGCCCTCCTCAGAGGTTGATACAGGATAAACCTAAGAATTACAAGCCACAAGGTAACAGAGTTTGCAATCATAGGTTACAGTTTCATTATGTACAAGTCCATCGTATCGAAGTTCTTTTATAGGTTTGCCACGTGAGTATAGGCCTTCAAGATCTTCGTCAACATATCGTCTACGTACACCTCCATAGTCTAGCCTATTTGAGACTCAAACATCTTATTCACAAGACGTTGGTATGTTACCCCCGCATTTTTCAATCTGAAGGGTATAACCTTGTAGCAATATGTCCCTTTATCCGTGATGAAGGTTGTCTTCTCTGAGTCTTCGGCATCCATGAAGATCTGGTTGTAGCCTGAATACACATCCATGAAGCTCATGAGCTCATGTCCTGCAGTGGCATCTACCATCTGGTCGATCCGAGGCAAGGGATAGCTATCTTTTGGGCAAGACTTATTCAGGTCGGTGAAGTCTACTAACATCCTCTATTTCCCATTATCTTTGGGCACTATGACTGCGTTTGACAACCACTCTGGATATATGACTTCCCTTATAAACTCGGCCTCTTCTAACTTTCTGACTTCTTCCCGGATGACGTTGTACTTATCCCTGGAGTATACTCTTGGTTTCTGTTTTGATTGGCTTAGCATCCTTAGTCACATTGAGTTTATGGCACATAACCTCAGGGTCAATGCCAGGCATATCCGCGTGGCTCCAAGCGAAGACACTCTCCCTCTTCCTCAAGAAACTTATCAGCTCTTCCTTGATCTCCTCTTTTAAGGCTTTGCCGACCTGGACGGTTTTTTTCGATTCGTCCTCATTGAGGACGAAGGATTCTACCTCTTTCGCGGCCTCTCCTTTCTTGAACTTCATTTCATATTTGGGTTCAAGTGTATCAATGTTATATGTGGTATTTGCTATCTTATGGACCTCTCTCTCTTCAGCTGAGTTGAAGTAACATTCTCGTACTATGGTTTGGTCACCCTGCGCTTCCCCTACCCCATAGAGGGTTGGGAATTTTATCATCTGGTGGACCGTCGACGGCACAACCTCAAACTCCTTAAGGGCCACACTTCCGATGATGAGGTTGTAGGTCGAGAAGACATTTTCGTCCATAACAAACAAATTAATCTTCCGGGTCAACCTCTTAGGTCAATCATCGCCCATTCGCACGTCCATCTCATACAAGCCCAACGGGTGGACCTTTTCACCGCTGAAGCCCATTAATGGATGATGATAAGGTACCATCCTAGCTCTGCTAAGGCTAAGGCTTTTGAAGCAGGTCCAGAACATCATATCTGCTGAACTTCCTCCTTCTATAAGGATTCTCTGTACATCGCACCCATACACCCTTATTGTGATTACTAAAGGGTCATCATGCGGAGCAAGGATGCCTTTGATGACCTTAGACCTTAACATCATAATTTGGTGACAGGTTCTGAGGTGAGACATCATGATTGGATGACCTCAGACCTTAACATCATTAATTTGGTGAATATTTTATGAGGTGAACATCTTATTGGATGACCTCAGACCTTAACATCATTAATTTGGTGACAAGGTCTAAGGTGATACATCATTATTGGATGACCTCAGACCTTAACATAATTAATTTGGTGAATATTTTATGAGGGTAATGTCTTAGTTGATGACTTCAGACCTTATAACATCATAATTTGGTGACAAGGTCTGAGGTGAGACATCTTGATTGGATGACCTCAGACCTTAACATCATAAGCTTGGTGAATATTTTATTTATAGGGCTTACGGAAACATTATATGGAGGCTTCAGTCCTTAGCACAAACACATTGCATGATAAAAAAATCATTCAAAGAACATCTAGCAACAAAAGAAATAAAGCCCTCCTCAGAGGTTGATACAGGCTAAAGATAATAATTACATGCCATAAGGTAACAGAGTTTGCAATCAGAGGTTACAGTTCGAAATCAAAATTAAAAATTACAAAGAGCTTCACAAAATGGTCAAGTGTCTGCAGCCTCAGGGTTAGTTTCTACCTCATCATCCTGAGGACTAACGTCTTCAGTCCTTGTGTCATCTTAAGGCGAAGTCTCGGTAGGTGTGGAACCTTCCTCCTCCTTTACGTCTTGCAAGGCCTAAGCAAACTGAGGATCAGCGTATCCCAGACCAATGAAGTCAGAGGCTGCCAGGCTCCCTAATTCTTTTTCCTTTATCTCAGCCCACCTTCCAGTGGCCTTAACACCTCTCTCGAGGTACTCGAATTTGAAGTTGATGAACTCATCAGAGACCTTGTAGTCCTCCAAGATCTTCTCTAAGGCATCCTCCAAGGTGTCCTTCACAGCAGCATCAACCTTGAGTTGGAGAGAGTCAGCCTGCATCTTCAGAGCAGAGGTATGGTCCTTTTTGAGCTTTCTCATATCCTTCTCCAGATGCTTGACCTTAGCTTCAGACTTCTCTAAATAATCCTTCAGACGCTCTACTTCAGCATTCAAGGCAGCCTCAGTCTTCTGGGCCTCTTCACCCTTCTCGATCAGAGGAAGTTTCCTCAAAGTCCAGTCCACAAAGTGGTGTAAGGTGAGGAGACCCTGCAGAACATATGCAGAGATGTCAGTTCAAGACTTTAATAGTCAAAGACGAGGTTACACTTACTCAAAAAAAGCAAAAGCAAAGAGTCTTACTTGGATGGATCGATGGAGACCAAACTCGGCCAGCATAGGGGTGTCCATTGAACGACAGAAGCATTTATCAGAGTCATTCATGATAGAGACGATAGCATCCAGGGCCTTTAGACTTTGGCTGATAAGGCTTTCATCAATATTCAGTTGCTCCAGACGAGTAACTAATACATCCTCAGAGGATATGGGGATGGCACGATCCCCTTTTGAAGTCTTCTTCTTCTGCCTCTGATCTTCAGGGGCGGGGTCAACAGATCTCCTCTTCTTGGAGGCCTCAGCCTTTGAAGTTGTAGGAGGAGGTGCAGTCTGACCTGCTTTCTTCACGAGCTTGGTAATGCTAGGGGCTGCCATCTCCCAGAGGTTATCAGAAATTCCTTTGGGGTGCTCTGCAAATAGAAAGGTCTGAGTTAGAAAATTAGAGACATGACATAATCAGAGGTACAAATTGTGGTTAAATAAACACCTACAGAGCTCAGTTAGAGGACTCCCCCCAAGGCCAGTCTCAGAGAGATAGTATGGGGTCATCAAATGCTCGTACTTGACTAACAGACCATGCTCCCCCTGATCCTGAAGGTCTTTGACCTTCTGAAGGTTATTTTATCTAAGCCCAGGGTCGGCCCTAGCAGCTATTGTCACCTTTCCCCATCTCTTGGGTATCCTCGGCTCTAAGGATGAAGAGGGGGCAGAGGGGACAAATGACCATGACCTTGAGGCGAAGAAGTATCACGATTTCCAATTGTGATTTGAAGTTTAGGTAACCTGCAATATCTTCTTATTTGACTTGTGAGCTAAAAAGTGGCAATAGCTCAGATGATTCCTAGTAGAGGAAGGGATGTAGCACCTAGTGAAGACGTCAACAGGAAGGTCTGAATGGTTGACGTCCCTCCATAGAACTATTGCTCCAATTATCACCCTACAGGGGTTGGGGGATAATTGGGAAGGGGCTAAGTTAATATAGGACAATATGGCCCTAATAATTGGGTAGATGGGAAGACGAAATCGTAACTTGAACATCTGCTCATACAAATAGATCTCACCATCTAGGTCGTCGAAAGCCCTCTCGTCCCTCAAAGGTCTCCTAAGTTTTATGGAGGAACCTATGGAATACAGGTATCTGAAAGCAAGGAGGTCGAGTTCTCTGACAGTGCTCTCTATCTCGGCTACCTCCGAGGTGTCAACATCGCTCTCGCTATCATCATCCTCGTCTTTTTCAACATCGGCCGGAGTGGATGAGGGATTACCATCAGGGAACCTCTGAGCAAACTCAGCCCCTGTGGCAGTTGATAAGGGAATAGACTAGGATTGGTGGAACAACCACACTAGGTCCTATAATTTCAACAGCAGAGGAAGATTGCGAGGTGCTAGAACTCTTGTTAGAAGAGGCCCGACTGGAAACCTCGGCTTAATCAGGGCCATGATCCATCCTGATGGAACAATCCATGGCTTCTTAAAAAGAATCCACATACATTAGGTCTGAGGTTGACAACTCAGACTCAGACACAGGGATGGGTTCTACTGAGACCTCTGCAAGCACAAAGGGCTCAGGGTATATGACCTTCAGAGGGGGTGGAAAGATAGGTCTGAGGGGGGAGGCCTCAGCCCTACAAGCTTCCTCTTGGGCTCACTCTATTTGCCTAATCTTCTCTAAAGTCCTCTCTCTAAGAGATGAGAATTCTTCTAAAAGCTGATAAAGAGGTCTGAGTATAGGAGGACGACCTCACACTTGGGAAATTAAACCAGGAACAAATAACTTGACTCAACTTACCTACGGATTAAACTATTAACCTTGAACAAAAATAACCAAGAACAACAAGAACTAGTGCCATCGAAAAACGCAAGCAGTCACCAGAATACTCAAAACTCTCACCGGAAATTGAAGAGACAAGAATAAAAGGAGCTAAAAATGGCAGAGTAAGGTGGAGACGATACCTGAAGACTTGTGAAATGAAGGAGATTTGAAGAAACACAAAAATTCCAACAACGAAGCAGCCAAGCTCTTGTATAGAGAGAGAGTTACAAAGATAACCAAATTAGAAGAAGGAGAGGAATGAGGAAGAAAGAGAAGAAAAATGGGGTTTAAACCCTTAAGTTTCATTGCACACGTCCCAAGGCCCATCATTTCCTTGGGAGCCCAAAACACAACCAATATCAGCACACTTGTCAGGCACGCTATCTACTTCAGTAGCTGACACTTGTCAAGATAGTATTAACACCTAAAGAAATTCAACCTCGAACAAACATACCCCTTAGGCACCTGATCACACAGGTAACTAAGGTCTAGGGGTGATTGATATGCCCAAAGTACACCTGAGAGACCAGAGACCTCAACCTCGGCCTGGATTGGAGCCGAGGTAATAGAAGCCCAAGGATGCATATCAGCAGCGTCTTGCTACAGGTGTCGGCCACCGCCGACGTCCTAACATCGTCTCGGCTTGGAAGTAGCCGAGGTCAGATTGAAGTTGATAACTCAGCATCCGCGGGGTCAGCCATAGACAATATTGCCGCTACCTTATACATCTACCTCAGCCCTTCATCAGTCGAGGTCAACAAAAGCCTCACAGGCTCAATCAACAAACATCATGTCATCATCGGCCCTGGCCGATATTACACCTCATATCCAACCTCGGCCGACTTTCCTGGCTGAGTTTTTCACAGAACATTGATCCCAGATAAAGCGAGGGTCTTACCTCACCAACCTCGTACTCATCGTGGCCGAGGTTGGTGCTAATTGAAGACATCCGAGAATTTTCACTTATATGGATATCCTGTAACACGTGGATAAGTCTGTTATAACTGAATCATTCCTTCCACGTGAGGGAATATTGAGGTCATCATTAATTAGTTGAGATCTACAAGGTGTCACCCTTGCACTGGCTAGATCAACACACACATATGCTCATCGCATGCATAGGGGGTGCATTACACCCTCCACATACTATATATATTTTCCTTATCCTACTTGGATAAGGGATGCAAAATTACAACCCTAGCTAAACTCTGTCAAATTATACAGTAGAGAGAGAAAGCTTGAGAGATTGTATCCATGGCCATTAGTGCCTTCATTCAGTGATATTACTCACACACACTCACAGTGGACGTAGGCTGATAAGCACCCAAAACTGTACAATTTATACCCCAAATAGACGTATTTTAGTTGCTATTTCTCGACAATATGGGTCTTATGCGCTTAAATGTTTAATATGCAGGTTTAATGTACGTTGCGGTGTTCAAACGCGTATTTCAAAGCAATTGTGCATTTTAATGGAGCTAAATACCCTTATCCTGTACCCCGTAACCTTACCCGAGCCTAAAACCTAGCCTAAACCTACCCTAAACCC
Source organism: Sambucus nigra (assembly GCA_949130495.1). NCBI lineage: Eukaryota > Viridiplantae > Streptophyta > Magnoliopsida > Dipsacales > Adoxaceae > Sambucus > Sambucus nigra. The sequence goes on along the minus strand of OX422222.1, from coordinate 349,729,324 downwards.
TCTGCGTGTTTAGTTTGTGTCCTTTTTACTACTTTTTAGATTTTTAGTTTGAGTCATTTTAATTTTAGGATTATTTTAGAATTTGTAGGTTTTATTTACTATTTTTATATTTTATTTTTATTAGTTTTATTTTATTAGAATTAATTTTTTTTAGGATTTCATTTATTTTTAGATTTATTAGATTTTATTTTTTAGGCTTTTAGTTTTTAGTCTTATAGATTTCTATTTTTATTTTTATTTCTTTTTAGATTTATCTTTTTATTTTTGTGTCTTTTATTTTATACGATTTTATAGTTTTTGTAGTTATTAATTAGTTATTAATTTTTATTCGTAGTTTTTATTTTAGTTGTGTTTAGTTTTTTTAGAGTTTGTTTAGTGTGCCGTGTCGTGTCTATTTTACTTTTTTATTTTTTAGTTTAGTTTAATTTTGTATTTAGATTAATTTTAATTTTTGTTTTAATTTGTTTTTGTTAGTGTCATTATTAGGGTCCAAACTAATACACACACACACACTTAATACCCATTAAACTACCCTCACCCCTACTTCCTACACCCTCACCACACTTTAACCCCCCTCTCTCCTTCTTCAACCTCTCACCTTCTCTCTCCTCTCTCCATAACCAAAAAAAAACACCCAACACCTTCTCTCTCTCTCTCTCTCTCTCTCCACCCATCTACAACCTTGCCAAATCAAACACCAACCCCATAGCCGCCCAAATCGGACCAAACCATACTCGCAACCCGAAAACCCATTTTCGCACTACCAAACCCGTAAACCCCTGCAAATCGTGAACCCATCCCTGCAAACTCGCAACCCAGAACCCGGATCGAATCCGGCCGCGCAGCCTCCTACCGGAAACAACTCCGACGCCCCATTACAACCCCTTCCTTCTCTGATCTACCCTACCGGACCTCCATTCGAATCCGGGCGACCTGCCCCTCTCCCTTGACCCTCTACCGCGCCCATGACCCATTTCACGAAACCCACCCGACCTCTATCTCAACCCGAGTCCATTACTACCCTTAACCCATTTCCCATTTAGCCAAACCCATTTGCAAAACCCACTTCTTCCAAAGCCAAAAGCCACGATTTGCACAAACAAACCAAAACCCAATGCCACTTAATTAAAACCCATGTGCCAAATCTTACCCCACATGCCTGTTGATACCAAAATTAATATGCTGATGTGGACGAATAGTATGAAGACACGTGGCACAATAACAGCGAGGAAGATCATTTACTGAACAACCATGGTTGGTACCGAGCAACGAGAATACACCGAGGAGCTCTATCATGCCGAGGAACTCCATCCGAGGAACTCTTTCATCCCGAGATACTCTAAGTACTCCGAGGAACTCTTGATCGACGAGCAACTAAGGCGGTCCGAACTGCACCTCGACCGTGTCATCAATTATCAGACGGACAACTGTTCAACTATTCATTAGATTCTTGACGCACACGCCGCATTAAATGTATTACCCATTCATATGTATATCATTTAATGTAGTGGACCTTTCATGTACAGCCTTGAGGCTATAAATACCTTGTATCATCCTCATTCAAGGGGGGGGGGGGAATTTCTTGAGAGAACTTGTAATCAAGAATTCTACAAACACTCAGCAATAACATAACAGTGGACGTAGGCTTTATTCCTAGCCGAACCACTTTAAAAATCTTTGTCTTATTTATTTATCTGTGATTGAATAATTAGAGCAATCTAGTTTTTTACATCAACAGATTGGCGCCGTCTGTGGGAAACGACTGTTGTTATCGTTTTTCATAAAAATCATTTGTCACCAATGGCAGATAATCCAGAATCCAGTAATCGAAATGCTGGAAATACTGGAAATCTTCCAAATCTATCTGCATCTCCAGATCTGGCCGGAATTATGACGAATCTGGCTCAGGGACAAACCGCCATGCAAGAATCTATGAGGCAACTCCTTCAAACTCTTCAAGGCGGTGTACCTACTCATTCAGGGCAAAGGACTGATCATGGGCAATCACGATCCAGACGTATTGGGTCATATCGCAATGGGGAATCCAATGATTTTTCTTATCAACCTGGGCGAACCTCATCAATACAGGCTACGGATACAGATCAACATATCTCTCTTTCTCCGGAGAGAACTAGCGCTTTAGAAAGATTAAGCAGGGTGTCTCCTTTCAGTCGGTTAGGACCAAGGAGGAACATGAGTCCATCTAGGGCCCCATCAGGAAGTTTTCGACCACCACCAGGTTTGAGAGAAGGATCTGCACAATCACGACCAATTACTCGTCGAGATAAATCTCAGGAAGCTACGTCAGGGCAATCAGTTGCTCGGACTAAGCGGCCCGAGGAAGGGAATGAAGCATGGAAAGGTTCCATTCAACGATTGGAGGATAGACTGGGAGAAATGGCTAAGGCGAAGAACCCTTTACAGAGAACTTTTGTTCAAGGGACACCTTTTGTGCAAGCCATTGTGGATTTCCCTACACCGTCGAAATTCAAAGCACCTGTAGTGACCCCCAAGTACGATGGAAAGACAGATCCTGTACTTCATATAGAACAGTACCAAGCTGCTGCAGATATCTATGCTGTCCCCGACGAGATGAGGTGTAGAGCATTCTCGGGAACTCTTACCGGATCTGCACAGATATGGTACAATAATCTTCCTCGGGGTAAGATTTCAACTTTTGTTCAGTTAGCCGAGCTGTTTATTGGTAATTTTTGTTTTGGAGCAAAACCAGTAAAGCGAGTAGCGCACTTATTAAGTGTTAGACAAAAATCAGGAGAAAGTACTAGAGATTACATAACTCGTTTCAATAACGAGAAGTTGGAAGTCATAGATTATGAAGAAAAGACAGCAATCACTGCTTTGATGAGTGGTTTGCTGCCTAACAAGCTATACTATACTCTGGCCAAAGATCCGCCTAAAAATATGTCGGAATTGATGGCAAAGGCGGCCAAAATCATGAATGCCGAGGAGGCTATGACTGCGAAGAAGAATATGGATAAAGAAGTTAAAGTGGAGGTCGACAACTCTAAGAAGAAAGATCAGAAAAGTAATGGTGGTGACAAATATTCCAGGAATAACAGGATAAAGTTGGAAGCCCTAAAGAAGTATGATAATTATACTCCATTGAAAATGGGTATTAATCATGTTTTAGAAGAAATCAGGAATAACGAGGAAATCAAATGGCCAGGGAAACTGAAGTCAGATCCAGACATGAGGAATAAGACCAAATATTGCGAGTTTCACAAAGATCATGGCCATATGACCAAAAATTGTATAGCCCTTCAGAACGAGATTGAAACACTCATTCGAAGAGGAAAATTATCAAAGTATGTAGATCGTAGAAGTGAAAGGAGGAATGATGATAGAACTAGAGAGAGATCTAGATCTCCTCGTCGTGCAGAGGAGAAAAAGAGGAGGGACCATGAAGAGGATCCAGATGATGACCCCGATCTTCCCAAGAAGCCAAGAAAACCTGAACGAGAGGTATTTTCCATACGTTTTGGATCATTTCATTGTAACGTTATTACAGGGGGAGATGCAGGAGGAGGAGACCTTACTGCAGAACGAAAAGCTTACCTCGGAGAGGCTCAAGCTTGTTCATATATTCAGCGAATAAACCTGGCCGAGGAGGATCGTCCGAGGAAGGTAAATAAAGAGAAGCTAGTGATTGGTTTTTCAAAAAACGACCTGGCAGGTGTTCTTTACCCTCATGATGATCCTTTGGTGATCAAAATGAGAATGAAGGACGTGATCATTTCAAGGGTGTTGGTAGACAATGGTAGTTCAGCAGACATCATGTACTATTCATGCTTTGATAGCCTGAATTTGAAATTATCTCAATTGGAACCTTATCACAGACCCCTTCTGGGTTTTGCTGGCGAGAAAGTTTTTCCACTTGGGACGATCAAGTTGGATATATTCATTGGAACCTGGCCTGTTTGTCGAATAGAAAGAATACGATTCTTTGTGATGGATAAGAATGTGCAGTCAGCCTACAACATCATCATGGGAAGAGTTGGATTGAAGAAGTTCGAAGCCGTTCCTTCTACAGTACATCAATGTTTGAAATTCCCAACAAATTTTGGAGTTGGAGTGGTGAAAGGTGATCAAAAAGTAGCTCGGGAATGCTATTATTCGTCGGCCGAGCAAGAAGAACTAGAAGGATCGATGAAAAAGACTACTACTTACCAGGTGGAGGAAGGTACAGAAATTGAAACTCTTGATCCCAGGGATGAGTCTCAACTTGTAAAAGGACAGGTGATGGAATCTACAGAAAATGTTATTTTGGACGACGAACATCCTGAACGAATAACCCAGATAGGTTCATCGTTGGATATGTCAATAAAAGAGGAGTTGATAACTTTCTTGAAGAATAGGAAAAATACTTTTGCTTGGAGTCATGAAGACATGCCAGGAATAGATCCAAATTTCTTATGTCATGAACTCAATGTGAATAAGGAGATTAAACCTGTAAAGCAGAGAAGATGGGTGTTTAGTCCCGAGAAGAACCAGGCCATACAGGAGGAAGTCGAGAAACTCCAGAAAGCCCAATTCATTGAAGATGTAAAATATCCAGATTGGTTGGCTAATGTGGTGATGGTAAAGAAGAAAAACAACAAATGGAGAATGTGTGTCGATTTCACCGATCTCAATAAGGCATGCCCCAAGGATCATTTTCCATTGCCCAGAATTGATCAACTAGTGGACGCCACCTCGGGACACGAGCTACTCAGCTTCATGGATGCTTACTCTGGCTACAACCAGATCAAAATGAAACCTGAAGACAGGGAAAGTACTTCTTTTATTACCCCTAGGGGAACTTATTGTTATAATGTTATGCCTTTTGGTTTAAAAAATGCAGGTGCAACATATCAGCGGTTGATGAACAAGGTTTTTACTGAACAAATCAGCCGCAACATGGAGGTCTATGTCGATGACATGCTCACTAAAAGCAAGAAAGCTACTGATCATTTGGTTGACTTGAGTCAAACTTTTGATCAATTGGATAAATACCAAATGAAGCTTAACCCGACGAAGTGCACCTTTGGAGTACGAGAAGGAATGTTCCTCGGATACATCGTCAATCAGCGAGGTATTGAGGCAAATCCAGATAAGATCAAAGCTCTTCTAGGGCTGCGATCTCCGACGACGAAGAAAGAAGTGCAGAGTCTTACCGGACGAGTTACAGCGCTCAACAGATTTGTATCTCGAGCAACTGATAAATGCATACCATTCTTCAAAACACTTCGAAAAACCTTTGAATGGAATGAGGAATGTGAAAAAGCTTTTCAAGACTTGAAGAAATATTTGGGAGCACCTCCACTGTTGTCAAGACCAATAACAGGAGAAAAGTTGTATTTGTATTTGGCAGTATCAGAGAACGCAGTTAGTTCAGCGTTGATCAGATTGGAGAATGGAGTCCAGAAGCCAATTTATTACACAAGTAAGGCTTTCCGAGGTGCAGAAATCAGGTACCCAAAGCTAGAAAAATTGGCATTGGCGCTAATTGAAGCAAGTAGAAGAATGAGGCCATATTTCCAAGCCCATACCATCATCGTTTATACTGATATGCCATTGAGACAAGCCCTCCATAAGCCAGAAAAATCAGGGAGACTGATGTACTGGGCAGTAGAACTTGGTGAATATGATATTGTCTATGAGCCCAGATCATCATTGAAGGGGCAGGCTGTAGCAGATTTTATAGCAGAGTTCACATACCCTGATACCCCCGAGGAGCAAAAGATGCCTGCTGGTTTACCTGTGGACGATACAGGATCAACAGAAACATTTGCTGACCTACCTGTGGACGATACAGGATCAGCAGAAATAGGTCCAAACCAACCAAGGTTGGTAAAAGGACTTGTGGATGTAGAGAAATCATTATATTCAAACTCAGACCAGCCACGGTTGGTAAAAGAGTACGAGCAGATGACTGACGAGGAGCGAAATATACCGGGGGATGATGGAAGAAAACAGCAGATATTTTATCGAGGAACTCTGACAGATAAGAAATTTGAAGACGAAATACCTACATGGAGATTATATGTAGACGGATCATCTTGCACAGCTGGTTGTGGAGCAGGAATTGTTTTGATCACTCCAGACGAGATTGATATGGAATATGCTTTGCGATTCCAATTCAAAGCCTCTAATAATGAAGCGGAGTATGAAGCCATGATAGCAGGTCTTAGCCTAGCAAAAACTATGGAAGCACAACAAGTGATAGTATTCAGTGATTCTCAATTAATTGTGAATCAGATGATGGGAATATATGCGGTTAAAGGAGACTTGATGATCAAATATCATGCAAAGGTGATGAAATTGTTGACAAAATTTGAGGCCATTCAATTAGTGAGAATACCGAGGATGGAGAATGTACAAGCAGATGCACTGGCCCGACTAGCATCAGCTACTCGTACCGAGATGCGAAGAACAATACCGATTGAAGTATTAGAAGGTCGGAGCATAGATGAAGATCTGACAACGAATGTGATTACCCTTGATTTAGGACCATCTTGGATGGATCCAATCAGGAAATATGTTGAAGAGGGCGAATTGCCGGAGGACAAACTCGCTGCCAAGAAGCTGAAGTATAAAGCTGCTCGGTATGTATTAACTAATGGTATTTTGTATAGACGAGGAATTATGGCAGGTTTGCAGAGATGTGTACATCCCACCGAGGTGAAAGAATTGATTGAAGAAATCCATGAAGGATCTTGTGGAGCTCATGTAGCAGGTCGAACACTTTTACAAAGAGTGATGACACAGGGATATTACTGGCCGACAATGAGAGCTGATTGTATAGCCTATGCCAAGAAATGTGACAAATGCCAACGTTTTTCCTCCATCCGACGAACTCCACAAGCATTACTAACACCAATAACTTCCCCTTGGCCATTTTCCATGTGGGGAATTGATTTGGTTGGACCACTGCCGACCACCCGAGGAAGATTCAAGTATCTCGTAGTTGCAGTGGACTATTTTACTAAGTGGGTGGAAGCTGAGCCTCTTATCAATATGACGTACGAGAAGGTATACCAGTTTATATGGAAGAATATCATTTGTCGATATGGTCTCCCTCATGCTTTCATCACAGATCATGGAACGCAATTTGATAATGAAGAATTTGCTGCCTATTGTCATCAGTCGAACGTTTTGAAGTTTCATTCAGCACCAGGACATCCCCAAAGCAATGGACAGACTGAAGTGACGAATAGAACATTACTAAATGGGTTGAAAAAGAGGCTAAGTGAAGCTAAAGCAAATTGGATTAATGAGCTCCAATCAGTATTATGGGCCTACCGAACAACTCCCCGAGCAGCAACTGGAGAATCACCATACATGCTAGCATTTGGAAGTGAGGCTGTGATACCGGCCGAGTTGGGTCTCCCAACGCATAGAGTGCTGAATTTCAACTCTCCGATCAGTGACTTGATGAGAAGAATGGATTTGGACATGCTCGAAGAAGTAAGAGAAGAGGCAGCCATTAGGAATGCTGCTTATCAACAACGAACAGCTCTGTTCTACAACAAAAGGGTGAAGAAATGCGATTTGAAGGAGGGTGATTATGTGCTGAAGAAAGTCATTCAGAAACAGAATAAACTGGAAGCAAACTGGCATGGACCTTACCGAGTTACAGAGGTTGTTCGACCTGGAACCTACAGAATAGCAACTCTAGAAGGAGAAGAATTTCAGAATGCATGGAATGCTGAACACCTGCGAAAGTATTATCAGTAATGAAAAATGTAAAGTATTTCCTTCATTATGAATAAAACGAGGATGGTTCACCATTTTCTTTCTGTTGAAAGTTTTTCGGGGAATATTAGTGTTGAACACTATACTGCACTGCTGGACAAGAAGAAGACTGCTCTACGGAGTCATGCTCTACGGAGTCATGCTCTACGGAGTCAAGCTCTCCGGAGCGCTCTACGGAGCAAAAGTGCTATAAGTAGCCAACCTCCTTTGGTTAGGAGGATAAGCTCTCCGGAGCGCTCTACGGAGCAAAAGTGCTATAAGTAGCCAACCTCCTTTGGTTAGGAGGATAAGCTCTCCGGAGCGCTCTACGGAGCAAAAGTGCTATAAGTAGCCAACCTCCTTTGGTTAGGAGGATAAGCTCTCCGGAGCGCTCTACGGAGCAAAAGTGCTATAAGTAGCCAACCTCCTTTGGTTTGGAGGATAAGCTCTCCGGAGCGCTCTACGGAGCAAAAGTGCTATAAGTAGCCAACCTCCTTTGGTTAGGAGGACATGCTCCAAGGAGCCAAAAAGTTCGAAAGAACCCTACTACTCCTTTGATTAGGAGGTGTAGACCAGCATGATCAACTACGGTTGGTAAGACTTTATATACTCTCGCATTACAGCTTATGTTTGTCGGGAGGTAACATTATTACAAAAAGTTCTTTAAAGAACAAAATATTCCAAACTGTACCAAGTATGGTTGGTCGGGGATAAAAACCCACCAACTGTAGTTGGTCGACGAGGATAAAAGTATTGACCTTAGTTGGTCGGACACATGTTTATATTTGAAAATTGAATCAAGTATGGTTGGTCGGGGATAGAAACCCATCAACTGTGGTTGGTCGACAAACATTATTTAGGAGGATAAGCTCTCCGGAGCGCTCTACGGAGCAAAAGTGCTATAAGTAGCCAACCTCCTTTGGTTAGGAGGACATGCTCCAAGGAGCCAAAAAGTTCGAAAGAACCCTACTACTCCTTTGATTAGGAGGTGTAGACCAGCATGATCAACTACGGTTGGTAAGACTTTATATACTCTCGCATTACAGCTTATGTTTGTCGGGAGGTAACATTATTACAAAAAGTTCTTTAAAGAACAAAATATTCCAAACTGTACCAAGTATGGTTGGTCGGGGATAAAAACCCACCAACTGTAGTTGGTCGACGAGGATAAAAGTATTGACCTTAGTTGGTCGGACACATGTTTATATTTGAAAATTGAATCAAGTATGGTTGGTCGGGGATAGAAACCCATCAACTGTGGTTGGTCGACAAACATTATTTATCCACCTTGGTTGGTTGGAAATAATTTTGAACAATTTATGCTTGTTATAAATTCTAAGTTGGTTGATGAATCATATAATTTGCAAACAGAAAAATAGCTATTGGCAAAACAGAAAATGAAATTCTTTCATTAAGATAAAAACGTATTACATGTTACATGTATGTGCTAACTATTACATTAAAGATTTTTACTCTATTGGTTTCTTTCCTTTGTCCTTTGAGACAGGTTCTTCGCCAGCAGGAGGATCCTCTAGACAAAGAGGAGAATTAATAAAGTTCATGTCCTTCAGCATTCTGACATTCATTATTGTAGGAGTGTCCAACAGGTGCTCAGGACGAGATACTTCAACTTGAGAATGAAGGTTATAATCACCAAGATATTTAGAGATCAAACTCCGAGGAATGGAGCGAGCAGGAATCCATGCCATATCCAATTTATAGGGAGGAACAGGCAAGTCTAGCAATCCAGGAGCATGATAATCCCATAAATAATGACCTTGTTCCAATTTTAATACACCCAGGGCGTTCAACCATCCCTGCTTATAACCTTCGTTGTTAGCACTTTCAAGGCGATCATCCAAATGGTAAAGAGCTTCATTATAGCCTGCATTCCAGAACTCCCGAGGCTGTTTATGGAATTGGAAAGTTAATCTATCTATTTGCTCGAGAAAGTTCTTGATAAGAGCATCTTTATTATTCAGATCAGACTTCATCGCAGCCAATTGATCCTCTAAAGATAAATTTTTCTTAGACAAATCAGACAGAGCACGATCCTTAACATTTAGTTGGAATGCTTGAGTTTCCAGAGTAGATTGGGTGCGAGATTCTTCAACACTACGGCTAAGAACTCTTGATCGGCTCCGAGAAGCAACTGGAGAACTTTGCTCCTCGACGATTCTTCCTCGTCCCCGAGAACTCCTTCCTCGTCCCCGAGCAGTCACAGGAATAATAGACTTTTTCAAGTCATCCAACTCTTGCCTTAGTTTGGCGTTTTCAACCTCTAGAAACGAAAAACCTTCATCAGTAACTGGTACTAATGCAGTGGAAGAGGAGGCAACAGATTCATATTAAGCCAATCTTTTCTGCAGACTATTATTTTCTTGTTCCAGGATCTCGGCAATTTGTCGGCAGGCTTCAATTTCACCTTTTAGGGTCCTTTCCCTAATGTCATATGCAGCAATGATTTTCTTGTGGCCTGTTTCTGAAGAGAGCTGCTGGTATCTATTTTCATAATCTTCATGTAACAAAGCCATTGATTCGTTATGTTGATTTTGAAGATCCTTTAAGGAAACATTAAGCTCTTCAATCAACTCATAGTAAGCAACATTGTTAGCTACAGCTCGGTCGAGTAAACTTTTCAAATACCGATAAGCCTCAGTCGCCTGTTCTGAAGCATCATGACCAAGAATGTCAGCAATTTCAGAAGAACTAAGGTCTGTATGACCAGCCCTATAGTATTGGTGACATTGCTGCATCAGCTCGGTATCATGAGAAGAGATTAGTTCCATTCTAGCAACAAACTAAAGACAAGAAAAAGACAACAATCAACAAAGAATCATCAATAACAGCGATGAGTAAAGAAGTATTTTATTAGATCATAAAAGGAGTACAGTGTTCGATTACAAATAATAAAAGATAAGAATGATACCGAACAACTTCACACCTTTTCCTTGTCTCCCAAGACTTTCTCGGGAGGCTGGGACGAGGAGCTCGGTTGCTCGGTGATAACAACAGCTTGGTCGGCAGAAATCTTCTCGGCAGGAGGAGGCATAGAAGAAATGTCCTCGATGACAGAGGGTTGAGAAGCAGAGATTGGGGCATCCACAGCTATGGAAGATTCATCTGATGCAGGTTCATCTTCTTCTTCTTCCACAATTGGTGAAGGAGGACCAGGGAGATGCCGTTGGAATAGCTCAGAATCATCTTGGACTTTTAGCTCTTGCAGAGCAGCTACCCAACCATCATAGAAGTATTTCAACTCCCCATATTGGACCTGGGACGTCATTGCAGCTATCCCTCTCTCCCATCCTTTCTCCCAACCAGCACTGAAATGTTTCTTAACTACAGCTTTTCTTTTCAACTTCTCCGAGGAAAGTTTGACATCCAATTGTTCTTTCTGGATTTTGATGTCTCGCAGGGTAGACAGTTCTTCTTCTGCCTTCTTCAGTTGGTCATCACACCTTTGCTGATTGACCTCTAGGCTTTTCACCTTCTCCTCCAAATTCTTGGAGGTTTCAGCCATCTTCATCTTATCAGCCTCAGCTGCAGCCAATTTTTTCTCCCAGGCAGCTTTCTCCTCGACGTACTGCTGGCGAGATTCTTTCACAGATTGGGTTAAACCCAAGAGGGCATCGTCAACATCGGACGAGGAACTAGAAGCTTTAATAGCTTGATCTTTCTTCACAATGGTATTGAAACAGTTCACCAGCTGAAATATAAGAAAAACAATAAAGTCAACACAAATACAAGAGTTCAGGAAAAAGAGATAAAGATCAAAGGTATGAGAAATTTACTGAAGAAAGATGGCGAGCAGCTAGGGATGTCAGTGTATCCCTAGGAATCTTTTCATCAACCCCAAGAACCTCAGGTATAACTGAGCTCGTTGAAGAGCTCGGAAGAATGATTTTTGAAATACTACTACCACCAGCGGGTAGAGAAGGTGCAGTTCCAGCAAGATTAACCGAGGATGATTTCCTCAATCTCTTCAAAGGACGGTCAGTAGCATCAACCAAGGAAGAAGTCTTGGTCGGAGAGATGGCAATTACATCAGCAGGAGCATTTTTCTTGCTCGGGGCCACCGGGGGCTTCTCGGCAATTTTGGAGGAACCAGCATCTACTTTTTTAGTCCCCTCCGAGACATCAATTTTGCCTTTCTGGGCTCCAACAGCAGAAGAAGTGTCACCAAATAGAGCAGGAGGAGCTCTTTTCTTGCCCATTCTCTGAGATAGGGGAATATGAGAATCTGAAGATGAACTTTCTGGTGTTGAGGCTGGTTCAACAGGGCGAGCAGTATAAGAGGTTGTGTAGCTCTTATACTGCAGCAAATATGATGCAGATCTAATATGCTCGTCTGCAATCGTCTTATGCAAATTCCAGATAAGTTTTAAATGCTTGATATTCACTTCCGACTCTTTTGGAGTTTTTCTTTTACTATCAACTGCAAATAAATACATAAATCTCAGTCATACATTTTGTCAAACATGATGAATACGCAATTTCATAAGTAAAATAAAATGAAAAATAAACCTATCCCATTGCCGTATGGGGGGCATCTGGGACCGTTGTATACTTCATTCCCAGATAAAGGCGCGTGTTGCCAATTTTTTATGACCAACCCATGCTCAAAATAATCTCTATTTGAATCAGGGAGGTTAACTACAAGGGCTCTATTTAAAAACCTAGTTTTTAAATAATAAATATTATCTAAAGTGGCCCATTTATAGCAGTACATGATTTCTGGGATCCCTATACGAGTCCCATGAGTTAGATTTAACTTGTGCACCCCGTTAATTATTCTCCATGAATTGGGGGCTATTTTTGCAGGAACAAGATCAAAATATTGACAAAATTCAAGACATAATGGATTTGGGGGAAAAGAAAAACCACATTCAGCAATGAAAAGACTGGGGAACCAATGTCCCTCAGCCAATCGAAAGTAATCTAAAGGCTCAGAAAGAACCTCTAGAGTTACCCAAGAAGGAATGGAAAAGTCAGAACGAAATTTCTCAGCAGATTCAACAATATAAACCATATTGAATAAAAGAGATGCAGAAGAAAAGAAGAAGATCTTACAGAAAGAAAGGAGATGTGTTGACAGCGAACGGAAACAAAGATGAACGCACAAGAGAAGAAGAGAAGAGAAAGCTGGAATGCAGAGAATGAAAAACGTAGACAATGGTATGGTTACCAAAGAAGTTTAAATACTTTGCATTGGGAAACGGCGAAAGAAATGATTACCAAAAAGAAATTATTAAACTTCCGGCGGCTAAAAGGACAAAATTTGCACGAATATCAAAGCGTTTATCAAAAAGGCGGAAACTGCGAAATAAGAAGGAAAATTTGAATACAATGTTCCTAAAACCCGGGAAGTACATTTAATATTACCACATACCAAGAAAGAATGTTCCATACTCTTCAAAGTTCAAAATATGAAACATTGGGGGCTTCTGTTGATACCAAAATTAATATGCTGATGTGGACGAATAGTATGAAGACACGTGGCACAATAACAGCGAGGAAGATCATTTACTGAACAACCATGGTTGGTACCGAGCAACGAGAATACACCGAGGAGCTCTATCATGCCGAGGAACTCCATCCGAGGAACTCTTTCATCCCGAGATACTCTAAGTACTCCGAGGAACTCTTGATCGACGAGCAACTAAGGCGGTCCGAACTGCACCTCGACCGTGTCATCAATTATCAGACGGACAACTGTTCAACTATTCATTAGATTCTTGACGCACACGCCGCATTAAATGTATTACCCATTCATATGTATATCATTTAATGTAGTGGACCTTTCATGTACAGCCTTGAGGCTATAAATACCTTGTATCATCCTCATTCAAGGGGGGGGGGAATTTCTTGAGAGAACTTGTAATCAAGAATTCTACAAACACTCAGCAATAACATAACAGTGGACGTAGGCTTTATTCCTAGCCGAACCACTTTAAAAATCTTTGTCTTATTTATTTATCTGTGATTGAATAATTAGAGCAATCTAGTTTTTTACATCAACAATGCCATTTTACCCTTTTACCCAAAATACCCCTCAACTATCTTTCTAACCCCAATACCCATTATACCCCCATTTAACAAATCAGATTTTATCCTCCCCAACCTCACCCACATGACCTCACACCCCTCATGTGCACACCATAACCAATTTCCAATTGTACCCCTTTGCTCCATTGCATATAAAATGAAGAAGAATACCCATTTGTTAAAAAAGCTAGAAAGAGGATAAACTAGAGAGCTTTTGGAGAGAAGAATAGAGAGAGAATTAGATAGAAAAACATATTTTAATTTTTTTCTAGTGGTTTAGTATTATTTTGAGTGCTTGTAATTAAGGGAGATGATTGATGAATTGGAGAAATTAAGCAATTGAAGGCTATTTGGTTTGATTACTCCTCTCTAATTTTCATTATATGCTCTTATTTGATTTTAATTTCTATTGGATGATGATTATGGAGGGCTAATCACCTCATTCAAGGGGCGATTGAAACCCTCATGAATCCAAGTCAAATTAGTTTGTAATTTTAATTTTGATAATTTCCTTTGAGTTGCACATTTGATTCCCACTTTATATTCACATTGAGAAATGGAAAATCAACCTTGAAAAAGGTATGAAAATTTAATTAATATTTGATCAAGTGGTTTAAGCTAGAGATAGACCTACCATTTGATGTCAATATCAATCTAATTTTCATCTACTCTTGATTTCATTTACTTTTTTCAATTTAAAATTAGTTGGACAAATTATTCTTAGTAGATGATTTGTTTGGTTAATTTTAATTCAATTAGAGTAGTGTTTGTGGGAATTAAATTTGCTTTTCTAAAAGAATATTTAATTAATTCACTAGTTTAATGAGAATTAGCTTTTGAATTAATTAAATGTTTTGGGAATTAATGAAATTAAAATAATACAAGCTTAGTTGATTTGGGGAATTGAGGGTGGATTTCTCTTCCCTTGAATATTTTCTCTCATTTAGTTACACTCTCACTAATTTCTATTACTAACTAGTATTTTTGTCACACTTTATTTTAGTTTGATTACTCCTACTTTTGTTATTAGCCTTAGTCATAATTACTCATCCTCAAAACTTGTTTTAATATTGAAAAAGCATAAAAAAATAGAAAAATATAAAATAAAAAAAAAAGTAATTAGAAAAAGTGACTTGCACAAATTTTTCTCTTATGTGCTTCATCCTTGAAGTTGGTTCGATTATCCCTTACTTACCTCTATATTGTTAGTATTTTATATTTGTTGTAGGTGTTTGAGGATTTTGATTAGCTTGGTTCCATCAACGACATATAAACATACAAAAACCAAGTTATCATAGGCCAGATTGGCTGAACCACTTACATTCAAATGTTCATCCTCTTCTCCTCACCTCCATCTCTTATATTCATTATACTCTTATGCTGCCATTGTTATCACTAGTTTGAGCTTACGAACACCTTGACTGGTGGTGCTATTTCAAGCATCATCGGGAACCATCGTCAATTAAACTTTTTGGAGGGACGATGTGGGGTTTGGATTGAACGGGTGACAAAAACATACGGCGATCGAGAAAATCCGAATATCCTCCCAAGTATTTTGAAGTTGGAATGGAAGGCGACACACACGAAGGCACGAATGCGATCGTGGAGGGCGACTCGAGAAAGTACTCCTCATTGGGGATAGGGTTTAAAACATTAAAGTTTGAAACCGAATCATCGGGTACTTGTTCCGGTGGGACAATAGAGAATGAAAATGGGGATGAAAGAAATTCAAACTCATGAGATGAATCATCATCGCATGAAGTTTGAGTTTCGAAGTAAATAATATCATTTTCAATGAAATGTTGTTCTTTGGGAGCCAAAGAAGAAATCATTTCATTGCAAATAGATATTATGTCATTATCATCCTCACTTTTAATATCTATTACGAAATGGGCAAAGTCTAGAATGGTTTATTCCAAAGTAGGCACAAGTACCTCATTTGGTTCAAAATATTCCTCGACCTCGAAAGTCTCGAAAGCAAAATCATCGTCGGACTCAAATAATAAATCCAACTCATGTTCCCTCGAACGATTTTCTTCCGGATAACGAGTTTTAATTTTCTCATTTTCATACATACGCAAGCCCTCACCGAATGTCATGGGTCGAGGTGCGGATGCATGAAAATAGGAACTTTGAAAATTACTATCGGACTTAAACGAAAACTCATTATGATAGGAATTTTGAAAACTATTCTAATTCATTTCAAAATTCCAATTATAAGGAGGTAAAGGCCCAAAATCATTATCATCATTATGAAAATTCCAATAACCTAAGTTTTGACTTTCGTTATACTCCCAAAAGTCATATTTGAATTTGTTTTACTTTGGGGTTCTAAGTATTCACCGAAAGCCATAGGTTTGCGAGAATTTTGAGAATTATAACAAGGATTACCCAAAGAATTGGAGTAAGACATGCTTATCCCCAGAATGGATCGAAGTGGCGGATTCCACAAAGTAAGTGTGCGCGGGAAAAATTCCGGTGTTTCTTAGTGCTCAAACGTGGAAGTCCTGCAAAAAGTTAGAAAATAATACAAATAGAAAGAAAATACTATGAAATACTAAGTCAAATAAAGTCTAAAACAAACTAGTCCCCGACAACGGCGCCATTTTGATAGCGCGTGAGAGTTGTGCGCGTGTAAAGTGCACAATAGTTATTTTATGTCTCGCTGCGACTATACAAACAAACCTAAATTACTACTACACTTGCGGGGCAAGCACAACGGTAAGTTGGGTATCAGAAATCCACAGGGACAAGTTGCTAGAATTTATATGATTTAATATTCTGAAATAAAAGTGTAAAAGGTGATTACAAACTAAAAAGTAAAAGATGCATAAAAGGGAAATGTTAATTTAGGCAAGGTATTGAAACTAGATTAAGAAAGCGCGTAAAACTATAGGTTGTGTCGAATAACCTCACCCAAGTTAATTTGTATAAAATGGTTACATGGGTCGATGAGTTATTTAGAGTGCGTGTCATTTCGACAGTTAATTGAACCAAGGATTGTCATGCCCCTAAATCCTCATAAAAAGCCTAATAAGATTTGGCGTCAACAAATATCCCGAAAATTGAGCACGAAAGGTCGTAAGCACGGGACATGCATGATATGCCCCATCAAATCTTCTAGGCGTAATAACTAGGACAACTCACCCGAAATAGACCCATAAACACTATCACCAAGCCAAGCAACGCATTAACCCGGGTGAGTTTCATTCAAACACAACCTAATTTCAATTGCCTAGAAAGCATGATAAATAAAGCGGTAAATAAACATGGTAAAGTTATACTAAAAAGCAAGGACATAAAGCATGTAAACCTAAATTATAAAGCATGTAAATTAACTAGAAAGCAAGAAAATATGGAAAATAAGCTATATTAATGGAAGGGACGATGAATAGTACAAATTACAAACCCAATTGTTGTCACACCAAATGAGGAAGAAAGATGAACTCTCCAACAACCCAAACCCTAACCTAAAACTCTCTAAAAACTATTCTAAATAAGTATCTTTGAAATAGAAACCAAAAAATGGGTTATATAGTAAGTGGGAAAGAAAATAAAGCAAAAAGAAAAGAAAAGAAAAAGATCTTAAAATATCTGCAATCACTGGTCGATCGGTCGTAGGGGCGCGGTCGACCGGTCCCTTAGGCCAAAGTGCACTGTCTCCTTCCCACGGAAAAAACTCAAACCGCGGTCAATCGTTATCTTGGACGCGGTCGACTGGAACTCTGTTTCCTACAATTCTTTGGTCCATGATGAGGAGGAAAAAGTCCATTACGGAAACGACACTAGCTTCTTCGTTCGATCTCCAAACGATGCACCGTTTGCGTGCACGCGATGCTAACTCAATGAAATACGCATACATGGAATTTCCATGAGACGAATAAGAAATGTGAATTGGCTAAAATTCCCTTGAAGTAGCGTCCGGCGACGGAACTTCTCTGAAATGTAATGAATCCTCACTTTTAGCATTCCAATACCTACAAATGCACAATTAACCCCTGAAAAACATGTATATATCCAAGTCCAAGGTTGTCTAGTTAACGAGCATAAATATAGGCATTTAGGACCGTAAAAGCGCTAGAATACATAAAGAAAACGGGCGTAAATATGCAATATTTGATACGAATCAGGCATCTTAAGTATGGCTTTCATCTTAGCAGGATTTTCTTCTATCCCTTTCTCACTAACCATCAATCCCAAGAGTTTTCCTTTGGTAATGTCGAACACACATTTCTGTGGGTTAAGTCGCATTTGGTATTGTCGCAGTTGTTAAAAGAATTTTCGGAGAGAGGGAACATAACCTTCTCTAGTCTTGGAATTGATAATCATGTCATCTATATAGACCTCAACTTCCTTGTGTATCATATCATGCAGAATGGTTGTGGAAGCCCTTTGATAGGTAGCCCCTGCATTTTTTAAACAAAAATGGCATGAGAGTGTATTAAAAGGTTCCCAAGGGGTGTTGAATGCGATTTTCTCTTGATGATCATGGTGCATATTAATCTAGTTATATCCGATAAACCCTTCATCGAATGATTTGCGAGCCTGACTGGCTGTATTGTCCATAATCATATCGATGTTGGGTAGCGGGTAAGCGTCCTTCAGAGAGGCCTTGTTCAAATCTCGATAGTCGACACACATATGGACCTTCCCTCCTAATTTCAAAACGGGTACGATATTGGATAGCCATGTGGGATATTTAATTACTCGAATGAATTCAACATTCAATTTCTTATCTACTTCTTCTTTTACTTTGAGTGACCATTCGGTGTGGAGCTTTTGCAGCTTCTGTTTGATTGGTTTACATTTCGAGAGAGTTGGAATCTCATGTTGTGCTATCTCAGGGTCAATGCCAGGCATATCCTCGTAGGACCATGCAAAGACATCCACGAATTCCTTCAGTAGTTCTTCGAGTTGCGTGCGCTCGTGCTCATCAAGGGTCTCCCATATCCTAATCTCATGCATTTGGTTACTAGAATTGAGGTTAATGACAATCGTTTCATCCTCAATAACTTGAACGCGGTTATGTTATTTGTTGTTAACCTTATTTAGATCAATTAATAATTATTCATTTGCAAAATCATCATCATCAAGAGTTTGATTAGAATCAAGGGAATTAACGTAAGGCATAACAATATATCCAAAATCTTTGTTTATTTCATTGATATGAAAAACATCCTTGAAAACCTCATCATAGGAGGTCTCGATTACATTAGAGTTAAAGGAAATAACAAAAGGGGAGAAGGGATAAACATTGGGGTTAGGTTGAACATTAACAGGTAGAACAGGTGAAATATGCCAATTGACAAGAGGTCCTTCAGCATATTTGATGAGGTAGGATGGATCTGATGATATAGTCCCTGAGTGGATCATGCAGAGTGACAACCCTAGTGTATGCTAGTTAAAAGAATCCTCGGAGTCACTACCCTCAGAATCCCTTGCATCAGCTATGGTCTCTTTAGTGAGTGGTTGTACACAGTGATGGGAACTTTACACCACCGAGTAGCTGTCTTGAAAAAAGATCTACATTCCTGGCTTCATCCTCTTATTTACATGGTCATACCAAGGTTCAGGGAAGCTGCAGAAGGGGATATCTTCACCCTTTCTGATGAATCTTCCATTTAAGGAATCTCCCGAGATAGTTCTAGCGCATTATAACTTTCTCTTCAGTCAAGGTTGACGAATCAATCTGAGTACTTCTTTTGATGGCTGATAGCCTAACCCACAGGGATAAAAGGCCCTTTTTAATATAATTGGTTAAGTTATCCCTTGTTGTCTTTATCCTAGACCCAGTCCGGGCATGAAGGATATGTTCTTGAACATATGGATTACATTGATGTTTCTATGGGGATCATATTCTGGAAAAACCATATCTTTGAAGTCATCCCCTGCTAGGAGTAGGAGTAGTTTGACTTAGAATCCTAATAGTAGCATATCGTCCACCCTGTGTTGTATCTCAAGTACTGAATTACTGGTGCTTGCATTCTTGATGTTGTCACTGTCTCCCAAGATGGTGATAACTTGTGCATTGGCAAATAATTTTAATTTCTGATGAAGGGAAGAAAACACCCCTTTGATGTTATGGATCTATGGTCGTCCAAGTAGTAGATTGAAGCATGCTGGGATGTCAATGACTTGGAATTCCACAATGGGGTTTATAGGGACATCCCCTATTATAAGATTGATAGATCCCATTACTTCACATCGGGTGTTGTGATAGGCACGTATGGCAGCAGAAGTTGGAGCGATACCGCTCACCTTCAAACCCAAACAACTTAGAGTTCTAAATGGGAACACGTTTAGAGATGATCCATTCTCAACGAGAGATAGGGGAACATTTTTTCCCATGACTTTAACATAGATATTAAGATCATTATTGTGGTTGGGACCAATCTTGGGGATTTTTTCTTCGAAGGAGAGAATTTGAGTAGAGGTTAGGAATCCAAGTAGGTTCATTGCTTCTTCTGATGTGGTTGAGGGAGAAATTGTGGGTCATGTGAGTAGCCTGATTAGGGCATTTCATTGTGGTTGGGAAGATATGAAAAGTCCCCATATAATGATGTTAGCTTGAGATTTCTTCAGTTAATAAAGGACATTACTTTCTTCAAGAGTCATTTCTAGCATAGGGAGATTCTCAACACCTTTCCCTTTATCGCTTGCTGATGGTTATAAGTTTGGGTTCTCGTAATGTCTCCCCGACCTGGTCTTGTGGTTCACGAAAGAAGGAAAAAATAGAAACCTTATTTCTTCATCGATATCGGGTTGCTTAGCTACCTGGTTGATCTCTCCTAGAAGATCCTCGAATGATATCATTCCGCATAAGTTGGCTATCAGACTAGTCTTTCCTGAATCCAGCTCTTCATCTGAATCTTTATAATCATCCCCTTATCTAGTGCTAATGATATTGTCTTTCCATGAAAAGACAATACACTCTACAACTTTTATGGCCCCTTCATATAATTCTTCCCATTAGACATGGAAATGCAGGACTGTAGGGACCAGGTGCCCTTGTAATTTCAAAGCATTGAGCAACTCGGATAAACTATAAATATCACCAGCTTGTCAAAACAAATCTGCCATGTTCGAGACCAAGTCATCTAGACTGACGTCATCAGCTGACACTAGCTAGTTTTCTTACTCTTGGGCCCATTTTTGAGCTTCTAAGAACAACCCACTGAATATCTCATAATCGATGATAATCTGGGAGGGAAATTTCAGCCCGAACTCTAATAGTTTGTTCAGAACTTCGGATAATTGCATATCTTTACCTCCCAAATGGGTATGAACATCGATACACACTCTAGTGAGGAGTGATAAGGTTTGATCGGGAAAGATGGTAGGGTGTAAGAGGAAATATGGACATGTTTGGAGAGGTTTAGGAGAGTATATCGGTATGATTGGTGATTTACTTGGCATGATTTGGGTGGATAGGTCGAGTTCCGAGTCTTCTTCTAGGAACATGGCGTTTGCATGATTCGAGAGTGGATTATAGGTAGTGTTTGGTTTAGGATTAGCTAGTGGGGCGATGATACCCCGATCAATCAGTCCTTAGATTATATTTCGGTGTTGGAAATATTGGACGGTGGTATGGCCAACAATTAAGTGAAAGTCACAACGGGCATCAGTTTTGAAGTTTTTCGCAAGTTTATTTGGTAACGGACGAGGGTCCAAAGGTTTGATCAGGATTTGATTCAAGAGATCCTGGTAGACTTTACAGAGATGAGAGTGAATCTCAGTATATTCCTTCCGAATTGGGTTTGGGCGAATTTTCGATTCCCACGAAGAGGCAGGCTGAGAGATGTAGTTGATAGTAGAAACTATGGTACTAGCAGGATTTTCAAACTTTCTAGGAGAAAACTGTGCAGAGGTTTTCTTCGGTTAAACTTATATCTTATCAAGAACTTCCTTGATTTCTACTCCTATTTCTCAGCGGGCTCGGAAGTGAGAGTAGTACTGTCCTCCCATTGTTGCTCAGACATGGGGTAGGAGGTTCTTCTTCACAATATTGACTTGTTCTTCTTCGAAAGGTCGATTGGTCGTGGTAGCTTCTTTTTCTCTCCATCTTGCTATGAAGTTACTAAATGATTCCCCAAGGTTCTGTTTAAGTAGCTTTAAGTCACGACGAGTAACCTCTGGCTCCTCGTTGTACTTGTACTGTGACATGAACTCACGGGCAACGCCTTCCCAACTGCGAATTCTGGATTCCTTAAGGGATAGGAACCAATGGAGGGCACTATCTTTCAAAGTCTGTTGGAACAACTGAGCCATTATTTCTTCCAAATCCCCTAAGAGAGTCATGGCTCAAAGATAGCTATGGAGATGAATGATCGGGGGTCCACTGCCTCCAAACTTCTCGATATTGGGCATCTTGAATTTTTGTGGTAGCTTGGCTTTAAGATAGGGAGACACATGGGTGTAGTCCATGTAGTTCCTAAATATTCTAATGTAGTCGAATTTCTTGGTCAGCATCTTGAGGTCTTCCTTGACCTTGTTCAGTTCTTCCTCTTTTGGATCAACAGTTACGGGTAAATTAGCCCCGATTTGATCAAAGTTTGGCATAGCAAGATGGGTTGGTGGAGGCCCATTAGAAGGACGATCACGTGGAGCATGATGGTATTCTTCAGGAACCTAAATAGGCTCGGGAGCTGGCGGACCCATGGAGCGAGGAAAAATGACCTCAGGATCTTCGGGGATAGGAACCCGATTTCTTTGCATCTCATGAACCTCAGTTTAAAGGTTGTCAATTTTGGCAGTGAGCTAAGCCAGAACAGTGAACAAATCCGGTTGTACATTTAGCACTTGATCCGTGTTCTCCATGGAAGATGGGTGAGTCTCAGACTTAGAGGAATTAAGGGGACTGACAAAACTTCGGGTGGTTTGACTGAAGAACGAAGTCAATAGAGAGCCAGACCAAGGGTGTCTGATCGACCTGAGAAGGAGAAAAATTGAAATTTATTTTCGAAAAAGAAAAAGGGAATTTTTTATTTTTAGAAACAAAGGAATTTTTTTTTGACATTTTCAGGAAAAGATGAGCACGAAAATGTTTTATTTTTATTTTTGTAGGGAAAAGGAGGAAAATATTTTTGGTATTTTTGATAAAAATAAAAGGAAAGATGTTTTTGGTAACTTTTTATAAAAACAGAGAGGAAAAGATGAGAAACGGGTCTCAGCATGATTATTATGTTTATTAGGTTCTCATTTGTATCATGTTCACCTAAATGAAAAATGAAATGCCGAACGGAACCTGAGCTTCAAAAAATTGGGTTCGCAACATATGTAAAGCTATGGTTGGACTTATAACCAAGCTCATGGTCAAGATCCTGCTTTAAAAATTACTCAAAAATTTGGGTGGCATGCCAACCCGTCATTTCGGTAGAGTTTCGGGTAGAAATTGACAATATAATATGTGTGTCCTTGGTTTGACACATATATGCGGGTATGCATTGGTTGGGTTAATTGGAAGGGGTTCCCCCCTTTGGCGTGACTTTCACAATATATGTCTTGCTTTTGAGGGAAATCAGTATGTGTGACAAGCCATTTAATATACCTAGGTGTACATGAATTACCTCACTATATACCTCATGGGGATGGTACATGTGAGAGTGAATTCGATATACTCAATGTATGTGAATGAGTTCCTTGCGATATACCTCCCTCCATGACTTCGATCAAGAGGTATGATGCGAGGGGGACCATTCGATATACGTTGAAGGTACTTGGCCAATGGAAGGTGAGAATCATATCACTTAGGCTAACTGCGACCTGTCGGACCAGCGCCCATCACGAAGTGACTCCCCAGTTACGAGAAAAAATTTGGTCAATAGCAATGCTCTTTGGTGATGTCGTGTGAATCATGCATGATTCTTTTATTAGTATCTTATGAAGAGAGTATCTTTTTCTATCATGCCAAATAGGGAGCAAGGAACAAGTACAAATTGTAAAGCTATACTAAGAATGGCTAAGTGATGTGTAATTATCTACAAGTGAGTTTATGATAATTGAGCATGGATATATACAAGCGGAGGTGTGTTCTAGTGACACCTAAGCATGGATTTATAAGTGATGTGTGCAACATGTAGATATATGTGATCCTAGGTGCACGTGGTGTGAAGTGTACATGGAGAATCTTCTACAAGTGTGTGAATAGTAACATAAGCATGAGGTACATATGAATAATAAAGGGGAACATGAAAATAAGGGGATATACAAGAAAATAAAACACCCATGTAAATAGAGTCTAGCCCTATTAAAAATAGAAGTCCTCAGCAGAGTCGCCACTGTGGCCATCCCAGGCGCGGCGTTCGGGGCAGGGGAGGATCCCTCGAGAAAGAACTGCGCTGCAGTATCACACCCCCCTTCGAAAGGTTCTTCGATCGTCGTTGGTGTGGGGTGAATGTGATGAGATGGAGTCGCCAACCTATTTTGCACAAAACAAGCAAAATAACATATTGCCACTTCGGGAGAGCGACATCAAGGACAAACTGATGCATACGAAACCAACAGATTGGAGGTCCGGGGGCTAAGTTATGGAATGAAAAGGTGTTAGTCACCCATCCCTCCCTTTCGATTTCTCATTGGCAAATTTTAATATTTTTCTTTATCCCCGTGAAGTGTGTGTATGTGTTTATATAATGGAGATTGGAATCGTTCAACCTATACCATGGAAAAGATAGGGTGAGGACATCCACATGAATATTCCCAAAATAATAATAAATATAAAAGATAGAATTTAAGCATTCATTACGATATTGATCATTATTGGGAGACGATAATATATGTTGGATGAAACGCGAATAGGAAAGATATATGTAAAAGTGTGATAATTATTAAAATGAGGGATTTTAGGAAATTTAAAAAATTATAGAAATTGGAAAAATTGGAAAACTAGACTCGAGTCTCGGATTTTAATCTGAGATCCATACGTAGCCTATAAATGCATCAAAGTTCACGTAGTTCGAATGTAGAATAGGGGTGGGGTTTATCCCATAGATTCGAACAAAATTTTATTATATGTGTACGTATAGAAAATGTGTTTTTGGTTTTGGAAAAAGTATGATGGATAATTCTGTTCGGAATTTATGAGTGTAACCCTCTTTTATCTGTTTTTAAGTTTTTTATGGAAAATAAAGTATGTGCAATATACTAATAAAATCTTGGATGTTAATATGTATGAACTAAAGTGAAACTAGATTATGAATCTAATATAACGTATGCAAAAATAAGAGATTAAAAGAGAGGGATAAGGAATTTTACCTTCCCTTGGAGCTTGAGCTTTGATCTTGGATGAAATCCTTTGAATGTTGATGAATGTTTATAAGAGATCAGGATATTTGCCAAATTAGGTGTGAAGATGATGGGCATTTAGGCTTGAATGGAACTTCTCATATGGAACTTTGCTGATTTCGAGAGAATATTACTAAGATCACTGATGCTAATGGATTTCTTCCCTATCTCTCTCCTAAGAGTGAGTTAATGACCACTATATATAAGGCCAAGCGGGGTGCCAATTGTCCTACCCCAGCGTGTGCCTATCGACAGGTAACCCTTCTCATTGTGCCGATTGGCAGGGTTCAGGACTTGCCGATTGGAAGTCTCGTGCAGACTTTTTAGGAAAAATGATTGTAGCACATAAATCGTTGATCCGAATAGCGCATGGGCCATACCTTTAGAAAGATACTTTAGAGAAATTTGAGGTTCCTTTGGACCGCTCCCGGATCCGGGAGTTGACTTTGGGTCAAATATGGCTCGGAAGCGCACGTCGGTGTTTTGGACGGGAGATCGTCGGACAGAAACAGATTGTTCGTCATTATGGTAAGTCAGAATTGTACACGGGGTGAACTGTTGGAAACGTTAGGAGGGTTACTTAGACATTTAAATAGTTTCTCTTTATTTGGAATGTTGACCTTCGTCAACCGGAGCCTAGAAGCATTCGATGATCTCTCAGAGTAAAACGGATCGTTCGTCCGTAATGTAGGTTAGAATCTCACATGGGGTTGATCGTTAGAAAGGGTATTCAGTTCCCTTTAGAGATTCATTCAGTCTAGTTTGAGATGAAGAGTTAAATTTGGTCAGACAGAGTCAGGGAGCGCCCGGTGATCTTCGAATCGATTTTCAGGGGAAAACTAATTGTTCGTCCGAACGGTTATTCTGTTATGTGCATGGGGCAGACCGTTGGAAAGGTATTTCAGTTCCCTTCGAAGATTCAAAGAGCTTTTGCTCTGATGGTGAAGTTAATTGGGGTTAACTCGGGGTCCGAGAGCGCCCGATGGCCTTGGAATCAATTTTCGATAGTGAAATGGTCCGTTCATCCGAACCGTTATGTCAATTTGGGCACAAGGCATACTATTGGAAGGGTATTAGGAGACCTCAAAAAATTCAAATAGATTTCACTTTGACTATAGAGTTGATCGGAGTCAAATGGGCTCGGGGGCGCCCAATGGCCTCTAGATTGGCACTCGGAGTGCGACCTAGGTTTGCAGTGGAAAGGGGAAGTGCTAGGGTCTTAGGAGAGACTTATGGGGGTCCTAGAATGTGGTGTCTACAATAATGAACCTTTCATACTAGCATCCCAAGCAAGACAAGTATTTTACATGCAAGACCATATCAATACAGATTGGCACATTGTTCCTACCATGACACCAAGAGACCAATTTAATAGGTATATGAAAGTTTAAGATGCTGTAAAAGATTTATTACTTAATGGATATGAGTCGTTTGTCATGAATTTTTTTAATAAAGATCAAAACTTAGGGTGGACATGGATTAATAGTTGGCAATAGTGTTGTTCAAGCCGATGATCATGAAGATGAAGATAAAGATGAAGACGAAATATAAATGGACAATGATTTTTATTTAATTATTTTGGGTTTGTGCTCCATTTCAATAAAAATTTAAGATGGTACTACTTCACTCTGTATCATTATATTAAGGATTTTCTAATATGATGTTGAATTATTCTATATGGAACGATTTTTGAATTTTTATGCTAAAGAGTGCTCGAATTTTGTTTTGTATAGTTCAATTTCTAAAATTTTATGTTAAGTATCCTCTAATAACCTTACCAATTTGACCTTCTAGGAATGCGTATTTGAGTTATGATGGTAATAGTTTGATATCTAATTCAAAGTGTGTAATACACTTTTATAATTTTTCACATCATTGATATGTGACTAGCGCAGTGAAAATAACACTAAATACTAAGGTCATCATTGTTAGTCTAGGTTATCGGATATAATGTAGCTGTCATCATCTATTAGGATTTTACCATTATTATAATATAATGCCGGCACTTAAGGCACTCATTCTGGAAAGGATGGGTAAATGAGAGGAAGAACTCTATTTGAATAAATGTATAGGTGAAATTTACCCATCCTCCACCCCCTTCCACCTAATTTATTTAAAGTTCTTGATCCTGAGTGATTAGTCTGATTGGGAACATATGGTTGCTCTTGAATGATAAGTCTGCTTGAAATACTAAGATGTTTGTCGATGATTTTAAGGGCAACACATTTAAAGAATTTATAGGTAAAATTCAAACTGTAATGCAATCAAAATGTTATATATACTAACAATATGTTAGTTTTTGCTATAGGCTATTGGCCATTGTCTTCTAAAAGCTATATAAAAGACTATTAGGCCATTTATAGATATAGAAACAATAGAGAATAATTTTTAGTATGACTGCTTTGATAAACTACATTATACCAACAGTAGACAAAAGAGTGCCTTCCCATCCTTCTAGCTTTTTCTAAAAGAGGTTGAAGATAAATTGTCATCGGTTAGCCATTAAAGAGTGGCACTCTCATATAGATAAATGACTTTTCCCATTTGGTGATGCTAAGATTATTAATGATAGAAGACTTTCTATAAATAACTGCTTTTGCCAGAAAAAAATTGCATTTTGCCATGTTAATCGCTTCGAAGAGTCATGGGATCCTACAAAAGTTAGTTATTAACTAGACAAAAGAACATTTATTACTCTATATATTTAGAGTGCTTCTTATGGAACAAGTTGTCACCAGCATTAAAGTATTGTAGATCACTTCATTAGGACAAAAATTATCCTATCCATCTCTTTCAAAAGATGAAACCCACATTCCATATTCCCATTGGCATAAATCAGAGCATTGAACATTACAATATTAGGCAATATCCCTCTGTCAATTGCCTTAGCAAATGAGTTATCTTCCTCTTTCATTCTATTCTGTTTACTCAAAATGTAAATAAGAGGTGTGTACGTCATGCATGTAGGCTAGATCTCTTTACTTAACATCTCATCGTGGAGGTTAAAGGATTTTTTTTACATTCTCGGAACTGCAATACCCATTGATCAATATGTTATATGTAACAAAATCTGCAACCATCCCCTTCTCTAACATCCCTTTTATCAAATCTTTAACTTCAACTTCCATATCCTCCATAAATAGTGCATGAATGAACAAATTGAAGGTGGACACAGTCGACGTAATGCCCTTTCGAATCATCTCATCCCTATAACTAAAAGCCCTCTCCAAGTCCCCTTTCTTACAATAATCATAGATCAAAGTGTTATAATTGATAGCAGTGGGGACCAACCCATATTCCCTTATCTTCCCAAATAGAGCAGATGCCTACTCAAGCCTCCCATCTTTACACATCCTACTAATAAGAGAACCATAAGTGTATGAATTCGGCTCAATGCCCTTACCTTTTATCCCCTAAAAAATTCTAAAGAATGAAATATATGTATGAAAGCTCCGTGAATTATTTTAAATGCACTCGTCCACCTAAATTATGAATTTAGTTGTAAAAATTCCCCTAGAGAGTCACAAATAGACATCACTAAAAAGTCACCACATGGGAGTATTTGCAACAATATCCAAGTTCATATGCATTTTTATAAAGACTACCAACTTAAACATTATCCTAACATTCCATTCATCTATCACTATAAAGATATCTTCTTGGTTTCCTCTTTTCATCATCATTTTTAACTTCTCCACTTCTTTTCTTTTTTCATCTTTTCCTTTTGTTTTATTAATTTGATTATTTAATAGCACAGGGGTAAAATCCTCAATGATTTCACATGCTTCTTTAGTGTGATAATTGCATTAATATAACACATCATAGACATATTTATTTTCCACGAGACTCAAATGCAAAGTTTCTTTATTAGTTTCCGCTTAGATAATAGGTAAAACAATATTAGAATATATAAGCATGGGAGGATCAACATAATTACCACATCTGACTATTCAAGTTCATTATTATCCACATCATCATCCCAGTTTAAAGAAATTCTTACCCATAATAGTATTCATTATCACATTGCTATAAACTTGATTATTATCCAAATCATTATATATATATATATATATATATATATATATATAAGTATTAGCCTGCCTATAAATAGGCCCCCTCTCTTTAGGCTTAATTACATTGTCATGACCTTAGTGTGTAACATTGCCTTCGTTTAGTTATGCGTATGTTCAAAAGTCTCATCAACAAGTTTAAAAATAAGAGAACTGATAGTATTGCTAACATGGTATCATTAAAGTAATTCTGTATTTTTTATCATTATGTGTTGGAATTTTCTTATGGAAAGAACGAAATATAATAATTAATTTCTGCAAGGCACGTTCTTGGAACGCTTTCTTTTAGGCAAAATTTCTCCCCAATCCGGTTGAGACAGAACCAGAACCGCGAGTACACAATGGGTTTTGTAGAACCTGCCTTCAGGATACAATGCAGTATGAACAGTTGTTTGATTCAAACTATGTACTGTTTGATCAAACCCGAGAACACTCTGAATTTGTAACTTGATAAT
Source organism: Sambucus nigra (assembly GCA_949130495.1). Classification (NCBI taxonomy): domain Eukaryota; kingdom Viridiplantae; phylum Streptophyta; class Magnoliopsida; order Dipsacales; family Adoxaceae; genus Sambucus; species Sambucus nigra. Next base: position 349,699,734 of record OX422222.1, on the reverse strand, counting down.
GCCAAAGTATAGAGGACGGAGAGAGGAGAAACTAGCAATTTTCGGTGTCCAAAACAGAGGTCTGGAACTCTTTTTATAGCCATTTCTGTGACGGTTCTTCAACAGTCACAACTCTTCATGGAGTGACTCAGCAACCGTTGGATCGTGCCTGTTTGGAACAGCTACGATCTAACGGTTCAGATTAGGCGTCCCATCGTAAGCGAATGGACATCCCCTACACGAAACGCTACGAGTTCATCTAACGGTTTAGATCAAGCCGTTTCGGATTTTAAACCCTTTGATCGGATCGTTTAATCACAACCGTTGATCTGTTTTACCTCGTCAAAACTTTAGGCTCCCACGCTCCAAGCGACGATGCGCACGTGCGAAGTGCCAAGTGCGCGTCAAAGCGCGCAATGCGCCCTAAGTCGCCCAATCGCCCTTTCGCGCGCCGCGTGTCGCGCTTACGCGCTTACGCGTGTCGCGATTGGTGGTGCTTAAGCACCACCGCGATGCGTAGGATCATAGCCTCTTATTTGACTTGTCAACTAAGAATCTTAGTTGTCCTTTAGTTGATATACCACTACCTTTTGTAGTATTCTTCCAATGTGGGACAATATGGGATTTTGAGCATTCCCCATATCTTTCACACCCATTTGCTCATGTTTCTACTTTCTAAATTAAAACCCAAACTATGTTTAAAATAAAACACAAATAATATAATAAAATATTAACAACTAAAAATTAAACTCAATAAATATTGGAATTAATCCAACATTCTCCCACCAATTTCAATATACACAAGAGAGCAAAGCAAAAAAGACAATAAATAACTTTTGGCATTATCGCTAAAATCTAGTACATAAATGAGAAGTGTCTTTCGGACTTGAACTTCCATATAGTGAAAATAATTCAAAGCTTCATCAAGGTGCTGTGGTGAACGTATCTTGAACCAAGGACCTTTTGAGACAAGCCGGAACTATCACACATACCGATTTATGAGTTTATAAGTGTTCTTCTAGCATGCACTTTTATGGCCTTGTGCTAATCCTGATTTCACGAGCGCTTTAGGATCGGTCTTGATTTCATAGAAAGCGGCCACACTTTCGACACTCGAATAGGTAAATCAACTTTAGTGATTCTGCGAGTCACACTTATATGATTTATTAAGAAGTGAACTTCATCCTCTAACATGCAGAAAACCAACACTAGGCATATAGGAATGGAACTTTTTGTATAAATTCCTAGTGTTCCATAACTATAATTTAACTTGTTTGTACCACATTGAACTCTATCTATATTTTCAAGATATGAGTTGGGTTCCCATTAAATATAGTTGTGTTATTTAATAGACCTTAGTCCCATTCCTTTTGAGGTGATATATATCATCTCTCTTACAAGACCTTTAGTCAGAGGATCTGCTAAATTCTTGTTCGTTTTAATATAGTCGACTGTAATTACTCCTTCCTTGAGTAATTTTCTTATAATTTGATGTCTTAGACTAATGTGTCTAGATTTTCCGTTGTAAGTTTTGTTCGAAACTTTATAAATTGTGGCTTGGTTATCACAACTTATCATAATAGAAGGTGATGGCTTTTTCCATAAAGGAATATCATACAACACATTTCTAAGCCATTCTGCTTCTTTACATGCATCTGCTAGGGCTATAAATTCAGATTGCATTGTTGAATCTGATACACATGTTTGTTTCTTGGATCCCCAATAGATAGCTGCTCCTCCTAGCGTAAAAATCCAACCAGTAGTTGACTTGGATTTTGATTCAAGATTATTCCAACTTGAATCACTATATCCTTCTAAAACAGATGGATATCCTACATAATGTAAGCCATAATTCAAAGTCCTCTTCAGATATCTAAGCACCCTAGAAATTGCATTCCAGTGCTCTTGTCTTGGATTACTTGTAAATCTACACAATATACTCACTGCATAAGCAATGTCTGGTCTAGTGCAATGCATGGCATACATTAGACTCCCAATAATACTAGCATATTTAAGTTGGTCCATAGCACGCCCAGTATTTTTCATTAATTTGATGCTAGGATCCACAGGTGTAGCAGCTGGCTTAAGTTCAAAATGATTATATCTTTTAAGAACTTTTTCTATATAATGAGATTGAGATAACGCTAAAGAATTATCCTTTCTCACAATTTTGATTCCTAAAATCACATCAGCTTCTCCAAGATCTTTCATATCAAATTTTGATGAAAGAAACCTTTTGGTTTCTTCAACATATTTGAGATTAGACCCAAATATTAACATGTCATCCACATATAAGCATATAATAACACCAACACCATTTTCAAATTTACTATATATACATTTGTCGGCATCATTAACTTTATATCCATGGGATATAACAATATTATTAAACTTCTCATGCCATTGCATAGGAGCTTGTTTAAGGCCATAAAGAGATTTAACCAATTTACACACTTTCTTTTCTTGGCCAGGCAATACAAACCCTTCGGGTTGTTCCATATAAATCTCTTCTTCTAAATCACCATTTAAAAAAGCAGTTTTAACATCCATTTGATGAATAACTAAATTGTGAATAGAAGCAAGAGATATTAATATCCTAATGGAAGTGATTCGAGCAACAGGAGCATATGTATCAAAGTAATCAATTCCATATTTTTGCTTATAGCCTTTAGCAACTAGTCTTGCCTTAAATTTATTTATAGAACCATCCGGATTTAATTTTCTTTTAAATATCCATTTGCACCCAATAGGTTTAGACCCGGGGGGAAGATCGGAAATAACCCAAGTTTGATTTGACAAAATTGAGTTCATTTCATCATTTATTGCTTCTTTCCAAAAGACAGCATCCCTAGATGTTACCGCTTCATGAAATGTGGTCGGTTCATCTTCTACATTAAGAACAAATTTAGTTTTGTTCTTAGTCTCATTTAAATCCCCTTCAACTAAATAAATAACAAAGTCAGGCCCAAATGTTTTTTCAGTTCTTTGTCTTTTACTCCTTCGTGGTTCAACGTCATTCGTTGTTTCTGAAGAAGATATAGGTTGTGAATTTTCTTCTAAATTTTAGGAGTCAACAGTCGAATTATTATTTTCTAAACCTTGATTCAAAGTACTAAACTTTGTTAGATGTTCAAAAAATTGCACATCTACCGACTCAATGATTTCTTGAGTTTCAAGGTTTAAAAATCTATAAGTCGTACTGTTACTAGAGTATCCAATAAAAACACATTTGTAAGTCCTATTTCCTAGTTTAGGTCTTTTAGGTTCGGGTTTTCTTACATAAGCAAGACATCCCCAAACTTTAAGACGTCTAAGATTAGGCTTACGATTAAACCATAATTCATATGGTGTAATATCCTTGTTTTTCAATGGAACTCTATTTAAAATATAACATGCGGATAAAACCGCTTCTCCCCACATCGACAAAGGTAAACCAGAACTGATTAACATTGAATTTATCATTTCAACTAAAGTCCTATTTTTCCTTTCCGCCGTTCCATTTTGTTGTGGCGTATATGGCGCCGTAACTTGATGGATTATCCCATGAGTATTACAAAATTGTATAAACTCACTCGGGTAATATTCACCACCCCTATCGGATCGTAGGACTTTAATTTTTCGATTTTGTTGAGTTTCAACTTCTGCTTTAAAAATTAGGAATTTCTCGAAAACTTCATCTTTACTTTTAAGTAAATATGTATATGCATACTTAGAGTAATCATCAATGAAGGTTAAGAAATATTTATTTCCACCACGAGTCATATTACTCTTCATATCACATACATCACTATGAATAAGATCAAGCATTTCGGATTTCCTCTCAACAGATTTGAACGACTTTCTAGTTATCTTCGATTGAGCACAAATTTCACATTTAGAAAGGTTATCAAATTTACAATCCGAGATTAAGCCGAGATTAGTCATATTTTTTATACTTCTATAATTCACATGACCTAATCTACTATGCCATAAAGAAATAGACTCAACCATATAAGCAGAACTAATATCATTGATTACATTAATTTTAATCATGCCGTTACAAGAGTACCCTTTGCCAATAAATTGGCCATTCTTAGACAATACAAACTTATCAGACTCATACACTAGTTTGAAACCTCTCTTATTGAGAAGGTCCCCAGACACAAGATTTTTACACATATCAGGTACATGAAGTACATCAATTAGAGTAAGTGTCTTTCCAGAAGTTAGCTTCAATTCCACTGTGCCTTTTCCAACTACATTGGCGCGAAGATTATTTGCCATCTTCACTTCTTTTCCATCAATTTCTTGATATGTTTTGAATGAAGAGCGGTCTTTGCATATGTGGACCGTTGCGCCGGTATCCAGCCACCATCCACTTTCATTATCAATTGAATTTGCTTCGCAAACAGTAGCAATAAGATCTTCAACATTGTTGGTTTCCTTCGACCCTTGTTTTTCTTTAAATGCCTTCTTTTTAAGACGACATTCTCGAGAATAATGGCCCGGTTTGTCACAGAAGAAACATTTTCCCTTCTTTTTCTTATTTGCACCTTGGTTCTTGAATTTGGAATCATTCTTTGCTTTAAATTTTGAGTCTTTGGTAATCTTGGATTTTTGATCCTCAACCATATTAGCTTTTGAATGACCCTCACTTTGTTCATCCTTCTTTTCTCGAATACGAGTATCATCTTCAATACGAAGGTGACGAAGAAGGGATTCTACAGTATAAGTCTTTTCATCATGATTAATTTTCTTCTTAAAGCCATTCCAAGAGGATGGAAGTTTTGAAACAATCACCCCTACTTGAAATTCATCTTGAAGATTAATACCAGCGGCTTTAAGGTCACCAACAATTTGTTGGAGTTCATGGGCTTGTGCAACGACAGATTTATCATTATTCATTCTAAAATTCATATAGTTTGAAATTAGAAACTTACGATTGCTCGCTTCCTCGTTTTGATACTTTATCTCCAAAGCCTTCCATAATTCCTTTGCCGTCGGAATCATTCTATGAGCGCTATAAACAGTTTGAGATAAAGCATTGAGGATGTGTCCTCGACACATAAATTCGTCTTCTTTCCTCTTCACACGTTTTTGCTTTATTCCTTCGGTGTCTTCGGGTGTGGGCTCGGGAATTTGTTCAAGGTTATCATCTAGAATGTATGCAAGTTTTAGTGATGTGAGGAAGAACATAACTTTCTCTTGCCAACGGGTGAAATTTCCGCCATCAAAACGGTCGAGTCGAATTAAGTCTTGAGTCATGACTTGGATAGATTGTGCCACAGTTCCTTCCATTTGAGTGGAGTAATAAGAATATAAAATTTTTGCCTAAAACTGTTGGAATTTTCTTATGGAAAGAACGAAATATAATAATTAATTTCTGCAAGGCACGTTCTTGGAACGCTTTCTTTTAGGCAAAATTTCTCCCCAATCCGGTTGAGACAGAACCAGAACCGCGAGTACACAATGGGTTTTGTAGAACCTGCCTTCAGGATACAATGCAGTATGAACAGTTGTTTGATTCAAACTATGTACTGTTTGATCAAACCCGAGAACACTCTGAATTTGTAACTTGATAATGCCAAAGTATAGAGGACGGAGAGAGGAGAAACTAGCAATTTTCGGTGTCCAAAACAGAGGTCTGGAACTCTTTTTATAGCCATTTTCTGTGACTGTTCTTCAACAGTCACAACTCTTCATGGAGTGACTCAGCAACCGTTGGATCGTGCCTGTTTGGAACAGCTACGATCTAACGGTTCAGATTAGGCGTCCCATCGTAAGCGAATGGACATCCCCTACACGAAACGCTACGAGTTCATCTAACGGTTTAGATCAAGCCGTTTCGGATTTTAAACCCTTTGATCGGATCGTTTAATCACAACCGTTGATCTGTTTTACCTCGTCAAAACTTTAGGCTCCCACGCTCCAAGCGACGATGCGCACGTGCGAAGTGCCAAGTGCGCGTCAAAGCGCGCAATGCGCCCTAAGTCGCCCAATCGCCCTTTCGCGCGCCGCGTGTCGCGCTTACGCGCTTACGCGTGTCGCGATTGGTGGTGCTTAAGCACCACCGCGATGCGTAGGATCATAGCCTCTTATTTGACTTGTCAACTAAGAATCTTAGTTGTCCTTTAGTTGATATACCACTACCTTTTGTAGTATTCTTCCAATGTGGGACAATATGGGATTTTGAGCATTCCCCATATCTTTCACACCCATTTGCTCATGTTTCTACTTTCTAAATTAAAACCCAAACTATGTTTAAAATAAAACACAAATAATATAATAAAATATTAACAACTAAAAATTAAACTCAATAAATATTGGAATTAATCCAACATTCTCCCACCAATTTCAATATACACAAGAGAGCAAAGCAAAAAAGACAATAAATAACTTTTGGCATTATCGCTAAAATCTAGTACATAAATGAGAAGTGTCTTTCGGACTTGAACTTCCATATAGTGAAAATAATTCAAAGCTTCATCAAGGTGCTGTGGTGAACGTATCTTGAACCAAGGACCTTTTGAGACAAGCCGGAACTATCACACATACCGATTTATGAGTTTATAAGTGTTCTTCTAGCATGCACTTTTATGGCCTTGTGCTAATCCTGATTTCACGAGCGCTTTAGGATCGGTCTTGATTTCATAGAAAGCGGCCACACTTTCGACACTCGAATAGGTAAATCAACTTTAGTGATTCTGCGAGTCACACTTATATGATTTATTAAGAAGTGAACTTCATCCTCTAACATGCAGAAAACCAACACTAGGCATATAGGAATGGAACTTTTTGTATAAATTCCTAGTGTTCCATAACTATAATTTAACTTCTTTGTACCACATTGAACTCTATCTATATTTTCAAGATATGAGTTGGGTTCCCATTAAATATAGTTGTGTTATTTAATAGACCTTAGTCCCATTCCTTTTGAGGTGATATATATCATCTCTCTTACAAGACCTTTAGTCAGAGGATCTGCTAAATTCTTGTTCGTTTTAATATAGTCGACTGTAATTACTCCTTCCTTGAGTAATTTTCTTATAATTTGATGTCTTAGACTAATGTGTCTAGATTTTCCGTTGTAAGTTTTGTTCGAAACTTTATAAATTGTGGCTTGGTTATCACAACTTATCATAATAGAAGGTGATGGCTTTTTCCATAAAGGAATATCATACAACACATTTCTAAGCCATTCTGCTTCTTTACATGCATCTGCTAGGGCTATAAATTCAGATTGCATTGTTGAATCTGATACACATGTTTGTTTCTTGGATCCCCAAGAGATAGCTGCTCCTCCTAGCGTAAAAATCCAACCAGTAGTTGACTTGGATTTTGATTCAAGATTATTCCAACTTGAATCACTATATCCTTCTAAAACAGATGGATATCCTACATAATGTAAGCCATAATTCAAAGTCCTCTTCAGATATCTAAGCACCCTAGAAATTGCATTCCAGTGCTCTTGTCTTGGATTACTTGTAAATCTACACAATATACTCACTGCATAAGCAATGTCTGGTCTAGTGCAATGCATGGCATACATTAGACTCCCAATAATACTAGCATATTTAAGTTGGTCCATAGCACGCCCAGTATTTTTCATTAATTTGATGCTAGGATCCACAGGTGTAGCAGCTGGCTTAAGTTCAAAATGATTATATCTTTTAAGAACTTTTTCTATATAATGAGATTGAGATAACGCTAAAGAATTATCCTTTCTCACAATTTTGATTCCTAAAATCACATCAGCTTCTCCAAGATCTTTCATATCAAATTTTGATGAAAGAAACCTTTTGGTTTCTTCAACATATTTGAGATTAGACCCAAATATTAACATGTCATCCACATATAAGCATATAATAACACCAACACCATTTTCAAATTTACTATATATACATTTGTCGGCATCATTAACTTTATATCCATGGGATATAACAATATTATTAAACTTCTCATGCCATTGCATAGGAGCTTGTTTAAGGCCATAAAGAGATTTAACCAATTTACACACTTTCTTTTCTTGGCCAGGCAATACAAACCCTTCGGGTTGTTCCATATAAATCTCTTCTTCTAAATCACCATTTAAAAAAGCAGTTTTAACATCCATTTGATGAATAACTAAATTGTGAATAGAAGCAAGAGATATTAATATCCTAATGGAAGTGATTCGAGCAACAGGAGCATATGTATCAAAGTAATCAATTCCATATTTTTGCTTATAGCCTTTAGCAACTAGTCTTGCCTTAAATTTATTTATAGAACCATCCGGATTTAATTTTCTTTTAAATATCCATTTGCACCCAATAGGTTTAGACCCGGGGGGAAGATCGGAAATAACCCAAGTTTGATTTGACAAAATTGAGTTCATTTCATCATTTATTGCTTCTTTCCAAAAGACAGCATCCCTAGATGTTACCGCTTCATGAAATGTGGTCGGTTCATCTTCTACATTAAGAACAAATTTAGTTTTGTTCTTAGTCTCATTTAAATCCCCTTCAACTAAATAAATAACAAAGTCAGGCCCAAATGTTTTTTCAGTTCTTTGTCTTTTACTCCTTCGTGGTTCAACGTCATTCGTTGTTTCTGAAGAAGATATAGGTTGTGAATTTTCTTCTAAATTTTAGGAGTCAACAGTCGAATTATTATTTTCTAAACCTTGATTCAAAGTACTAAACTTTGTTAGATGTTCAAAAAATTGCACATCTACCGACTCAATGATTTCTTGAGTTTCAAGGTTTAAAAATCTATAAGTCGTACTGTTACTAGAGTATCCAATAAAAACACATTTGTAAGTCCTATTTCCTAGTTTAGGTCTTTTAGGTTCGGGTTTTCTTACATAAGCAAGACATCCCCAAACTTTAAGACGTCTAAGATTAGGCTTACGATTAAACCATAATTCATATGGTGTAATATCCTTGTTTTTCAATGGAACTCTATTTAAAATATAACATGCGGATAAAACCGCTTCTCCCCACATCGACAAAGGTAAACCAGAACTGATTAACATTGAATTTATCATTTCAACTAAAGTCCTATTTTTCCTTTCCGCCGTTCCATTTTGTTGTGGCGTATATGGCGCCGTAACTTGATGGATTATCCCATGAGTATTACAAAATTGTATAAACTCACTCGGGTAATATTCACCACCCCTATCGGATCGTAGGACTTTAATTTTTCGATTTTGTTGAGTTTCAACTTCTGCTTTAAAAATTAGGAATTTCTCGAAAACTTCATCTTTACTTTTAAGTAAATATGTATATGCATACTTAGAGTAATCATCAATGAAGGTTAAGAAATATTTATTTCCACCACGAGTCATATTACTCTTCATATCACATACATCACTATGAATAAGATCAAGCATTTCGGATTTCCTCTCAACAGATTTGAACGACTTTCTAGTTATCTTCGATTGAGCACAAATTTCACATTTAGAAAGGTTATCAAATTTACAATCCGAGATTAAGCCGAGATTAGTCATATTTTTTATACTTCTATAATTCACATGACCTAATCTACTATGCCATAAAGAAATAGACTCAACCATATAAGCAGAACTAATATCATTGATTACATTAATTTTAATCATGCCGTTACAAGAGTACCCTTTGCCAATAAATTGGCCATTCTTAGACAATACAAACTTATCAGACTCATACACTAGTTTGAAACCTCTCTTATTGAGAAGGTCCCCAGACACAAGATTTTTACACATATCAGGTACATGAAGTACATCAATTAGAGTAAGTGTCTTTCCAGAAGTTAGCTTCAATTCCACTGTGCCTTTTCCAACTACATTGGCGCGAAGATTATTTGCCATCTTCACTTCTTTTCCATCAATTTCTTGATATGTTTTGAATGAAGAGCGGTCTTTGCATATGTGGACCGTTGCGCCGGTATCCAGCCACCATCCACTTTCATTATCAATTGAATTTGCTTCGCAAACAGTAGCAATAAGATCTTCAACATTGTTGGTTTCCTTCGACCCTTGTTTTTCTTTAAATGCCTTCTTTTTAAGACGACATTCTCGAGAATAATGGCCCGGTTTGTCACAGAAGAAACATTTTCCCTTCTTTTTCTTATTTGCACCTTGGTTCTTGAATTTGGAATCATTCTTTGCTTTAAATTTTGAGTCTTTGGTAATCTTGGATTTTTGATCCTCAACCATATTAGCTTTTGAATGACCCTCACTTTGTTCATCCTTCTTTTCTCGAATACGAGTATCATCTTCAATACGAAGGTGACGAAGAAGGGATTCTACAGTATAAGTCTTTTCATCATGATTAATTTTCTTCTTAAAGCCATTCCAAGAGGATGGAAGTTTTGAAACAATCACCCCTACTTGAAATTCATCTTGAAGATTAATACCAGCGGCTTTAAGGTCACCAACAATTTGTTGGAGTTCATGGGCTTGTGCAACGACAGATTTATCATTATTCATTCTAAAATTCATATAGTTTGAAATTAGAAACTTACGATTGCTCGCTTCCTCGTTTTGATACTTTATCTCCAAAGCCTTCCATAATTCCTTTGCCGTCGGAATCATTCTATGAGCGCTATAAACAGTTTGAGATAAAGCATTGAGGATGTGTCCTCGACACATAAATTCGTCTTCTTTCCTCTTCACACGTTTTTGCTTTATTCCTTCGGTGTCTTCGGGTGTGGGCTCGGGAATTTGTTCAAGGTTATCATCTAGAATGTATGCAAGTTTTAGTGATGTGAGGAAGAACATAACTTTCTCTTGCCAACGGGTGAAATTTCCGCCATCAAAACGGTCGAGTCGAATTAAGTCTTGAGTCATGACTTGGATAGATTGTGCCACAGTTCCTTCCATTTGAGTGGAGTAATAAGAATATAAAATTTTTGCCTAAAACTGTTGGAATTTTCTTATGGAAAGAACGAAATATAATAATTAATTTCTGCAAGGCACGTTCTTGGAACGCTTTCTTTTAGGCAAAATTTCTCCCCAATCCGGTTGAGACAGAACCAGAACCGCGAGTACACAATGGGTTTTGTAGAACCTGCCTTCAGGATACAATGCAGTATGAACAGTTGTTTGATTCAAACTATGTACTGTTTGATCAAACCCGAGAACACTCTGAATTTGTAACTTGATAATGCCAAAGTATAGAGGACGGAGAGAGGAGAAACTAGCAATTTTCGGTGTCCAAAACAGAGGTCTGGAACTCTTTTTATAGCCATTTTCTGTGACTGTTCTTCAACAGTCACAACTCTTCATGGAGTGACTCAGCAACCGTTGGATCGTGCCTGTTTGGAACAGCTACGATCTAACGGTTCAGATTAGGCGTCCCATCGTAAGCGAATGGACATCCCCTACACGAAACGCTACGAGTTCATCTAACGGTTTAGATCAAGCCGTTTCGGATTTTAAACCCTTTGATCGGATCGTTTAATCACAACCGTTGATCTGTTTTACCTCGTCAAAACTTTAGGCTCCCACGCTCCAAGCGACGATGCGCACGTGCGAAGTGCCAAGTGCGCGTCAAAGCGCGCAATGCGCCCTAAGTCGCCCAATCGCCCTTTCGCGCGCCGCGTGTCGCGCTTACGCGCTTACGCGTGTCGCGATTGGTGGTGCTTAAGCACCACCGCGATGCGTAGGATCATAGCCTCTTATTTGACTTGTCAACTAAGAATCTTAGTTGTCCTTTAGTTGATATACCACTACCTTTTGTAGTATTCTTCCAATGTGGGACAATATGGGATTTTGAGCATTCCCCATATCTTTCACACCCATTTGCTCATGTTTCTACTTTCTAAATTAAAACCCAAACTATGTTTAAAATAAAACACAAATAATATAATAAAATATTAACAACTAAAAATTAAACTCAATAAATATTGGAATTAATCCAACATTATGGTTCATAACTAGACTCACTAGTAGAATGTGGGCGACACTCGTGGGTAGAATGTCACAACAAAAATGGATTCAATAACTACCCCTGTGGACATGAATTGACCACCTATATCAAACTCGAAAACCGCCATTGCTTTACTAATAGTATTCAACACTGCTTTATTAATAGTATGCCACACTTTTGTTCCTACTGATTTCTTTCACCATATTTATTGATTGGATAATATTGAACCTTGCAACCATTTTATCCCCACCATATAAAGCTTTATTTATGCATTTCCACATTTCCCACATAATACATACTGGCAGGATTTAAATGAGGAACTTGACCACATATAACATACTGCATTTTTTTAAGATTTCACCCACCACCCATAAGCATACTGTTTACTGAACAAAAACACATTTTAATGCCAAGCCTACCGCCAAAAAAACACCAAACCTAAACAGCAATTCAGCTTGGACAAACTGATGATCAGTGTTTTCTAAGTTGAGGTAGCAGTAATGACACACTGAACCTAGTCTATATTGTTTTTAACATCTACTCATGTGATACGTTTGTAGGTAGGGTCAATAACCACTGGTTTTCTGAATATGATGGTACATTCTACCATCAAGAGACATTGTAGACTTTTCAGCGAGAAAATTTCTCATGTATATGAAAAAATGCACACGTTCCACCATGCACACGAACTTGATCTTCGAAGTGTGACATTTAGCGACTCAATCACTGTCAGTACAGTGATAAAGTGCATGGTGTGTAGCAAGCCTGATTTATCATAGTGTGTAGCAGGCCTGATTTAGAATATATACAATGATCGAGTTCATGATATTTAACATGGTTGTCAAATAGATTTTGAAATACCTTAAGGTCATTTCTTATGTTGGATTAAAGTATCGAAGTACAAATTCAACTAATGGTGTGGTGATAGGCTATGTGGAGTCATATTTTTCTTAAAATATGGATTACCCATAGAAACTCATTTTCTATGTTGTTGGCTAATATTATGTTTCCTTCAGTAAATTAATGGAGCATTGTTGTAATTTGGAGGAAATGATTTTGAAATGAATATGCTTATTTTAAGGTAATGATCGATCCTTTTATTTTTTTTTAAGTTCGATTAGTTTTATGTATAACTAATGTCGAAATGTGATATATGATTGAAATGTGATTTCTTGTTATGATAAATGCAAATATACAAATCCACGATATTGAAACATTATCGTCATCATTTGACTATGCCTGGCCTCATAGTCAAGGAAAGACCATTCGAGAAGCAACCACTCACAACTCCACTAGGAAATGATTTAGAGAGGGCATCCCAAATTACTTCCATCCAACACAACATAAGGGACCACGAAACTAGATATATGAAACCATAACATTCCTCAAATATTGAATTAATATCCTAGTCACAGAATACACATCGCAACTCAAGAGCTCAGGTTCTTTATTTGAAACACCAATAAGTCGACTTTCCCCAAATATTGAGCAGAAATATAATTCAACTAGAAACATTTTGACAAACACATTATTATAGCTCAAGTTTATGTTGACGATATCATCTTTGGATCAACATCTCCCTCAGAAGTGAAATCCTTTCCTGAAATTATGCATAAAGAATTTCAAATGTCTCTTATTGGGGAGTTGCAATTTTTCTTGGGTCTTCAAGTCAAATAGAACTTAGAAGGTTTATTTGTTTCACAATTTAAATATGCTTTGGAGATTGTCAAAAAATTCCGTCTTGAAAGCGCAAAAGAAGCTAAAACTCCCATGAGTACTACGGTCAAATTATTAAACGATGAGAGTGGTAAATCCGTAGATCCTACTCTGTATCTTAGTATGATAGGAACCTTGCTATACCTTACTGCCTATTGTCTTGATATTATGTACGTTGTTTGTGTGTGTACCCGTTATCAAAACAATCCTAAAGACATCCATTTAGTTTGTGTTAAAAGAATCATAAAATATATAAAAGGCACTCTGAATTTAGGACTTTGGTACACCAATGATACTCCTAGTACTATAATAGGATACACTGATGCTTTGTGGTGTAATAACCCTCGCTTCTGAGACCGTATTTTATAGTAATTACTTAGTATAGTAAGTAAAGACAGGTGTTGGGTTATGATTTGAATGTTAATTCAATATAGAAAAGTTGATATTTATTTGGAGTTTGCATACATATCATAATTATGGGTAAATATTGTTATGCCATGCTTATTAGTATAATTTGAATTCAAAATGATATTTGGCTTAATAATGAGACAGGAACCTAAATTGAATTTTAAATTGTCCAAATGATAATTTGGAGGTTGCAGTTGATTCCGGAACGTGCAAAATAGTTAAATAATGTACCATATTGTATTTTGTAGTTTTGGGCATTTTTGGTTGGTTGTGCCTTAATTATGCAGTTGCGTATTATTTTATCGCACTATTAGTTAATTTAGTGGGATATTTGTCTTAGGTCACGACTTAAGCTTTCTAAGTCTTCCAATTTCCCTAATTCCCTTCCTAAACCTAAAGAGAGAAAGAGAAGAGTAGAGAGAAAGATTGGAGATTTGGAGATTGAGAGAGATTTTTGCTTCTACAACCAAGAGACCTGCAATTTGCTGAATCAAGGCAAGTTTTTACTTGCTATTTGTGTTTTGAGATAGATGATTTACTATGGTAATGATGTATTGATTTTGGTTTAGCAAACTTAGGGTTTTCCTTATGTATTTATGGGTTTTGATTCATTCAAAGATGATTAGGATGATTCAAGAGGCTTAAGATGGTTAATATCATCATTGATGTTATCTTGATGTTGGTATATAAGTTTGGTTTGAAGAAATTTGAGTTGGGGTAGAAAATGGAGTCCAAGACTCCATAGCCAAATCTTGGCAAAATCGCAGGCCCGAATCGATTCGGCCCCCTGGGCGAATCGATTCGGTTAGGTCCAGTGCCCAGGTCTTGTGAACCGAATCGATTCGGAATTGATTCGAATCGATTCGGCAGTTATGCAGAAACCCAAACCTTCTGACCGAATCGATTCGGATGGAAACCGAATCGATTCGGCAACTTTGCAGAAACTCAAATTTTCTGGCCGATTCGATTCGGCCAAGTGGGCAAATCGATTCGGTAGCCCTGCACTTTTCCAAAATTTTTCTTTTAAATTTTAACCCTTTTTCTTTAGGATTAGTAATTAGGGACCTTCTTAAATGAAGTAAACATATGGTTTAGAGTATTAGTTGAGTTGGGTCGACATCCTAGACTCGAAAGGGTTCATCTAGGGTTCTTTTAAGGGGGAATTTAAAGTGATGTTTAGGCATTACTTTTATCTTGTAGCTTTATAAGGGTCTTGAACATCTTTAGGTCAATTTGGAGACCTTAGGAATTAACTTGAATTAGATTCGACTTGAGGGTTTATGTTTAAGCCTAAAGGAGGCTTTGGAAATAACTTTGGAGTCTGAATTTCTTATCGAGGAGGTTATGACGGTACGTAATACGTATAGTCCCGATTTAAGCTTATACATTTGTTAAAATGGGAAATTTATAAGGTAATTGATAAATTACTAAATCATGTATGGAAATAAATAAAATTGATGTTACACACCTCTTTAAATGCCATCTTAAGGGAAGTCCGTGCGAGAGGTGAAGCCCCCTGGCTAATGAATGCAGGGTGGATATAGTCCCAGGCCATATGAGCGCTTGTTTTATTTTTTCTGCGATGGGTAGGAGATTCTGGGTGTGGTCTTGACTATCCCGCAAGCATATGGCCGCTTCCCGACGATTTAGATAGGATCCCAGGTTGTCTTATGTTAGGCCCTGGAAGATGATGGTTATTTAGGGACACGCACAGTGGGGAAACCCGGACAGGCGATCTTAGAATCGTTATATTTATATTTATGACTATTCTAATTATTGAGTTGGACTCGATGGAACATGAATGCCATAAAGAGCAAATTTATGCCACAAAGAGCATGCTATTGAGATTAGTGCCATTAAGTGCACATGATAATAATTGTATTCCTGATAAGGAATGTCAAGGAAGATTTAAATGGAAATATGATGAAAAATGATAAAAGCTCACATGTACTTTTAATTCTGTTTTATATGAATTTTATCTACATAGTCATTTATTAGCTTTAGTTTCCTCACATGATGTTACCATGCTAGACTATCATTTATGCTTACTTGCGCATCATTGTCATACCTGTCATTTATCTATTGATCACATATATCCGGCCCTAACCGGTTTTCACTTCCTGTTGTGTATATATATATATAATCCGTTCAGGTGTTCCGCCGCACGGTCGCCCGTAATGATCTTTCCTTCCATATGTCTTGAGGAGCCGTGACATTGTGCGGGTCTCACGGGATGTTTTGTGTAGACGCCTCCATTTATGTTATCTAGTTATGATCAGATTATTCGGGCATGTTGCCCAAACCGTTGTAATTGTATAATGGATTTATTATGTAACACCTGGAGCTTATTATATGTTGTATGGTTAGTATTGACCGACATTTCATTCGGTCCTTTTGTATCTTTGGGTTTCTTATATATGCTTGTGGGGGTTTCCACCCTCTATTCCTACTATGGGTTGTTGAAAATGTTTTCTTCTTATTTCATAACCAAAGTTTTTGATAACCCGTTTTCTAGAATATAGTGTGGTTATTCCTTATACTTTGCTTATCGTAGTGATGCTGAGAATGATATTTATCAATAATTTCCTATTTTATCGAGTTATAGGGCTAGCCACCCTTTATTTCGGATAGCGGGTTGTCACAGATGGTATCAGAGCCTCAGGTTCTATAGTCTTTAGGATTTATGCGGACTTGTCACGTTCTACCGTAGCGTTCTTTGATATAGAACTTAATGTTAGGATTGTTTTGCTGCCTATGTATGCGATCTTTTGCTAAATAGATTGTCTTATATTATGTTTTAACTCTATCTCGTCTTTATCTCAGATGCCGCCAAAGAGAGGACGTCCCTCTAGACGTAATAGGGTTGTTGAGGATGAGTTTGGTCCTCCACCGCAGCCGCAGGGGAGTATCAGTGCCGCTGAGGTGGAAACTATTGTGGCCCAAGTTGTCAACGCCGCGATGAATGCAGTGGCCCAATAAATGCCACAAGTTCAAGCAAGGGGACAAGAAGCACTAGTTCCTGCGGGACATTCTCAGTGGGAACGGGTGAGGGATTCTTTCCTTAAGGGACATCCCCCGGAATTTGAGGGAGGTTCGGATGTTATAAAGTCGAACCAGTGGAAGAGAGATCTGCAGCGCCATCTTAGGATGGTGGAATGTAGTGAGGAGAAATAGCAAATTCTCGTTACTTTCAAGCTGGTCGGACCGACCTTACACTGGTGGGAGTCAATGACGACACCCGAACAAAGGGATACTATGTCCATCACAAATTTTTGGGCTTTGTTCTATGGAAAGTATTTCCCTCCCGCAGTTCAGAGGGAAATGCAAAGGAAGCTTCAGGATTTAGTACAAGGGGAGAGATCGGTTGTCGAGTACAAGGAGGAGTTTACCCAGTTAGCAAGCTTTATACGGGATGAAGTAACTCCAGAAGCGAAGAGGATCTCCAAGTTTGTGGGAGGTTTGCACTGGCGAATAAAACAACATTTGCTTGGAAATCCATCTCTGGTGACCTTTGGTGATGTGATGAATGCTTCTTTACTTCACTGTCAAGAGCATGGATAGTTTGTTCAAAACAAGAAGAAGGTTGTAGTTGCGGGGCAAGCAGTGAGACAGGGAGGAACTGGGAGTGGAGAGGGAACATCTTCTTCATCCCAATCCTCGGGGAACAAGAAGGTTGAGAGGGATCCTCAGCAGGGGGATTCGGTAAAGCGTCAACGTTTCGGTGGGTTTAATGCTGGTGGAAATAATAACAGGCAGGGTCAAGGTGGTCAGCAACCACAGGGTGGTAGAGGTGGAAATAGAGGTAGAGGCCAATAGGGCCGAGGTGCGGGGCAATTCCGAAATAACCAAGGTAGGAATCAGGATAATACGACAAATAAATGTTTCCAGTGTGGGGAGCTGGGCCACTACAAAAGGGCGTGTCCTCAGCTGGTTGGAGGGCATCTTCCAAAGGCCCCATAGCAGCCGTATGTACAGTTTCCGCCCCAAGCGCCTAATCCGGTTGCTCCTCTTCAACAGGGACAATTGCAGTACGGTTGGGTTTACCATATTCAGGAGGCTCTGCTTCCTCCAGCTCCTCCTGCACCACCAGCGATCGAGGGTAAGTTTCTCATTCATGGGCATATGGGTCGAATCCTATTTGATACGGGTGCTACACACTCCTTTATTTCTAGAAGTTATGCTCAGACTACAGGTTTGATAAAATCTGATGAAAGTACCTTCACTAGCGTCGAATCCTCTATGGGCGATGGCTCATTGATTTTCTTCGTATGTAAACACGTAGGAATTAACCTTGGTGACTTGTGTTTTGAGGCTGATTTGCTCGTCCTTGATATGGTCGGGTACGATGTAATTTTGGGTATGGATTGGCTAGTGAAGTATCGGGCTATAGTAAATTGTTACGGGAAGAGTATAGTTTTTGCGGTTTCGGGACAAGAGATGTTCCTGGTAGTTATGCCTTGTATGGAAGGGAGCACGAGTGCTTATCTATACTATATTGCGGAAGACGCATCTAGAGATGTCGTGGTTCCCATAAATTCTCTTCCAATCGTTAGAGATTTTGAAGATATTTTTCGGGAGATATCGGGATTACCTCCAAGTCGGGAAATAGAGTTTGTGATTGATCTAATGCCGGGAACTCGACCGATCACCAAAGCTCCTTATCGAATGGCTCCTGTGGAGATGAGGGAGCTGAGAGATCAGATTCAGAAGCTACTGGAGCAGGGCTTTATTAGGCATAGTACCTCACCGTGGGGCGCTCCGGTATTGTTTGTGAAGAAGAGAGACGGTTCTCTCCGGTTATGCGTGGACTATAGAGAGTTGAATAAAGTCACCATCCGGAATAAATACCCTTTACCTCGCATCGACGACTTGTTTGATCAACTTAGGGGAGCTTCCTACTTCTCCAAGATCGACTTGAGGACGGGGTATCACCAATTGAGAATGCGAGAGCAATATGTATCTAAGACGGACTTTCTGACCCGTTATGGATCTTATGAATTCTTGGTTATGCCCTTTGGGCTAACCAATGCCCCTGCAGTGTTTATGGATCTTATGAACAGGGTATTTCGGGATTTTCTTGACCAGTTTGTCATTGTATTTATTGATGACATCCTAGTCTATTCTCAGACAGAGTCAGATCACGCTGCTCACTTGCGGTTGGTCCTGCAGAGATTGAGGGATCATCAATTTTATGCAAAGTTTGAGAAATGTGGCTTCTGGTTGAAGGAAGTTCAATTTCTGGGGAATGTGGTGTCATCCCAGGGCGTGTCTGTGGATCCGGGTAAGGTGATCGCGGTAAAAGAGTGGGGTCAGCCCACTACACGTACTGAAGTTCGTAGTTTTCTGGGCTTGGCGGGTTATTACCGTCGATTCATTAAGGGCTTTTCCAAGATTGCTAGCCCATTGAGGAATTTAACCCAGAAAGGAATAAGATTTGTATGGGACAGTTCATGTCAAGCGGCTTTTGATGAGCCCAAGGATAGACTAACTTCGGCTCCAGTCCTGGCATTGCCAAAGCCGGGATTGGAATATCTCGTCATCACCGATGCATCTCTTCAGGGATTAGGAGGTGTTCTTCAACAAGAGAGACAACCCATTGCGTATGCTTCTCGTAAGTTGAAGCCGCACGAGAGGAACTATCCGGTGCATGACTTGGAATTTGCCGCCGTTGTATTTGCCTTGAAGATATGGAGGCATTATCTCTTGGGGGAAAAGTTTAGTCTTTTCACCGACCACAAATCGCTACAATACTTATTCTCCCAAAAGGATTTGAACATGCGCCAGCGTCGTTGGTTGGAGTTCGTGAAAGACTACCAATTTAATATTCATTATCACCCCGGAAAGGCGAATGTAGTAGCAGATGCCTTGAGCAGGAAGCCCGGGGGAGACTTATCTGAGGTATGGAAAGCTAAGTGGAGAGAACTCAGCCTAGAGGATGTAGGAGTGAGAGCATTCCTTTTCGTGATGACGGTTACTCCCACGATTATAGCAAAGATTGTGGAAGCTCAGAAAGGAGATAAAGTTTGTCAAGACCATACACGCCAGCTGTTGTCCGAGGGAGCGGAGTCGTACTCGATTGGTTCCGAGGGCGGGCTACGTTTCCATGGAAGACTTGCGGTTCCCGGCGATGGGGATTTGAGACGAACGGTGATGGAAGAATCCCACGAGTCAAGGTTTGCGGTACATCCAGGCGGGGACAAGATGTACCAAGATATGCGTCGTTTGTATTGGTGGGCGGGTATGAAGAGGGATATCTCAGAGTTTGTGTCTCAATGCACTACTTGTCAGTTGGTTAAGATCGACCACCAGCTACCGACAGGTTTGTTACAACCGCTCGAGATTCCCGTATGGAAATGGGAGAGAATTTCGATGGACTTCATTATGGGCTTGCCTAGATCGCAAAAGGGTCATGATTCAATTTGGGTAATTGTCGACCGTTTGACTAAGTCAGCACACTTCTTGCCTGTGCGCACCGATTATGATACTGCTCGTTATGCCCAGTTGTTCATCGAGGAAATCGTCAGACTTCACGGGGTACCTTTAAATATTGTCTCCGACCGAGATAAGATATTTGTGTCCCACTTTTGGCAAAGTTTCCAAGGAGCAATGGGGACCGAGTTGAAGTTAAGCTCTTCCTATCATCCTCAAACAGACGGTCAGATCGAAAGCGTAAACCAGATGTTGGAGGATATGCTTCATATGTGCATACTCGATTTTAAGGGCAGTTGGGAACAATGCCTTCCATTGGTTGAGTTTGCTTATAATAACTCATACCAATTCACTATCGGAATGGCACATTATGAAGCTCTGTATGGCAGGCCTTGTAGGTCGCCCGCTTGTTGGTTGGAAGTGGGTGATAACAAGTTCCTTGGACCTGAAATGATCCAAGACACTTCTTCGAAGATTGAGCTTATTCGAAATCGCATTCGGATAGCCCAAGATCGCCAAAAGAGTTATGCCGATGCGGGTAGGAGACATATGGAGTTGGAGACCAAGTGTTGGTTCGAGTGTCCCCGATGAAGGGCATTAAACGTTTTGGGAAGAAAGGAAAGCTTGCACCCCGTTTTGTTGGACCTTTCCCAGTGATTGCAAAGGTTGGTCCCGTGGCATACCAACTTGCCCTGCCGGAACCCTTACAAAAAATCCATGATGTATTTCACGTCTCCTCTTTGAAGAAGTACAGAAGGTGTGAAGGTGACCTTTGGCACATTCCTTTCGAAGATATCGATTTGCAGCCTGATGTCTCTTATGAAGAACAACCGGTTGCTATCCTTGAGTTTGGGGAGAGAAAGTTGAGATCTCGTGTGGTGCCCCTAGTGAGAGTTCATTGGAGTCACCATCATGCAAATGAATCAACTTGGGAACGTGAGGACGAGATGCGGGAGAAATATCCACATCTTTTCCTATGAGGTACGCCTGAATTTTGGGGACAAAATTCCCTCATAAGGGGGGGGGGGGGGAGTACGTAATAAACCTCGCTTCGGAGACCGTATTTTATAGTAATTACTTAGTATAGTAATTAAAGACAGGTGTTGGGTTATGATTTGAATGTTAATTCAATATAGAAAACTTGATATTTATTTGGAGTTTGCATACATATCATAATTATGGGTAAATATTGCTATGTCATGCTTATTAGTATCATTTGAATTCAAAATGATATTTGGCTTAATAATGAGACAGGAACCTAAATTGAATTTTAAATTGTCCAAATGATAATTTGGAGGTTGCAGTTGATTCCGGAACGTGCAAAATAGTCAAATAATGTACCATATTGTATTATGTAGTTTTGGGCATTTTTGGCTGGTTGTGCCTTAATTATGCAGTTACGTATTATTTTATCGCACTATTAGTTAATTTAGTGGGATATTTGTCTTAGGTCACGAATTAAGCTTTCTAAGTCTTCCAATTTCCCTAATTCCCTTCCTAAACCTAACGAGAGAAAGAGAAGAGTAGAGAGAAAGATTGGAGATTTGGAGATTGAGAGAGATTTTTGCTTCTACAACCAAGAGACCTGCAATTTGCTGTATCAAGGCAAGTTTTTACTTGCTATTTGTGTCTTGAGATAGATGATTTACTATGGTAATTATGTATTGATTTTGGTTTAGCAAACTTAGGGTTTTCCTTATGTATTTATGGGTTTTGATTCATTCAAAGATGATTAGGATGATTCATGAGGCTTAAGATGGTTAATAGCATCATTGATGTTATCTTGATGTTGGTATATAAGTTTGGTTTGAAGAAATTTGAGTTGGGGTAGAAAATGGAGTCCAAGACTCCATAGCCAAATCTTGGCAAAATCGCAGGCCCGAATCGATTTGGCCCCCTGGGCGAATCGATTCGGTTTGGTCCAGTGCCCAGGTCTTGTGAACCGAATCGATTCGGAATTGATCTGAATCGATTCGGAATTGATCCGAATCGATTCGGCAGTTATGCAGAAACCCAAACCTTCTGATCGAATCAATTCGGTTTCCATCCGAATCGATTTGGCAACTTTGCAGAAACTCAAATTTTCTGGCCGAATCGATTCGGCCAAGGGGGCGAATCGATTCGGTAGCCCTGCACTTTTCCAAAAATTTTCTTTTAAATTTTAACACTTTTTCTTTAGGATTAGTAATTAGGGACCTTCTTAAATGAAGTAAACATAGGGTTTAGAGTATTAGTTGAGTTGGGTCGACATCCTAGACTCGAAAGGGTTCATCTAGGGTTCTTTTAAGGGGGAATTTAAAGTGATGTTTAGGAATTACTTTTATCTTGTAGTTTTATAAGGGTCTAGAACATCATTAGGTCAATTTGGAGACCTTAGGAATTAACTTGAGTTAGATTCAACTTGAGGGTTTATGTTTAAGCCTAAAGGAGGCTTTGGAAATAACTTTGGAGTCTGAATTTCTTATCGAGGAGGTTATGACGGTACGTAATACGTATAGTCCTGATTTAAGCTTATACATTTGTTGAAATGGGAAATTTATAAGGTAATTGATAAATTACTAAATCATGTATGGAAATAAATAAAATGGATGTTACACACCTCTCTAAATGTCATCTTAAGGGAAGTCCGTGCGAGAGGTGAAGCCCCCTGGCTAATGAATGCAGGGTGGATATAGTCCTAGGCCATATGAGCGCTTGTTTTATTTTTTCTGCGATGGGTAGGAGATTCTGGGTGTGGTCTTGACTACCCCGCAGGCATATGGCCGCTTCCCGATGATTTCGATAGGATCCCAGGTTGTCTTATGTTAGGCCCTGGAAGATGATGGTTATTTAGGGATGTGCACAGTGGGGAAACCCAGACGGGCGGTCTTAGAATCGTTATATTTATATTTATGACTATTCTAATTATCGAGTTGGACTCGATGGAACATGAATGCCATAAAGAGCAAATTTATGCCACAAATAGCATGCTATTGAGATTAGTGCCATTAAGTGCACATGATAATAATTGTATTCCTGATAAGGAATGTCAAGGAAGATTTAAATGGAAATATGATGAAAAATGATAAAAGCTCACATGTACTTTTAATTCTGTTTTATATGAATTTTATCTACATAGTCATTTATTAGCTTTAGTTTCCTCACATGATGTTACCATGCTAGACTATCATTTATGCTTACTTGCGCATCATTGTCATACCTGTCATTTATCTATTGATCACATATATCCGGCCCTAACCGGTTTTCACTTCCTGTTGTGTATATATATATATAATCCGTTCAGGTGTTCCGCCGCACGGTCGCCCGTAATGATCTTTCCTTCCATATGTCTTGAGGAGCCGTGACATTGTGCGGGTCTCACGGGATGTTTTGTGTAGACGCCTCCATTTATGTTATCTAGTTATGATCAGTTTATTCGGGCATGTTGCCCAAACCGTTGTAATTGTATAATGGATTTATTATGTAACACCTGGAGCTTATCATATGTTGTATGGTTAGTATTGACCGACGTTTCATTCGGTCCTTTTGTATCTTTGGGTTTCTTATATACGCTTTTGGGGGTTTCCACCCTCTATTCCTACTATGGGTTGTTGAAAATGTTTTCTTCTTATTTCATAACCAAAGTTTTTGATATCCCGTTTTCTGGAATATAGTGTGGTTATTCCTTATACTTTGCTTATCGTAGTGATGCTGAGAATGATATTTATCAATGATTTCCTATTTTATCGAGGTATAGGGCTGGCCACCCTTTATTTCGGATAGCGGGTTGTCACATTTGGCAGGGTGTACTTATGATAGTAAGAGCACATCAGGAGTGTGTTACTATAATAATTTGGTAGAATGGAGTAGTAAGAAACAAAACTACACTTCTTTATCAACAGCTGAATCTGAATACATAGTCGCAGGAAGTTGTTGTGCTCAACAAGTTTGGCTTAAGAAAATGCTAAGTGATTATGGTATTCAAGAATAACAATTACATCTCTATTGTGATAATCAAAGCGAGATCAATATCTCTAAAAATCATGTTCAACACTCGCGAACTAAACATATAAAAATAAGACATCACTTTATACGCGAATTAGTTGAGACTAAGGAATTAGAAATCAATTATCTTCCTACTGATTTGCAACTCGCAGATATGTTTACCAAACCTTTGTATTACAATAGATTTCTTGCTTTGCTTAAATCGATAGGAACGGTTTGTGCTGAATAAACTCCTTGACTTACGTATTTTTCCCTTTGTCCATTTGAGACAAAATGGGGGAGAAATATGAGTCTTATGAGTTCATTATTTGGTACATATTTCTAATAATCTTGATCTTAGTGATTAGTTGCAGGATTCTATACAGTTATTTTCAACATATGTTATTTGGGTATTGATTTGTAATTTGTTGAGTTATGTAATTTTCTTTTCTAGGAAATGGGTAGAATTTTTTTTTTAGAAATAGGTTTTTCCTTATTTTTTTTGTAGCCCTACGAGTCCTAGTTAACTCAAAGGAGATTTTGTCTCATATTTCCAACAGGGGAGATTGAAGCACCTTATACTCTTGACTCTCTTGAGTCTACATTATATAAGTGCTCATCTAGTTTGGAAATAGTGTCAAAATTCAATCCATTCCCTAGAATTCAAAAAGCCTCAAACTCTACTCCTTATTCCTCTTGATTGATTGTTCAAAGGTATATTCTGAATCATCCACACACACTAGGATTGCATTAACTCCATGTATATTGCATAATATGATTGTGTGTGAGTTGAGTGTGTTTAATCCCATTTAAAATTAGTTTTAAAAATTTTTGGGAATTTTTAATAATTTTTAAATGATTTTTTGGAAATTAAAATTTGGTTTATAAAACTTTTGGGGTTATTGTGTAATTCCTAGTTTTATGTTTTCATACCTAAAAGTTGGATTGGGTAGGATTCGAAAGCGCTTGATAATTGAGGGTGCCTGTGTAATTATGTTTAAAACGCACGTGTGAGGATCAATCTCAGCCCTACACCTGTCACAGTTATACCGGCCTGATTTGTGTTTCTTTGTAAACACATAACCCTTGCCCAATCTCATCCCTTGGATCATTGTTATCAATGCTCTGCATGCGTTTCAGCTCAATCCATGTGAGACTCTCTAAACCAATCAGAAGATGTTTAACCCACCACTGTTCTTAAACCGTTGGATCAAAGTCTTTCACCATTGACTTAATCTCAGCCCTTGGTTTTGAATAGACCTTCTCGATCCTTCCTTGCTGCCTATAAAAGAAGGATTACCCTCAGCCTTTAGAAAATTTTTGGCATTTCGCCTAAGTAGAGAGGGGAGAGAGAAGAGAGAGAAACTATAGAGAAAAAGAAACCCTAAATCATTTTTCTTAAACCATTTATACCAAACACCAGAGTGTTTGAGAGTTGTTAGTGAGTTACTTTGAAAGCCTATTCGTGGTTTATCCTCTTGAGTTTGAGATCTTGTGTCCAACTTAAACATTTAGGTTAGATATGTATTTCTTTTTTATAGAAATCATAGATCTGGTCATTTTAGTTTATATTACACTTAGATCTGCATATTTAGTTTCTCATCTTGAGAAATTAGTTTGTTGATTATTTTCTATAAATGTTTTTCAGAACTCTAGAATCAACAAAAATATTTTATGTTTCTAGTTCTTTTGAAACAAGACTTCTGACCTAGTTAGAATCGCAATCGGTGGTTTTCAATATCAAAAATAGTTTCAAAACCCTCTGAAATTGATTAAGACCTTGAACCGTCTTTCGATCAAGGTAACCTTGGATTCCGGGATTAATTAAAATGTCAAATAAAGTTCTTTTGTTTCCTAAGAAGAGAGAAACTGAAAATCACATCATATAGATCTGATCTGTAATTTGATGGGACTGTTTGTATAGAATAAGCGTGTGTGTGTGCATGCATGTGTTAGAGCACCATCATAAACACTTGACACACTACAACACAAAAGTGTTGGTTATAAGATCTTGAATCTTCAAGAGTTTACGTAAAGACTGTAACAAAGTTGAGAAGTTAACAAACTGGGAAAACCACATTAACATCAGAACTTCAGAGAAGTTAGAATTAACCTAGTGGGTACATTTATAAACTTGTATAGGTCTGATTTGTGTGCATGTGTGTTATATAGTTTGTAACTTGTATATTTTATTTTAGTGGATTTTTTGTTTGTGATTTAGAAGTCACCGTGGATGTTTCCTCAGTTGGGTGAGGTTTTACCACGTTAAAAACACCTTGTCCTTAATCTTTCTACATCTCCTCATCTCATTCTTACTGGTGTGCTAATTTAATCATTTTAGTTTTGTTTTTCAAAACTAGTTAACAAATATTGAACTGATCTCGTGCATGTTTTTAAACACAGCTTATGTTTAAACTGATTTGATTTAAAGAAAAGAGTTTCCTCAAAAAACAGTTCGGAGTTACTTCAATAGTTTAATCTTGTATTAAACGGCCAAAGTAACAACTTTTTCAAATCCTCCATCCAATGTCATGGATTTAGATGATAAGGATCTCACAAGTATGTTATGTTAGAAAATGCAGTGTTTATGTATCTTTATTTGTATTAATTTTATGTTTATCTTCATATTGAACAAGATGTACACTACAAGAAATTTGAGTTACGACAACGTTTTTAAAATGTCGACAAATAAACAAAAAGCGTCGCTGATAAATAATTCGACGTTTTTTGAAAGCGTCGTGGTATCTCCAGTTGGGAAATACCCGACGTTTCAGAAAAATGTCGATAAATAATTTCCCAATGTTTCCCCCGACTCTTTTTAAACGTCCTCAAATCTCTGCTCCTGGGTAGATTACCCGACGCTTTGTGTAAAACGTCGGATATATTACACGACATTTTTGGAAAAAAGTCGCTTTTTTACGACACATACAAAAAACGTCGCTGAATTATATCACAACATTTTTTAAACAAGGACAAAAATTACAAAATTTATGTATAAACGTCAAGTTTCATGATAAGCCACTTTGGCCATTAACTATTATTTAACAATACAAAATGAGAAGTAACTTCTAATGAAGTGAAACATCATTTCCTAAATCTATTATATTCAAGGGAGCATCATTAATATCGTGTCTCAATAAATATAGAATCGACCAAGCACTGAGTATTCATATAATCAATATTCCAAAATAAATATGTATTTTCAATCCAAAACAAAGTCTACTACTTGTCCAAATTATCCCAACAAAATAAAAAGAAACTGCACATTATCATCCAAAAAGTAACGAAAGTTTCTTATAATTAGTCAAAATACACCTCCACGAGCAAGCGGGACCAAATTCAAAATATGCAAAAAAGAAAAAAAAAAAGTGAATGAAATGTTAAAATGAAAATTGGTCAAAGGGGATATTAAAAGAATGAAAGATGTACTTACATCGCACGTGGATCTTTTGTCTGCTTGTTCTTTTTTATCCTCTTAGTTGCAATGGGATTCTAAAATTAAAGATAAGAGTAATTGTGTTTAAATTTATGTGAGTAATTAAAGCAAATAACAATAAGGCATAACAAATTTTATTAAATCGTTCAACTTAAGATGGAGTGCCACACAATAATATTCAATTTTTTAAAAAATCCATCGATGATTAAAATTAAAAACTAGTTTATTATCCTTGCAATGAATAAAAATTAGTGTAACTCTAGAATAAACGTTAATTAAAGTTGAATAAGTAATTGGGCTAAGGTTTGACTACATCTACCTCTTACAAACCCTATTAAAGCGGGGCAATGTATATTGGGTACGATATTTTTTAAGTCGATTTTGAAAACTACACATCACAATTACTTATATAAGTACTTGACAATTTCAAGGGTCAAAGTTATATCAATAAAAAAGTAGGGAGACCAAAGTAAAGTATTGGGATAAAACTTCTAATAACCCAAATAATGTAAGCCTATGTAGATCATATAGGTCAAATGAGTTGACTTAGTTCTAGATAATAGAGTGATAATGAAAAAAATAAGCATTAAAGCTAGATATAGACTTCCAGGTAAATTTAACTTTATTGGAATTTTGGATTCCTAGCGACAATACGGTTCATATTGACAACATTAAGTAATTGAAACAGTGTACGAATGTTCTAACCTCACAATAATTTTGAAGTTGGGATCTTGATATAATTTGTGGTGGTGCTTGCATTGGTCGTTGTTGTCGTTGTTGAGATTGAACCTTTGATGGAGGTTGTCTCGACGATTCAAGAGTATCAACATTGGCATCATGAGGAACCTACAAAAAAAGTTACATGGCATCATGGATTTCAGTAGCTCCGTTGAACCTGTAAACGTAATTATGTGCCCAACTAGATGATACATGAGTTCTCATACCATAATTATTGAAAACAACAGTAAGATGAAACAAGCTTTATGAAAAATAGAGTAAAACAGAGTAAAAGCTACATCTTAATAAAAAAAACACGAATGAAATTCTATGTTATTTCCACACCTCAAACCACTGATTACAAACTTTATTTAGTCAAAAACAGTAACCACAATCAGGGGCGTAACTAGGAATTTATATCTAGGCGGGCTGACTTAACACTGATTTTCGGGGATTCGGGGGCGGGAGATCCTGAGCCGAATTTTTTTATGTTATTTTTGAGTATTTACTTAAATTTAATGAAAAATAATGTTAATTAAAAAATATAGGCACAAAATAATGATTCGTATAGCTTTTTTTTTTGAAGTGGATCATTGAGGTTTGATTGGTTGGGCGGGCAAACTTTTTTGTTTGTTGGGTGGGCAATGGTGTATTGGGCCTTAAAATTTAGACTAATTTTTTTTTTTAAAGTGATCCGGGCTTAAGCCCGGCCAAGCCCCCCACTTAGCTATGCCCCTGGGTGGAGGTAACCATCATTATATGCCTAATTCAAACAAATCTGTAAAGGGTTTTGAATTTGGTACTGGTTCTTCTTCTTATAATAATAATAATAATAATAATAATAATAATAATAATAATAATAATAATAATAATAATAATAATAATAATAATAATAATAATAATAATAATAAAAATGTTGATTTTGAGAGGAATTTGAGTGATGAGAGATGGGTTCATGCTCCTATGAAGTTGGAGAATAATGAGTTTGAGGATGGTGATGGGGTTCAATCAAAAAGGGTGTCAAAGGTTTTTGCTTCTCTTACGAAATTTAGTAATAGGTTTAGGGAAAGTAGGGAAGAATTTGTTCCATCTCCAAAGAAGCAAATACAGAAGAAGAGTGTTTTACTTAGGATAGGAAGACCTAATAATAGGAATAGAACCCATATCCATACATTTTAGGCTAAAGATAAATATAAAAATAAAGATCTTGGAGTGTATTCGGAGGAGGAGACAGAGGGAAGCCCGATAGATATTGATGTTTCTTTTAAGTCCAATTCACTAGTGGCCAAACCTATTATGACCCCGTCAAGTTCAGCTACCGGCTCTGATAGGAAAATATCACCTAGTAATAGGAAGACTAGGAAACCCAATTTGTCTTTTTCGCCGATAATTAAATTCGCTGAGCATTTGGGAAAATCTGAAAATTTCAAACATGGGTTAGATTGTCCCTCTAGTTCTGACAAGGTGACAATACAATCACTTGATCAGGGTTTAATGCATACAAAAGAGAAAGCGGAACCTCCTACTTCAGAGGTGTCGAGTTTGCAGACAACAAAGAAAGATGGTGAACCTTTCAATGCAAATATCTCCACCAACATTCCCTCTGCACCTGATCAGGGCTTAATGCATACAAAAGAGAAAATCACATCTGCTAGAACGGTTATGGTGCATGGCATTGCTTCGCCTCATACTCCAAATGAGCTAACTGTCAAGAAAGTGGATGAATCTCCTATGCAAGCTATAAGTTCAGAGAAAGATGACGCTGATATTGATTCTGCTAGATCATGTGTACCTAAAACTAAGACTCCTAATACTAAAACAATCAGCTCAACCCATTTCCTTGGTTACTCACGCACAACGGAAATTGGGATCAATGGAAATACCGAAATAAAAGAAATATTAGTTCATAACTTGCAGTTTGTTTCAAAATTTGACGAGGTTGTAAACGAATTACAAGCTGAATCTATTATATCCAACACTGATAGGGTGGATGATGTTTGTCAGCAGCCTTATTAGAGACAACTTAGGAATCTTCACTCTCAGCATGATATGCTCACTGAGCAGGCTTCATCTTTGAATCAGGGAAGAAGGGCATGAGTTGCGGCAACATCAACTGTCAGTGGACAACTTAATACAATAGATGATAATATTTCAGTAAGAAATTTAGAGATGAACACAGTTCTTGGAAGAATTGCTTCTACAGCGCAAGGGTTGGTTCATTATCATTCAGGGGATGCGGATGGCATCTATTTGGCTTACTCTGACTTTCATACATACTTTCTCATCGATGCATCTTGTATGAAATAGATGAAATAGTGGTCTGTTAAGCAACTAGATACGGGTATTTATCGATTAGTGGCGAAAGAAGTCAAATCTAAATGTTCATGGGTGAGTCTTGATGACATCTCGAATACCTTAGTGCGAGCAAATTTAGAAATATCACATCATCAGCGTGTATCTGAATTGCAAAGGCTTCGCTCAATATTTGGAACGAGCGAAAGACAGTGGGTAGAAGCTCAAGTTGAGAATGCTAAACAACAAGCTACTATATTAATCGGCAAGGTGATCTTTGTTGGAAGTTGTCTCAGCTACAAGACACATACATCTTATAAGGTGATTATGATTTAAAAGATCATGTGCCAAGAATACTATATTAATCGGCAAAATGCGTTCATATGTCATTTGATCAATCAACTCGCACGACATCCCTTTTTAAAATTAGCATGTCAGATGGAAAAGAAGACCATAATTGGAGCCTATTTATTGCTTAAGATTATTTATTTGGAGCTGCAAGGTTACCTGTCAGAAACCATAGGCTGAGTGGGTCATTTCAATGCATTGATTCAAGATACATCAGATGAACAAGAACAATGATCCGTGGATGATCGTGGTACTTTTATGCATGGTATTAGAGACCTTTTAAGTATCCATTGAAGTGATCAAGCTAGTTTATCAACATATGTATCAGCAGCGAGCATTGTTCAGCAGATATCTGGCATTCATTCAGACCTCATGACCCTACAGTCTGACCTAGAGAATGCCATTCTGGAGGATAAAAATAGATGCATCAACGAGCTGTGCACTCTTATTCAAAGTTTGCACCAACTCTTATTTGCCTCGTCAACAACTGCACAACCAATACTGACACCTCAGACATTAATGAAAGAACTGGATGAAATGGAAAAGGTGAGTGAAAAACTCTCTGTAGCAGTTGAAGAAGTGACACTAGAACACTGTATGAAGAGTGATATAGTAAAACATCATTCTCAAGAAATGGCTCTTAAAAGGCGGGTTTTTGTCGACTTTTTCTGCAATCCGGAGCGTTTGAGGGATCAAGTTAGAGAACTCATGACATGAGTCGGGGCTTTGCAAGTAGCATAATTAGCTCATTCACATCTATGTATGAATCAGAGTTTGTTTACTATGCCTTTTAAGGAAGTTGTTCTACTATTTGTTTAATTAGCTCATTCACATCTCTTTTGTGGCGTTGGTATTATCCTATTAAATAATAAACATAAAAGTAAGTATTGATTGTCATCATTCATCAAGCAAACATTGGTCATCATTCATCAAGCAATTAAAAGATTAAATGAGAGACTCCACTGATCAAATGGATATTTTTAAAAAAGGAAAAAGAAGTGGTTGAACAATAAAAAATGGTCATCAAGCAATTAAAAGATTCAAATCAGATGCCCAATTGATATACTTAGCTGGAATCAAACTTTCAAAAGGATCCAAAGCCCAGTACAACTTGTTATTTATGAAAATTTTGTATACCTAGTTCACCAATTTGTGCATTGTATTACCGCTACGAGTTAACAAACGAGGTGTGCATGTGATCCACTATGAGTCCTTCTACCTTGACACTGAGTGGCATTAACACTTAATATAAAGTTTGTTGCGTAATAGTCTAGTAGCATCTCTATGATTGCTACTTACGTTTTGTGAGATTTTTGCATAACTTTTTTACCAGTAGAAGTTCTATATGACTAGAGGATAATGCAGTATTTATCTTAGGACTCAAAGTTCTTAGTCACAAGCATATGTAGCTCGTATGCTTCTAGCTTCTATTACAAATAAAGTACATACATGTTTTAGTTTAAGTTATACCTTAACATGAGCCCACGCATCGTTCTTGAACTCTTCGTCCATGTGTCTCCAATCGCGATAAGTCAATGGTAGTAGAATCCTATTTCGTGCAAAAACTCCTAGATTTGAAGCAAGTTTAGTTGAAGAATTTCCAATGGTTTGGCCTAATTCATTCACCTCAGTTTGTAAACTTCCCTCATCCTCACCCCAACCACTATGCATCAACGTAGGGCCTCTAGTTCTTGTATGTCCCTCCAAGCTAAGATCTAAGTTTCCAATAGGCAATTGTGAAAAACATCAGTGAAAAATAATAATAGTTCATTAGTATATGTTGTTCTTGCAATTAAAATTACCTGCTTCTGGGCCTTGTTGGCTATTTCCAGACAATGGAGGGCTCAATGGTCTAGTAGTAACAGTGTGAGTAGCTGGCCAGTTATGTGGAGGCTCACCCATGATATGATTTACATCAACCTCCTCTTGTTGCTCGGGACTAGGCATAGTTGCTCTATGGTGTTGAGTTGACGTCCATGGACTGCCATGTTAGTCTACAACGTTCCACAACCCTCAAACTGACCTGCAAAATGAAGCATCAATAATAGTTTATTTTAGCCTTAGAACATCTGGTATGATTTTTTATTTGAGCCTTCTGCTTCTTGTAGAATAAATTCCCAAAACAATCGGTTGGTAGAAAAGTTTTAATGGTGATTATCCAAAACTTAACTACTATGCTATGCTAATTCAAGAGCAGGGGATTAACCTGAAATTGGCAAGCCATTTTTCAGGATCTTTAACTTATTAGATGGGCATGGTTATGTACCTCAAGTTTAAGCAATAGATATACAACCGGGTGTGGACACTCATATACGCATTTTGTTGCACTCTCCAAATTTTTCATAAGATTTTCTCACCATTGATATTTCTACTTGTAACTGCATTATATGTTTCAATATTATGAAGCTTTTTTTGGCAGGTCTTAAGACTACTAGATAAGTAGTTAGTTTAAGATTATTGACCTCGTATGTTTTTCTCGAATCTGACATGAATGGAGGACTGGGAAGTCAACAATTGAGTCTCGACAAATGCATTTGTTGCCATGGGAATTGGTGATGAAAAAGAAGGGGACTATGCATTGCTTGCGGAGATAGGGACGCCAAATGATCTCTATATGTGCCCGGGAAGATATATAGGTACATCTATTCAAATTTAGCTTTAATTT
The DNA here is from genome assembly GCA_949130495.1 of Sambucus nigra. Taxonomy (NCBI): domain Eukaryota; kingdom Viridiplantae; phylum Streptophyta; class Magnoliopsida; order Dipsacales; family Adoxaceae; genus Sambucus; species Sambucus nigra. Next base: position 349,665,914 of record OX422222.1, on the reverse strand, counting down.
GTTTGTGATTTTTACTCGATTTGATTTTGGGCTTTTGAATCCTGCATAAGACAGCCTTGCCCATGCTCTGTACAAGTTAGAAGCAGCACTGCCTTTTAAAAAAAAAAACTAGTCTATAGAAAATACTCTAGTAAATGTAATTGAAAACTAGTGTCTTGACAAGTTGTATGAATATCGAGTTGTACAACCAGTTTTTGTAATCTTACTAAACAGAATCTACCACCAGGAATCTGCCTAATTAGTTATCCTGAATGTTTTGGTTATATGAACCATTAACCAAAGGAAAATGCTATGTGTCCCAAATAACTCCCCCAAATCATCCCCCAAATAGCTTTAAGTGTTATACCTTATGGTATGGGTCCCGCCAGGGCACAACTCATCAATGCTATTTGGGGGAGATTTGGGGGAGTTATTTGGTACCCATAGCACCACTCTTAACCAAATTATTTGATCTTGCAATTGTGCTGGTAGTTATTGCCTTGCAATAACAGCTCTAAATTTTGCTGAGAAATGATTAAATAGCTTCTGTGTTGTCAATAATTGTGTTAGGTTTGACGGAATTTTTTTTATATCGAGGCTCAATAAATACGGGGACAACAAAGATAGTAGGATTCAAAAAGAGTAAGGCCCCATTTCGTTGCTCCAAAATTGTTAATTGGATCATTAATGAATTGATCCATTTACAAAGCCCTATAAGGATTGAGGATGGAGGATTCCCATCCACAAGTTCCATGTCAATTAAAACACTAGCATAATGAACAAACTACTTAGCCAATATTACTTGATCAATCTTGATTGGTGTATCAATACATCCACCAATATCAAAGAGAATTTTGAGCTTCCAACAAACAGTATTCAGTCCTTTAAATTCCACCCACACATTGGCTGAAGTAGGTCTAAGATCTGAAGGCTTAAAATCAGTAGACCATTGCAATAATTTAGAAATACCCGATTCCAAGGTGATTGTACCTCGCTCCCATATATGATCCATATAATATTTTTACTATACATTAAGAAAATAACCAAAACACCTCGTAAAATAGAGGGAAACAACCAAGAAAATATATTGTTCACAACGGTGGATATGTATAAAACCAAAACAGAGTCAACCACATAAAAAAGTCAAAATAGACTCAGTAACAATACTAGAATCGAGAAAAATTACTTTTCATGAAATGTCATGTTGCAACAGCCAGTCTTAACTAGAAAAAATGATGAAAGGGGAATTTTGTGTAATCAAGAGAAAAATAAGTGTGTAATCAAATGTACACCCTTAAATCTACCAGTTGTATTCGAATCAACCTACATACTAGCCTCATCATCCTCATGTGATTCTCTTTGTATTCCCTTGTCAATAATAGTTCCGGCAACACCTTGTCTTACCCAACAAGCCTCGTCATCATGTGTGAATGTCGTATTATCTAAATTTTGCTCGCACCACAACTCTATTTGATCCGACATGATGTCTTGGGTTGTACATTGATGTCCAATAATATCAAAAACGTTTCTAGGCTTTGTCTTCACAACAATATGCCAATATTTATCCATTGGATCTCGCACATAAAAAACTTGATTTACTTGAGATGCTAAGATGAAAGGTTCGTCTGTTATTTGATGCTTTGTATATAACAAATGTTTGAAGTTTAAAAGAGTGAAACCAAAATCATCCCGCTCAATGAGACCTCTACTATGGTCAGTGATGTACCCATATATACCCTCGGCCAGGCCGAGGTTGCCCTCCAATAAGACGAGCCCGAGATGGTCTCGTTACACTCCAAGGGGCCGACCCCTCATCAGGCTCAGACAACCCTCCGAGGGGCCGACCCTCCATCAGGCCCAGATGACTCTCCAAGGGGCCGACCCTCCATCAGGCTCAGACGACCCTCCATCAGGCCCAGATGACTCTCCGAGAGGCCGACCCTCCATCAGGCTCAGACCACCCTCCGAGGGGCCGACCCTCGTCAGGCCCAGACGACCCTCCGAGGGTACGACAGTACGAGGCCTAAATTAGGCTAGACTCATTGTCGGAAGGAACTTTACCCTCGAACTCATATCAAAGGCCGAGGGTGACATCATCACAGTGCGTGGTTTGGGAGACGCGTGGAATAGTGCGCATGAGGTTCCCACGGCACGTGGAAGGCCGTTATAACAATATCACTCCCTCACGTGAGGGAATATTATGTCATCATTAGCCACAGGTGGCATCTACAGGTGTCAACAGGGGATTGGCTAGATCATCATTCACATGCACCATGCATACTTGGGGGGTACACTACACCCCCCAAGACCTATATATACTTGTCACCTACAACCCTACAGGGGAGGGATCAATCGATAATTGCAGCCCTAGCTAAAACTCTACTTGTACACACAGTAGAGAGAGAAAGTGAGCTTATGTGCATTGTATCCAAGGCCATTAGTGCCCATACTTAGTGGATCACACACTCACAGTGGATGTAGGCCAAATTGGCTGAACCACAATACATCATTGTCTTATTCCTCTTACACTCATCTCCTTCTACACACTTACACACTTATACACCTACATCTCTATGGCTGCCATGATTACTATTGTTTGAGCTCATCATCACTTATCCAGTGGTGATATATTTCAACATCATCAGTTTAGCACCGTCTATGGGAACGAGAAGACATCTCTTCCTTGCATACAGCTTGACATCACTGGGCACTCTGGTGGTGAGCCAGTTCTCCCCATGTGGAGATGTTTCACCATTAAAAGAGACCCATTAAGGTTCTCAAGATTACAAACCTTCATCAGTTCATCTCTTCATAGCTGAAACACATGGCACCGGAGATGCCACCACCACTTCCCCCACCGGATGATGGGGGAGGGCCCAGTTCCAGTCAGCCACCACCTTAGTCTGAGATGGCTGATGTGGCGGCAGCCTTGAAGTCTCTAGCAGCGAGCCAGCGGATCATGCAAGAGCAGTTCACAGCTCTGAGCCAGAACATACTAAGACCACCAGGGGTCTCACCTGAGATGATTACTTCGGCAGTAGCTCCAGGACAACATGAGGCCAGGGGACCACCCCAGGCACCACGCAAAGACCTGCCACCCCCTCAGCGGTGTAGGGATGTTGCTGACCCCCTGCGTCTACGCCTGGGGAGGCAAGGAAACCCTTGCCCTAAAGACATGTATGATGATCTGGAGGGGGAGGAAGCCCCAATAGAATGCTGGGAGCCGTATAAGGTCTCCAACAATACCGTACGACCTCTCCAGGAGAGCAGAGGGAAGTGTGGAAGGCAAAATCCTGACGATCGCCAAAGCAGGGGATCGGCCTTTGAGAGGCTGGGCCTAGTGAATGACCTGAGAGAAAAATTGTCTAGATCAAGGAGTGATGGGAGGTCCCGGAAGGAGGCGGCTGATGGCCGACCCCATGGGGGCTGACCCCAAGGACGGGACGACGGTCAGGGGGAGGTAAACAGCCGACACAGGCCAACCGCGGAAGAACCCTCAGTCCATCTCAAAGAAGCGACAGGGGATAACATTGGCCAAGCCGACCCTACGAGGACCTGGAATGACTCGATCCATCGATTGGAGGATAAGATTGATGATATACTGAAAAGCGGGGATCCTCTTCAGAGGGGATACACCATAGGCTCACCCTTTGTGGCGAAGATAGTCAACTTCCCTACGCCATCAAAGTTCGAGCCACATGTGGTCACCCCAAGATATGACGGGAGCACCAACCCTGTCCACTATGTTGAGATGTATCAATCAGTAGCAGACATATACTCTATCTCAGATGAGATGAGGTGTCGTGCCTTCTCTGGTACCCTGACTGGGGCTGCACATGTCTGATACACGTCTCTTCCAAAAAATTCTATTAAAAACTTTAAGCAATTGGCAGACCGGTTCATCCACAACTTTTGCTTTGGGATGAGGCCATAGAAGAAGACCACCCACCTGCTTTATGTTAAGCGGGGGAAGAATGAGGGTCTAAGAGACTACATAGACAGATTCAATAAAGAGAAGCTGGAGGTGGAAGACTATGAGGAGAGCATAGCTATGACAGCCCTGATTGGAGGACTCTAAAAGGGGAAGCTGTTATGGAAGCTTGCTGAAGACCCCCCGAGGACGATGGCTGAATTACTCTCAACGGCAAGAAAGGTGATGAACGCCGAAGAGGCGATGGCCACAAAATACGAAGACGAAAAAGGAGGCACTAGTGGGGGTAAATACCCTAAGAAGAACAAAGAGGGGAAGAAGAGGTCTACGGATGACAAGTTCGCTGGTTACACCTCACTAACGGTCAGCTGTGAACATATTCTCAATGAAATAAAGAGTGATCGATCCCTGAAGTGGACTGAGAAGTTGAGGGCAGCCCCCAACAAGAGGAATAAGAACCTGTGGTGCGAATTTCACCAAGACCACGACCACATAACAGACAAATGCTTTGCTCTGAAAGATGAGATTGAGAAGATGCTGAAAGAAGGGAAGCTCAGAAAGTACGTCGACAAAGGTGCCTTCAAGAGGGTCCGAGGGGACGACCCTAGAAAGAAGCGAGGCGATTCATGTAGAGAAGGTCCTCGAAAAAGAGGGGACGACCCTTCTGATGATGAGGACGACCCTGACCTACCGCCGAGAGACGACCAAGGCCCTGTCAAGAAGAGGCTTAATATAATCTCGCTCGGAGTGGGAATGATCTCCGAGGGTCTTGCAGGAGGAGGGTCTGAGGTCGCTGACAGGAAGGCCCATGTGGCTGAGGCCAAGGCAGTGACGAAGACAGTACACTCAACCTCTCTGGAGATCAAGTCATAAAAGAGGAAGAAGGTCGATATGGACACTCTGATAGTGGGGTTCTCGAGAATGGACTTTAAAAGCCTCCTAGCCCCACATGAAGACCCACTCTTCATCACAACTAGGGGGCACGGGTGTGAGGTGCCAAGGATATTGGTCGACGGGGGCAATTCTGCAGATGTAATGTTTTGGCCGTGCTTCAAAGCCTTATGTCTCAGTCGTGCTAGACTCGTCCCATACCATCATCCATTGATTGGGTTCAGTGGGGAAAAGGTTCATCCCCTTGGAGTGTATGAGGCTGACGTCGGGATGGGGGACGAGTGGCCGAGATGGCTTACCAAAAAGATCAGTTTCTTTGTGATGGATGAACATGTGTTTTTGGCCTACAACATCATACTGGGGCGTGTGGCCTTCAAAGGGTTTGAAGTTATGCCGTCTACGGTCCATCAGATGATTAAATTTCCTACCCCTTATGGGGTGGGGGAAGTTCAGGGAGACCATACGACAGCGCGAGAATGTTACTACAACTCTGCTGAAGAAAGAGAGGCACACAAGAGGTTTACAACCACTTACAATATTGATACCCTAGACCCCAGGGATGAGACGAAGCTAAAAAAAAGGAGAGGCCACGGAAGAGGTAGAATCCATCATCCTCGATGAGGATGACCCAAAAAAAACCATCCAAGTCGGCAAGTCTCTGAAGCCCAATATCAAGGAAGACCTCATTAAACTGTTGAGGAGAAGACGAAGCATCTTTGAGTGGAGTCATGTAGATATACCGGGGATCGACCCTGAAATTATGTGCCACAAGATCAATGTGGTAGAGGGAGCAAAGCCGATAAAGCAGAAGAGAAGAATTTATTCTCAAGAAAATTATGAGGTCATTAGGGATGAGGTCAAGAAGCTGGAAGATGCTGAGTTTATCAGAGAGGTCGTCTACCCTGAATGGCTATCCAATGAAGTCATTGTCCCAAAGGGCAACGGGAAGTGGAGAATGTGTGTGGACTTCACCGACCTCAACAAGCACTGTCCCAAAGACAACTTCCCGCTCCCCCGCATTGACCAGATGGTAGACGCTACCTCAGGCCATGAGCTCATGAGCTTTATGGATGCCTATTCAGGGTACAACCAGATCTTCATGGACCCTGAGGACTCGGAGAAGATAACCTTCATTACTGATAAGGGAACATACTGTTATAGGGTCATGCCCTTTGGACTAAAAAATGCGGGGGAAACGTACCAGCGCCTCGTAAATAAAATTTTCGAAGACCAAATTGGGAAGTTTATGGAGATCTAGGTAGATGACATGCTGACTAAGAGTTTGAAGGCAGAGGATTATGTGGCAGACCTGGAGAGGACCTTTAATACGATGAACAAATACCAGATGAAAAGATAAATACCAGATGAAAGAGGATTATGTGTCTTCGAGGTCGGAGCAGGGAAGTTCTTGGGGTTCATTGTCAACCGAAGAGGCATCGAGGCCAATCCTGAAAAGATAAAGGCCCTTGTTGAGATGAAGACCCCCAAGTCCATTAAAAACGTTCAGAGACTTACAGGGAGAGTTGCTGCCCTGAACAGGTTCGTGTCTAGGGCCACAGACAGGTGTCTACCATTCTTCAAAATGCTCAAAAAAGCCTTCGAATGGAGTGAAGAGTGTGATGAGGCTTTCAAGGAGTTAAAATCATACCTGGGGTCTCCCTTGCTGTTGTCACAGCCCATGCAGGGTGAATGACTTTATGTGTACCTCGTCGTCTCAGAGTTAGCCATCAGTGCAGCCATTATGAGAGACGAAGACGAGGTACGGAAGCCTGTGTATTTTAACAGCAAGGCACTCCAGGGGGCAGAGCAAAGATATCCAAGGATGGAGAAGTTGGCCTATGCCTTGATCCATGCATCAAGAAAGATGAAGCCATACTTCCAGTCCCATACAATGGTCGTCCTCACTGACTCTCCTCTTAGGCAGGTTTTGCACAAGCCTAAAAAATCAGGGAGGCTAATGGCCTGGGCTATAGAGTTAGGGGAGTTTGACATTGTGTATCAGCCTAGGACGGCCATTAAGGGGCAAGCATTGGTAGACTTCGTGGCCGAGTTTACTTGGGAAGATGATGAAGCCGAGGGTGAGAGCCTTCGGAAGATAGATACCCGACAAGGTGAGCTCACGTACAAGCTTGAAGATAAGGCTGAGACAAGCACCGCTAGAAGGAAAGTGGCTGAAAACGAAGAGGGAAGATATCTCTTTAGACAGGGGTCACTCACCGAGGGAAGTTTCTCAGAAGAACATACCGTGTGGAGTCTCTTCGTCGATGGGTCCTCTTGCGAAAGCGGGAGTGGAGCTGGATTAATAGTATCAGCACCCGACGTCATTGACATTGAGTATGCCCTGAGGTTTAACTTTAAGGCTTCCAACAATGAGGCTGAATGTGAGGCCTTGATAACAGGCATCTCCTTGGTCAACTCTCTTAGTGTCGGCCAGATCTTGGTTCATAGTGATTCGAGGCTAGTAGTGAATCAGATACTAGGAGCCTACGAGGCCAAGGACTAGAGGATGGCTAGGTACCTTGAGAAGGTGAGGTCGTTACTGAAGGGATTCAGAGAAGTAAGGTTAAAGAGGATACCTAGGCTCGATAATGGTCTAGCTGACGCCCTTGCTAGGTTGGCCTCGACAACTAGGACATACATGAGGAGGACGATCCCAGTGGAAATTTTGCTTCAGCCAACTATTGAATACGTTGAGGGAACACTTAGAAATTGCCTAAATGTTTCTCAGGAATCTTCATGGATGGATCCTCTGATCAGATACATTAAAGAGGGGGAGATGCCAGAAGCAAGGCAAGAAAGGAAGAAGTTGAGATACAGGGCTGCAAAGTTCAGTGTCATTGGGGACACCTTGTACAAAAAGGGATTTTTACTCCCCTTACTTAGGTGTGTGCACCCCTCTGAAGTCCCTTCCATTTTGCAAGATGTGCACAAGGGATCGTGCTCAAGCCACATTGGGACAGATCCTTAGCGAAGAGGGTGATCACCCAAGGGTACTGGTGGCCGACCTTGGGGAAAGATGCCACGGCATATGTAAAAAAGTGTGATAGATGCCAAAGATTTTCCACCATCCCTCACCAACCCCATCATCCTCTTACCTCCATTACATCCCCATGGCCATTTGTAGTATGGGGGATCGACCTAGTAGGACCCTTACCAATGGAAGTCAATAACTATCGGTTCCTCATCATAGCAATTGACTATTTCTCAAAATGGGTGGAGGCCAAATCGATGGTCACGATTACAGAGCAGAAGACCTTCCAATTCATCTGGAAAAATGTTATATGAAGATATGGTCTCCCCAGCACCCTCATCTCGGAGAACGGGACTCAATTCAAGAATACCTCTCTACAGAAGTACTGTGAAAGGGTGAGTATCAAATAATTCTTCTCTACCCCGAGCTGACCTCAAGCCAATGGGCAAACAGAAGTTACAAACAAGACAATCCTAGATGGAATCAAGAAGAGGCTTGAGGAGGCAAAAGGAAGATGGGTCGAGGAGTTATATGCCGTGCTGTGGGCCTACAGGACAACAGTGAGGACCTCTACCGGAGAGACCCCATTCATGCTAGCTTATGTCTCAGAAGCCGACATCCCCATCGAGATTGGCTTCCCTACTCATAGGGTCTAAATGTATGACCCCCAGAGAAATACAAAAGAGAGGAGACTCGACTTAGACCTGATTGAGGAAAGGAGAGAAGATGCCGAGATAAGGCAGGCCGCCTACCAGCAGAGGACTGCAAGGTTTTACAATCAGAGGGTGAAACAGAGACCAATTGCAGTGGGTGACTTGGTCCTCAAAAAGACTTGGCAGAAGCCCAACAAGATCCATCCTAATTGACATGGCCCATATAGGGTCATCGATGAAGTCGTCCCTGGGACCTATAGACTAGAAAACCTAGAGGGGGAACCCTTTTCCAACCCTGGAATGCAGATCATTTGAAGAAATACTATCCGTAATTTTGTAAAGTCCTATCGGACGACAGTTGTAATGGGTGTTGCTCCAGTAGAACACTCTAGAAAATTAATAAGAAAGATCAGTGTTTCCTCTCATCTTGTGTTTGACAGTTCTAATGCAAATGGGATCATCTTTGGAGAACTACCCTCGGCTATAATAAGGGTCAATGGAAGGGACGACCCCTCCATTGTCCTCAAGAAAGACAAGGGAAGACTTTAAAACCATTAATTTGGTAATTACAACCCTCGGCTATAATGAGGGTCAATGGAGGGAATGACCCCACCATTGTCCTCAAGAAAGACGAGGGAAGACTTTAAAACCATTAATTTGGTAATTATAACCCTCAGCTATAATGAGAGTCAATGGAGGGGACGACCCCACCATTGTCCTCAAGAAAGACGAGGGAAGACTTTAAAACCATTAAATTGGTAATTACAACCCTTGGCTATAGTGAGGGTCAATGGAGGGGACGACCCCACCATTGTCCTCAAGAAAGACGAGGGAAGACTTTAAAACCATTAAATTGTTTAATTACAACCCTCGGCTATAATGAGGGTCAATGGAGGGGACGACCCACCATTGCCTTCAAAAAAGATGAGGTAATACTTAATTAAAAACCATTAGTTTGGTTATTGCAACCCTCGGCTATAATGAGGGTCAATGGAGGGGACGACCCCACCATTGTCCTCAAGAAAGACGACGGAAGACTTTAAAACCATTAATTTGGTAATTATAACCCTCGGCTATAATGAGGGTCAATGGAGGGGACGACCCCACCATTGTCCTCAAGAAAGACGAGGGAAGACTTTAAAACCATTAAATTGGTAATTACAACCCTCGGCTATAGTGAGGGTCAATGGAGGGGATGACCCCACCATTGTCCTCAAGAAAGGCGAGGGAAGACTTTAAAACCATTAATTTGGTAATTGCATCCCTCGGCCATAACGAGGGTCAATGGAGGGGACGACCCCAGCATTGTCCTCAAGAAAGACGAGGGAAGACTTTAAAACCATTAATTTGGTAATTGCAACCCTCGGCTATAATGAGGGTCAATGGAAGGGACGACCCCACCATTGTCCTCAAGAAAGACGAGGGAAGACTTCAAAACCATTAAATTGATAATTATAACCCTCGTCTTTAATGAGGGCCAACGCAGGGGGCAACCTCTCGTTCAGCCTCAAGAAAGACGAGGGATGGGTTAGTGATATTGTCAATCCAAAAACATCACAGTGCAAATTATATAAGAGAGAAGTATGGAAGACGGAAAGAGGCATTATATTATAGAATGATGTTTGTTCTACAAAAGTAAAGTACAAAAATGGAGTACATAAAGAGGGTATTGGCTACAAACAGCCACCCTATTGAGCAGCATCAAAGGGCAGGGTCTCAACATCAATAAGAGGAGTATCCTCAACGACCAAGACAGGTCAATCCTCAGACGTGCCTGTGCCTTCTACATGATGAGATTCCACTTGAGCTAAGTCTTTAGCAATGAGGGGATCATCCAGCTGAACTGCTTCAAGAGAAGGTCGAACAGACGACACTGCATCAACGAACTTTAAGACGACCCACCGACAGGCCGTCCTAATTCCCCTCTCCAAGTATTCAAGGCCGAAGCCTTGAAATTCGTCCGAGAGTTTGTAGGCCTCCACAGCATCGGCCTCGACTTTCTTGACAGCCGCCTCAAGATCGGCCTTGTGCTGAACCTCCAAGTTGATCAAGGCTTCATCCTTCTCCTTTATAACCAGGTCCTTGGCCTGCTGGTCGGCATCATACTGTCTCGTCAGCTCATCCAAGACCCTGGCGTGCTCAGTCCTGGCACTCTCCAGTTCATCCCTTGCAGTCTCGAGCTCTGTGTACAGGTCGACCTCATGCTGAATGGCCCTCTCGGCTTCATGAAACTTCTATTGATTCTCAGCCATCCACTTAGTGGCCGAGGTAAAGGCACAGACAGACTGCACAGAAAAAGACACATGTGAAGAGTTGAGGAAACAGTTAGTGAAAAATTCAACTAAGGAGATCAAGTAAAAATAAATACTTGAGACAGTGTGTGAAGACCATAGTCATACACCTTGGCCGGGGGCATTTTAGATAATAAATCATAGTCGGTGGCCGAGGGGGCAGAGAACATAGAGTCTTTGGCCGCCCTCAGATTGGAAATCAGTGAGGATGGCTCGGCCTTTAGAAGCGCCAAGTTCTGGGACCAGAAGGCCCCCATGTTGGAAGATGAACCAGGCCCCTCAGACGACTCTACCCTCGGCCTCGTCCTTGAGTCCGGCCGAGGGTCAACAGGAATTTCAGGCTCTTTCCTATTGTGGCTATCAGCAATCGGCTCAACAACCGTCGGCCCCACGACCTTCGTCTTCCTCGAAGATTGCTGAGGCTCCTTGCCTTTCTTTTTCCCTAGACCTGATAATAAGCTGGGAGCAGTCATTTCCCAAAGTTGATCTGATATGACAGAGGGACGACCTGAAAGGAGGACGACACGTCAGAAAATGCAGAGGCAATGATGAAACACTTGAAAAAAGTAAATAATGGGAAACATTAAGTATAACTCACATAGTTATGTCAAGGAGCTGACCCTCAGACCAGTTTCCTTGAGGAACCGAGAGGTCATCAGATCTTCAAACTTTGGAAGTTCACCCCCTATCCCTCATCCTCTCAGATATTCAACTATGTCTTTCTCTTTCAGACTAAGTCCAAGGTCTGACCTGACCTTCATTAAAGGGTTAGACCATCTTCTGAGAACCCTCGGACCATCGGCTACAGGTTGTGCCTCAGAAGAGAACTCCCACTCTCCGAAGACAAAGAAGAATCTCTTCTTCCAATTGTGGTTGGAGGTTTGTGCCACGTGGAGAAGTTTTTTGTCAGACCTCCTCTCCCCCAGGTGATAGTACCCAGGTTGTTTGGACGAGGAGGTGATATTGTAATGGGCCAAGAATATGTCAGTCGAGGGCTCATCAGTGAAAGAGTTTTTCCATAAGGAGACATAACCAAGGATCGTCCTCCAAGATTTGGGAGGAAGTTGAGAGGGGGCAACGTCGAGGGCTGATGGGATATCTACAATAGCAGGATGCAGAGGGAATCTGACACCAACCTTGAACATTTGTTCATATACTGCAACCTCTCCCTCTTCACCCTCAAAGACCCTCTCAGACTCAGAGGGAACCTTCATAGTTATACTGGGGGACACTCCATAGGCATGCCTCCACAATAAGAGGTCACGTTCCTTAACTGAAGAGATATAGGATGAGGCGTGGGAGGTGTCAACCCGGTCAACATCCGAGTCCTCACCCTCATTCTCTGTTCCCTCTCCCTCGGCCTCATCACCTGTCAGAGACCTCTGGGGAAAAGCCATCTGGAAGGCATGTGGAGATAGAGTAGTCACAGGGACGGCCTCTGAAGCAACCATACCCTCAGCCTGTCAGCCTGTCAGCCTGGGCTTAGATCAGGCGTCTCTCTTCTCCCAGAAGAACTAGCGCCAGTTGGCGACGACGCTCTCTCATCCATCTCTCTTGAATAACTCTCGGTTGGATGATAAGATGACCCACAAGACTCAGATGGCTCAAATGGTTTTATTGTGGCAAGAGGAATGGGAAGGATGGATCATACCCAATTAGGGTCGGCCCCTCGTCTTCTCTCCTCCTCTTCCTCTATTCGTGTGATCTCAACAAATAACTTCTCTCTCAGGGAAGGGAATTCCTCAGCTAAGCTGTAAAGCCTCCTAAGAATTAAGGGGGAGACCCTACACTTAGATGAATTTCTAAGCTAACTACAAATAAGTTTGCAATTGACCAAGCTGGACTTTTGGATTGAAACAAAAGATATCAAGTGTTTTAATCAAGAACACTCAAGAACCAGTCACCGGAGAAGACGCCAGAAAAGTTATGAAACACCCTAAGGAAAATCCAACCCTACAAGCCTAAAACAAGAAAGGAAGCAAGAAATGAAGGTAAAGAGGACACTAGGGCAGAGGGATTACCTGAGAAGGAAGAGCGAGACAGCCAAACTCGAAATGTTGAAAATTGCAGAAATGGTGATTTATTTGTTGAAAATCTAGAGAGAGAGAGAGGGCTTGGGCGCGAAGAAGAAGAAAAAAGGGGAATAAAACTTCAAAAATCGTTTAAATACCTTAGTAATGAGTGGGCCCATTAACCAAGGTAGAGCACAGCCCACGAGGAGGGCATAATTAGGGCACAAAGTCCCAGGTCAAGTGTACAGCCGCCACACCTTGGAAATTGAAACAACGAGCATCTGCCTGGGTGTCACGACAGCTTGGCAGGTGTCACTCATCAAACAGACCACACACTAGTCTCAAAATCAACATTATCCCTCAGCCATCTCAGCATCATGTACGGCTAAGGGCTGGGGGGTGATTGATATACCCATATATACCCTCGGCCAGGCCGAGGGCGCCCTCCAATAAGATGAGCCCGAGATAGTCTCGTGACACTCCAAGGGACCGACCCATCATCAGGCTCAGACGACCCTCAAAGGGTCTCATCAGGCCCAAACGACCCTCCCAGGGGCCGACTCTCCATTAGGCTCAGACGACCCTCCATCAGGCCCAGATGAACCTCCGAGAGGCCGACCCTCCATCCGGCTCAGACGACCCTCCTAGGCGCCGACCACTCGTCAGGCCCAAACGACCCTTCGAGGGTACGATAGTACGAGGCCTAAATTAGGCCAGACTCATTGTCGGAAGGAACTTTGCCCTCGGCCTCATATCAAAGGCCGAGGGTGACATCATCACAGCGCGTGATTTGGGAGACGCGTGGAACAGTGCGCGTGAGGATCCCATGGCACGTGGAAGACCGTTATAACAATATCACCCCCTCATGTGAGGGAATATTATGTCATCATTAGCCACAGGTGGCATCTACAGGTGTCAACAGGGGATTGGCTAGATCATCATTCACATGCACCATGCATACTTGGGGGGTACACTACACCCCCCAAGACCTATATATACTTGTCAACTATAACCCTACAGGGGAGGGATCAATCGATAATTGCAACCCTAGATAAAACTCTGCTTGTACACACAGTAGAGAGAGAAAGTGAGCTTATGTGCATTGTATCCAAGGCCATTAGTGCCTATACTTAGTGGATCACATACTCACAGTGGATGTAGGCCAAATTGGCTGAACCACTATACATCATTGTCTTATTCCTCTTACACTCATCTCCTTCTACACACTTACACACTTATACACCTAAATCTCTATGGCTGCCATGATTACTATTGTTTGAGATCATCATCACTTATCCGGTGGTGCTAGATTTCAGCATCATCACTTTGGCGCCGTCACATTTGAACAACACAAACTTGTAAGCTTTAGAATAATGCAACTCAATGATGTATGTTAAAACCCCATAAAAATTAACATCTCCGGATACAGGATTTCTATCTCTTGCACTTGCATAACTTTCAGTCATTGCCTTCAACATGACTCCACTATTTTGCGTCATTCTTTTCCTCTCACGAGCCTTCGTATGATACCGAACGCCATTTATAATATACCTTGAGAATCGCTTTGAGTTTTTTAATGGACTCCTAGCTAATCTCCTAATTTCTTCTGATATATCTGTATTAGGTGCCTTAAGCAAGTTACGAACCTACTCATTCAAAATAAACGATACCATTAAACCTTGTACGTTTGTATAACATAATTAAATGTATACTATTATTTTCAATATGTATATTACTTACATGATCTCTAAACCATAAATAAAATGTTTCATTGTTAATGCGGTCCACATCATGTGGTCTGAGACGGGAATTACTCCTAATTGATGCACGGTGAATCCTGCATTGAAATGTGTCATTGCATTGTATTTCGTGTGGCAAAAAAATGGGGTAACTTAATTCAAGAAGATACTAACTCGAAAAATGAAGAAATTGCTTCTGTGTTGACGAGCACACACCGATGTGCTTGTGCATATGTAAGGTCATCAAGCACACACCCCTCTGATTTACCCAATTTGCGACCACCGATTTGACCGAGAGAATTGGATATACCATCGTCGTTCCTTACTGGTCGATTAAACTTGGTTTCAACATCATGCAAGTACCTGGAGCAAAATGTTAAGAATTCTTCTACCCAATATCCTTGTGCAATTGAACCTTCTGGATGACTTCGGGTCTTTACATAGTTCTTTAGTGTGAACAAGTATCTATTGAGTGGAAAATTCAATTATATATGGACAAACACCCACATTAAAATTAAAAAACAATTAATATTGCAAAAATACAACACCTTTCAATAGCGTACATTGATGGTCCTCCGATCTTTGCCTCTTCCGCTAAATGGATAACCAAATGCTCCATGACATCAATAAATGAAGGCGAAAAGATCCTCTCAAGATGGCATAATGAGAGATCAATGTGAGACTGAAAATGATCTAGATCACTTACATTCATCACTTTTGAGTATATACTCCTGAAAAAGTTACTCAATTCAATCAATGGTTCTAGCACATTCTTAGGCAACACATTTCTTAAAGCAATAGGAAGTAACTCGTGTATTAAGATATGGTTGTCGTGACTCTTCGGTCCTGATATAGTACGCTCTTTAAGATTAACACGCCGCGATATATTCGAAGCATAGCCATATGGAACTTTCACCTCCTTCAACACTTTACATTGATTGTCTAATGTGAAACATGAAGGTGGAAAATAGTACTTTCCATTTGCTTGTTTTTAAGGATGCAACGGCTTACGAATACCCATTCTCTTTAAATCTAGACGAGCATTCAAATTATCCTTTCCCTTCCCATGAATATTCAATAATGTCCCGAGCACATTATCACACACGTTCTTTTCAATATGCATAACATCAGGATTATGGCATATCAAATTGTCCTTCCAATAATCTAATTCAAAAAATATACTTCGTTTCTTCCAATTAGATGATAGTGTACTACTTTTTTCTTTATTAACCCTTTTGCTTTTATGTTCTAACTGTGGATCCTTCCCAAACTTATTATCGAAGTCCTTTACTTCGGCATACACTTCATCTCCAGATAGACGAGAGGGATTTGTATCCAATTCAATTGTACCATCAAAAGAGATTTTATCCCTTCGAAATTTATGATCTTCAGGCAACCATCGATGATGACCCATGTAACAATGCTTGCCTCCATTATATAGCCACTGAGAGCAAGTATATTTATGACAACAAGGACATGCTAATTTACCTATTGTACTCCATCCCGACGAATTTGCATATGCTATAAAATCACTAATGGTCCATAGCAACGACGCACGCAATTTAAACATCTGATTTTTGGATCCATCATAAGTGTTGACCCCAACCCACAATTTCTTCAACTCGTCAATCAAAAGGCATAAATAAACATCAATATCATTACCAGGACCTCTAGGACCATCAATAAGTATAGATAATATCATATATGGTTGTTTCATACACAACCATGGGGCTATGTTTAATGGCATCAAAACTACAGGCCACGTGCTATGGGCAATACTCATGCTGCTGAATTGGTTGAAGCCATCACTTGATAAAGCAAGCCTGACATTCCGTGGTTCTCCACAAAAGTCTGGATATATCTCATCAAATGTTTCCAAGAAAGAAAATTGGCTGGATGCCTGGCATTTCCATCATCAATACGCTCCTCGACATGCAATATCATTTGTGTTGCTGTCTTTGATGACATAAATAGCCTTTGAAGTCTTGGTATTAAAGGGAAGTATCTTACCACCTTCGTGGGAATTTTCCTATCTATAGTAACATCATCATGTGACTGACCCTTTAACTGTTTATATCTTAGGGTATGACACTTTGGACATTCTTTCACATGTTCTGTCTCTTTCCAGTACAACATCCAATCATTAGGGCATGCGTGTACCTTCTTGTAATCTAACCCTAAGTTTGCAATAAACTTTCGAGCTTCCTTAAAAGACTTTGGAAATGTCTCACCCTCTGGGAATGCATCTTTTAATAACTCAAGAAGTATTGTAAAGGTCTTGTCACTCCACCCACCTAAACACTTTATATGCAATAATCGAACAAGAAACGAGAGTGTGGAATAGTTCTTACAATTTGGATACAACTCTTGCTCTGATTCTTTTATCAGATTAAAGAATTTCTTGGTTTCAGCATCTGGACCCTCTACCCGTTGTTGCTCTGCACCACTATCCATAAACTCTCGTGGGTCTAAAGGCGGAATTCCAAAGGCATCATGTATCATCTCTCTCATTTCATCACCAAAAACAGATACAGAAGAGGGAGCCGAAGATGAGGCAGATTCCCCGTGAAAGGTCCAGCATGTATAACTCTCTAAGAAAAGATTAAGTACTATATGTTCTACCACATCATCTTTCTTCACAAATATCATATTGCAGCATTTCTTACACGGAAATAATATTTTTTCAGCATTCGGTCTATTATCAGAGGCAAACTTAACAAAGGCTTCTGCTCCTTTCTCGTATAAAGGATGACCTTTATGTTTTATACGAATCCAACTTTTATTCATCAATATATTCGACCTAATGAAAAAATACAAAAATATTGTTGTTAAATAAGTCGAATAGTTAGTAATGAGAAAACGTGAGAGACAAATGAATTATCAATACTTCAAATGTGATTATAAAGTCATGTGTTACATTCATAGAGTGATTAGGGCCCTCGCAAACAAATTTTAAACACTAAAGGAATTTTAACAAATTTTAAACACTTAGATCCACTAATTCTCTTCTTGTAGAAGTTTACGCTAGTGGCATAACAAGTGGACCTAATTGTAAATTGTCCTTAAATATTTAAAAATTGTCAACAATGGACTTAAGTGTAAATTTCCCTATAAAGTATGCATAAAGTTGTTGGAAATATATTATCATTATGCTACGATCATCCAGAACAAAATAAACTATTTACGGAATAACCTATAGCACAGACTCGTACTTACACGTTTCGACACGCGACACATGTATATAATATATAATATATAATATATAATATATAATATATATTTAAATAAATAAATATATATATATATATATATATATATATATATATATATAAATATTAATGAAATGAAACATATTTTTTCCATAAAATACATTATTTGAGCATTCTTAACATGAAATTAAGAAAATGGACCATACAAAAAAAAAATTCAAATACACTTTAACATTAAAAATCATAAATAAAGCAGAATCACCATCACATGTCCCAACGTGTCCACAGCTTGTCGGTAACATATCGGAGCGCACACATAATACGTGTTTCGATATATTAGTATATTGTATTAAATTACATAAACATATAAAACATATAACATTCAAGTATCACTCTAGAGTTGATGCAACAACACTAGCTTTAGGCAAAAAAAACGATCAGGTGTTCATTCAATAAGGAATTATGGGCTATAGTTTATGTCGTTGAATGCAAAATCATAATCCAAATCATATATAAACTGAGTAAAACATAGATATAAACTGAGTATAAATTATCTAATACAAAATCAAAATCAAAATCATTTCTTGAATGCAAATTAAATAAACTGTTTAATATAAACTGAGTATAAATTTCCAAATATAAACTATCTAATATAAACTATCAAAATCAAATGAGTTTTCCATCCAAAATCAGAATATAAACTGCCTAATATAAACTGACTTGTACAACTGATTTATTGATTGAAGAAAAGCATGCAAATGAGTTTTCAACATGAAGCGCATCAAAATTAATAGAGAATAAAGAGAGGCTACATAAAAACTTTTGTATTAAGTGAAGTCCTACTTGTGCTTTGTCTTTCACACAAAAGTCATCTTTAAAAATAAATAATTAGATACATCTTATATAATTAAGAAATTCACCCACACTTTATCAATTCATTTAGATTTTTAGAAAAATTCACAGAAGTCATGAATGTGACTAAGGACCTATTTGAAAATGGTAACATAAACGGTTTAAATGAAAGACGATTCAATCAATAATATATATGAAGTAAAGTCCAAAATTAGAGGCAGAAAGATTATTCAATTAGTAATATGTATGATGTAAAGTCCAAATAGTGGACCAATGTGTTTCCCTTCAAAGGCAGAAACAGTGGACCAAAGTGTGGATGTTGCATCAACAGTAAGGCAAAAATAGAGGTCCAAAGTATTGATGTTTCATCATATGTCGATTGACCAACGCGAGGCATTGGTCAACCGATGTTTAGGATTAAATGACGGTTGACCGACGCTTAGGGTCAACCGACGTTTAGGATCAAATGTCGACTGATCGATACTGATTCTTTATTAGATGTCGTTTAACAAACGTTTTGGATCAACAAATGTTTAGGATCAAATGTTGGTCGATCGACGTGAGATTCTTTATCAAATGTCGGTTGATCGACATTTAGGATCAAATGTCGACTAAATGATGTGAGATTCTTTATCAAATGTTGGATGATTGACATGAGGCGTTGGTCAACCGACGTTTTCAACCATTTTAACCATTGGTAAACTACCACATCTCCTAATCTGTTTTGAGTGGCCAAAAGTTTAAATAAAATGTAAAACTTAATAAAAATACCTCAATAACTCCAATCAAATCGAAGAAAAAATGTCCAATGTAGAAATCCTCCACCACAACTTGCAAATCCCCTAAAACAAAGAAATCATAAGAAATAAACATTAAGTTATAAACTAACCATATTTACCTAAACCATTAAATCATAACATTATATCATAAAAAAAAAATTGTACAGCCTAAACATTAAATCATAAATATTTATCCTTGTACAAGTGGTTATATATAAATTTAATTCTTTCTATTTTTCCCCTATTTTCTTTTACAATTGTATATTTATCTTAATACAAATTTCATCAATCACTCTTCAAGCCCTAAATTAGATCGAAAATACACAAGAGAGATAGGTTTTGTCAATTAGAAACCTTTAAACACTACCCTAACTATTTTATAATTTTTTCAATAGTGAAATTATTACTAATAAAAAGAGATAAACACATAAACAATGAATGAAAAGCCTTAAATTAAATCAAATTTTAAGACTAAAATACTTCAATACCCTAACAAATCATTAAATAAAACCGTCAGTTCCGATTATTAAACTGTTGAGGTATTTTTAAACATACGTACGCAAATAATACCGTAGATAAACATGCGTACCCAAACAAATCAGTAGATAAAGCCGTCAGTTCCGATTATTAAACACATGCGTACCCAAACAAATCAATAGATAAAGCCGTCAGTTCCGATTATTAAACGTACTGATTTGTTTATCTACGGTATTGAGGTATGTTTAATACTGTTAGTTTAATAATAGAAAAAATGAAAAAAGACATCTCCCAATTATTAAACAATGCCGGTTGGGTATGTATGTTTATCTCAATACTGTTAGTAGATACCCGGAATCGGTATTAAACAATGAAAAAAGTCAAAATACACGGAATCATAGATAAATATACGTACCTAAATGGTAGAAAAAAATGAAAAACAATTACCTCGATACTGTACTGTCAACTCCGATTGAGAATCAATACTGTCAGCTCCGATTGAGAATCAATACTGTCAGCTCCTATTGAGAATCGATTGAGAAGAAGAGAGTCCGCTCGGTCTGATTGAGAAGAAGAGAAACCGATTGAGAAATCGATTAAGTAGCGGGAATAGAGGAAACGAATTAGGAATAGGGTTACAACCGAACCAATAGAAAAAAAGTGAAAAAAAATTAAGTAGCGGGAAGGAAAAAAAATTGAGGAGTCCGATTTTAATTAGGAGAAGAAAATATGCCAGCTTTTTCTTTCAAAAACGACGTAAAATCTCCAACTTTTCCGTCATTTTGTAGAAATGACATAAAATTATCTGACGTTTTAATAAAACTATTGGAAAGTGTCCCACGTTTTATGGAAAATGTTGGAAGGAGAGATTTATGCCGATGTTTTCTATAAACGTCGCAAAATAAACGTCGGTATAGCTTCATTTTCTTATAGTGGTATAAACATTAATTATCAAATTTTTATTTAGGTACAATGACTACCCTTACTAGTAAAAAAAGGGTTAGAAAAGGGGCAAGGCCTTAGCTCGAATAGAATTATAACAAAAAGAAGATATTGGAATGGAATGAACTTTGTCAGCCATTTTGTAAGATTGAAAGTAAATTAATGTCACATTTAGTTTATTATGCAAGATGTGGAAATTTATTTCCATTGACATTGTTATATTGGAGCGAGGTGGACGAGGAATCATTTAAAAATATTTGGAAGAAAGTTAAGGTAACTTATTAGTTTGATTTATTTATTTGTTCCATTGTACATCAGCTTGTCAAGTTTTTAATAATTTATTCTTTTGTCCTTAGAATAACACAAATGCACCAGAAGGTTTTAAATAAATCTGTTTTGCAAGGGTGGGACTTGTGTGGAATTAATGGAAGCATCGAGTGAAGGTGATCACTATAAAAAGTTTCAAACATATGAAGAGCGGTTGAGTTATAAGCTTGAACGACTCAAAAATGATTAGTGGACTAAATTGCAAAGCAGATTTGTTTCAAACATATGAAGAGAGGTTGAGTTATAAGCTTGAACGAGTCAAAAACGATTAGTGGCCTAAATTGAAAAGCCGATTTGTTTAAAATTGTGGCCTAAATTGCTGAAATATTGGGGTCTAAAGAAGATAAAGGTATAAATATCACATATTATTAAAAATATTATAATTTGTCTTATTCAATAGTATCATAATTTTTATTTTTATTTTTTAAAATATTTAGGATATAGCAGATCAAAACTCTAAGAACCATGAAGTTGAATGTGCTTACTCAAGGACAAGATGAAACCCACATGCTAAAATAGCCAAGGAGGTTGGAATTTTTTTTATAATAAATATTTTTTATTTTAATCTAATAGTATTAATATATATGCTTTATTTTTTTTCATATGGTAGAACAAGGGGAGCCCGTTGACAATATTAGCATGTGAAAACTCACTCAAACGCCAAGTAATAAGCCTTTCAGTGTTGAAGATGCATCATTTGATAGAGCAGTATATATAAATATTAATTCGAAAGCGATGCTTGAATGGTTTATTTATTATTTTTTAAAATTATGTTATTCAAAATTTATATTATGTTCAATAATTATATTAATTCAATTGGCAGAAAATGCTTGAAAGACGACTAATTGAGCTATCAGAAGAGCAACAAAATGACCTAGAAGTGCGGAATACGATTTTGACTAATGTGGTAGGATATGGAGGGCATGGGTATGCTTTACTAAAGGGAGTAGGTATTAGGACAACATCGATAAAAGCATGTTCATCTCAGTTATTATTGGAAGAAATTAACCAGTTAAAGAAATAAGCTGAAGACCGAGAGACTCGACGCCGACAGGAGCTCGAAGCGTTAGAGATTCTCAACCAACAAGCTCTATTACAAATAAAGAATTATATGCGACGTGAAGTGCAAAGTTAGTTCCAAAGTATTACCCCTCATCATGCTTCCATTACCTCAATGATTCTAACCGACTAGTTTCTAATATATATATATATATATATATATATATATATATATATATATATATATATATATATATATATATATATATATATATATATATATATATATAATTCTCTCGTTTAAAGTTAAATTTTCAATAGTGGTGAGAATTTATTATGGTGGTGGCATAAATTTTCTGTTGGTTGGTGTATATTATTCTTAGAATAAATTTTAATGTTTAAAATAGGTTGGCTACCTATGGGTTTTATGAATAAACAAATGAGACTCTGCTAATTTTAAAAATAAATAATAGTAGTCAGATATTGATATTTTTTGTGAAGAGAATGTACTATATTGATTCATTTTGCACATTGTATTGTTGATGAGTGGGTACACAACTTTTTCCTTTTGAAGAATGTCTTTTTTGGCTTTACAATGCACCGATAACTTTCCAATGATTCGTGTTTAACATCTTTAGTGACATGGTTGAAGACATTGTTGAGGTTTTCATGGACAACTCAATGTTTTCAATAATACTTATGAGGGATGCCTAGCCAAACCTGAAAATGTTCTAGCTAGGTGCATTGAGAAAAAACTCATCCTCAACTAGGATAAGTGTCATTTTATGGTGATAAAAAGGATCGTCTTAGTCCATATCATCTTCAATGATGGTATTCAAGTGTACAAGGCTGACATTGATGTTATTGCTAACCCTCCCACTCATAAAAACCTCAAGGATGTGAGGTCTTTTCATGACCACGCCGGTTTTTACCGACATTTCATTCAAGACTTTAGGTTGCTCATGCATCCAATGTGCAGTCTTCTTACTAAAGAGGCTCTAATTTTGTGGAGCGAGTCGTGTCGATAATCATTTGGTATGTTGAAAACCATGTTGACCACGACCCCCATTATGTAATCTTTTGACTGGACCCGTCCATTCGAGCTTATGTGTGATACAAGTGATTATCCCATAGGGGATGTTATTAATTGACGGAGGAACTAAAAACCCCGCGTGATATCCTATGTTATTCGCATGCTTTATAGCGCATCAATGAACTACTCCACAACGGAGTAGGAATTACTAGCCATAGTATTCGCGTTGGATAAATTTTAGGCTTACTTGGTAGGGTCGCCCATAGTTTGCTTCACCGACCATGTCACTCTTAAGTACATGTTTTACAAGAAAGATGTTAAGAGTAGGCTGATACGTTGGGTGATCTCATCCAAGAATTCGACGTCTAAATTTAGGATAAAAGGGGGTGGAAAACGTACTCCCAGATCATTTAAACCGACTAACGTTTGCTCACGATCATATTGATCTCACCCCTATCTGTGAGTGTTTCGCAATGAGCAACTCATGGTCATTTTGACTTTTCCACGGTTCATCGTTGTTGCGAACTTTCTTTCCATCGAGTCTAATCCACCGCACTTCTAGCCCCATGACAAGGAAAGAGTTTTTACTTTGGATCAGTCATTCTTCTTTGATGACCCATATATGTTTAAATATTTTCCAGACCAAATCATTCAAAAAAGTGTCCGAAAGGATGCGATCCATAGTATCTTGTCTTTCTTCCACATAAAATCGTATGGAGGACACTTTTCTTCCCTAAAGATTGCCTTCAAAGTTTTACATAGTAGTTTCTATTGGACTACAATCTTCAGAGATGAACAAGCTTTCTGGAAAACTTTCTCCCATTACCAATTACTTGGGAAGGTAACTAAAAGGAACATGATGTCCCTTTCCCTTACTTTAGTAATCAAAGTTTTTGATTGTTGGTAATCATACTTCATGGGTCCTTTATTTAAATACAATCAATTTGAATACATTTTAGTCGTTGTCGACTATGTATCCAAATGGGTGGAAGTTATTCCTACTAAGAATACCACCGTGAAAGTGGTGTTGAAATTACTACTCTTTTTGGCACACCAAAAGCAATCATTAATGAGCAAGGAATTCATTTTTGCAATGACATATTGACCGCCTTGATGTTGCAATATGGGGTCACTGTTGATGTAAAAAACTAGATTTAACCTAATTCTTTAATCACAGATAAAAATAAACAAGACAAAAGATTTTTAAAGTGGTTCAGCCTTGAAAGAATGGCCTACATCCCCTGTTTATGTTATTGTTAATTGTTTGCAGAATTCTCGATAATGGGTTTACCAAGAAATTCCGAGTCCCCTCCTACTGAGGAGGTTACAATGTATTTATAGCCTTGAGGCGGTACAAATGAAAGAATATATACACAGTTGTCAAATAGGCGCATGCGTCTGTGTGATAATAATGAGCATTTAATGCGCAATCATACTCTTGATTATCCGGACATGAATGCTCTGTACGAGATGCAGCTCGGACCGCCTAAGCTGATCGATATACATGAGTTGCTCGGTACAGTAAAGTAGCTCGGAGAACACTTGTTGCTCGGAGCGAATGAATTGGTCGGGGAGGTTGAGTTCCTCAGAGTCAATGTGTTGTTCAAAAAATATTTGCGAGTGCCATGTAGATTGACACGTGTCTCCACAAAATTGATCCACGTCAGCAGAATAAATTTGGTGTCAACAGAAGCCCCCAATGTTTCATAGTTTGATGTTGAAGAAAGGTATGGAACATTCCGCAGCTTAGATTTTCGGTTTGTATGGTTTCTAGGAAAGCATTTGTTGTATACAACTCCTTTATAAATGCACAGTATCAGTCTTTATAAATATTTTGAATTCCCATAACCGCTTCGTTTTTTGTGCCCTTTTCTTCTTTTTAGCCACCGGATACGCAATCGTCCATCCTGGTAATCATTATTTTTCTCTATTCCCAAGGTAAAGTATTTAAACACTTCAGAAAATTCGATCGTCTTTCACTTTTTCAAATCTGCATCTTAGAACTTCTTTGCTTCCTCTCTATCTTGTGCGTTCATTTCTTCCATTGTTCGTTGTCAACTGATCCACCCTTTTCCTGTAATATCTTCTTCCTTTTTTTTTATTTTCTCTGTTCATCATGGTTTACGTTGTTGAGTCACTTGATAAGTTTCGCTCTGATTTTTCTATTCCTTCTTGGGTCATATTGGAAGAGCTTTCTGAACCTTCTGACTATTTTCGTTTGGCTGAGGGACATTGGTTCCCCAGTCTCTTTGTAACTGAATATGGTTTTTCTTTTCCTCCAAATCCCTTATGTTTGGAGTTCTGTCAGTTTTTTGATGTTGTTCCTGCGAAAATAGCACCAAACGATTGGAGAATAGTTAATGGAGTTCATAGGTTAAACCAAATTCATGGAACTCATTTAGGAATTCCAGAAATTATTTTTTTCTATAAATGGGTTGTTAGTGATAGCACATTTTATTTAAAAACTAGCTTTTTAAATAGGGCTTTAGTTATCAATCTCCCAGATGCCGACAGGGATTACTTCGAGCATGAGGTTATTATGAAAAATTGGTGACATGCTCCATTACATGGAGATGATGTATATCAGGGTCCTAAGTGTCCCCCTTACGGCAATGGGATAGGTTGTTTTTATTTTATTTTTGAAATTATGTTTTCTTTATGTTTGATAAAATGAATCATTGACATTTTAGTTTTTTGTTTATTTGCAGTTGATAGAAAAAGAAAACCCCCTAAAGAAACTGATGTCAATTTGAGGCACTTGAAACTTATCTGGAGTTTGCACCAAACTGTTGCTGACGAACACATTAGATCGTCTTCTTATTTGTTGTAGTACAAGAGTTACACTTCATCCTTTACTGCTCGTCCAGTAGTAGGTGACATCGACCCATTACCAGCCTCTGAAGGTTCCTCTCCTGAATCAAATCTTCCCCACAGTATCAGAATGAAGAGACGAAAATCTCCCTCATATTTTGACAAATTAGATTCTGCCTCTGTAGAGGCAAAGAGAAGTAATCAAGATGTCCCATAGGAAGAGACAAGAAAAATTGATGCACCCCCTCCAGTAGCTGTTAAAAAGGTTGCCGAGAAGCCCTAGTGGCTCTGAGCAAGGTTGTTGCTAGCTCTCCTCCCAGCGAGGTTATAGTTATATCACCGACTAAGACATCATCCTTGGTTGAGAATGTTCCTGCTCCTATGAGGAGGTTGAAGCAAAGTTCCTCGGACAAATTGGTTGAATTTATCTCTCAGCCTCTAACTGCAGGAAGTGGTGTTCCCACTTTTGTTGCTCTGAGCTCTACCATGAGCTCGGTGAAGTCTTGGATTATCCCCGAGATCCAAGGTATTGAAGACAGTCTTTCTCTGGATAGGGTTACCACCATGGCATCTCAACATATTTCCTCAGTAAGTATTACTAATCTAAACTTTCATTTTTCAATATTATGTCCCTGCACTGACTTATAATTATTTTATTTTTCCAGCTGGTAACCTGTTTCAACACTATTCTGAAAAAGGATGAGGCCATCAAGGCCTCGAGCTCCTCGGGAGGTATAGAGGAAGCTTTTGTGGGTCTAACACAGTCCTTAAACAATTCTCGTCAGAAATATGACGAAGATAAGGTTTCCTGGGAGAAGCAACTAAAATCCATCGAGTAAGAGAGAGAGAAAGTTGTGGAGGCCTCTCAGGAGTTGGAGAGGAAAATGAAAGAATTTGAGAAGAAGAATACTGAGCTTGAGGAAAAGCTAAAAAATACTGGAGAGCTTGAGACTAAGCTCAAAACTGCTGAAGAGGAACTTGGTAGACTCCGTGAAGCTGATCGTCAGAGGCAAGAGCTAGAAAGAAAAATGAAGGCTGCCGAGGAACTTCATACTGAGAGGATTTCCTTAGAGAAAGCAAAGAGAAAACTGGTTGTTAAGAAGTCCTTCAGCGCTGGCTGGGATAAGGGTTGGAACAAAGGCCTAGCTGCCATGTCCTCTCAGATGGAATTTGCTAGCCTCAAATTCTTCAAGGAGGAATGGATTGCTGCGCTGCAAGAGTTAAAGGTCTCAGAGATTTCTGAACTTTTTCAGCACCATGTTCATGGTCCTCCTCCCTCTCCTGGAGAAGAAGAAGAGGACGAAGCTGCCTCAGAAGAGTCTTCGATGATAGCTGGGGATCAGGTTCCTACTGTTGAACTTCGCTACGAACAGCCCCAACCAACCAACATGTCTATCGATTAGCTTTATCTGCCCTCCGAGCAACCTACCTCTTCGTCTAAGCCTCCCGAGGAAGTCTTAGGAAGCAAGGAGAAGGTGTAGAGTTATTCAGACCTCTCTCTTTGATTTTTTTTTTTTTTTTGAATGTAATTATGAACCATGTACCTCTTTTTGTGATGTAATAAAATTTGAACTTTCGGATGTTCATATTGACTTTTCTTCTACTTACTGTGACACCCCGACTAATTAAATACCGGGTAGCTACTCCTTTATTAAATTAATTCAAAATGCCAAGTTGGCTCAGTTAATAGCATCATTGTCGAAAACATTTTAATATTACTAACCACCTAGTATTTAAAAAGCAAGTTGCCAAATTTTAATTTAAGTCTGATTAACATGCAACAAATGCAATGAAGAAATAAATAACACCATTCACCATACTGAAGTAAAATGAATAACCATCACAATAGAGTAAATAAAGTCTGGAGGAAAACTCCTCACTACAATCCCATAACTGAAATAAATAAACTGAAACAATACATGCTAAAGTCTGAAAACTGAAATGTAAAAGATGTCTCTAAAGAAATGGGCAACATGCACTACAACTGATAGATGGACTCTCGAATCCAAAATATAGAAGCGTCTACATGCAAATCCCTGTAGCTTCCACAAGCAGCTACAGCTCGTCACCTGAATGAGTATCCTATGCTTGGTGTCCTTGTGGCTGGGCACCTAAAATGGTTTTACAAAGAAAAAGAGATTTGAAAAGCAAACGGGTCAGAGCCCGAATGTGGAGTTATATTTTAAAAACCTGCAAGTGCTTTAAAAACATTTAAAACATTAAATGCAAAGTACATGTTAGGACGTACACTCGCATGATATTCTCACCTCTCGTCTAACTGTGCACTCCTAACGTAAGTACCCATCTATAACGACCCATACTACTAGCTAAGTGACAACATAACTAGCTAGACTGCCAAAGGTTCTACCCATATTACTCGGTTCCATTTACATAATAACGCTCGTAATTAAATAGGGGTTTAACGCCAACTCAGATACTCAATATGCAATATATATAACTATCAGTTAACTCGTTATATTTCTCGAAACAATACCGTAATATAATTACAACATTAACATGAGGATTCTCATTCATTAAATGTATATTAATCTCATCATATATATACAATACAAGCACCCCGAGAACTAAGCTACGGTGCACACATACTCTGCTATCCATCCCGGTACATCACGTACATAAGGATCACATATTCGGAATCTCTCAGGAATAGTCCAGATAACACAAATCACAAATAGTGGAGGCGAACACAGTCACCATCACGTGGATCACGCACATACCTACGCTCCCACGGTCAGCGGACTTATTAATATCACAATAAGTCTTTCTATGACCTATGTTCATCAAGGTACCAGTCTATATCCCCCCCGTAGGTACACAAGGAATAGAGGGTCCTAAGCGAACGCAACCTCCCGTGATAGCAAGTATGGTAGGTATGTCATACACACAATCCATATACCAATACTAAGTAAGCACACGTCTTAGTAATACCGTATTTTAATCGTAGTATATATTCTCATACTAACTATAATTAACACAATTCATACTATTCCGGTTTGTAATTATACGCGCCATAATTATCTCACGTCGTAGTAGACATTCACGTCTCAACCCAAACCGTCCATGTAATACACTCTCGTATGTAAACTCCTTCTCATAAATACCCAAATGTCCCAATTCTACCACTACGAAGGTTAACTATATCCTCGAACAAGTTTACGGAACTCCAAAAGTCAAAACAGTCCAAAAAGGACCAAACTGTCAACTCGTTAGAAGTCTCGTTCGAACGAGACTGTTCGAACGAGTTTGGACTGTCAGGTCGTTAGAAGTCTCGTTCGAACGAGGCTGTTCGAACGAGATCCCAGTTCGTTCGAACGAACCGTTCCTTCTAACGATATCTCGTTCGAACGAGATATCGAATGAAATCACTACTCGTTAGTAACGACTGGTCAACTCGTTAGAAGCTCGTTCGAACGAGTTCGTTCGAACGACCTGGGGGCTGCTTCTAACGAGCTACCAGTTTCGGCCCAGATTTTTCCCATCTCGTTTTTCACCATTTTTATCACTTCTAATCTCTTCCAAGGTTCATCCCAATAACGTTTTAGGGTCTCTAATTCATCCTAAACATATTTACATCATCTCCTAGCATGTTTTCAAGGATTGAATCATCATAACATCAACCAAATTTACAAATCTCTATACTTTTCCCAATTTCTCTAGAACATGAACCCTAGGTTTATATCATCATCAAATCCCAGAATTTATTTCGTTTTAATTCCTTCAAATCATAATTATTATAAGGGAAATCATCTACCTATCATACTACATGCAATTCTCTTCACAATTTCTCAAGTTCTATAATCTAAACTACATGGGTTTTCATATTTTCATCAAGAACAAACCATAAATCCGAATTGTCTAACATGGAAGAAACATTCTCTGAAATTAAATGGAATAAAGTCACTTGCCTTGGTTGTCTCTGAGTTTGGTGTAGATTGGATGAAGTTTTCTGCAGAAATTCCTCTCTCTCCAAGCTCTTCTCCAATGGTGGCTTAAGGTGGTTAGGGTTTTGATTTGGGGAAACTTAGAAAACCTAAATGATAACCTACGTAGCTTTCTAGGTTAATATGGGTTGGTTAATGGGCTTAATGGGTCTAATCCACATCAGATTTACATCTCTAATTTTCGTCACTTTTAATTCCTCAAAATGTAAAATTACCAAAATACCCTTTAAGTTACCGGTATGGCCTAAAAATACCCCGGGACCCAAACTATACCCCCGGCTAGTGTTTTTTGACTATCTCGACCCTTCCAGACGCGTTGGCGCACTCAAAACGACTATACGGATTATAGATTTTAAATTCACTTTTTATTATCAAAATATTATACCGTGACGCGGCGGTCCCACGCGTCTCAACAAAATTTCTAAAATGCCGTATATAAATCTCACGACAAATTTTATAATACCAAATACATATATAATCATATATGCACATAATCAAATACCAACTCGCATCTCATTAGTATTTATAACCCGGATTAATTTCCAATTAATACACATTTAATTAATTAATCCCAAAAATAAATATAGCCAAAAGTACGGGGTATTACATACTTCCCCCCTAATAACTGAATTTCGTCCCGAAATTCGAAACTAGAAAGTACCTGCTAAAAACAGCTATGGATAACGTTCGCGCATCTCATCCTCGCGCTCCCATGTGGACTCCTCGACATTGTGATGTCGCCACTGAACACGCACTAACGGGACTATCTTTGACCGCAGTTTCCTCTCGCTTCGGTCCAAAATAGCTATTGGCCCCTCCTCGTAGGAGCTATCCGGCAGGAGATCGATGTCCTCCACAGCAATGTGAGAATGAGCCAAATTATCTCTAAGGTATTTCCTCAGCGAGGAAATATGGAACACGTTGTGAATTCGATGCAAGTGCTCCGGTAGTCCAAGTCTATACGCAACCGGTCTGATCCGCTCAATAATAGGAAATGGCCCCACATACCTCGGTGCCAACTTCCCCTTCTTCCCGAATCGCATAATCCCCTTCATCGGAGATACCCTGAGAAAAACCTGGTCCCCCACTTGGAACTCCCTGAAAAACCTCTTTGCATCAGCATAACTCTTCTGCCTGTCTTGAGTTACCGGAATGCGACTCCGAATCAACTCAATCCTTGCCGAAGTATCCTGAATCACTTCCGGCCCAAGTAGTTTGTTGTCTCAGACCTCTAACCAACATGCTGGGGAACGACAAGGCCTACCGTACAATGCCTCAAACGGAGCCATACCAATCGTGAACTGATAGGAGTTGTTGTAAGCAAACTCCACCAGTGGAAGGTACTGCTCCCATCCACCCCCGAAGTCAATAATGCACATGTGTAGCATGTCCTCCAACATATGATTGGTGCGCTCTGTCTGCCCATCGGTCTGCGGATGATAATCCGTACTCAACCGCAATTCCGTGCCCATTGCCTCTTAGAAACTCTCCCAAAACCTCGAAACAAATATCTTGTCTCTGTCAGACACGATATTTAGGGGCACACCGTGAAGTCTCACAATCTATGAAATGAAGAGCTGGGCATACTGTCCCGTAGTGTAGTCAGTCCTTACGGGTAAAAAGTGAGCGACCTTGGACAACCTGTCCACAATTACCCAAACGGAGTCGTGACCCCTCTGCGGCGTAGGCAACCCCGTGACAAAATCCATGGATATGCTCTCCCATATCCACACCGGAACCTCCAATGGCTGTAGCAATCCTGCTGGTCTCTGATGATCCACTTTTATAAGCTGACAAGTGGCGCATTTCGAGACAAACTTAGCGATATCTCTCTTCATACCTCTCCACCAATATTTCCGTCTCATGTCTTGGTACATTTTGTCCCCTCCGGGATGTACCGCGAACCGTGAGCCGTGCGACTCTGCCATCATCTCGTGTCGCAATTCCTCTCCTTCCGGAACTACCAATCTCCCATTGAAGCGTAATCCCCCGTCTGAGCTAACGGTATAGGATTCGGCTCCCTCTGCTAGCAATCGAACTATCTGCTCCTGACAGAACGAGTCATTAGCCTGTGCCCGTACTACCTTCGTGACAATCTGTGGTGTAACGGTCATCACAGACATGAAAGATCGGGCCACTGCATCCTGGTGTCCCAATTCCTTCCACTTAGCCTTCCACACCTCTGCCACCTCATCTGCTGGCCTACGGCTCAACGCGTCTGCTACCACGTTAGCCTTACCCGGGTGGTACTGGATGTCGAACTGGTAGTCTTTCACAAATTCAAGCCACCTACGCTCCCGCATATTCAACTCTTTCTGCGTGAACAGATACTGTAGGGACTTGTGGTCCGTGAACAGTTGGAACTTCTCCCCCAAAAGGTAGTGCCTCCAAATCCGTAGGGCAAATACCACTGCTGCCAACTCCAAATCATGTGTGGGGTAATTTTTCTCATGAGGCTTAAGCTTACGGGAAGCATAAGCTATGGCATGTCTCTCCTGCTGCAATACACCTCCCAGTCCTTGCAACGACGCATCGGTGTAAACCAAATACTCAACTCCCGGTCTCGGCAATGCTATCACAGGTGCTGAGGTCAATTTGTCCTTTAACTCATCGAATGCCAACAGACAGGCATCACTCCAGATATATGGCACACCCTTACGAGTAAGATGTGTCAAAGGACCTGCTATCTCCGAGAAACCCCGAATAAACCTCGTGTAGTATCCTGCTAAACCCAAGAAACTACGAATCTCAGTCGGTGTCGTGGGCTGTCCCCACTCCCTCACCGCTGACACCTTCCCCGGATCGACAGATATTCCTTGGTCGGAAATAATGTGACCCAAGAACTGGACTTCCTTCAGCCAAAACCCGCACTTCTCATATTTTGCATACAACTCGTTCTGACGAAGTGTCTGTAAAACCTGCCTCAAATGCTCGGCGTGCTCCTCCTCTGTCTGAGAGTAAACCAGAATGTCATCAATGAAGACAATGACAAACTGATCTAGGAAATCCCTGAACACTCTGTTCATCAAGTTCATAAACACTGCTGGAGCGTTGGTCAAGCCGAAAGGCATAACCCAAAATTCGTAAGAACCGTATCTCGATAAGAATGAAGTCTTCGAAACATCCTCCTCCCTGATACGCAACTGATGGTATCCCGACCTCAAGTCAATCTTCGAGAAGAAAGAAGCTCCTCTCAACTAGTCGAATAAGTCATTGATTCGAGGCAACGGATACTTATTCCGTATAGTGACCTTATTCAACTCTCGGTAGTCCACACACAATCTCAGTGAACCGTCCCTCTTCTTCACAAACAAAGCTGGAGCGCCCCAAGGTGAGGTACTCCTGCGAATAAAGCCTTGCCCTAACAGTTGCTCTATCTGATCCCGTAACTCTCTCATCTCAGCTGGAGCCATACGGTACGGTGCGCGTGCTATAGGTCTCGTGCCCGGTAGAAAATCTATAACGAAGTCTATCTCTCGACTGGGTGGTAAGCCTGGTATCTCCTGAAACACATCTGAATACTCCCTGACAACCGGGATCGAATCTAAAGGAATAACAACCTCCTTAGAGGTATCCTTCTCTATGTAATACAGATGAGCGGTCGATCCTCCCTCTGGGCGAGGCATCGCCACTATAAACATCTCTTGCCCCAGAATGGAAAAAACAATGCTCCCGCTAAAGCAATCAATCATGGCCCTATATGCTACGAGCCAATCCATACCGATGATCACATCGTGAACATGCATGTCTAACACTAACATGTCCGCAGGTAATACAAAACCACCAACCTCTACCCCCACTCCCCGGCATATAAAGAAAATAAGTGACCCACTCCCTAATGGTGAGTCGACACACGTCACTGTGCTCTCTGCCGTAGATAACAATCCTAAAGCTTTCGTGAAGTGTGTAGCTATAAAACAGTGTGTAGCACCCGTATCAAATAACACCCGACCCATAGTGCCATGGATAGGAAACGTACCCTCGATCGCGGGCAGTGCCTGTGGAACTGCAGCCTGGTCGACGTTGTAGACACGTCCATACTGTAGCTGCCCCTGCTGAGTTGGGACTGCTGGAATGGGTGGCAATGCTGCGATCTATGGCGGTGCGGGAAGAGCTGCGGGAAATATAGGCCTCTGTGGCTCCTGGCGAGCACCCTGCTGCTGCTGCTGTGGGGCCCTGCCCCTATCAGGACAATCCTGCTTCTTATGGCCAGTCTTGCCACAAGTAAAGCACTTCCCTGGGAAGTTCCCTCCCCTCTGCCCCTGCTGTCCCCGGCCCTGGTGGCCATTACCGTTCCTCCCTTGGCCCTGCTGGCCCTGGTGAAACTGCTGCCCATTCTGTCCCTGTTGGCCCTGATGGCCATTTGGACCCTGATGGCCCTGACGGAAACCTCCCTGTCCCTGCCTGTAGTTCCCTGACTGGAACCTCTAATTATCCCCCTGCTGGGTACCCTGCTCATTCTGTCTCTGCCCCTGACCAGATTGTGCCCCGCTGGCACTATGTCCTCCAGTCCTGCCCTGATGGCTAGACTCCCCCGACCTCTTGCCCTCGGCTATATGAAAACGGTGGTCCTGGCAGTGTAACAATGCTGCGTTAACCACATCAGAATAAGTGGCCAATGATAGGTTCCCTAGCAGATGTTGACAGATCCTCCAATTCAACCCGTCGGTGAACTTCTCAATCTTCTTCTTCTCTGTTGGAATCTCGTCTGGAACGATATTCAACAGGTTAGTGAACTCGGCCTCATACTCGGCCACTGTCTTGCCTTCCTGCTTCAAAATCATCAGCTTCCTCCTCATCTCTGTATGAACTGCGGACGGAAAGTACTTGCGGTCGAACCGCACCCAGAACTCCTGAATCGTGAGAGTATCCCTCTCCTCCGCGGTGGTAATAGACTCCCACCACTGCAGCGCAGATCCCACTAGCTTGAAAGTAGCTAGCACCTGTTTCTGAATATCAGTGCACTCATGCATCCTCAAATGCCTCTGCATGTCCTTCCTCAATTGGCTCGAGACTACCACATCTGAGCTACCAGCAAACTCTGGCGGATGCGCTTTCTGAAAAGCGTCACGTACACGCTCCCAAGCAGACGGGAATTCATTAACCTGTACTGGCGCGGCAACCGGCGCCTGTGGTGGTGCCTGCTGAATAACGGCAATCACGGCATTTACCGCTTGAGCTACTATAGCTGCAACCTCAGCGGCGTTCAACATGCCCTAAACTGGAGCGGGCTGGGGTTCGGGCGTAGCATTCCTGGGAAATCGTCGTGCACGTCGTGGAGGCATCTGAAATAAGAATGAAGTTTATAAGTTCACGGTTTATAAACTTAAAATAGCTGAAGAACGAAGCATACACAAAAAGAGTACAACAGTCCTAAAATATAGGGCTCTATATCAAAGAAACGTAGCGGAAACATAATAGCCGTACAGATCCTAAAGGACACTAGAACCTGATGCTCTGATACCACCTGTGACACCCCGACTAATTAAATACCGGGTAGCTACTACTTTATTAAATTAATTCAAAATGCCAAGTTGGCTCAGTTAATAGCATCACTGTAAACATTTTAATATTACTAACCACCTAGTATTTAAAAAGAAAGTTGCCAAATTTTAATTTAAGTCTAATTAACATGCAACAAATGCAATGAAGAAATAAATAACACCATTCACCATACTGAAGTAAAATGAATAACCATCACAATAGAGTAAATAAAGTCTGGAGGAAAACTCCTCACTACAATCCCATAACTGAAATAAATAAACTGAAACAATACATGCTAAAGTCTGAAAACTGAAATGTAAAAGATGTCTCTAAAGAAATGGGCAACATGCACTACAACTGATAGATGGACTCTGGAATCCAAAAGATAGAAGCGTCTACATGCAAATCCCTGTAGCTTCCACAAGCAGCTACAGCTCGTCACCTGAATGAGTATCCTATGCTTGGTGTCCTTGTGGCTGGGCACCTAAAATGGTTTTACAAAGAAAAAGAGATTTGAAAAGCAAACGGGTCAGAGCCCGAATGTGGAGTTATATTTTAAAAACCTGCAAGTGCTTTAAAAACATTTAAAACATTAAATGCAAAGTACATGTTAGGACGTACACTCGCATGATATTCTCACCTCTCGTCTAACTGTGCACTCCTAAGGTAAGTACCCATCTATAACGACCCATACTACTAGCTAAGTGACAACATAACTAGCTAGACTGCCAAAGGTTCTACCCATATTACTCGGTTCCATTTACATCATAACGCTCGTAATTAAATAGGGGTTTAACGCCAACTCAGATACTCAATATGCAATATATATAACTATCAGTTAACTCGTTATATTTCTCGAAACAATACCGTAATATAATTACAACATTAACATGAGGATTCTCATTCATTAAATGTATATTAATCTCATCATATATATACAATACAAGCACCCCGAGAACTAAGCTACGGTGCACACATACTCTGCTATCCATCTTGGTACATCACGTACATAAGGATCACATATTCCGAATCTCTCAGGAATAGTCCAAATAACACAAATCACAAATAGTGGAGGCGAACACAGTCACCATCATGTGGGTCACGCACATACCTACGCTCCCACGGTCAGCGGACTTATTAATATCACAATAAGTCTTTCTATGACCTATGTTCATCGAGGTACCAGTCTATATCCCCCCCGTAGGCACACAAGGAATAGAGGGTCCTAAGCGAATGCAACCTCCCGTGATAGCAAGTATGGTAGGTATGTCATACACACAATCCATATACCAATACTAAGTAAGCACACGTCTTAGTAATACCGTATTTTAATCGCAGTATATATTCTCATACTAACTATAATTAACACAATTCATACTATTCCGGTTTGTAATTATACGCGCCATAATTATCTCACGTCGTAGTAGACACTCACGTCTCAACCCAAACCGTCCATGTAATACACTCTCGTATGTAAACTCCTTCTCATAAATACCCAAATGTCCCAATTCTATCACTACGAAGGTTAACTATATCCTCGAACAAGTTTACGGAACTCCAAAAGTCAAAACAGTCCAAAAAGGACCAAACTGTCAACTCGTTAGAAGTCTCGTTCGAACGAGACTGTTCGAACGAGTTTAGACTGTCAGATCGTTAGAAGTCTCGTTCGAACGAGGCTGTTCGAACGAGATCCCAGTTCGTTCGAACGAACTGTTCCTTCTAACGATATCTCGTTCGAACGAGATATCGAACGAAATCCCTACTCGTTAGTAACGACTGGTCAACTCGTTAGAAGCTCGTTCGAACGAGTTCGTTCGAACGACCTGGGGGCTGCTTCTAACGAGCTACCAGTTTCGGCCCAGATTTTTCCCATCTCGTTTTTCACCATTTTTATCACTTCTAATCTCTACCAAGGTTCATCCCAATAACGTTTTAGGGTCTCTAATTCATCCTAAACATATTTACATCATCTCCTAACATGTTTTCACGGATTGAATCATCATAACATCAACCAAATTTACAAATCTCTATACTTTTCCCAATTTCTCTAGAACATGAACCCTAGGTTTATATCATCATCAAATCCCAGAATTTATTTCGTTTTAATTCCTTCAAATCACAATTATTATAAGGGAAATCATCTACCTATCATACTACATGCAATTCTCTTCACAATTTCTCAAGTTCTATAATCTAAACTACATGGGTTTTCATATTTTCATCAAGAACAAACCATAAATCCGAATTGTCTAACATGGAGGAAACATTCTCTGAAATTAAATGGAATAAAGTCACTTGCCTTGGTTGTCTCTGAGTTTGGTGTAGATTGGATGAAGTTTTCTGCAGAAATTCCTCTCTCTCCAAGCTCTTCTCCAATGGTGGCTTAAGGTGGCTAGGGTTTTTATTTGGGGAAACTTAGAAAACCTAAATGATAACCTACGTAGCTTTCTAGGTTAATATGGGTTGGTTAATGGGCTTAATGGGTCTAATCCACATCAGATTTACATCTCTAATTTTCGTCACTTTTAATTCCTCAAAATGTAAAATTACCAAAATACCCTTTAAGTTACCGGTATGGCCTAAAAATACCCCGGGACCCAAACTATACCCCCGGCTAGTGTTTTATGACTATCTCGACCCTTCCGGACACGTTGGCGCACTCAAAATGACTATACGGATTATAGATTTTAAATTCACTTTTTATTATCAAAATATTATACCGTGACGCGGCGGTCCCACGCGTCTCAACAAAATTTCTAAAATGCCGTATATAAATCTCACGACAAATTTTATAATACCAAATACATATATAATCATATATGCACATAATCAAATACCAACTCGCATCTCATTAGTATTTATAACCCGGATTAATTTCCAATTAATACGCATTTAATTAATTAATCCCAAAAATAAATATAGCCAAAAGTAAAGGGGTATTACACTTACTTTGTTTGCATCTTCATTGATTCTTTCTGTCTCTTTTCTTTACTAGTTTATGGATATAATGGATCTCTTGTCAGCCCACGATACTGAACTGATGAAAAAATACAATGACTACTTCAAAGCTGGCCATGCTGACTTGACTGAAGCTCAAATCATTGACATCCTTGGTCCAGAAACTTCAGAACGAGCAGTCGAAGCCTATCAATATTTAAAATTCTTGCTCGACCGTGCAGTTGCCAACAATGTGGCATATTATGAGATGATTGAAGATCTCCGGGGTATCATCGAGGAACTTCAGCAACAATACAAGTAATCTTCTGCCCTTTTGCGTCAGGGGTGTGAGAAAAAGTATCAGCAACTAAATACGGACAAAGTATATGATAAGTTAGTCGCTGCTTATGATATTAAGGAGGGGACTTTGAAGACTGAGGTTGAAGAGCATAGGCAGATCGCGAAACTGCTGGAGCAGGAAAATAATAACTTACGAGGAGAGATATCCCAACTGAAATCTGCAGCATCTACCTCGGGAGCCTTGGTCCCTGTCAATGACGAAGGTTTCTCATTTTTGGAGGTTGAAAATGCCAATTTGAGAGACGAACTAGAAACTTTAAAGAGAATTGGACCCTCTACATCTGCTCGCGAATGAGCAAGAGCTTCTCGGGGATGAGCAAGAACTGCTCGGGTTACTATTAAAGAGGCAAGAACTCAAGCAGCTTTGGAGAATCAAGCATTCCAATTGATGGAGAAGAATCAAGTATTAGACAAGATATCCAAAAAGATTTTGAACCTCGACGAGAAACTCGCTGCACAAAGCTCTGCCTTGGAGAATAAAGATCTTTTAGTGAAGAGCCTCCACGAGCAATTAGAGCGATTGACCTATCAGTTTCACAAACAGCCGAGTGAGTTTTGGATGGCTGGATATAATGAATCCCTTTATCACCTCGATGATCGGATCCAGAATTCAAATAATGAGGGTTACAAGCAAGGATGGCTGAATGCGCTGGGGGTGTTAAAGTTGGAGCAGGGCCATTATTTGTTGGACTATTATGATCTTGGGTTGCTTGATTTGCCAGTGCCTCCATTTAAGCTTCAAAAGAGTTACATTCCTGCTCGGGAAATTCCTTAGTGTCTGATCTCAAAGTACCTTGGCGACTATAATCTTCATTCTAATTTTGAGATATCTCGCCCGGAGCACTTACTTGATCGGCCATCAGTAATGAATGTCAGGATGCTCAAAGATCTGAATTTCATAAATTCTCCTTATGCCTTAGATGATGCTCCTGGTGAAGTAGAGCCTGTTTCAAAGGCAGAAGGGAAAAAGCCGATAGAATAGGATTTTTGATGTAATACGTAATTTGTCTTCTATGTAATATGTTCTGATTTTAATGAAGGAACTTTTGGTTTTCTCTGCATCTTGATTATTTTATAAAATATCTATTTTATTCTCTAATGAATGTGTATGTACATCTTGTGAGGAAATAAAAATGTCCTGTGTTATTTTAAATTGCCGACCAACTGGAGTTGATGAAAATTTATTGTTGACCATTCTGAGTTTGTAATAATTATATGACGATCAACTGGAGTTGGTGATATTTTTTTTCCCGGCCAACTTAGAGTTGGTGGTAATTTGATATGCCACAAGTAAAGAAATTATGTTTTATTTTTTTATTATAGTGACTAATCACTTTTTAATTATAAGCCATGAAATGACTTCCATCCCATGATATTGTTTTAACAATTATCTCCGACCAATCGGAGTTGTTGGATTTTTATTCCCGACCAACCGTAGTTGGTGGATTTTATTTTATCGACCAACCGTAGTTGGTGGACCGACCAATCGTAGTTGGGGGGTTTTATTTTACCGGACAACTTTAATTGGTGGACCGACCAACCGTAGTTGGGAGGGTTTATTTTACCGACCAACCGTAGTTGGGAGGGTTAATTTTACCAACCAACCGTAGTTGGTGGATCGACCAACCGTAGTTGGGAGGGTTTGTTTTACCGACCAACCGTAGTTGGTGGACCGTCCAACCGTAGTTGGGAGGGTTTGTTTTACTGGCCAACCATAGTTGGTGGACCGACCAACCGTAGTTGGGAGGGTTTGTTTTACCGACCAACCGTAGTTAGTGGACCGTCCAACCGTAGTTGGGAGGGTTTGTTTTATCAACCAACCGTAGTTGGTGGATCGTCCAACCGTAGTTGGGAGGGTTTGTTTTACTGACCAACCGTAGTTGTGTACCGACCAACTATAGTTAGGAGGGTTTGTTTTACCGACCAACCGTAGTTGGGAGAGTTTATTATATCGACCAACCGTAATTGGTAGGATTTTTGTTATGAACTTGATGCGTAGTCTGTAGCACTAATACTCCAAAAAAATTATCAAAAGGAGAGAATTGGATAAAAACTTCAACACTTTATTCATACTGAAGAAAACTTCATTTATATAGGAATCCCTACTACTGATAATACTTCCGTAGATGTTCTGTATTCCATGCATTCTTAAATTCTCCCCCCTCTAAGGTTTCAATCCTGTAAGTTCCTGGGCGAACAACTTTTGTTACTCTGTAAGGTCCATGCCAGTTAGCTTCCAATTTATTGTGTTTTTGAATTACTTTCTTTAGCACGTAGTCTCCTTCCTTCAAATCACACTTTTTTACCCTCTTGTTGTAGAACAGAGCTGTTCGTTGTTGGTATGAAGCGTTCCTGATTGCTGCTTCTTCTCTTACTTTATCGAGCATATCCAAGTCTAATCTTCTCATCAAGTCATTGATAGGAGAATTGAAATTCATCACTCTGTGTGTGGGGAGACCCAGTTTGGGAGGTATAACAGCTTCACTTCTAAATGCCAGCATGTATGGAGATTCTTTGGTTGTTGCTCGTGGTGTAGTACGATAAGCCCACAGTACAGAATGTAACTCTTTAATCCAGTTTGCCTTCGCATAATCCAGTATTTTTTAAACCATTCAGTAGCATTCTGTTCGTCACCTCAGTTTGCCCATTGCTCTGAGGATGGCCTGGTGCAGAGTGGGTTTTCAATATGTTTGACTGATGACAATATGCAGCGAACTCCTCGTTATCAAATTGAGTTCCATGGTCTGTGATGAATGCATGAGTAAAACCATATCTAAAAATGATGTTCTTCCATATAAATTGATACACCTTGTCATATGTCATATCAATAAGGGGTTCAGCTTCTACCCATTTAGTAAAATAATCCACAGCGATTACGAGGTACTTGAACCATCCTTTGGTCGTTGGGAGTGGCCCGACCAAGTCTATTCCCCATATGGCAAATGTCCAAGGGGAAGTAATGGGTGTTAGTAATGCTTGGGGAGCTCTTTGGATAGAGGAGAAGCGTTGACATTTGTCACATTTTTTGGCATAGGATATACAATCAGCCCTCATCGTCGGCCAATAATATCCCTAGGTCATTATTCTTTGCAAAAGCGTCCGAACTGCTACATGAGCTCCACGGGACCCTTCATAGACCTCTTCAATAAAATCTTTCACTTCGGAGGGATGCACACATCTTTGCAGACCTGCTATAATTCCTCGTCTATATAAAATGCCATTAGTTATTACATAACGAGCAACTTTAAACTTAAGTTTTTTGGCCGCGAGCTTATCAGTTGGTAAAACCCCTTCTTCAATAAATGCCCTGATGGGATCCATCCAAGATGGTCCTAAATCAAGGGTAATAAAGTTCATCATCAGATCTTCATCGATGCTCCTGCTAGCCAAAATTTCTATTGGGATTGTTCTTCGTAGCTCGGTGCGTGTGGCTGAGGCTAAATGAGCTAAAGCATCTGCTTTTGCATTCTCCAATCTTGGTGTTCTAATTAATTGCACAGCGTTAAAGCTCGATATAATCTTCACTGCTTTTGCATAATACTTGATCATCAATTCTCCCTTTGTTGCATACACACCCAGCATTTCATTTACGATCAGCTGTGAGTCACTGAATACAATGACCTGCTCTGCCCCCATGGTTTTTGCTAAACTAAGAACTGCAATCATAGCTTTATATTCAGCCTTATTATTAGAAACCTTGAATTGAAAGCGCAAAGAATACTCCACATCGATTTTATCCGGGCTGTTTAAAACAATCCTTGCCCCACAGCCTGTACTGCAAGACGAGTCGTCCGCATACAGATTCCATATAGGTACCTCATTCTCAAATTTTTTATCGGATAGAGTTCCTCGGTGGAATATTTGTTGCTTATTTATATCTTCCCCTAGCACTTCTTGCTTCTCGTCAACCATCTCCTCTTGCCCGTATACCGACTTAAGTTGGTCGGGGTTTAAGTTTAATGATCCTGTAACATCCACAGGCTGGTCGGTATTCAACTTTTGCTCCTCGGAGGTGTTAGGATAAGTGAATTCTGCGATAAAATCTGCCACTGCTTGCCCTTTAAGTGACGATCTAGGCTCATAAACTATGTCATATTCACCAAGTTCTACTGCCCAGTACATCAATCTCCCTGATTTCTCTGATTTATGAAGAGCTTGCCTCAACGGCATATCGGCATACACAACTATGGTATGAGCCTGGAAGTATGGCCTCATTCTTCTACTCACTTCGATCAATGATAGTGCCAACTTTTCCAGTCTTGGATATCTGATCTCTGCTCCTAGGAAAGCCTTGCTAGTGTAATAAATTGGTTTTTACACTCCATCCTTCATTCTTATCAATGCCGAGATAACTGCATTCTCCGAAACTGCCAGATACAAGTAAAATATTTCTCCCATCACTGTCCTGAACAACAGTGGAGGTGCTCCGAAGTATTTCTTTAACTATTGAAAGGCCTTCTCGCATTCATCATTCCACTCAAAAGTTTTTCGTAGTGTTTTGAAGAATGGTAGACATCTGCCAGTTGATCGTGATACAAATCTATTAAGTGATGCAACGAGCCCTGTGAGACTTTGCACCTCCTTCTTCGCCGTTGGAGATAGTAGTCCCAATAGAGCCTTGATCTTTTCAGGGTTTGCTTCAATTCCTCGTTGGTTGACAATATACCCGAGGAACATGCCTTCTCGTACTCCGAATATGCATTTGGTAGGGTTCAACTTCATTTGATATTTATCTAGTTGATCAAAGGTCTGGCCTAAGTCAATTAGATGATCAGCAGCTTTCTTGCTCTTCGTCAGCATAAACTTCCATGTTGTAACTGATTTGCTCTGCAAACACCTTGTTCATCAGCCTCTGATACGTTGCACCTGCATTTTTCAGTCCAAAAGTCATAACATTATAACAATAAGTTCCCCTAGGGGTAATAAAAGAGGTACCCTCCCTGTCCTCAGGCTTCATCTTAATCTGGTTGTAACCAGAGTAGGCATCCATAAAACTCAGCAATTTGTGCCCTGAGGTAGCATCCACCAGTTGATCGATTCAGGGCAGAGGAAAATTATCCTTTTGGCATGCCTTATTGAGATCGGTGAAGTCTACACACATCCTCCATTTGTTATTTTTCTTCTTCACCATCACCACATTAGCTAGCCAATCAGGATATTTGACATTCTCAATAAAACATTCTTTTTGGATATTCTCGACTTCTTCTTGTATAGCTTGGTTCTTTCGGGGCTGAACACTCTTCTTCTTTGTTTTACTGGCTTGATTTCCTTGTTCACATTGAGCTCGTGACATAAGAAATTTGGGTATATCCCTGGCATATCTTCGTGGCTCCATGCAAAAGTTTGCTTTCTTACTTTTAGAAACGCTATCAACTCTTGTTTTATTGATACATCTAGTGAGGCACCAATTTGAGTTGTTCGTTCTGGATGCTCGTCATCCAGAAAAATATTTTTAGTAACCTCCATAACTTGACCCTTAACGAGCTGAGACTCATCTCTAGGGTCTAAAGTCTCAATCTCTGCGTCTTCTATCTCATCAACCTGATAAGTAGTAGTCTTCTTTCTGGATTCTTCACACTCTTCTTGCTCAGCAGATGAATAGTAGCATTCCTGGGCTAATTTTTGGTAACCCTTCACAATTCCTACTCCAAAGTTGGTTGGAAACTTTAGGCATTGATGTACAGTAGAGGGGACTGCTTCAAACTTCTTCAAACCTACCCTTCCCATGATGATATTATAAGCTGATTGGACATTTTTATCCATCACAAAAAAATGCACTCTTTCTGTTCGACAAGCAGGCCATGTACCGATGAACATATCCAATTTGATCGTACCAAGTGGAAAAACTTTCTCGCCAGTAAAACCGAGGAGGGGCCGATGATATGGCTCCAACTGGGATAGCTTTAGGTTCAAACTATCAAAACATGGGTAGAACATAATATCTTCCGAGCTGCCATTATCCACCAAGACTCGCAAAATCACTACTTCCTTCATCCTCATTTTGATCACC
Organism: Sambucus nigra; assembly: GCA_949130495.1. Lineage (NCBI taxonomy): Eukaryota > Viridiplantae > Streptophyta > Magnoliopsida > Dipsacales > Adoxaceae > Sambucus > Sambucus nigra. The sequence goes on along the minus strand of OX422222.1, from coordinate 349,621,265 downwards.
AATGGTTCATCATGAGGATATAGCACACCTGCGAGGTCATTCTAGAGAAACCAATGACCAGTTTATCTTTGTTTACCTTCCTCGGGCCATCATCCTCAGCTAGATTAATCCTTTGAATTATAAACAAGCTTGAGCCTCATTGAGGTAAGCTTTCCTCTCTGCAGTAAGATCTCCACCTGCTGCATCTCCACTAGTAATAACATTGCAATCAAATGATCCAAAACGGATAGAAAATACCTCACATTCTGGCTGTTTTGGTCTTTTGGGAAGATCGGGGTCGTCTTGATCTTCATCCAGGTCTTCTTCATGATTTCTCTTCTTATCTTCTTTTGTTCGTCGAGGAGATCTAGACCTCTACCTTGCTCGGTCGTTGCTTTTTCCACCATTTCGGTGATCCACATACTTGTTCAATTTTCCTCGCCTGATGAGTTCTTCAATTTCATTCTGGAGAGTTATACAGTTTTTGGTCATATGACCATGATCCTTATGGAACTCACAATATTTGGATTTATCCCTTTTGTCAGGATCTGTCTTCATTTTTTTAGGCTAGTTTAACTCCTCGCTGTTCTTGATCTCTTCCAGAACGTGGTTTATATCTACCTTCAAAGGAGTATAGTTTCCAAATTTCTTCAACTGTTTCAATGCTTGCTTTGCTTTTGACTACTTGTTACCACTATTATTCTTCTGATCTTTCTTCTCAATCTTCTCGGCCTCAACTTTGGTTTCCTTAGTGTCCATGCCCTTCTTTGCAGCCATAGCTTCCTCGGCATTCATGATTTTGGATGCTTTTGCCATTAATTTTGACATGGTCCTAGGTGGATCTTTGGCCAAAGTTTAGTACAATTTATTTGGCAATAGTCCACTCATCAAAGCAGTAATTATTGTCTTTTCCTCGTAATCAATAACTTCGAGCTTCTCGTTATTGAAACGAGTTATGTAATCCCTGGTTCTTTCTCCTGCTTGTTGTCTAACACTTAACAAATGTGCTACTCGCTTAACTGGTTTTGCTCCAAAATAGAAATTTCCAATAAAGAGCTCGGCCAGTTGAAAGAAAGTTGAAATCTTCCCCCGAGGAAGATTATTGTACCATATTCGAGCAGATCCGGTAAGAGTTCCTGAAAATGCCCTACATCTCATCTCGTCTAGCACGGCATAGATATCGGCAGCAACTTGGTATTGTTCTATATGAAGGATAGGGTCAGTTTTTCCATTATACTTAGGAGTCACAACAGGTGCTTTGAACTTTGATGGTGTGGGAAAATCCACAATTGCTTAGATAAAAGGTGTCCCTTGAACAAAAGTTCTTTGTAGAGGATTTTTGGCCTTAGCCATTTCCCATAGTCTATCCTCCAAACTCTGAATAGAGCCTTTCCATGCATCATTTCCCTCCTCGGGCCTGTTGGTACGAGCAACTGATCGTGTTGAATTTGCCTCTTGGGATATTTCACGACGAGCAGCTGGTCGGGATTGGGCAGAACCTTCCTTTAAATCATAGGATCGTTGAGATTTCCTCGACACCATCGTAGGGGGACTTTTATTCCTCCTAGGACCCAAACGATCAAAGGGAGAAACTCTACGCAATCTTTCAAGAGCACTGGTCCTTTATGGAGACAGAATGACATTTTGTTGAGTGTCTGTAGCTCGTACCGAGGAAGTCCTTCCAGGATGATAAGAAGGATCATTGGATCTCTCAGTACGATATGAATCGGTGCGTCTAGAATGAGATTCTTCTGGGAGTGAAGTTCGTCTAGTTCGTGAAGAAGGCAATCGGGTATTTCTCTGAATGCTTCGTTGCCTTGGCTGGGCAAGTGCTCCACCCTGGATAGTTTGCATGAGTTGTCGCATGGTTTCTTGCATGGAGGTCTGGCCCTGAGCCAAATTAGCCATTATTCCAGCTAGATCTTGGACACTTGGAGGAGTGGATGGATTTGGGGGGTTTTCAGCGTTTCGATTACTGGATTCAGGATTATCAGCCATTGGTGATGAATTGTTTTAGTGAAAAACGATAATTACAGTCGATTCCCACAAACGGTGCCAATCTGTTGATGTAAAAAACTAGATTTAACCAAATTCTTTAATCACAGATAAAAATAATCAAGACAAAAGATTTTTAAAGTGGTCCAGCCTTGAAAGAATGGCCTACATCCATTGTTTATGTTATTGCTGATTTTTTGCAGAATTCTCGATAATGGGTTTACCAAGAAATTTCGAGTCCCCTCCTAATGAGGAGGTTACAATGTATTTATAGCCTTGAGGCGGTACAAATGAAAGAATAAATACACAGCTGTCCAATAGGCGTATGCATCTGTGTGATAATAATGAGCATTTAATGCGCAGTCATCCTCTTGATTATCCGGACATGAATGCTCTGTACAAGATGCAGCTCGAACCGCCTAAGTAGCTAGGTATACATGAGTTTCTCGTTACAATAAAGGAGCTCGGAGAACACTTGTTTCTATGAGAGAATGTATTGGTCGGGGAGGTTGAGTTCCTCGGAGTCAATGTGTTGTTCAAAAAATATTTGCGAGTGCCAAGTAGATTGACACGTGTCTCCACATAATTGGTCCACGTCAGCAGAATAAATTTAGTATCAACAGTCACCTATAAGGTCTCCACAACATATCACCGATAAATGAACGTCCAAGCGAAATTGGCTAATAGGGAGATAAAAGGGATTCTTAAAAAAGACTGTAGACCCTTTATCCAAGGATTGATCATATAAGCTAATCGACATGCTTCGGGCGTATCGGATGGCTTATAAGACGCACCTTGGGATGTCTCATTACCAGGTGATATATGGGAAAGAATGTCATTTTCCAGTAGAGAGTGAGCACCGAGCATATTAGGCAGTCAAAAAGCATAATTTTTACATTATCGAAGGCAAAGACCTTCGCAAGTTTCCACTCAACGAGATTGAGGAATTATTTATACGAGAACGATCATCTATTTAAGTCCAAAACCAAGGCCTTTCATGATAAAAGGATAGTGCAAAAACACTTTAAGGTGGGAAACAAAGCTCCACTTTACGATTCTCACCTCCACCTTTTTCTCGAGAAATTATGATCCTTGTGGAATGAGCCATTCATAGTAAAAAAGGTATATGCTCACAGTGCCATGGAGATAGTGAATCCAAGGATCGAAACCTTATCCAAGGTGAACGGGAAAAGGCTTAATCCTTACCTTAAAGGATTTAACCCCGAACTTGTTGAGATCCCTCTCATGGACCCTCTCATAGGCCATTCATTGGGCGTCACATAATAGGACTCAAATTGTCCTTTTTATAGATTTCCTTATTGTTTTAAATTCGTGGTAAATGTGCGTTCTCGTACCCGATATTGTACATATGTTTCTTGTCATGATTATGTATTCATCCATTCCTCATAATTTAGTTTTGCCATCCTAGAAGGTCCTGGCATGTTAATATGCCAGATGAAATAAAATAGAGGCCCGATTGACTGATCCCAGAACCGCAATCGACCGAGGTTGACAGTTATGCTTTAAGTTTAAGACAATGTGATATACTTAGTTTTCGCGATCGGCTATCTATAACACACGATCGATTAATGTTGTGTTTCATTCGGCATTGTCTAAGTCCGAAGGATTAATTTGAAAGCTCGGTCGACTGGTCCTAGGCATGTGATTGATCGATATTTTGTTTCATTACATACTATCCAAGGAACAAGGTTGAATTTCGACCCGAGATCGACGGGGTCGACCGAACCCGCAGACGATCTGGCACTTTTGTTATTTCCCAAGAATCCTTTCATCTTTTAAAATCCCAAAGTACCTATTCTGGTTTCTTTTACTCAATTTCAACAAAAATCCACTCCTTGAATCCATTCGTCTAACATATAAGGTATGGCTCGTCAACAATATTTTTTGGGGGGGAGCTTTGTGGTTATTCATAATAGTAGGGCTTGATGCTTTGTGTGATTAACTTGTAGAATTGCCTAGCTCTTTGAATGTTATTGTTCATATTTATTTTCCACACACGCACACACTCATTATTGTTAATTAAATTGTTATGATGTATGTGGGATTGGTGTAACACTATCTTTACTGGGTATTTGTGCATATTAATAGTTTTGGAAATTTGTAGATGGGTTGTGCCCAAATATTTCAAATTCCTAAACATATTTTTGCAGTCTTGATTAGTGATTGGTAATCGATGAGGAAAGTACACTTTTTATACAATTGGTGGGGTGTTTGCGCCATTGTTGGATCTTTTGAACCTTCCCATTTTTCGAAATTTCTCCAATATTATATACTCATTTTAAATGCATTTTTCTTGTTTAAATCTCATCCATGAGCATATATTGTGTTATGTTTTGGGGATTGTCATGAATGGGGGTCTTCTTGTTGGTTCAAATGTCCCTCATACCACCTTTTTCACATTGTGCACACCAAGTTTATGTTTAAATACCTAACTTAGTTTTATTACTAACTGTGGATATATTCTTTCTTGAGTCTCACTCACTTTAATGCATCGGATGTCATCCTTCCATTAACACCTCATAATCCTGTAAAGTAGTTTTCAATTGCATTGGTCTACTAATTTCATTTGTAAGGTCTACATGGGTGAGGTGGAAAAGTACAACTATCCCCGTTGCAACCCACTAAAGGGTTTTCAGATGAAAGCAGGAAAATAAGTGGTATGAAGCATACTTAATGACCCACAAGAACCCACTTACCATCAATTATTCTTAGAAAATCGATGAAATCCCACTTGAGACATTAACCTTTATATGTTGTTATAATTGGGATGCCTTACTTGCCCAGCAACGACTGATAATTAAAGACTGTGTGCCATCTTTATGCCTCCTTGATCGCAATCAAAGGGGAGATTTATTTTTTTGGCGTATATGAGGGGGTGAGGATCACTTTCTAAAGAAAGGATTTGGCCCACTAGATGGGCAATATTTAGGACCTCGGTGAATTTGTTAGCCTATCTGATAAGGCCACTTTTGACCTAGACATCCTCATTGAGTTTTTAGCACCGGGAAAAATGTGGAAGCGAAAATGCTTAAATCAACCCATATGCCAAAGTTGCCAAGTCTGATTCACTACATTAATGTTCATTGCTTGATGGTGACAAATAATCGATCCGACGTTCGTCATAAGAACGCAGCTTTCCATTATGATTTATTGAATCATTCGGTGACATTAATCTACCCGACTACTACCTGACCAAATGAATCTTACGACAACGGATAGGGCTTGGAATTTTTTCCTTCCTTTTCCTGGGGTGATTACTCAAGTATGAGGCGCCGCCAAATGCCCAGAGCTCCTGGGTGACAAAATTACAGATCCCGAAAAGTCTCTAGGAAAAGAAAATATCAAGATATTTTTGGGACACTATTGGAGGGACATGATGGTTCAGAAGAGGTCAAGTGTATTAGTTGAAAACTTAGATGAGGATGCAAAGATAAGGAAGGAAGAGTATGGGACAGATAAGGATTACACTCCCATATTTACCAATGTATTGTAACAACCCTCGCTTTTGGGAACTTATTTTATATTAGTTTACTGTGTGAAGTAATTATATAAAATGTCGGAATATGAAGTAAATATTAAATGCATGAGTTGAAAGTTAATATTTACTAGATTTTTGCATATTTACTGTAGGTGTAAGTAAATATCATCATGTGCGTTTTATAATGTCGCATGTTTTAAAATGACATTTATGATTTAAATAAAATCGGAACTTGAAATGACTTATAAAATTGCCGAATGCCAATTTAGAGGGCGTAGTTAGTCCCGAAATGTGCGAGATAGTCGAAATAAGTACCATATTGTATTTTTATGTTTTGGGCACTTTTGACTGGTTATAGCTTAAATGTGTAGTTGTGAGTCATTTTAATGTGGTATTAACCATTCAAGTTGAGAATTTAGACTAAAAGCCATGATTTAAGTCTTGCACCTTATTTCATTTCTTAAGTGTGTATTACTACCCTATAGAGAGAAAGAGAGAAGAAGAGAGTGTGGGGAAAAGAGAAGAAATTTGGAGATTGAAGATTGGAGATTGTTGCTACTACAAGAAATCTGAGATTTCTACCTCAAGGCAAGTTTTCTACTTGCTAATATGTGATCTAAGATGAATAATCTGTATTGATTGTTGTGGATTGATTTTGGTTTAACAAGTTTAGGGCTTTAAATGGAATTATAGGTTTTAAACCCTTAGAAGTTGTTTTGGATAGTTATTGGTGTAAATTATAGTTGTTAGATGCATTTGTGATTAGTTGGTTGCAATAAATGATCTTGGTTTGGGTAGAAATGAGTTGGGGGAATTTGGAGCTACAAAACTCCATAGCCAAAAGTGGAATTTCTGGACTGGGGGAATCGATTCGCCCTTAGCGAATCGATTCGCCATAGGGGCAGCTTACATATCTGAGTGGACCAAATCTATTAGGGATGTCCGAATCGATTAGGCAATTATGCAGAAATTCAGGTTTTCCAGACCGAATTGATTCAGCTGGTCCAAATCAATTCGCTTTCAGACCGAATCTATTCTCTTTCAGACCGAATCGATTCTGCCAGGACGAATCGATTCGGAAATCCTACAGTTTTAAGTTATTTTTCTAACTCAATCCCAACCCTTTTTCTTTAGGCTTAGGACTTAGGAACCTTCTTGTATGAAGTAAACTTAGAGTCCTAGAGTCTTAGAGGAGTTAGTTAACTACCCTACATTAGAAATGGATTAAATGGGGCTTATTTCGGGGGTGTACAAGTTGATGTTAGGGCATTTCTTTTCCTATAGTTAATTATTAGGAGACTAGGGGTTATAATGTCGTATTGGGAGACTTTAGAAGCTCAATTGAGGTGTTCTAGTCTTGGTGATTTATAATGACTCCATTAAAACATTTGGATAATACATTGAGAGTTTATCTATTCCTTGAAGTTATAATAATGAGAATGAATTACGTATGGCTCCGGATAAAATATGATGCATCTATTAAAATGGAAATGAAAATGAGATTTAAAATGGTAAATGATAATTTACTTAAACACACCTCTCTAAATGCTATCATAAGGGAAGTTCGCGCATGAGGTGATGTCCCCTGGCTAATGAATGCAGGGAGACTATAGTCGTCAGCCATATGATCGGTTGTTATATGTTTATTCTGCGCTAGTGAGGTAATTTCGGGTGTGGTTATGACTCACTCGCAGGCATATGGCCACTTCCCAACGTTGTGTTAGGTGCCTAGGTTGTCTTGGTTGACAGGCCCTGGAAGATGATAGTCATTTAGGGGCGCGCACAGTGGGGAAACCCGGACGGGCGGTCTTAGAATCATTATATGTATATGAATATAACTATTCTTATTCAAGTGGGACTTGAATGATGATAAATGCCACAAAGAGCATATAATTGTGATTTTGTTTCATAATGAGAAATGGAACAAGGAAATTGAACAAGGAAAATGATGGAGACTTTTAAATAAATGTTATTCATTCATATCCTCTTGTATAACTTAATTTAGACTCATGATCATTTTAACTTGCCTTAGTATGCTTTGAGATTGTGTAAGTAGATTCTTATACTTGTCAAGCATGATTTACTGTTCATAATTGCCATACTCTTTATGCATCTGGTGATCATATAAAACTAGGCCCTAACCCGTTCATATTTCTTGTTGTGCATGAATCTTATATCCGCTCAGGTGCTCCGCCGCAAGGACTCCCGTTCTGACTTTCCTATTTTGGTGTTTTTGGGGAGCCGTGACACTTTACGGATATTACGGGATATGTTGACACAGACGCCTTCATTTTTTTGTACTCTAGTTATGATCGGGTAATATACTCGGGCGTGTGGCCCAAGCTTTTGTAATTGTCTAATGAAATGTATTATGTAACATAATGAACTTGTTGAATATTGTTGTATGAGACTATCGACCGACAGCATATTCGGTCCCTTTATTGTAAACTTGTTGTTGTTGTAATATAAGTTATTTTGGGTCTCCACTTTGTTTTCAAATTGGGTTGTTAAATTCTTTCTTTAACTTATAAAAATAAAAAATTTGGCAACCCGTTTTTCTAAAATATAGGGTGGTTATCCCACATACTTATTGTATTGTTGTGATGCTGAGGATGATCCATCTATGATTCCTGTTTTATTTGAGTATATGGCTGGCCACCCCTTATTTTGATGAGCGGGTTGTCACATGTATGCTTTGTGTCATTTGAGGCTATTCAGAAGGAGAGTTGGGAGGAGACTCTGATGACGTAGGATACACTAGAGTCCCTCCTTAATAGGGACTGTTCTGAGTAATGCCAAGAGTTTTTAATAACGCAGAGTATAATAAGAGACCTTTATATGCAGGGACGGGGTCCAGACACGTCATTGCTGACTTATTTTAGGAGCCCTTATGATACTCATGACTCGAGTGCTCTTAAACACTCTGGTGGTTCCGATCTTTAGGCATCCTATGCTCTGTGGGACTTTTGTATTATTTTGCGTATTTAGAGATGGTTATAAAAAAAATGCTTTTTCTTTTTTCTTGTTAATTTTTTTTGTGAACTTTTGAAATTAGAAATTATTACTTATTAATTGTTGATATATTGAATTTTGATGTGTGTGACTCTTCACTTTTATAAAATTAAATGTTCACCATCAATTTCTCTAGTATTTTCAATTCATCCCCTCTATATTATTGTGACTTACGACATGGTTTCTTACAACTTAATCCTTTTTTCACATATTTTCCCTTTTATTATATTTGTATAGGGCGAACATTAACTACCTCGGGAATCGCTTAAATTGGGGTTATTTATTTCTACCTCTCTCTTTTTCATAATGTCTTTAATTATATTGAGTACAATGTGCAATTAAAGTTAGGGGGTGTGATTATGCATCTAAATTTCTATTTATTCACCGTGAGCCGTATGAATATTTATTAAATATATATTATAAAAATTCAAAAATTAAAGACTATTTTATTTATTTCTTTTCTCTTTCTTAGGCATCTTTCCCTAATTTCCTATGGTAAATTTATTAATTGACCTATCTGATTGCTAATTCAATGATGAATTTTCTATTTCTTTCATGTCATTAAACTTTTGTCCTCAAAGTACTCAATAATGGGAATAAAAGCATGAATTAAACCTTGAAAACCCATGAGCACATGAGAATATTTTATAAATAATTTGGTCGGACAATTATATCTTGGTATCTTTTTCTTACTTTGTGTACACTAAAACGAAGCGAGCTTTGAGGATTTCCTCATTTGTGAGTGTTTATACACTACTCTTCCCTCATTGAAATGTTAAATTCGTTTGCAATCTCACTATTCTTTCACTAATCATTCATTAATTGAGGATATTATAAAATTGGTCACTTGAGCATGATTTGTAAAGTCATTTTGACTTGAGAACTACATAAACTTTAGGAAATGATCATAGGCCATCTTAGTTTATTAACTTATTTTGACCTTGACCTCACTTTATATATTTCTCTAGTCAACCCCTTTGAGCCAAAATATAGCCTTTCATTTTATAACCCAAAATCCCATAACTAACTCCAAATTAGATTTTTTTAAACCATATATACATATTTCGTACCTTTTATTGGAATGATACATGAAATTGAATAATGTTAATGTTACGTGGTTGCAATTAAGCACGTGAGAGTGTGAAGGAAAAGAAAGAAGTGAAAAACAAAAGAAAAAGAAGAGATAAAGAAGAAAACAAAATAAAGAGAAACTATTCCAATTTTGTATATAGTCTTTTATAATCTTTGTCGCTTTCTAATGTTATATTAAATGCTTGTTGTGAAAATAATATTTCAATTTTTAAAATTCCCATAATATTCCATTATCCTAAGTATTTCATCCCTAAACACCTTTGAATCCATACATATTCCCTTCATTTCATAACCTTAAACCGAAACCAATGTTACAACTCTTTAAAGTCCGATGTGATTTAAGATCAATTTGATTCAAAAGTCAGAATAGTTGCTATAATTTTTTAAACTGCATTTCATCTCCTTTAATGAATGATATCCTTTTTATGAGATTGCAGAAATTTTATTTTATATATAGCGTTCTTTATTGATGACATGTGCGTGACCAAGTTTCCTTTTACATTTACTCATTGTGCCCGCATATCTCGTGTATTACACTCCATTTCGAGCGCTTTCATTTGTTGAGCCAAAGAGGCTTGACTGGAAGCAAGATCTAATTTTTATTTGGGCAATAGGTATTTTTACTGAACAAAATTTTTATATGTGCATGCACACCACTTGATGAGTGCATTATTTTGTATTATTTACACCCGAATCTAAGTGTTGTTATTCCCATTTTATCATAAATAAAGAGCTTTTATAGATATTTTTATTATTTTAGAGAGAAATACAAATTTAAGAATAAATGGGATTAATAATGCAATTTTGAGAACTTCAATCTCACATCTTATATTTATTTCTAATCTCTTGTGCAAGTTTATTTCTAAGTATTGACAGAGTTAAAAAGAAAGTGGCGATGGCGGGACGCAAATTGAACATGAAAAAGGGAACCTACGCAACTTCAGGGGCAAAAGTGTAAATTCAAAAGATTTATTTCGGACTCGGACAAAACATGGAAATTGAAGTTCTTGAATCAAGGGATGCCAGGGTTCAAACGGCGTATCAATCGGAGTTGAAACGAAGAAGTTATGGCCATGCAAAGTTTGAATTCAAAAGAAAGTCAAAGTCAAAGCCCCGGGTCAACGCCCAAAGTCAATCCCAAGACCTGAACACTACTGAAATATTGTTGGCGCCGAAATGAGGATCACGCCGGTTCAAACGTCATGTTAATCGGGATTCGAATGAAGAAGTTATGGTGAATTGAGTTAGTGTGCAAATTATGAAATTTGGGATTTAATATGATGTTAAGTATAATTGGACGCATATTATAAACAAAGATAAAAGTTGGCTTAAACGCTGGACTCTTGGGGGCGCACAGGAGAGGTTAGGGGTTCGACCCCTGCCAGCCCCATTAAATTTTTGGCGAAATTTTACAAAAAAAAAAGACCCATTACTCCACTTGCTAAACCCATTATCCCACTTGCTAAACCCATTATCCCACCAACCCTTTTTCCTATTCTGCCGAAATAAAAGACTCCCACCAACCCATGTTTTCTTCCCATAATTCCTCCCCATTTCTCCCACGTTTTGTACCCCATTTTGGGGTATAAATCATGAGCCAATTTCGACATTTAGGGAGAGGAGAGAGTGAAAGAAAAAGAAAAAAAAAGACACATTTTGAGAGAGAAAAAAAAATTGTGTAGAGAGTATTTTGGAGGCACACTTTGGAGGAGCATATTGTGTATTGTAATTCAAGTATTGGACTCGAAATTTTGTAAGTTGACATTTATTAATGAAAATTATTCTTTTCATCTTGCAATATTTGTGTGTCAAATATGTCTTGTAAATAGTTTAATTACTAGGAATTAGGTGATGTTTGTCATGACTAATTAAACCACGCATGTTAATTTAATTTCGTAGATATTCCGGCATGTTTTAATTTGAAATAAAAAAATTCGGTATTCGCTTAAAAATACACGAGAGTGTATTTTTAAACCTCAACGAATTAATTATAAATTCATGCTTTAAAAATTTAGAGTTGTCATTTTTGATGGGTTATGCTTGCACTTAGATGTTTTGATATCCCATGCTTAAATACACATTAAAAATTTAGAACGTGATATTTTCGAGGGAATAGGGATTTATGGTGTCTAATTGAAGAGACGTTAAAATCTTTTGAGCGCATATAATGTTATATTCTCCGAAATGTACGCGACGAGAGTCGGTATATTTTGTGTTATAAATTCGGAATCACAGAATTAAATTAATGTGTTACTTTAATTAGAATTGACAAATGGATCCGACGTCCTAATTTCTTCCTCATTTAATATTATCTATTGTACTTGTTCGTTTATTTTTTTATTTTTCACTTTTATTTTAGAAACTTAATCACTCTTATATACTCATATGTCTAGTTGGACAATCAATATTTTATAAAAATTGACGAAATCTCTGTGGGTTCGACCCGTACTTACACCCGCTATATTTCAATAGCCCGTGCACTTGCGGTAGTTTTATAACAAATAAAACTTGGCAACAAGTTTTTGGCGCCGTTGCCGGGGATTTCGGTCGATTTTAAGAATATTGATTTTCGGACTAGTTTTATTAAAAAAAAAAAAAAAGGAAATTTCCGACAAGTTCAAAATTCCAACAGCAATTTTTTATTTATTTATTTTCAGAATATAGAAAAAAAAAAAGAATTAAAGTCTTTTATGAATAACTAGTTGTTTTTAACACTAGTTTTGTCATAAAAGTACTCAAAAATAAAAAAATAAAAAAAATAGAAAAATCCTAAAAATAAATAAATAAACCAAAAAACAAAAATCCAACAGCCTTGTTTTTTATTTAAAAAAAAAATTCAAAATATTAGATTTAATTCTTTTTGTGAATCAATAGTTGTTTTGACACTAGTTTTGTAATAAACTATCTAAAATTTTTTTTAAAAAAAATTGATATTATTTTTTTTTCGGAAACATTCATAATTTATCGCTGCTAAAAAAAAATAAAAAATAAAAAAATCTGATTTAAGTTTTTTTTAATAAATAGCACTTTAGTACTAGTTTATCACAAAAATACATAAAAAAAATTGAAAAAAACTTGAAAACAAAATATTTTTTTTAATGTAAATTTCCAGATTCATTTTTTTTAATTAGTGAAAAAAAAAAGTTTACAAAAAAAAAAAAAAGACTTTACAAAAGAAAAAAAAATTAATCCCAAAAAAATAAATAAAAATAAAATCATTAGTAATTTCCAGAATAAAAGCAATAAAAAAAATTGTTTCATAAGTGTGATTGGTCATCTTTGTTTGTGTGTTGAATACACCATTAGTGCGCGTGTCGTGTTAATTTTTTTTTTCTTTTTCTTTCTTTCCTTGTCACTATTTTTTTTTGGTGTGTCGCACTTTACAAATGGTGTATTTATTTTTGTGTTATTTTTCTGTATCACACTAAATAAAACAAAAAAAAAAGAAAAGAAAAAAAAAAGAGATTGACGTAATAAAATACAATGAGTGATCCCAACATTGTTACCCCATCATATTTTTCGGATTCGTATATTGATCATTTGGATGTGTGGCGAGAAAATATTGAAAATCCGAATGACTACATATTTCGATTTGAGTTGGATTGGTCAGTAATAATTTTTAAAGAAATTAAAGATGGCATGGACGAGAGTCCAACTCATTTAATTACAATTTGCCCACCAAAGTGTATCAACTGGGAAGAAGTGAACCAACGTTGTAATGACGAGATTTCTAAAAATAGTCATGAAATAATTGAAGATAATCAATTTTGTCTGAAGAAAATTGACAAACTTGACACAAGTAATAATTGTGATTATTTAGATATTGACTTTTGTCAAGTTTCTTCTTATAATTCAATTGATAAAATTGCTACTTCACCTTATCTGTGGGAAAATCTAGTGGAGGATTTGTTATCCGATTTTCTCGATAATTCTAGTGATTATGATGGTCCTCCCATTTTTGACGAAGAGAATACATTCCCGTGGGATACATCTTCGTCTCGTATTTTTTCTAAAGTCTCACATTTAGGATTGGAGTATGCATCTCCAATTTTACATGACTATTTTAAGAATAGGGATAGTAAATATGTGGATCCTTATTGTGATTTGTTACCCCAATGTGATGCATCGACACATGATTCACGTGCTTTGAAATTCTTTATTTGTGATGATGTCGGTGATCACCATTATGACCGTGACTTTAATTTTTGGATTTATGTTGTGCGGTCAAATTCACTAGTTTATACTACTTTTTTACTTAGTACTATAAAGATTATTAATTGGAATGACCCAAAACTATTTCGATTATTAATTTATGGTGATGGTGATAATTGTCACAACTTTGTATATAATTTTTTTTCCCTCCTTCTTAGATGTTTTTAGGTTGTTTAGCTTTATTTTATGGCTAACATACACTTGTATAGTTTGTAAGTAGGTGACACAAGTGGAAATTCACACGTAATATCCTCATTTTACTTCTCTACTTTATTTTATTTGTCCATAATTTGATTTTTGTATACATTGAGGACAATGTAAAATTTAGGTTTGGGGGTAAGGATAGTATTTTTAAAAAAAAAAATTCAAAAATCCAAAAAGATTTTCAATATAAATGAGTTTTGAAACAATTTCTTAATATATAATTAATTCACAAATCTCTCAACTTATAATATATTACACTTAGCCATATAATATGATCGAAAATGGATATTGAGGCGAAAGTTAATATGCTTAAAGAATAAATATGAAAATTTTAGCCCGGTGAGATATTGTGTCATTCATCGTTTTCGAGAGATTTAAATCAATCTGAGTTAAAATAACTCAAACTTTCCTTCAGTGATAAATTCGTTGATGATCTCAAATTAATTATTTTGTTCGATTACTGAAAACAAAAGGTCAAAATCAAAATCTTACGCACTAGAAGTCTTAGTAAGTCGTCTTGAGACACAAATCAACTTAATGAAACTTGAGAAATGAGATTAGGCCCTCGTTTGAAAGCCCAAAAATAAAACCCAAACTCCAACATTTTTTTACATTATTACATTGCAAGCCCATTTGAGCCAAAAAGAAGATAAGCCTTTTGTGAAAACCTACTATCCAACCCAACTCCAACTAGGAGTTTAAAGCCCATAAAAAGAAGCCATACCCATTTTCTGAGAATACTAGGGTAAAATTACGGTTGGAAAAAGGCCAAAAGAAAATGAGGTTGCAAGAATGATGTGTGAAAAGAAAATAAAAGAAAAAGGAAAAGAAAGAAAAAAAAATTGTGAGTTCGAAAAGAAAAATGGAGGTGAGAAAAAGTACCTAAAAGTCAAAATACCGAAAACCTCTATATTCTCAAAAATTTTGAACTCCAAAAGCCATTCTTTCTAGCCAAAATTAAAGCCTACAATAAAACCAAAGAAAGTCCTAATCGATCTCAAGTGAAGTTAGTTAAAGTGTGGAGACAAGATGAATAGGATCTATGGTGTGATTCAATGTTTTCAAAAAGTAATCGATTTTTCGTTCATGAGATCATATTCATCCATTATAAAAAGTTCGTTCTTGATCATGTAAATGTGAAATTTGTTCATATAAATTTACTCTTTTATTCACATATACCGAGAGAAAATAACCCATTTCCGAGTGTTCGATTGTGAGTGCATTCTGAGAGACTTTGAAATCAAAACAAACTTTCGGATAAGAAATGTAACGATTAAATCTTTTGAAATGGACGGTTATATTGGCCATGCACACACACACGATAAGTTGAGATTGAAAAGTGAAATTCTTCTATATTTATGAAGTTTGCATTCAAACTTGGTTATATTACTTTTGAGTCTCTTGTAAATAGAGTCAAGTTTTTGAATTTTGTGGGTATATTCACTGCAAACCCTCACGAGACAAAACTCGTCCACTAGGGAAACCTAGAGGTTTAACGGCTTGTTACACATGCTAAGTGCAACCGTGATTCCTATGAAAGTGAGTTAGATTTCAATTTTTGCTCGAGGACTAGCAAAGTTTAGGTTTGGGGGTATTTGATGAATGCATTATTTTGTATCATTTATACCCAAATCTAGGACTTGTTAGTCTCGTTATATCATTAATAAAGAGCTTTTAGAGTTATTTTTGCTATCTTATAGAAAAATACAAATTTAAGAATAAATGGGATTAATAATGCAATTTTGGGAACTTCAAGCTCACATCTTATATTGCTAATTTCTTGTACAAGTTTGTTTTTGAGTATTAACGGGTTTAAAAAGAGAGCGGTGAAGTCCGGACGCAAATTGAGCATGAAAAGGTCACTTACGCACCTTCAGGGGCAAACTTGTAAATTCAAATGGCTGATTTCGGACTCGGACCAACCATGGAAATTGAAGGCCTTGAATCAAGGGACGCCTGGGCTCAAACGGCGTATCAATCGGAGTTGAAATGAAGAAGTTATGGCCATGCAAAGTTTGAATTCAAAAGAAAGTCAAAGTCAAAGCCCCGGGTCAATGCCCAAAGTCAATCCCGAGACCTGAACACTACTAAAATATTGTTGGCGCCGAAATGAGGGTCACGCCGGTTCAAACGTCATGTTAATCGGGCTTCGAATGAAGAAGTTATGGTGAATTGAGTTAGTGTGCAAATTATGAAATTTGGGATTTAATATGATGTTAAGTATAATTGGAGGCATATTATAAACAAAGATAAAAGTTGGCTTAATGGCTAGACTCTTGGGGGCGCACAGGAGAGGTTAGGGGTTCGACCCCTGCCAGTCCCATTTATTTTTTGGCGAAATTTTACAAAAAAAAAAAAGACCCATTACTCCACTTGCTAAAGCCATTATCCCACTTGCTAAACCCATTATCCCACCAACCCTTTTTCCTATTCTGCCGAAATAAAAGACTCCCACCAACCCATGTTTTCTTCCCATAATTCCTCCCCATTTCCCCCACGTTTTGTACCCCATTTTGGGGTATAAATCATGAGCCAATTTCGACATTTAGGGAGAGGAGAGACTGAAAGAAAAAGAAAAAAAAAGACACACTTTGAGAGAGAAAAAAAAATTGTGTAGAGAGTATTTTGGAGGCACACTTTGGAGGAGCATATTGTGTATTGTAATTCAAGTATTGGACTCGAAATTTTGTAAGTTGACATTTATTAATGAAAATTATTCTTTTCAGCTTGCAATATTTGTGTGTCAAATATGTCTTGTGAGTAGTTTAATTACTAGGACTTAGGTGATGTTTGTCATGACTAATTAAACCACTCATGTTAATTTAATTTCGTAGATATTCCGACATGTTTTAATTTGAAATAAAAAAAATTCGGTATTCGCTTAAAAATACACGAGAGTGTATTTTTAAACCTCAACGAATTAATTATAAATTCATGCTTTAAAAATTTAGAGTTGTCATTTTTGATGGGTTATGCTTGCACTTAGATGTTTTTATATCCCATGCTTAAATACACATTAAAAATTTAGAACGTGATATTTTCGAGGGAATAGGGATTTATGGTGTCTAATTGAAGAGACGTTAAAATCTTTTGAGCGCATATAATGTTATATTCTCCGAAATGTACGCGACGAGAGTCGGTATATTTTGTGTTATAAATTCGGAATCACAGAATTAAATTAATGTGTTACTTTAATTAGAATTGACAAATGGATCCGACGTCCTAATGTCTTCCTCATTTAATATTATCTATTGTACTTGTTCGTTTATTTTTTTATTTTTCATTTTTATTTTAGAAACTTAATCACTCTTATATACTCATATGTCTAGTTGGACAATCAATACTTTATAAAAATTGACGAAATCTCTGTGGGTTCGACCCGTACTTACACCCGCTATATTTCAATAGCCCGTGCACTTGCGGTAGTTTTATAACAAATAAAACTTGACAACAAGTTTTTCACAGTTGAGGTTCAATTACATGGAGTTATTCTTTTAATGTTATAGTTTTGGATTTTTGAGAAAAATTCTCACTTGTTTTGTTAATAATATGTTGAAATATTTAGTTGTTTTTTATCTTGGTATATTGGTTGGTTGGGCATGTTTTGAGGAAATTTAATGTTTGTGGGCTTCATTTCTGAAAACTATATGACACTTGTCCACTAGGATAACTTAGGGGTTTAACGGCTTGTTGCATTCACTAAATGTAACTGTGAGCCCACGAAAGTGGCGCTTTTTTTGTATACATATTTATTTTGGTCTTACCCATATGTTTGTACTTATTTTGTTATTTCATCACCAAGGACTAGCAATGTCTAAGTTATGGGGCGTGATTAGTCTCAAATATTGTATATTAGCTCTCGTGACTTATGCATGTATGCACAATTGCAACCGTTATTCCCCATATTTAAGCTATTGTATTGTATAACCTTTGTTCTCATTATATATATATATATATATATTTATATATATATATATATATATATATATATATATATATATATATATATATATTTGAGTCTTTGTAGGTATTGGAATGTTAAATAGTGTAAGTGTGTGTTTTTCAAGAAAGTTACCACGCATTACGTAACTTCCAAGCAATTTAGTAATTTTTACGTTTGATCTTTGTGCTTGAACTCTTCGTGGAAGTTTTATATCTTTGAGTTATCTTTATGTAGCCACCAATGACACATCAATCTCGTCCTTAATGATCATGTTATGATCGTCATATCCGAGGTGCCTTTGTGTGTGAGATAAAGGGAGAATTGTGCCTTGAATGATACCCCGGGTCAACCAACCTCAGGCCCTAGGTCGAAAGGTATTTTGTTTTTTTCCTTTGAATTCAGGCAGTAGAAAAACTTCCAGACCCGCAATCGACCTGGCCCAGACTCGCATTGATTGGGTCCTTCAGATACTTGACACTTGTTTAGTTTGTTTTAGGTTTTCCTTTTTGGTTTTGCTTTTACTTTCTGGTTTTACGGTTTTGATTCCACTTGCTATAAGTAGAAAATGGGTTTTATTTGTAAGGAGGTTAGTTTTAATGGGTTTGTATAAAGGAAGATAAATATTTTGTAAGGGTGCTCTCTTCTCTCTACTAGGTCTTTTGACATTTTCTTGCTTCTCTCCCTTAATTTCCTTGATTATAAGTTAATCAAGCTTAATTTTGCTATATTCTGTTGGTATTAACACTATATTATTCATTAATATAGTTGTTTTGTTTAGAATACTACCTATTATAATGGCTCCCCACCACACAATCAATCCCACTTTATGTGTATGCATTGTCATTATTATAAGTAGATAATTTCGTTAAGTTGGGATAATAAACCCACCTTGCATGGTCACACTTCTTGGTTGGTTTAATGTTTGAATCCAATAACTGGGTATATGTATTGGTATTTGAGTTTTCTAAGATTCTAACTTCTCTTATCAAGTAAGAGTTATTTTTAAGACCTAACTCCAACATCAATGCATTTTTTTGATAATATATTTAAATTATCATTTCATATTGTTCGGTTGACATCTTTCCTACAAAATTGTTATAAACAACATTTGATTCCCATTTGATTTTGAATCAATCGTAAGAACCATTTGGGTTGTGATCATCCGAGGTGGGATAATGCTGCTCAACCTTTTGTTAAAAATCTGTTTATCATCCCTAGTATAATTCTCGCATATTTTAATAGTCTTTAGATAAGTGTGCCCATAATTCTAGTTCACATTGGTCCTTTATATTTTTCAAACCCTAAATTATATTTTCCTTTGTTTTTATCCCTTGTTTATTGAGTTTTACCTGAAAAAATATCGACGTCGCTCCATATACCTCCATGTGGAAATCGACTCCGATTTACGGGCTTTATACTACACTCACGATTAGCTTGCACTTGCACTATACAATATTTTAGGCGAGTCAATGGCCATATTTAAAAATAAGTTTAGAAAATTTCTCAAGATTCAAAAAGAATCGAAAGATGTACATAAGTTTGAGAAAAATAAGTATAGCAAGGTCGATCAATTCCATAAAATTTATAATTATAATTTTAAAAGGGATGAGTCGGATA
This sequence comes from Sambucus nigra, assembly GCA_949130495.1. Classification (NCBI taxonomy): domain Eukaryota; kingdom Viridiplantae; phylum Streptophyta; class Magnoliopsida; order Dipsacales; family Adoxaceae; genus Sambucus; species Sambucus nigra. The sequence goes on along the minus strand of OX422222.1, from coordinate 349,601,712 downwards.
GATGTTTTGGGTGTGAGGCTAATAACCATAGGGAAGTTGAGTGTGTGACTAAACTAAATAAGGCAAGAAAGAAATCAGAGGAGGTGTACAATGATACCCTTACTGATAGTGATCCGAATGACGGATCTAATTACCTCATTGAGAACAACTACACCGTGTTCATGGCTAGTCATGAGAGCCCAAATGAAAAATATTCCCAGAAGATAATTATAAGCATGACACTTTCGAGGCATATTTACTATTCCCAAGAGAGTGATGGTAGAGAGAGTAAATAATAAGAATAAGATGAAGAAGAGAGGGGAGGAGAGTGAACTCTAAGTTTTCTTCAATTAGTTGTATGCAAAATCATTAAAATTAAAAAAGGCAAACTTGAAGTTGGAAGCTAGGTTGAAAGAGAACGCCATAAATGATGCTAATGTTAAATTGATTAAGGACCTTAGGGCCCATGAAATGACTCTTAAGGATAAGCTCGAGTATCTTAAGGCTGAGAAAAATTTCCTTCGAGGTTTGATGGAGGTTATGAAGAAGGAGATTCTCCAATTTGAAGAGTCTAGGCATTTACTTGAGTCTAGGACAGTGGATCTAGAAGACAGATTGAGAGACTCGAGTAATATCAAATTTGATTCGGAATCTAGGTAAAAAATATTAGATAAAATGTTAGGCGATGTCCAAATCAAAGATAAAAATTATGGGATTGGCTTCGATGATATACATACTTCGGAAGCTAAAGCCAAGACCATACTTTTAAGAGAGTCAACCATTGTTAGGAACGTTATAAAAGGTCAACCCTTAGGTAACACCCATATCCGTGTCTACTCATGTACACATTATTGTAGGAAAAGCCATCTTAGGCATTTTTCTTTGATCTTAGATATGGTCATAGAAAGTATCACCAATGTTCCAAGACACTATAGCATCATGTCATACCAATGTGGGCAAGGAAATCAGATTTGGAAGCTTTACATGCTAGACTTAATGATTCTCGAATTCTTGCACATGATACTTATCATTTTATATCTAATGGTTGATTGTATTCGCATGTTTGTCATACAGTAGTTATGTGCTTCGTGTTATATATTATTTTCAGTGCTATGGCGTATGTATCTTTTATATGTTGATTTTCATTTATTGCGTATTATTAAAAAATACAAAAAAGATTTTGCTTGACTTTTGAGTTATTTTTGTTTAATTGGTATCATTTTGAAAAAGATTTTAAAAAATCTCAAAAATATTTTTAGTTTATGTGTAATTTAGTTTTACACATTTTGTGTGGCATATTAGTGTGTTTGAATCACTTCATTCCATGTTTTCATGTGTCTAGGAAATTTGATTATGATTTTCAATGCTTTTATAGTCTGTAATTATTATTAAATGAAGTTGGTCGAATTTTTTTTGCTTAATGGATTCACTTTGTATATGCCTCCATTCACATATGCATGAGCTCCTTTGAATTTCAACTTCACATGTTATATTTAAACTAAGTGAGTAGTTCCCCAACAATCTTATCGTCTATATATCTTTTGACTATGATGGATTTGTGCATGTAAGATCTATTTCTCGTGAGTATGTTTATTCTTATTTAAAATATAAGGGTGAATAGTAAAGGGCTATGAAAGGAGAAAATCTTCTTTGCAGAAATGCCACCATTGACAAGAGCTTAAAAAATGAGAGGCAAAAATAAAATATTAAAGGCCAACATGTTTGTTTGATTGATTTTCAAAAATGGTATATTTAAGAGAATTAAGTGAAAAAATATATGATATTTGTTTAGCTTTTGAGGGTTTTACAGTTGAAGATCAATGGATTTGCACAATGAATTCTAGTTAAGCTTATCATGTGATGACGTTATTGAGTTGTAGAATCATCAAAATTCGAGGCATGTGTTCATTCTACTTGTTTGTCCATTGAGTTCACTTTATCTATCAATTAAGGATAATTATTTATGTGATAAATTTTTACGGTCAAGTATAACTCCTTGGATATTTTTTAGTGATTGGGTCATAATTCGTTTGAATCTAGTTCTCACCCCTTCGCTCTATCCCACATGTTTAGACTCATCAATACTATGATGTTGTAAAGCATATGTGTTTGTGTAATTTTTTTGGTCGATTACAATTATATGTATATATGTGTCTTTGTGTCATTGGCATATATATATATATATATATATCTCTGTGTGTGTGTGTGTGTGTGTGTGTGTGTGTGTGTTATTATTCTATTTGAGTTTTTACATTTTAATTTAATCTAAGTTTTCCATTTACTTTATCTTTGAATCAAATTGTCATGCTATCTGATCATGTTGGTATCTCTTGTTTATTTTTTTCATTGGTATGTCATATTTCATTATGTATTCAAGTCGTTATCGTATTTGCATCAATATTGGTATTAATTGATCATTTTTTTTCATTATTTGTGATTGCATTAACATGATGTGTTTTGTTGCACTTTACACCATTGCATGATATTATTATTTCTTCCTAAATTACAATTGGTATCATATGTTATCACTTTTTGCGGAAGATAAGTTTTTATGGGGGGAGTAATGGTTATTATGCATTCTTACTTTCTATATTCCTGAACAAAAAGGGGGAGAAATGGTATCTTTCACTTTAGTTTTAGGAAGAGATCTTTATCTTAGTGGGAGATTATTAGACATGGTGGGAGTTTATTCATATGCACATTTATATTTTCATATATTCTCTTTGCATTTGAAGGTGTGTTTAAGTATGCATATTATTAATATGGGAGAAAGTTTACAAGGGAGGAAAGCTACTCAGTGTATGTATATATCAAGTCTATATTTTTTTCCTTTTGGGTTTAGGGATTGAGTCTCTGGGCAAATAAGACAGCCCATAGGTTTTTATTTGTGTTTTGTCTCGGAATAGCAAAGCAAAAGATTTGTAAGGACTAATTTTCAAATGAGTCAAATATTATGTATTGGCTTAATTTAGGATAAAACATTTTGAGAGCCATAAGATAAGGTTGGTGTTTTCCCCTTTAAGCCTTTGACATGTTTGAATGAAGATGTCATGGCCAAGTTTCAGAGACTACATTCATCGTGTCGTATTTCGTGTCATATTTAGTCTTCATTATCCATGGATCTGGAAAGGTATAAATATATATTATGTTCATCTTTGGAATTTTATGTTGGGTGTTTGTTTTTATAAAAATTTTGGAGATGTTGTTTTTAAAAGAAAAATATTTTTTCATTTCAATTCGTTCGAACGACTTTATAGGTTTCGTTCGAATGAGTTTAGTAGTTTGTTCAAATGAACATCAAATAATATTTTTCTAATTACAGAACTAGTATCGTTCGAAGCTCGTTTAATGATAGTTCGAATGAGATTGATTGTTCGTTCAAATAAGTTTTCCTTTAGTTCTCACAAGTTAGTATATTGGTTCAAACAAGATCTTGTTTTCGTTCGAAAGGGTTTATTCAAAAAAACATGTCACCTCAAAAAATGCATTTTCTATATAAATGGATTTAAGCATTTATTTTGATAGAGACTTTTGGAGAAAATTATTTCCCTCATATATTAGCGTGTTGTGTGATTTATCGTATTTTATCTTTTATCACCTAAATGCATGCTTTACGATAAGATAAAATTTGTTAATCATTTAATCATAACAATTCCATTTAAATTGGTGTTAAGTTTTAGTTGGATTAGTTTTTTTAAGTTTAACATTTAATTTGAAAAATTAAAAATTGACTTTTGTTGTTAAGATCATCCCTCTGTATTACCAAGCAACTCCTATGTTTGTATCACACATGAACATTCAAAATAGGGTTTGTCATGATCAAAGGAATTCACTATCTTTTTCCTACTTCATTTTAATATTTTCTTTAAGTTTGAAGATTTCTTATGATTCAAATTCCTTTCTCATAGAAGGTCAGATGAATGTAGGGTCGAACGGAGGCAATCACATCTTCTTCCAAAAAAAATTATATAAATTTTTATGTTTGTTATTTTTTAAGGGCAACGTACATGACTTAATTTTCACAACTTAAATCCGTGAGACAATTTATTTTGGTCATATATTTTGTTATAATTTGTACCATGACAATTGTTTCCCATTTATCCCCATTGCACATTGATTTCTAATGTTTTCACACGTGACAATTTTTTATATTCATCTCTAACACCAAACATCCATTTAATTGTATTTCTCAAAAAATATGTTTCAATTTTCGGTAATAATATATTTTATTTCAGATATAAACCATGACAAAAAAATAATATTTTGATTATTTAGATTTTAGTCAAAATAAAATAAGTATTTTTTCACCCCTCCTCAAGGGCGAAATATGATAAACTTTTCTTAAATGCAAAAGAATATTGAGCATGTGAGCATCTAAAAGTTGGATAGTCAAATGGTACACATGCAAAAGTGTTTGTGAACATCTAAAAGTTGGATAGTCAAAAGGTAGACAAGTTATCAAATCGTGAGTAGCATCACAATAAAGTCAAATAACCAGTAAGTCTTCTGATCAAGCAACTTAATTAGTGGTCAAAGACGATGTACTTGATGTAGTTGCCCTAGTAGTTTTGGACGTGGTGGGACGGTCGAAACAATTGTTAGACTTTATTTCTTGTTTTCGAACTTAAAATTGAATCTACAATGGTGCGGTCCTATACAATTCGAATCTGAAGAGTTAATTGGAATAATGAAAGATTTTTTGCTGGGATGTTTGAAGAGTTTGCTTTAATGTCTAACCAAATAAAAGATAATGAGGAGATTCTTAGGTCCTCTTTATCCCTTTACATAGTTGTAGCCTCTCCGTGATTCTACACATTTGGCAACTTAGAAAATTTTAAGGGCAAGATAGAGAAAACTCGATTCTCCATTTTAATACATTTGGAAGGGTTAGATATCAACCCCAAATCCAGGAATAATTCGATAAAGAAGGAGCTAAATTCGAGATCAAGGCATGAGGCGTTATGGACTAAGGTACGGATCCTCATGAGCCATCACGCAAATTTAGTTGTGAACATATATGAGAATAAAGATCCTAATTAACATGAATAATGAAAAAAATCGCCCACGCGCAATACTATGGTTTCATGCATGTTTTTCACAACACACACACGTGCGAGCGCATATATATATATATATATATATAAACAAATCAAGAAAATTTTATTATTTGACCTAATCAGATTATAATAGATGCCAAAATTATATCAATTAAATCTGATTTATTCTTGTGTCAAATTAATAGCACTCTAATTTATATTATATTACAATTCAATACATTCTATATGACGGATTATTTTATATCAATCAATTAAATCATAAAACAAGTATAAGCACACATAAAAGCAGATGAGAAAAGGAAGAATAAAATGTGTGATTTTTAACGTGCTAAAATTCCAAACCTAGAAAAGCATCCATGACTCCTTCTATGTAGTAAAACGAAAAATCTCACTAAAATAGACGGTTACATATACAATCAAATGCAATCAAAATGCAAAAAATATATACCTAAATTGAGATTCGACTCTAGATACCCTTTTCTGATCTGCTATTGTAAAACAATCAGCCTTCAATTTTTACCGATTATTAGTTAACTTCAAATATGCCTTTCTCCAAATTGTTAACTAAAATATAGCGAGATGTTGTGTTGTGTACAACAAGTGAAGTGTAGTGAACATGTTCTAAAGTGAATAACATGGGCATCAACTAAAAAGTTACAAAATATAATATATTTACCAACTAAGATTGTAAATATCAACAAACTAAGTTTTCTGAAAAATATACAAAATATATTTACAAATATTAATTCACAATATCAATTCACATAGACTTCAATGTATATAAACATTTAATTATAAATATGAAAAAATCGATTTAACATTTTTTTTTTCATAAAAATATATTCAACAAAAAAATAGAAAAGAAAAATAAAACATGTATATGTTTAAACAAAACATTTCTCCGAACAATATTACAGAATTTATCATTGTAAACATAAAATAACTACAAGCAATATTCGACAAAGAATAATAATGATATCATATCTAAAATCCTAAAAAATCTTTGAAGATAATATGCAAGAACACTCATATAAACATTATCATGGAGACACACAAACAATTTATTCTCACACAGAAATGTGTTCTCCTTTTGAATATATACATTCGAAATATGAGATTAGTGTTGAAACATTATAGAAAAAAAGATTTTTACAGATTTATCCAAAAATAACAAGAGAGAACATATCTATAAAACAATTCCAATAAACATTCAAGAGCCGGAGATATCTCTAATCTTAACAAATAAATAACATTTATAACAAAAATTAGAAGTTTAGATCATAAAAATTATGCAAAAAAAAAAAATCAGATCTAAAAAATTTCAGAGAGTTTAGTTTAAAAAAAAGAATCAACATTAAATCACAAAACTCTCTCTACAACAACATAATATTTCAATCTCTTCTTTGAGATAATGTGTGAATTAAAATAATACACTCTCTCTTTCAGAATATATTCTCTTTAATTCAGAAAAGATGAAATCGCTTTGTTTCTCACTCTAGATAAATGAATCTAAAAATCCAACTCTAATAAATTCAATAAAACGATTTATTTAGGTATAAAAAGACTAGTCTAAAAACAAAATAGAATAGAGGGCTAAAATTATCCTAAATAAGGCTATGCTTAGAAAATAAGCTACTGGTCATATATGGACATCTATCACTAACAAACGTAGTAAGTCCAGTACACGGATACCTAAAACCATTCAAGAATACAATGATGGTATATAGTTATAACAAACTCTAACGGTAGTATTACGAATTTTGTAGGCCAAAGAAATTATACCTGTTAAAGGATTAACACGAACTAAACAAGGACTTACCAGTATATCACCTAATCCTTAAGCCTCGGTCAAAGTGCAGACCAAAACAAAGCCAAAGGGTTGTTTAAATATTTGCCAAATTAAAACGGGCACAAAATAACTACTAAATAGTTTATCAAATAGTTTGACAGCTCCTAAACAGGCCGGTTTTGAGAGGAAGCGGCCGCCTCGGCCCCTATTTTTTGACGTGTTTTAGGGGTCCCAAATTTTTTGTGTGTATTTTTATAGTGACATTTTTCAATCATTCCAAAAAAAATTGTTAAAAGCTGAACGAATAAGTATTATAACTTGCCACAACTGTCGAAAATACGTAGGCATTCTTTCGATTAAAAACAACTACAATTTATAAATTAATAAAAAATATCTTGTTAAATGTGAAGCCTCCACTTTAAGAGTTCACCTTGAGCTCCTCAAATCTTGGGACCAGTCCTGCTACTAAATTTGTTTAATCTATATGATTTAAAGAACATATATCCAACGGTTTAAATGGCGGTTCATTGTATTTCTACCCGAATTGGTATAATCTAATGATTAAACCCGTATTGCTAAGGTCTCCTTAAAACTGATGGTATCTCATCTCAAGGACAGCCATGTCAGATTTAATCTACAGCTAAGGCATAAGGCCATAGGGCTGCTAAAGGGGGTATAAGCCAACAGAATTGGCGCCTAAACTAGAGGACTCTAAGGCCAAATACCTAATTAGTCAAAACCCCACATGATCTTTAAGGCGCCTAATGATCACTAACAATAGTAACCTACAATCCTAATGGCCACCCACAGATTCGATCAAGACTAAACACCAATCAAGTAACGATTATAATAGATAATAATGGTTAACTAGTAGGATATATGCACAAACCTACAAGAAGTCTAAAACTGACAATGGAACGGTGTGTTTACAACCTAGATGGTGTAAGTCGTGATGACCCTAACAGACAAGGACAAAAACATTTAAAAAAAACATTTTAATATTAAAATCAATTCTTAAAATAATTATAAATCAGAAAATTAATTTTTACTAAAAATTAATCCAGTTTTATTTTTAGAAAAAAATATTTTAAACACAATCAAATATATCAACATAATATACATGAGTGCGTAATGTGTCAACATGTAATATGTACATCCACTTTCGTATTATACTTTCGCTCGAATATGATCCATAAGTAAAATATCAAGTCTTGGACAATTGAGTAGTGTTACATGTAGTATATAAAAAAAATGATCTCGATCTAAAAATATATTTTGTCATAATACTTAGATTAGTTGTAATTTGATTTTAGTTTAACGGTTATGCATCGGTGAATAATTAACATTTTCAACTATGTTTACATGTGGCTTCAGATTCTTGTTTCAATTTCATAATGTTTCGTTCAAATTCTTCCCTAAACAGAACCATAAAAAGTGTGAAAACATGAATTGTTGATTTTTTATGATGATTTAGCGATATTTTTCCATTTTTTTATATGTCAGAATGAATTGAAAAGGATATGGTTTGACTAGAAACGACCTTCTGTGAAAATCTCGGTAGCTTCGCTAGTGATGGACATTGTTTTGGGGGCACTTGAGGTCATTTAGGCCCCTAAAAAATCATCTTTTTGTTTTCAAATAATGTTAAACTGTTGTTTTCAAACGATAAACCGTTCTGATTTTTATAATTTTCACTACACCACATCCTGCAAATGGTCACGCTATAGGGGTTACGACCCATAGTCGTGACCAAGTCCATGACCCAGTGTGATCATGGATCGTCTTGCATGTGGTCAAGGATCAAGTCCGAGTCTAGTATGGGTCATGAACCATAGCCGTGACTCGTACGTTATCATTACGGTGCCAAGTTTTCCTCCAAGTTTGGTCGTGGATGGGGTCATAGTGCAAGTCCGTGACCATAAAACAAAATACACACTGGCCTAGTCATGACTTGGGACTGTGACCATCCTTCGAATGGAGTCACGACTTTGGGCCATGACCATAGTCTTATTTCCACACTTAGGTGTTAAATTTTAAAGGGGTCATGGCATGTGGTCACGAATGAGGGGCGTGACCAGTGTCTTTATACAAAATTCCCCAGATGATTTTTTTATTTTCCCTCGAAAATTTCTGAACCCTCTCAAGTTTTCGTCGCTTCGGCAATTTCGTCTCTCTCTCAATCTCAATCTCAATCTCAAGTTTTTCTAAACCCTCTCAAGGTAATATTTTGTGCATTTGTATATACGTGTGTGTGCATTTCTATGTGTGTGTGTGTGTGTATTTCTATGTCGTGTGTGTATATTTTCATGTGTAAATGTGTGTGTGTGTATGTGTGTATACATGTGTGTATGTATGTGTATTATGTACGTATGTGTGTATATTGTATATATGTGTATTGTGTATGTATGTGTGTATACTATATACGTGCGCGCACGCGTGCGTGTGTGTGTGTGTGTATTGTATATATACGTGTATGTGTGTGTGTATTCTAGAACAAAATACATGTATATGACTAATGTTGGTTTAAGTTTCAAACTAGGGTCAATTTTAATTTTATGAATATTTTTGGTTTAAGTTTGGGGCTAAAGAGAAAAAAATACCTTTCCTCTAATATTGATTATATATTCGGGATTAATAATAGTGGTAATATTTGTAAGGGATTAAGTTTATAACTAATGTTTATAAAGATTAATTTTAGGGTTGATGTTAGAATTGAATTTAGGGATTGTTGACTTAAATGACAAAAGAATGTATTCAAAACCTAATAAATTAATGGTGAGATCCACACACATACACGAGATTCACGCCCTCGTACATAAAAAGTAGTGAAAGGTTCATTATAGACATTATTTATAGGAATCATATTCACGCCCTAGTTTATTTTTCTTTAAAAAAATGAGTCATGGTGATAATAAATCGCAACAAGAGTGGGAAAGATTACAATTGGATCGCACTCATACATCTTTCATTAATGAGCCCCATTCAGTGGCTACTCCGATTTATTCGTATGGGAATAAGAAGATCGAACAATTTAACTACCTTGTAAACCATGGAGTTCATCTCTAGTATGAGTACTTGTTCAATCGTATTGTGTTTTCCTTACCCGAATGCTGAGATAAAGCTGTACAATATATATTTCACATACATGTTCCCGATAGAGCACTTATCTTGCTTACACTGTTAGAGAAGGAAGAAAAAAAATTCACCCATTATAGTTAGAATTACGTACAAAGAGCATTGACGAAGACTGTGATCTCTCACGACATATACACGTGAAACTCAATCTTGCCAATAGGCTGAAGAGGATGAAAGTTTGAGTTCATGTCGCTGACATCTATGCACCCATTATATATACGATTCCTCCTGATTGGCCACGTGCAAAAATCCACATGTTTTTAAAAACAAATCCCGGCTGGATGGAGACAGACACATTGAACTTTTATTAAAGTCTTACCATGAAAAGGTAAATTATAATATACAGTCAAAAAAATTATTTTGTTAGTTATAATTTCATATTGAATGTTGAAATTATGCATCTATTATAGATACACATTGAACTTTTATTATTTTTATAGATAAAGTCAGGCGGTTATGGACACGACTCTCCAATCGACGAGATGATACCACCCCCAAGGAGTTATCATCACTAATTGGTGAGAAATACACAACTCCACCTTCATCACATGTACAACTTATTTACTTGCACACCTATTCTCTTGGAGAAGCTTAAGATCTATATTTTCATTTCTAGATTTTTCAAAATTGTTGAGGTTATGAAATGGGAATTTAAGTTTCCATTTTTCGTCAAAAAATGGAAATCTGGAAATAACCGATTCATAACCTCAATAATCCTGAGAAATCTATAAATGAAAATATAGATCTTAAGCATCTCCAAGAGAAAAGGTGTGTGAGTAAAGAATTTATATGCGTGATAAAGGTGTATTCGTGGAAGAAAAGCCAAAGTGTCCTGGGAGTAAGATATAATTTGTATGAGAACCTTGCCGAAAGAAAAATCACAGCGAAGGAAAACTCATAGAAAGGTAAAAGGAGTGTTACAAATAAGAAACATCAAGAATGGGGAAAAAAATACTATTGGAGTGTCCTAGATTGGTGGTTCTTAATGAAGGCCACACTCCCCTCAATGAGAGGAGTCGTATTTGGAATACTCAACCAAACTCCAATTAAACTGTTAGACTTAGGCTTAAAAACATACTGTCAAAGGGTGAGAATGTAAAATAAACACTAAACGGACCCGTGAGAAGCACAAATAGCTCGTATGGGACCAATGTAACCCATAGGAATTGACCGCGCAGTCACAGGAACCCCTTATTGGGAGCACAACCAAAATTTGCAAACTATTAGACTTAGGCTTAACAACATGTCGTTAAAGGGTGAGAACGTAAAACAACTGCCAGATGGTCTTGTAACAGGCACGAACACCTCGCACAGGACTAATGTGACTTGCAGGAAATGATCCCGTAGTCAGGGGACCTCCGATTTGAGAGCACGGTCAAAATTTATAAACTGTTAGACTTAGGCTTAAAAATATGCCTTCAAATGGTGAGAACGTAAAATAACCATTAGACGGCCCCTTGAGAGGCACGAACATCTCATACGGGACTAATCTAACTCGTAGGAACAGACCACGTAGTCACGGGACCCCTGATTTGAGAGCATGACCAAAATTTACAAATTGTTAGACTTAGGCTTAAAAATATGTCGACAAAGGGTGAGAACGTAAAACAGCCACTAGATGGCCCCACGAGAGGCACGGACACCTTGCACGGGACCAATATAACCCGCAGGAACTGTCCACGTAGTCACGAGACCCCCAATTTGAAAGCACAACCAAAATTTACAAAATGTTAGGCTTAAAAACATACCCTCAAAGGTTAAGAACGTAAAATAACCACTAAACGGCCCCGGGAGAGTCACAAGCACCTCGCACGGGACTAATGTAACCCGCAGGAACCGACTGCGTAGTCACGGAACTCTCGGTTTGACAGCATGACCAAAATTTATAAACTGTTAGACTTAGGCTTAAAAACATGTTGTTAAAGGGTGAAAACATAAAACAACAGCTAGAATACCTCACACATGACCAATTTAACCCGTACAAATTGATCGTGTAGTCACAGGACCCCAGTTTGAGAGCACAACCAAAAATTATAAATTGTTAGACTTAGGCTTAAAAACATGCCGTCAAAGGGTGAGAATATAAAACATCCACTAAACGGGCCCCGTGAGAGGCACGAATACCTCGCACGAGACCAATGTAACCCCCTGGAACCGATCGTATAGTCACGGGGCCCCCGGTTTGAGAGCACGACCAAAATTTACAAACTATTAGACTTAGGCTTAAAAACATGCCGTCAGAGGGTGAGAATGTAAAGAAGTCACTAGATGGTGCCATAAGAGGCACAAACACCTCGCACGATACCATTGTAACCCGCAGGAACCGATCGCGTAGTCACGAGCCCCCGAATTTGAAAGCATGACCAAAATTTACAAACTATTAGACTTAGTATTAAAAACATGTCGTCAAAAGGTGAGAACATAAAATATCCACTAAACAGCCATGTAAAAGGCACGAACACCTCGCACATGACCAATGTAACCCGCAGGAACCGACCACATAGTCACAGGAATCCCGATTTGAGAGCACGACCAAAATTTGGAAACTATAGACTTAATCTTAAAAACGTGCTCTCAAATGGTGAGAACATAAAACAGCTACTAAATGACCCCGTGATAGGCACGAATACCTTGCACGGGACCAATATAACCTGTAGGAACCGACCGTGTAATCACGGGACCATCGATTTGAGAGCACAACCAAAACGTGTAAACTATTAGACTTAGGCTTACAATCATTCCGTCAAAGGTTGAGAATATAAAACAACCACTAGAACACCTCACACGGGACCAATATAACCCGCATGAACTGCTCGCGTAGTCACGGGACCCCCGGTTTGAGGGTACGACCAAAATTTGCAAATTGTTAGACTTTGGATGAAAAACTTGTCGTGAAAGGGTGAGAACATAAAACAACCACTAAACGGCCCCGTGAGAGGCACGAACACCTTGCACGGAACCAATGCGACCCGCAGGAACTGAGCGCACAGTCACGGGACCCCCAATTTGAGAGCACGACCAGAATTTTCTAATTGTTAGACTTAGGTTTAAAAACATGCTATCATAGGGTAAGAACGCAAAACAACCACTAGAAGGCCCATGAACACCTCGTACGAGACCAATGTAACCCTCAAGAAGCGGTCGCGTTATCATGGGACCATCGGTTTCAAAGCACGACTAAAATTTGCAAAGTGTTAAACTTATGCTTAAAAACATCATGTCAAAGGGTGGGAATGTAAAAATCCACTAAACGGACTAGTGAGAGGCATAGACACCTCGCACGGGACAATTATAACCCATAAGAACCGACCGCATAGTCACGGGAACTTCGGTTTGAGAGCACGACCAAAATTTACAAACCGTTAGACTTAGGCTTAAAAACATTATGTCAAAGGGTGACAACATAAAATAGCCACTAAACGCCCCCGTGAGAGTCACGAACACCTCGCACGGGACCAATGTAACTCACAAGAACCAACTCTGTAGTCACGAATCCCCCGGTTTGAGAGCACGACCAAAATTTTCAAACTGTCAAACTTAGTCTTAAAAACTTGACGTCAAAGGGTGAGAATATAAAAGATCCACTAAACGGCCCTGTGAGAGGCACAAACACCTCGCACGGGATAATATAACCCGCACGAACCGACCGCGTAGTCACAGAACCCTCGGTTTGAGAGCACGACCAAATTTACAAATTATTAGGACTTTTACTGGATAAATGTAAGTTGTAGGAACCGACCGCATAGTCACCCAGGGGATAATGTAACCTAATGGGAACTCGCAGCAACTGACCGATTAGACTCTCGATTCGAGGATAAAATGATTTTTATTTTTATTTTAATTTTCCATTAAAAATAGTCATGCTTTGAGCCGTGAGTATTTTATTTTTGAAATAAAAGGTGGCCATGGTCCATAGTCGTGACCAACTTTTATTTAAATGATAAGGTAGACACGACCCGAAGTCGTGACTATGTTTTGTGGACACAAAAAAGTGGGCCGCAGACATGGGTCGTGACCATCCTAGTCTGTGACCAATATTGGTGGTCACGGATTTTGTCAATGACCACCGATATTGGTCACGCCAGATTTGGTCATAGACCAAATCCGCTACCCACCACCAATAGTCAGGGATTTGGGCTTTGACCATGCGCAATATTGGGTGTGGTGTTTATTTGTTGAATAGGCTCATTATGTATAACCTGATTGTTGATATTATATGCATAACCTAAATGTTTTCAAATTAGTACTTATGTTAGAGTTAGGTTACGATTCCACCAAAATGGTCTAATCTAAAATCTATAAGTGCTTAATTTTTGGATACATTCAAATACTATGTTCAGGTTGTAAGACACCCCACCTAATAAAATACCAGATGATGAGTCCTATATCAAATGAAAATAGGAGTCTCATATGATTTTATTCTCAACATCACTGTCGAAGATCATTTAATTACTAATAACTTATTAGGCCTTCCGTCAAACTTTAAACTTTCTAATCTTTTTAACTAAAATAAATTACCCAATCCATTCACACGGGAGTATAAATAACCATAAGAATGAATAAATAAATAACTGATAACTCTCTATAAAACAATATATACATTCATGTTGAGCAAGCGTAAAGAAAATGCAGAAAGCAAAATAAAAGACAACAATTGGGAAATATGCCTGAGTATTAGAACAACACCTCATATTTAGATCACAAGGATAAAAGTGTCTGAATAATTTCCTCCTAACATCCACAACTGCAGCAGGAGCGTCTGACTCAAAAGAACAGTCATCCAGGCGTCCTTGTGTTTGGACACCTAAAAAGGTTTTGGAGAAGAGAGAGAAAATACAAGTTGGTCAGAGCCTGAGGTTTAAAAATAATTTTATCAAGTGCTTAATATACTTTAATCTTTAAAAAAATGCTATTCTCCATATTTAAACTAGTGTCGCACTCCCACGAGATACCCCCCACCTCTCATCTATTAGTGCACACCTAACGCATGTATTTTAAACACCCTAGTTATGCTACCCAACCTAACTAGTATCTCACCAAACCATCTAACATCACACACTATTGCAACAACACACGTATATAATATCCTAAGCTTTCGTCTGCGTATACCTATTCCCATCATAAATAACTCTCACTTAATTAGTTAATCAGAGTGTCGAACCATGTATTGAAGACCAAACATCTCCCCACTTCTAACGTTACGTTAAGCTTCGTGTGTGGAACGTGTCACAAAGAGAAATCCAAACAACGAACCCTCCCGATACACTACTACTTAACGTTTACGGTCATTGAGATTCGTTTGTCCATCTGTCCATCTGTCCATTTCCGTCTCTCATCATAAAAGTATAAACATAAAAATTCTAACTCTTCGATTATCAATTTAAGTCTCATAACGTCAAAGGGATACACTAAATCCCATCAAATTATTCATATATGTATACTAAGAGAAATCATCCAAAATATCCTAGGGTCTAACATCTCTCAACTCCAGGCCTTTGCTACTTTCGTGCATGGGATGTCTCGCAGAGCGAAATACAAACAAAGAACACTCCTGACACACTACAACGTAGCTCTAACGGTTATTGAGATATGTCGGTCGAGGACTTAAATTTATTACTCGATTCATCCAGAATAACTTCCACTAGTTATTACACTATCCACGTCTTAGTGTTATTTAACTCGTAAATAGTAATCTCATCATATATACGTATATCACATATTTTATTTCGGATTTTATACTCCCGGATGATCCAGAAATTAACTTACATTTCATTCTTTATCTTGAGCTATGTGTGTATGTGTGTGTGTGTATATGTATACACTCTAAAACGCATTTCACTAATTAAAAGTGTTGTGTTTTTAGAGTGTACACGTATGACTCTTGTTTTCAATACATCTATCTCCTTTTTTTTCAATACACTGAACCTTCCTCATTAAAATAACCCTTCCTCTTCCCCACAGTTGCCTCTTCCCCATTCAATTGCAAAACCACTAATTTCCCTATTTAATAAATATCTCCTCTCTTAGAAGAATTTCAATTCATCTGTTCCTTTATCACGACTGTAAGTTCTCTCTATCTCTAATCAAAGTTTTTGCTTATTCCTTTTGAAAATTTGGCTTTCATCTCAGTCATTCCCCTCTATTCTTTACCACCATCCTCTTTGAAGGACTACCACTGTCATTATTTCGTTTGAGTTTTTTAGATGTTGTAATTAAAGGGGTTGATTCCACTGTCATAAGAGGTTAACTTACTATTACTGCTAACCTAAAGTGGTTAAATTGTGAAGGCAATAAAGTTGAAAAGCTTTGCGATATATGCAATATTACTGTGAATACGAATATTATTTTCGGTGACAGCAGTGCATTAGCTCCGGAAGTTATTCGAATTGGTAAGGAATTCCCACCACACTTTCTTAGGTCGCCTGGTCTGAATGATAAAGCAAGTGAGTTGGTAACTCGAGAAAGTAAGGGGCAGTCTTTTGTAAGTTTTTTACATGATTAGGTTTGAGATCCCTACATCCACAAGAAAATGAAAATGGTTTTCCACCAAGT
Organism: Sambucus nigra; assembly: GCA_949130495.1. Taxonomy (NCBI): domain Eukaryota; kingdom Viridiplantae; phylum Streptophyta; class Magnoliopsida; order Dipsacales; family Adoxaceae; genus Sambucus; species Sambucus nigra. The sequence goes on along the minus strand of OX422222.1, from coordinate 349,585,200 downwards.
AAGAGGTCCAAATGGGTAAATATGAGAATTATCCCTCTTCCTAACAAAGCGTGATTTTTTTTTGTTAAATTCAGGCTCACGTGAGCTCCTTGATTTTGATTTTATGACGTTGATATAAGGTATATACATTAGATATAAATCATCAATATGTATATTATTTTTCTTTATCATATTTATCATTGGTCTATATTTTTCCCCATTTTGGTTTCTTGTATGAATTTTTTAGAGTTTGATTATTATGGTCTTGTTGCTATTTTAGGGTCTGGGTGGTCGATTGAGAATGGCGATTAGTGGCATTTTGATTTTGAGGTGTAAATTCTGTGAGTTGTGTTTTTTTAAGCTAAAGATTTCAGTTTTTTTGCTTCTATGGAGGTTATAATCGGTTTCTTTCTACCCTGGCTGGTTCTTCTTCCATGGGGTCTACGATTTTTATATGGGGTTGAGTTTTTCATAGCGAGTCTAAGGCAAATGGTAATTTTAGCTGAAGATAGTAAAATTGTCATGGATGTTCTCCGCTTTCTCTGATTTGTATTGGAAAGTGGTTTGTTGTTTGTGATTTGGGTTATAAGTGTATGCATGTTATTGTTGTGTTCAATTGGTTTCACTTTTATTTTGTTAGGCTGATCGCTTAGATTGTACTCATTAGATCGTTTTGTTGTGAATTATTTCATTTTGTTTGTTAATGGTCTTTGTTTGCCCAATTATTTGTGTTTTGCTTATATTGAATATTTCTTGGGTTGTTTTCCTTTTGTTATAATCTATTACATTTTACCCAAAAAATCAGTTAATTCTGATTTTGACTATGCTTACATGCTACACGCTTTAAAAAAATTTAAGCTTAAAACATGAACATACCCACGTCTTTTAGATGGAATTGAGTATGATGTTTGTTGGAAACATCAACGTACCCACATATTTTAGATTGAATTGAGTATGATGTTTGCAACTCTAGGTTACACAATATTCTTGGTCTATATAATTAATGTAATTTAATGCCATCAAATAAAAAGTGGATGGATAATTTGTTATTAGGTTTTATTATTATCGACAACTTCATTTGGGTAATACGAATCTTGCTCACGTATCGCACGGGTTTACAACTAGTATATCTATCTATCTATATATATATATATATATATATATATATCACACGATATAAGTATAACAACCATCCCTCAGAGCTCTAATTCAATGGATGCAGTCTCTACAATGCTATCATCTTCCAGGGAATTTCTCACATATCATCCTAGGTACCAGCGGTCGGACTCTCACACAGACTTGGTAAAAATCAAATCACAACGTATGGGAAGCGATCATAGCTCCTCACCTAAAAGTGAGATCGAATCATACCGAAGACATCTCATCTAGAATACGATATAAATAATGGACAACTATGACGTGGGCGCTATACGCTCCCTGCTCCTCAAGCCAGGGGCCTTACCCATATCGCGCAACTTTCAGTGATAGCACTAGAGGGGTATGCTTTTCATAAATATAACAATCACACACAAATATATTTAAAATCACATCATATATATATATATATATATATATATATATATATATATATATATATATATATATATATATATATATATATATATATATATATATATATATATATATCATATCCGGCAATCCGTGCCTATCACTTGTGGCATTAGCCTATAGTCCCGAATATATCAATTCGTATAAATTAATAAGTATACACACAACTTATTTTAATCCCATAAGTATTCACACACTTATGATACAATTCTCACATTCATTATTTTCGAATAGTAGCTTATCACTCTAGCTAGCATTCTTATATCATCCTCTTTGCACCTAAGGATTTTACTCATATATTTCTATTCGGCATATGCATAATCTACCCATATATAATCGGCATATATATATATATATATATATTCTGCACGTATAAATATATATGTACGAACTCGCCGGATAATTCCTCGAATGTTGTTTATCCCAAACATTCCTAATTTTAAACCCCGGATCTTTTCCACTAACCCGAGACTTTTACATCCCCCATTTACTCTTTTAGAGGTCCTCGGACTCTATTTAGGATCCCCTAACAATTTTCTCCAAAAGGAATTAGTCTCAATCCTTTTTATACCAAGAAAAATTGTTCTATTTTTTTGTTAAAGTCGGACTGGTCCGGTGGCCAGGGAAAACGATTTGAACCGGTTCTCAGATAATCGGACCAATCCAGTAACACCAAAAATGAACCGATCTGGCCAAAAATGGACTGTTTTGACAATCTCCAAATACGAATAGATCCGACGACGTCAGTTCGGGAGTTCTTCTATTCCAACTCAAAAAATCGATTTTAACTCTATTCTAACCCAAAGTCTATGGTTGATAACATCTCCAACCATAAATACACTCATCCACACTCTTACATACACCCAAACACACCCTTTTATTCATGGGATTCATCAATTTCTTTAGAATTAAACCCTACTTCTTAATTATTCTATTCTTCAAATTTCTCACCAAATTCCCACCATTTAAAAATGCTTCAAGCTTATATTTTCATAAGAAATTATCATCAATTAAATTTTATATGAAAATCATTTCCATAAATCCATTTTCATTCAATAATCCCAAACCCAAAATTTTATAGTTTTTACGCCAACTATAATATGGATCATAAACACACTACAATGATTAAAGCAAGTTAAACATTTGTCTAGTTGGATAAATCCAACGATATCGTGCCAGAATCCACCAGAGCTTGGCCAAAAATCTTCTCTTTTCTCCCTTTCTTCCTTCCTTTCTCTAATTTCTTTCTTTACTCTCCCTTTCTCTCTTTCTCTCGTAACTTATAAGATAGAAATGAGGGTTTATACCTTATTAAGCCCAAAATTGACTCGTATACACCAATGTGAGTCCCTACTATTCCAAAAAGTCCCCGTAACCCAAACACTACATCCGGGTACTCTATTCTTACTATATCGGCCCTTCCGAGACCAACCGTACTTGAAATATCCATCCGAGTCACTTATAAAAAATTCACGTCTTAACCCAACACATCTCCACACGTGTTTTTTGCATAAAATAATATCATCTCTCGTTGTTATTCACCTGCGACATGAAATATAATTATTCCATCTCATTTAGTTTAAATTCTCAGATTATTAAATTACACCCACTCATGTAATTTAATTATCCATAAAAGTACGGGGTATTACATTCTCCCCTTGTGACAACGTAATTTCATCCTCGAAATTTGGAGAAAACCGATACCAAAGACTTGGATCATAGCCACAACACCCTCTCTAGTATCCAAAACAAATAACACCTCGATAATGGTACAATCCCTCCACTATATGCCCGTTAGTGGTACCTACTTGTCTAGAGGCTTACTCAGTATAGCCCCAGGTTTACAACAAGCTTGTTTTATTCTCTTTGTACCGATATACTCGATCAGTTATAAACTATGACCTCAATAATGGCACATCACGCATTGTGCTCTACCAACGACATCTAAATAAGGCAATCCTGTACATCATCAGCTCAATCGCCTCAATTCTATTGGAAGGCCGGACATCACTAAGTGCCAACTTTCCATATTCACCACAACACAAAGCTCCCATTATGAGAGAAATCATAACAACATCTGACCACTTCAATCGGTCCTTCAAATCCCGGTTTATGGCGACGTAACTCTTACGACGCTCAAAAGTCGCCTTAATAATTTGTGGTTAATGCCCTTCTCAATAACGGACTCTAAATATCCGATCCAAAAGTCTATTTATTCGCTCACCTCCGAATAACCAGAGGGAGAATAACTAAGCCCTTCCACACAAAACCTCAAATGGCAACTTGTCTACAACAAACAGGCACGAGTGGCTCCACACAACTCTGCCAATCGGTAATTTCTCCTTCCAATTACCATACTTTTCTTCCCTTCAATTACAAGAAATTACGGAAGTAAAATAACTCCAATGACTCCAAAATCATATTCATACCATTTTACTAGTCATCAGTCACCTCCTGTTTACTCATCGGTCCATAGATGACACGAGTTGGACAAAACAAAACATTATCCCAACTACTTCCCAAAAATCCCTATCGGAGGTGGGGTTCAAGGATCTCATCCTGATTCATAATCATATATGGTGGCTCCTTGTATTGGTGCGCTCCTCCTTTATAAGCCTATCTGCCCATTCCAATATTGAAATTATCTGCTTGATACAAAAGTTCTAGTTGGCCATCCCAAACCAACATATTTCCATCTGCAAGTGATGCACCCAGAGACATTTCACTATGTCTCACCAAACACAAACTTCCACTTATAACGGCTCAATTTAAGTGGTACTTATACTCGCCTTCTTCCTCGGGGTATACCAAGAGTTTCGGCTCGTGCACTTTTTTGCCACAACGTGCACTTCTGGGCTCTTCATACCTTATTGGCATCCACATTCCATTTAAATAAGTAACTTTCCCCCCCAAATGCATAATCACTAAGCAATGGTGGTAATCACATTCCATAATCTCGTAAATACACAACTAGGGACCTCAAAATCCTGTCCTTAGATATATAAATATAAATCTCATCTCCCACGTCTCTAAAGGAGTAATATGACACCGCGCTCTTCATACCACTAAATCATGATCGCTAAACCTAATAACGAGCTAAATCTCTCCGCTCAACAGTGGATCCAATATACCTCGAATCATATTAATAACATCCCTACATAGTAGGTTCAAATATCTTGAGACAACTATACTCTCCAAAGTCTCTACAATAATATAATATAAATGCGAGCTCAACCCTCTCGCGGGTGAGGTATGGCCAAAACGGCACATCCTGCACTAGAGAAGCAACCCCGCTAGCCTTGCAATATCTGTCCACTATCGTTCTAACCATTACCATAAAGCCATACCCAAGATAGTATCGTACTCGTATAACAGATTGCTAAAATGAGTAATCTCAATAAAAATATATATCATTATCAATACACCCGATCGCCCACGGGTGACACCAATATAACCCCGCTATACTAGGGAAAACATACATATTATAAGGACATTTTTGTCCATTGTCAATATGTATGTCATACGCCGTTACACCGTTGAAGAAATTCAAGATTGCATCTACATCAACGGATCCGAATATCAAAGCGTCTTCAACATCATAACCTCTGCGAGAATGCTTGGTAAAGTTTTGTTTTCAAGTCCCTTAAAGTTTCTTACTTAGTATTGGGAAAATTTTGTAAAATGATTTTATAAAAAAAAGAAGTAAGTTTTTTGAAGCAAAATGATTTTTTTTAAAAAGGAATTTTTTACTGGTAAGCCGGACCGATCCGGTCCTATTAAAAACCAACTGATCTGGCCCCGGATCGATCCGACATCAAAAAACAGACCGATCAAATTTGCATCAAAACCAGTATACCCCGTATCGAATCCGAACCGATAAATTGATTTTAAAAACGAACCGATCCGGCACCGGACCAATTCGGCATCAAAATCGGACTGATCCGGATCTGATAATCTCGAATAGATCTGCTGAGATTTTTTTTCACCGAATCAAATTGCCTATGTATATTTCTATTTCGGTGGTGTATTTTTTTAAGTCTTTGAGAAAACGTTTTTAAGAGTTAAAATACAACGAGACATCGATTATTGATGTGCCAAACATCTTTTTAATTCACACACAAAAAGCCAATTACTTGTGTGAATCTTTTGGAACCCTAGAATACAAGCTTTGCTATTGTTCAACCTTTGTGGGGAGATCTTTGCAACCGAGAGATGCGTGTTATTGCTGAGGGAGTATCTACAAAGTGTTATGGCTGCGTGTCATTGAGGAGAGTTGCGATTCTTCCTTTTTTTTGTGTTGCGAGTCCTTAGAGAGTGGTGCGTGTATTCTTTTGATGAGTTCAAGACTGCGTGTCTTTGTGGGTTGGCTGCGCGTTAATCCATTACAGATTTCTCTATGTAATTGTAAGTTGCGATTTATATATTCATAGTGAAATAAAGGTTTTACCCTAAAGGTTTTTGTGACACCCCGCCTAATTAAATACCGGGCGATCACTCATTTATTAAATTAAATCAAGGTGAACAGTTGGTCCATTCTTAGCATCACTGTCTAAAAAATAATTTTTTCCAATTTAACACCCTAATTAATTAAGCTAAGTATCAAAACCATGTTCATACATACTTTCCAAATTTTATTTAAAGAAAAATCATTTATTTTATTAACAACATTCATTAAGTAAGAATCACACCACATTAAATTCTGCAACATAATCCAATTAATTTAATACATTCGTCAATCGAATGTCAACATACGAAATCTAAACTCACACATCCAAACTGAATAAATCCCATAGTAACAATACTGGAAATAACTGAAATACAAATGTCCAATAACAACGGAATAATGGAAAGAGCTACACATGCCCAACTAGATGAAAGTACTAGGAGTGGATCCGAGTGAACGAAGTCGTCTAATCAAGAGTCCTGCAACTTCCACCTAAGCTGCAGCGCGTTCCTTCCAAGAGATCCTAAGCAAGACGCCCCTGTGGCTGGGCACCTGTAATACATACATATATATACAAGAGAAAGAGAGAGAGAAAAACGGGTCAGAGCCCGATAGTGTATATGATTTAAAATTTGTTTAGCAAGTATTTAAATTGATACAGGCCAATGCAACAACATATTAGTGCGTCACTCTCTTGAGGAATTCTCACCTCTCTTCTGATGTGCACACCTATCGCACTAACCTTCCCAACGGTTTGTCTTATCGTTTATCGCATTAATCTTCCCAATGATTTAACTTATCTTAGCTTACTTGTAAGATTCAAAATTTAACGATTCAATTGTTCGAAAAGGATATTTCAATTAGCAACCAAAGTTCTCATTTTTAACTTTATAAATCAATAAAGTTTTCCAGTGTCATATTATACTTTCTCAAAACAAGTATTTACAATTCGAGTCATCAACCATGTCCTACATATCTCATCATAGTAGGCAGTTCCAGATTTCAGAATTTCATATATATATTAACTACTCATAAAATATATATATATCACAACAGCACCCCAAATAACAACTATGGTGCGGGCATACTCTACTATCCAATCCCCGTATCACTCGTACTAAGGGAATACAGATTCGGAATCACTCTCGAACTGTATCAACACATGCTCAAACAATATTGAGACAAAGTATAGATTCCAAGTCTCTTAGGACCGTCTGAACTATCACTGCGATAGCCTGTACCAAGGATACCTATACACAAACAAAATGAGGTGAAGCATAGATTCCAAGTCTCTAAGAGGAAAGCACATACCCGCATCTCTTAGGACCGTCTGAACTATCATTCCGATAGCCTGTACCAAGGATATCTATCTTCTAGGGTACAAGTCAATATCCCCCATAAAGGTCCCATCGAGATAAGACTGTCCCAGGGCGGAAACCTCAGGGATAGCAAGTAGCGTGGGCATGATTTTCACACATAGATAGTATATGCATACACAATCATATAACTATACTAACAGTACCATTTCAATAATGGGTAAATTCTCAATTCCCATAGTTACGACATTTGTATTTATTTCTCATTATTTAGTTATCACGTATAACCATTCACATCTTATTTTAATTTGAGGAACTTTTCCACTTACTACATCACGCTCACGGATTCTATCCTCCCAAGTATAAAATTCAGTAGGTATAGACATTTGTCCCAAAGTAACTCTCTTACGTGTCTCTCTCTCTTTAACATATACTTACATTGTCCCTCATGTAAGATATCCCAAAAATATAGATTTCGCCTTACATTAAAGGATTTTGAATTTTATTTTCAAAGATGAGAATTTCAAATGGTTTCGAAATCGGAATTAAAATGGAGTTTTAATTGATATTTTTTATTTTATTTAGAAGAGTCCTCAAAATATAAAACTCTCTAAGAGTCCTCAAAACATAAAACTCTCTAGTAAAAATAATATTTTTAGAAATCCGACCGTTCGATCAAGCTGAATTTTTGTCAGCAGTCCTGTCTCGCCGTTCGCTACAACATACTGAAATTTCAAGCGATTCCAATGGTCCGATCATCCGGAATAAAATTTTTAGTGTTTGTATCTAATTAGAACTCTTTTCTTAATCAAACTCTTAATCCTTTACATGACAAAGGGTTTCCAAAATATCATTTAAGTCATCACTACATGCAATTTCCTATCTCAAATTGGGTTTTTCTTCCATACAATTCATCCTAATCATTCCTAAACCAATATGAAAGATGCATCAACGAATAAGAAAGATAAACACTTGCCTGGAATTTTTAGAAATCTGGTTTGGTGCCGAAATCGGTGTGGTTTCATTCCCCGTCTCACGATCTACGCGTTGGTGGTGACGGCGGTGCAATCGGAGGTGTTCTTGGCCTAGAACTCCTTGGAGAGCTTCTCCTCTTCCTCCACAATGGCCATCATTTGTCTTTGGTTGTTCTAACCCTAGAAGACAACCTAGATATCTTATATAACCCTTTTAATTTTCGTAGGTTTAATTACCCAAAATTGTGAAATGTCCAAAACGCCCTCCAGGGGTACTAATTGAGCCTTAAAACGCCCCGAGACCCAAACTAAACTCCGGGGTACACTTTTCTGACTATCTCGACCCTTCCGGACACGTTGGGGCACTCAAAACCACCATACGAACAACTTATAAAATATTCACTTATTAATCAACATTTAGTCCCGACACGACACAGGCGCGTCCCGACTTAAATTTCCATTATTGTCATTTTATTCACACGTGACAATATTATAACAATAAATCTCATATATTACCATACTCATCCAATAATATTCAACAGATAACAAATTTCCAATAATTACTAACTCTCGTCATGCTAGTAAATATTTAAAGCAACATTCCGGATTAAAATTAAATTAATTTATCTCAATTAAATTTAATAAATTCCATAAATTAAAAGCTATAAAAATACGGGTATTACATACTTCCCCCCTAATAACTGAATTTCATCCCGAAATTCAGAAAATAAGGCCTATCAGGTAGCACAATTCTGGATATCCTTTTCCGTACACAAACTAACTACACATTACGGCGCTCAATCACTATAGTCATTTCTTCACAGTAACATTGTTTTGCATTCTCTTTGGAGACACTTCACATTGTGCTCCCAACCGACAACATTCGCATAGGTCACACCTGTATGCTATACATTTCATTATCTCACTATCATTAGGAGGCCGCACCTCACTACATGACAAATACTCAGATTTATTCAAATACAAAACTCCCATTCTGAGAAAATATTATGAACATTTGATCACTCTTGCTCGTCTAAAACAGTCGTGGAATTCTACCATAGTTATCGGATATTTTCTCGACCGATCCAAAAATTCTGATTATCTACTCTCCTCTAAACATACGGAAGGAGAATAGTCGAGGTTCTACCATAACAAAACCTTAATAAGTACCTCATACGCGACAAACAGGTACGAGTGCTTCTACAGAGCATTCTTGAAATCATCGTACCAAGATTCCAAAATCTCCTTCACGTGGCTCCACTAATCTTTAATCACCATGCGCTTATTCCCTGGCTAAGGGTGATACATCCTACTTGAAACAAAATCTTATCTCCGCTGGTTCCTGAAATCCCATATCAAAGGTGGGATTCACCAATCTCATCCTGATTCAGAAATTTATACTGCGCTGGACCATGCACTGGCGCGATCCTTCCTTTCAAAGGAAGTCTGGGGCATACTAGTTAATATTGTAAGCCAGCCCAAAGGAATATCAATCACTTCCTTCTCGGTGACTTAATTCACATGTTCGGGATAAACCCTTGATCTTGTTTTGAGGATGGCAACCCATCCAAGAACTTTACCGACTTTACCAACCTCTTCCAATTTCAGGAATTTTCGATAAACACAAAATTATTTGGTTGATTCTCCTCTTTCAACCAAACCTTACCTATGGGCAGTGCATGTAGATACTACTCACTACGTCTCTCTAAACATCGATTCTTCCCTTGAAATGTCTCACATTAAGTGACACGTAATACTCCCCTTCCTTCCTTGTAGTATGCCGAAAGTTCCACCCGTGCTCTTCTCTCCACGAAGCGCACTTCTGGATCTCTTATACTATACTAACATCATTACTCTTTATATGTGTGAGTCGCTCTCACACTTGACTAATAACAACTCCGCTCCGGGTGTGCTTCATAACAATTAAATTCTACTATATTCAAGGAATACCAATTCTTGAATGGCTTCCCACAGCCTTCCAATCAAGTTAGGGCGTGCTATTCTAATTGCACACTTATGTATGGATTATCACCCCTCATGTGACGTTTAATCCACTCTATCACTTCCACTTCGTTATACTAGTCTCACAAACATATATTTCACACGTCTATTACCACGTCCCTTCGACTCGGACTATTTTAACTGTAGTTAACCAAGATGCCCACATTTTTTCAACACTTCGACCGCCCTGGGAGAGCGAATGGCGTGCTACTCATCTGTACGACTAACTAAATTCAACGGAATAGAAGGGATAGGGCATTTAAATTCCATGACAATAAAAGAGGAATAATAATTCTCAACCTTCCTCAGATAAGTACAACAATTTTCCCAAATAGGTACAACAACCAAAATAAATCACTAACGCTCTATTCATCAAAATAATTACAGGTCATCTCTTTTGTATAATATAAAGTTCTTTCCAGATAATCCATGCTAAAATCATTCCAACTCTTTATTCACCTTGTGTTATGTATGCGTTTATGACATTTGGATACTCTCAATCACCCTAGAAATCAAAATTCTTAAATTCTCCTTATCATCATTCCACCCCTCAACTCGTGGGGATAACTTTTAATGCTTTCCTACCACAAAAATCCGGCTCCAATGACCTTAAAACAAAATTCAACTTCCAACTTACATACATAATTACTTGATCCCATTTCGACCAGGGTACCGAACTCATGGAATAGTGACCAAACGTCTTCCTATTTCAAACCTTGCGCTAAGTTTCATGCGTGGGATGTCTCGCAAAGTGAAATCCAAACAAGGAACCCCCCCGATACACTACTACCTAGCATTGTCGGTTATCGAAATCCGTTAGGTCCTCCGTCCATAGTATATACCCCTTTATTCCGTCCCTTGACAGAAAAGTTACAATTTCTCCCGTAATTATGCTTAACAAAGAACGTTTCACCAAATTTCACTATCGTTCAGCATAGGTTGGTGGTAATAGCATTCCATAAACCTCGAATACATACAATTGGAATTCTCGAAATTCCTTTTTCTAACATTAGGGGTATAACTCTTAACTCCCACGTCTCTTAAGGATAATTATAACACTGCACTTTTCCTATCACTAAGTCCGGAGTGCCAAACATAATACTGCGTGAAATCTTTTTGCTCAACGGTAAATCCCGATACATACGGAATCATATTGGCAAAGTTTATACATACTTTGTCATCGAATATCTCGAGCCCACTATCTCCTCCGAAGTCTCTAGGATTGATAATATAAGTGCGAGTCCAACCTTCTCACAGGTAAAGCCTCGCCAAAACAAACATAAAACATGTTGCACTAATGCAACCACTCCGATAGCCTTGCAATAAATACCCACTATCATACTCACCATTTCTGTAATATTTTAAACAAGATAATATCATACTCGTGTATCGCATCACTACAACGAGTAACCTCAATTAAGTACAAAACACTGTTGATATACTCATTCATCCTCCGCGGATAGCACTAAAGAAAAATCCCGTTACACTAGGGAAAAATATTCACATAATGGTAACATTTATAATTATATGCATTAAGATCGTCTCACATGCTAATCTAGCAATGAACAAAATATAGTGACTCTCTCGTGTCACATAAACACGCCTCATTCTCTGAGGATACAACTTACACTTCTACCTTGTCAATCGTCTTGACTGCGCAAATGGTTTTCGGACGTAACACGTCTGCCCAAACCATAACAAAATTATTTTAATCGTTGACTTTTACTAGGCACCGTATTCTTGTCCTTATACTCACTTTGGAACATATTACCGTGAGCGATCTCACTCCGCAAAAAATACCCCAGTACATAATCCACTTACCACCTGTTCTACTAACCAGGTTAGGATTTGTCCTCCTCTCGGACTTTAGTAAACTCGATTCCTGTTAACCATTCCGATTGTTCCTTTAACTTTTTAGGCCATAAAGATCATGTTACTATCTATAATATCACTTACTGAATTTACCATCACTTGGTAAGAATTTCATTATCCGAATCATTTAAATGGGTCCCCTGATGTATATCCACATCTATTTTTGGTGCTATATCACCACCATTGTATTCAGTCTTATTCTCGACTAAATTCTTCTATTTCTTTAAGCTTCCCACACAAGGAGCATTATCATCTTTATTGACAAAATACAACATTGTCAACCTCTGAATCAACCGTCCATCAGAATTTCCTCCTCGAGTATTATCAATTATTATTACAAGTTGGTCTCCCACTTGGAGTCGTTTCCTCCACTCGTATCTACAACTTTCGATACAAAATTTGCTAATGATTAGGGTTCATATCCACAGTCGGACTTCTGTCATGCCCTCCCGCGATGAGTTCAGAACCACGTTTGTTTCTCACCCTGAACAGTTGAGGAAGGAACATACGGTTAACACTGTACCTAAGGTTCTCCTATAGGCATAGCATTCCACTTCTAAAATTGGTGGTTGACTCCAACCATTATAATTTCGTCCCGAAAGCCAAGAAAATTTTCTCTAAATTTTCACTTTCAGTTTGCCACACTTCATCCTATATCTAAGCCTTTGGGTACATTACCTCCTTTGGTAAAGACACATACAATTTTCGCATTTTTAAAATTTCCCATTGACAGTCTCTACACATTTTTGTAATACGTTGGGTAAGTTTACCCTCGCACCGCATTTGACTATAACAGCATTTGAAAAATCATTGCTGCACCTTAGTCACCTTTCTAGTCGTGGCTTCTCGTGCCATAATGGAGGTGACCTCGACTACGGTCATCATCCTCTGATATATTTCATAATATCAACTGAGCCCTGCCTCCTGATGTACGCTTAACGGTCCTCTTCTGACATCCGTCATCGCTCGGCATACGCACACATCCGAACGAAATTAGAATTCACTAGTGTATACACATTATAGCGGGAGAACGAAATCTCGTCAAGGGAATCAACAATCCAAAACATAGGGCTCTGAAGCAAACAAAGCAACGCTGAAAGCATAATAAGCCATACAGATCCTAAGGACACTAGAACCTGATGCTTTGATACCACCTGTGACACCCCGCCTAATTAAATACCGGGCGATCACTCCTTTATTAAATTAAATCAAGGTGAACAGTTGGTCCATTCTTAGCATCACTGTCGAAAAAATAAATTTTTCCAATTTAACACCCTAATTAATTATGCTAAGTGTCAAAACCATGTTCATACATACTTTCCAAATTTTATTTAAAGAAAAATCATTTATTTTATTAACAACATTCAATAACTAAGAATCACACCACAATAAATTCTGCAACATAATCCAATTAATTTAATACATTCGTCAATCGAATGTCAACATACGAAATCTAAACTCACACATCCAAACTGAATAAATCACATAGTAACAATACTGGAAATAACTGAAATACAAATGTCTAATAACAACGGAATAATGTAAAGAGCTACACATGCCCAACTAGATGAAAGTACTAAGAGTGGATCCGAATGAACGAAGTCGTCTAATCAAGAGTCCTGTAACTTCCACCTAAGCTGCAGCGTGTTCCTTCCAAGAGATCCTAAACAAGACGCCCCTGTGGCTGGGCACCTGTAATACATACATATATATACAAGAGAGAGAGAGAGAGAGAGAGAGAGAGAGAGAGAGAGAGAGAGAGAGAGAGAGAGAAACGGGTCAGAGCCCGATAGTGTATATGATTTAAAATTTGTTTAGCAAGTATTTAAATTGATACAGGCAAATGCAACAACATATTAGTGCGTCACTCTCTTGAGGAATTCTCACCTCTCTTCTAATGTGCACACCTATCGCACTAACCTTCCCAACGGTTTGTCTTATCGTTTATCGCACTAATCTTCCCAATGATTTAACTTATCTTAGCTTACTTGTAAGATTCAAAATTTAACGATTCAATTGTTCGAAAAGGATATTTCAATTAGCAACCAAAGTTATCATTTTTAACTTTATAAATCAATAAAGTTTTCCAGTGTCATATTATACTTTCTCAAAACAAGTATTTACAATTCGAGTCATCAACCATGTCCTACATATCTCATCATAGTAGGCAGTTCCAGATTTCAGAATTTCATATATATATTAACTACTCATAAAATATATATATATCACAACAGCACCCCAAATAACAACTATGGTGCGGGCATACTCTACTATCCAATCCCCGTATCACTCGTACTAAGGGAATACAGATTCGGAATCACTCTCGAACTGTATCAACACATGCTCAAACAATATTGAGACAAAGTATAGATTCCAAGTCTCTTAGGACCGTCTGAACTATCACTGCGATAGCCTGTACCAAGGATACCTATACACAAACAAAATGAGGGGAAGCATAGATTCCAAGTCTCTAAGAGGAAAGCACATACCCGCATCTCTTAGGACCGTCTGAACTATCATTCCGATAGCCTGTACCAAGGATATCTATCTTCTAGGGTACAAGTCAATATCCCCCATAAAGGTCCCATCGAGATAAGACTGTCCCAGCGCGGAAACCTCTGGGACAGCAAGTAGCGTGGGCATGATTTTCACACATAGATAGTATATGCATACACAATCATATAACTATACTAACAGTACCATTTCAATAATGGGTAAATTCTCAATTCCCATAGTTACGACATTTGTATTTATTTCTCATTATTTAGTTATCACGTATAACCATTCACATCTTATTTTAATTTGAGGAACTTTTCCACTTACTACATCACGCTCACGGATTCTATCCTCCCAAGTATAAAATTCAGTAGGTATACACATTTTTCCCAAAGTAACTCTCTTACGTGTATCTCTCTCTTTAACATATACTTACATTGTCCCTCATGTAAGATATCCCAAAAATATAGATTTCGCCTTACATTAAAGGATTTTGAATTTTATTTTCAAAGATGAGAATTTCAAATGGTTTCGAAATCGGAATTAAAATGGAGTTTTAATTGAATTTTTTTATTTTATTTAGAAGAGTCCTCAAAATATAAAACTCTCTAAGAGTCCTCAAAACATAAAACTCTCTAGTAAAAATAATATTTTTAGAAATCCGACCGTTCGATCAAGCTGAATTTTTGTCAGCAGTCGTGTCTCGCCGTTCGCTAGAACATACTAAAATTTCAAGCGATTCCAATGGTCCGATCATCCGGAATAAAATTTTTAGTGTTTGTATCTAATTAGAACTCTTTTCTTAATCAAACTCTTAATCCTTTACATGACATAGGGTTTCCAAAATATCATTTAAGTCATCACTACATGCAATTTCCTATCTCAAATTGGGTTTTTCTTCCATACAATTCATCCTAATCATTCCTAAACCAATATGAAAGATGCATCAACGAAATAAGAAAGATAAACACTTGTCTGGAATTTTTAGAAATCTGGTTTGGTGCCGAAATCGGTGTGGTTTCGTTCCCCGTCTCACGATCTACGCGTTGTTGGTGACGGCGATGCAATCGGAGGTGTTCTTGGCCTAGAACTCCTTGGAGAGCTTCTCCTCTTCCTCTCCAATGGACGTCATTTGTCTTTGGTTGTTGTAACCCTAGAAGACAACCTAGATATCTTATATAACCCTTTTAATTTTCGTAGGTTTAATTACCCAAAATTGCGAAATGTCCAAAACGCCCTCCCGGGGTACTAATTGGGCCTAAAAATGCCCCGAGACCCAAACTAAACCCCCGGGTACACTTTTATGACTATCTCGACCCTTCCGGACACGGTGGCGCGCTCAAAATGACCATACGAACAACTTATAAAATATTCACTTATTAATCAACATTTAGTCCCGACACGACACAGGCGCGTCCCGACTTAAATTTCCATAATTGTCATTTTATTCACACGTGACAATATTATAACAATAAATCTCATATATTACTATACTCATCCAATAATATTCAACAGATAACAAATTTCCAATAATTACTAACTCTCGTCACGCTAGTAAATATTTAGAGCAACATTCCGGATTAAA
The DNA here is from genome assembly GCA_949130495.1 of Sambucus nigra. Classification (NCBI taxonomy): domain Eukaryota; kingdom Viridiplantae; phylum Streptophyta; class Magnoliopsida; order Dipsacales; family Adoxaceae; genus Sambucus; species Sambucus nigra. Next base: position 349,568,964 of record OX422222.1, on the reverse strand, counting down.
ATTAAATTAATTTATCTCAATTAAATTTAATAAATTCCATAATTTAAAAGCTATAAAAATACGGGGTATTACAGTTTTTTTTCCTGAAATCTGTGTCTCAGCATATTTACTGCGTTGCATGCTTTATTTATTATGGGTTGATTTAGCTTCATATTTAGGGGATGTATTTATTTTATTTAAAAGTAGACTCTAATTAAATAAGGGTTACTTGGAAAGTTGCGAATTAATTTAATCAATTATCACATCACCGTTATTCGGTTTTTCACATATAATAATAATGTTATCGGTATATACACTAAATTCGTCTCACATGCAAATCTAGCGATCACCAAGGTATCGTGACTCATTCGTGTCACGCAAAACATGCCTCATTCTTCCGAGGTTAAAATCATATTTCCCACCTTGCCAATCACCCTGGCTTCTCAAATGGTTCCGAAACATAACAAGCTTGTCCGGATCAAATCGAAAACTACTTTATTCATTGCCCTTGCTAGGCACCATACTCTTATCCCTTTTTCTCACTTCAGGAAAAACTAATGTATGTGGTCCTATTTTCCACAAAACACTTCCATATATAATACACTTATCTTCCACCATACTGGCCATATTAGTGTTGCCCTTCTCTCGGACTTTGGTAGTCTCAACTATGATGGCTACCCCCGTTGTTCCTTTATCTCTACTGGCCCTAAGGAACACGCTACTGGCTTTACCAGTCTCAACTGAATCCGTTATCACTCGGTAGGAATTCAATTATCTAAATCATTTAGATGGGTCCCCTAATGGGTCTCCCCCTTGCAGTATATCACTAACACCATCCCATACACTCTTACCCCTAACTAAATCCTTAAACTCTTTTAGCTCCTTTCACATTGAAACAATACCATCCTTGTTTTCCAAATACGACATCTTTGACATCTGCCTTGATCGACCAAGTAGAAAGTCCCATAAGTACTGGCGACTCTTCTCGTGAGTCCATCACCCCTTAAGGACTCTTTCCCATTTTGACCACACTAGGTGAAATAAATTTGGCACCACTCTCTGCTATAGAGGTACTTTGAAAATTATATGTTGTACCCTAGAAGTGCTTATTTCCCTTACTTCTCGAGAAACACTAGGGGTCACCTCGACTCCAGTCATCGTCCCCAAAATATTTTACAGCTCTAACTGAGCCCTGCCTCCTGCTGCCTCCCCACAGCCTTCGCCAGTCATCCATTCGTTGTTCGGTAAACGAACACACCCAAACACAAATAATATTCACTAATATATATACATTATAGTAAGAGAACAAAATCTCACCATAGGAATCAACTCTCCTAAGCATAAGGCTCTATACCAAATAGAAGGCAATGCTAAAAACGTAGCATGTCTTCACAGATTCCTAAGGACACTAGAACCTGATGCTCTAATACCACCTGTGAAACCCCGCCTAATAAAAAATACCGGGTGACTAGTCCTATAACAAATTAAAACAGGAGACTCACATGGTTTCATTCTCAACATCACTTTAAAAAATCATTTAATTACTAATAACTTATTAGGGCAGGCATCAAATTTTAAACTTTCTAATCTTTTTACCTAAAGCACAACCAAATCCATTCACACAGGAATACAAATAACCATAAGAATGAATAAATAAATAATCGACAACTCTCAGTAAAACAATATAGACATCCATATCGAACGGGCATAAAGAAATTGCGAAAAATAAAATAAAAGACAACAGTTAGGTAATATGCCTGAGTATTACAACAGTATCTCCTATCTAGATCACAAGGATAGAAGCGTCTAAAAACTTTCATGCCAACATCCACATCTGCGACAACGATGTCTGACTTGAAAGAATAGTCATCTAGGCATCCTTGTGTCTGGACACATAAAAATATTTTGGAGAAGAGAGAGAAAATACAAGTGGGTCAGAGCCCGAGGTTTAAAAATAATTTCAGCAACTGCTTAAAATAATTTAACCTTTTAAAAAAAATGTTATTCTCCATATTTAAACTTTTGTCGCACTCCCATGAGATACCCCTCACCTCTCATCTAACAGTGCACACCTAACGCTTGTATTTTAGACACCCTAGTTACGCTACCCAACCTAATTAGTATCTCACCAAACCATTTAACATCACACACTATCGCAACAATCCACGTATATAATATCCTAATCTTTTGTCTTCTTATACCTCTTCCGATCATAAATAACTCTCACTTAATTAATTAGGGCATCGAACCATGTACTAAAGACCAAACATCTCCCCACATCCAACGTTTCATTAAGCTTCGTGCGTGGGACGTCTCGCAAAGAGAAATCCAAATAAGGATACCTCCCGATACACTATTACTTAACGTTTACGGTCGTGGAGATTAGTTTAGCCCTCTGTACTTAGTATGTACCACTAAATTCCCGTTTCTCATCATAAAAGTATAAACATAAAAATTCCAACTCTTTCCATTAACAATTTAAGTGTCATAATGTCAAAGGGACACACTGAATCCCATCAAATTATTCATATATTTATACTAAGAGAAATCATCCAAAATATCCTAGGGTCTAACATCTCACAGCTCCCGACCTTTGCTACATTCGTGCGTGGGATGTCTCGCAAAGATAAATCCAAACAAGGAACTCTCCCGACACATTACTATGTAGCTCTGTCGGTTATTGAGATATGTCGGTCCAAGACTTAAGTCTATTACTCGATTCATCCAAAATAACTTCCACTAGTTATTACACTATCCACATCTTAGTGTTATTTAACCTGTAAATAGTAACCTCATCATATATACGTATATCACATATTTTATTCTGGATTTTATACTGTCGGATGATCCAAAAATTAACTTACATTTTATTCTTTATCTTGATCCATGTGTGTGTGTGTGTACATAATATAATATAATATAATATAATATAATATAATATAATATAATATAATATAATATAATATCTATAATTATATATATCACACGCTATAAGTATAACAACCATCCCTCAGAGATATAACTCAATGGATGCAACCTTTACAATGCTATCATCTTCCAAGGAATTTCTCACATATCATCCTGGGTACCAGCGGTCAGAATCTCACACCGACTTGGTAAAAACAAAATCACAACGTCCGAGAAGAGGTCATAACTCATCACCTAAAAGTGAGATCGAATCATACCCAGGACATCCAGAATATAGTATAAATAATGAACGACCATGACCTGGAGACTATACGCTCACATATCCTCAAGCCAGGGGTCTCACCCACATCGCGCAACTTCCCATGATAACACTATAGGGGTATGATTAACACAAATATAACAATCACATGCATATAAATTTAAAATCACATCATATATATACTATCTCTATACCCATATATATATATATATATATGTATATTCGGTTATCCGTGCCTATCTCTCGTGGCTATAGTCCTGAATATATCAATTCGTATAAATTAATAAGTATACACACAACATATTTTAATCCCATAAGTATTCACTCACTTATGATACAATTCCCATGTTCATTATTTCCGAATAGTAGCTTATCACTCTAACTAGTATTCTTATATCATCCTATTTTCACCTTAGGATTTTACTCATATATTTCTATTTGGCATAGGCATAATCTACCCATATATAATCGGCATATATATATATATATATATATATATATATATATATATATATATATATATTCTACACGCATAATTATATATGCATGAACTCGCTGAATAATTCATCAAATGAAATTCGTTCCAAAAATTCCTAATTTTATACCTCGGATCTTTCCCACTAACCCGAGACTTATACATCTCCCATTTACTATTTTAGAGGTCCTCACACTCTATTTAGGATCCCCTAACATTTTTCTCCAAAAGGAATTTGTCTCGATCCTTTTTAGGCCATGAAAAACCTTTTTATTTTTCTGTCAAAGTCAGCCTAGTCCGGTAGCTAAGGAAAACAAATCGGTCTGGTTCTCAGATAATCGGACTGATCCGGTAACACCAAAAACTAACCGATCCGGCCAAAACAAAACAAGCAAATACAACAATCTCCAAAAACGAATCGATCTATCCGCCTCAGTTCGGGAGTTCATCTGTTCCAACTCCAAAAATTTATTTTATCTCTATTCCAACCCAAAATTTATGGTTGTTACATCTCCAACCATCAATACACTCATCTACACTCTTAGATACACCCAAACACACCATTTTATTCATGGGATTCATCAATTTCTTAAGAATTAAGCCCTAATTCTTAATTATTCAATTCTTCAAATTCCCACCATTTAAAAATGCTTCAAGCTTAGATTTTTATAAGAAATTATCATTAATTCAATTTTATATGAAAATCATATCCACAAATCCATTTTCATTCAAGAATCGCAAACCCAAAATTTTATAGTTTTTACAGCACCTATAATATGGGTCATAAACACACTGCAATGATTAAAGGAAGTTAAACACTTGCTTGGTTAGATAAATCCGACGATCTCGTGTTGGAATTCGTCAGAGCTTGGCCAAAAATCTTCCCTTTTCTCCCTTTCTTCCTTCCTTTCTCTTCTTTCTTCTTTCTTTATTTCCTTCCTCTTTCTCTCTTTCTCTCGTGACTTTTAAGATATAAATGAGGGTTTACACCTTATTAAACCCAAAATAGACTCATATACACCAATGTGAGTGCCTATTAATCCAAAATGTCCTCGGAACCCAAACACTACATTCGGGTACTCTATTCAGACTATATCGGTCCTTTCGAGATCAACCATGCACTCAAAATCTCCATCCAAGTCACTTGTCAAAAATTCACATCTTAACCCAACACATCTCCACACGTGTTTTTTGGATAAAATAATATCACATATCGTTGTTATTCACCTGCGACATGAAATATAATTAGTCAATCTTATTTACTTTAAATTCTTGGATTATTAAATTCAACCACTCATGTAATTTAATTGTCCATAAAAGTACGGGGTATTACATGTTTCTCTAAAGAGATACATTCAAATACTATGTTTAAAGTAAGGGCCATTATGTTTGTTAATTTAACTAAGTATTGCTTTCTCTAAAGATTCTGTGTCTCTCCTTAATTTACAAGCACATTATCTATTCATGATTTTTTAAAACATTAATATTTGTTGAAATCATTATACAACGCATAAAACCCATCCCTTGAAAGTTATCGTTCTTATGTTTGTTGCCATAGTTTAATATGTAAGTATAATTTTATTACAAAAATTCCAGTTAGCCTTTTTAATACAGCTTCATCCACTTCAAATTTGATGGAACCAATGTTTCTGATTGAAGTGAGGACATGGAGCTCACCCTTCGGGTTATTTACCTAGATATCTCTCTTTTGGTTGAACAATATGCTGTCATTATGGATCAGAGGATTGAGACTAAAAAGGAGGTATCTGAAGCATGGTAAAGGTCCAATGGGTTGAGCCTAATGTTTACGAAGATGACTGATATCCCCTTCAATAAAAACTTTCTACCTAAGACTGATAGTGTAATAAAATTCTGAATAATGTCAAACAGAGGTTTCATCAGGGTGACAAGTCCCTAGAAGGGACACTAATGGTAAAACTCATTACAATGGTTTTTAATGGAACTCGTACCATGAACAAGCAGATTTTAAAGAAGACCGACCCTACTGCTAAACTAAGGACTCTAGATATGCAATTGAGTAATTATTTTGCCGTTCACTTCATTATAACTCTCTCCTAGGCCAGTAAAAACCATTCGTGATACATTACAATACTATAAAATATAAGTGAAGTGTAAATGAGGTGGCGTCTAAAATGATTAAGGAGGAGGAGTGTCTAATATAGTTGAAATGTTAAGTATCTCATTTCACCATGCTGCGAAATTCTGGGAAGAAAAATACATCAAAAAATGCAACTGGGAAGGGCATAAAGCGTGGCTAACATAGTGGATCTAAACCATTGTCAAATAAGAATAAGAATAAGTGTCACTTCTATAAAAAAGAGTGGGAACCTTCAAAAGGATTCCCTAAAATGTGACCTTCGTTTGAAAAGAAGGGTAAGCCACTAGCTTTAGTATGTTTCGAATAAAACTTAATTAGTATTCCTTCAAATTATTGGATTTTAGATTGTGGTTCAAGCACTCATGTTTCCACATCCTTGCAAGGATACCTTTCAACTCGGGCCATAAGACCAAATAAAGTTTTTGTATACATGGTAAACAAAAATACAACCAAAGTTGAATCCACTAACACTTTTAGACTTGTTTTGGATTCCACATTATTTTAGATTTAAAAGACACTCTTTATGTTCCTAGTTTTTTGAGAAATTTAATTTTGTTGTGAAGACTTGATGTTGATGGTGTTTTTTTTTAATTTAAGAATAAAGGCTTAAACTTATTTAAAGGTCTTAATTATGTTGGTTTTGGTTTTATGATTAATGATTTGTACGAAATTAATTTAGATAATAATTTTTGAAAATGCATTACTTACCTTGCAACCTAACTGTGAAGTTAAACGCGCATCAAATGATGACAATTCTTAATTCTTGTGACATAAAGGATTAGGACACATATATAGGGATATAGTTAAAGGACTTGTAAAATAAGGAATTCTCCTCGACTTGGATTTTAGTGACTTTGGTGTGTATTGTATTAAAGAAAACCAAACTAAATATACAAACAAAGGAACCACAAGAAGTAATGAACTCCTAGATATAATAGACACATACATTTTTGGTCCTTTTGATTCTCGATCATTGAGTGAAGAGAAATACTGCATCACCTTTATAGATGACTTTTCACATTTCTGCTAACTTTATACTTTGCATGATAAATCTCAATCAGTTAAATTCGTTAAAATTTATATAAAAGAAGTTGAAAGACAAATAGGGATAATGGTGAAAATTATTAATTTTAATAGGAGCGATTTAACCATGGTAAATATGATGAAACATGACAACACCTTGGACCGTTTACAAAGCTCCTTGAAAGTCTGGGTAAAATTGTGCAATACACAATGTTGGGTACACCTTGGCACAATGGTGTGTCTAAAAGGCGTAATTGTACACTTATGGATATCGTTAAAAGCGTGATGAGTAATACTAATATGCCTTTAACCCTGTAGATGTATGCTCTCAAAATCTCTCTCTATATATATATCTTGAATAGGGTTCCTAGAAAGTTAGTTCCAAACACTCCTTTTGAAATCTAGAGAGGAAGGAAACCTAGTTTAAGAAACCTACATGTTTAAGGTCGCCCTAGGGGAAATGACAACTTTTAATGCACTAGAAAATAAATTAGATCCGAAGACTATGAGTGGTTTTTCCATTGGGTATCCATAAAAATCAAAGGGACACAGATTTGACTGCCCTAACCATAGCTGTAGAATAATTAAAACTAGTAATTCTAGATTCATCCAGAATGGTGACATCGATGGGTGTGATAAAGTTAAGGAATTGATTATTCAAAAAGTCAGGGTATCAATTCCCTTACCCCTAGTTCATAATGATTTTTTTATTCCTAATAGTATTGGTCATGTAAAAATAATTAACAACAAAAGGATAATTAATGACCCCTTAATGAATCATGTAATAAACCCCATAAGGAGATTGTCACTATAAGAGGATAGTCCCCTTGAAACCTGAGAGTATAGTAATATCAGTAGAGGTGTATCCCTCATAGGTATGGTGATAAACGATAGCCCAAGTACTCTTAACAAAGATAAATGAACACGCAATATTGTGTATAATAAATACTCAGATTGAACTCATAAATCTATCGTGTATAGCACAAATGATAATAAAGGAAACTCAGAAATAACTCATTCAAAGGGAAAGAGAAGTAAGCACCTTAGATAGACCTTAGATGGAAGCCAACACACCAACTACCTCTGATATATCTCTAGTTAGCTATTAAAAACTTAACTATAAATGACAAAGGTTAGTGAGTAAACTCTTTGGTTTTGTAATAACTTCTCTTCAATATATTCTCTCTCTAGAAATAACTCTATGTTTTCAAAAGTGGTTGAGGCCAATAAATAGCCCCAAATATTTTTTGAGATGTCTTAATCCTCCGTAGTGTGTAAGACACCCCCCCTCTCACTTTACATCACAAGTATTAAATGTCTGATTGGTTAACACAACCTACGTCATAATCATTAAATGCCAGGACATGCTTTTTACCTATACACTGTTCGTCAGAGGACTGTCACAACAGAGGTGGCTCATCAAACCTCCTGATAGACCCAATACCACAATGGTTTACTTAATTTTGGATAAAATAGTGTTTAGATAGCAAATGACATCACATAAAGTAGATGTGACATTTGGTAGAGGGTTGTTTAGCTAAAAGCTTAATATATAATGGAACTTAAGGTTACTGATAATATGCAAATATTGCGTATTTCATCTCTCAAACCTATGAATTTTAGCCCCCTCGGGTATCTTATTCCCTATATTTATATATTTAACTAGACAACCTCGTATCTCTATGTTAACATGCTTTGCAGGGGTTAATTGAGCTTCTATAGGTATTTGGATGCTAAGTGTGAAGTTCGGACGTGTTCCGCTCGATTTTCGTACACGATCGCACGCTTAAGGGCATTTTAGTCTTTTCACAGTTTGGATACCTGGACCAATAACTGCATGGAAGTTGTATCCCTTCTCATAAGCTTCTCATGGCCACGAACGGTGCGCGATTCTGATTCAGAACGAAAAAGTTACGGCGATTTTAGCAGAGGAGAAAACCAAACATGCCGAAACAGGAGGAAAGAGTTGCAGACCTACAGCCATCGATCGATCATTCAGTTTTTTCCAATCATGGGGAGACAATGGTCTTTATTTTTCACTATTTCCAGCTGATATTTTGGCCTTTCTTTTCTTTTCGCTTTTTTTTTCTATTGTAATTCCACTTACTATAAATACCAATTTTGTTGTAAATATCAGGTATCTTGTAATATAATTCATTTTAGGTTAGTTTAGGTTAGGATTTGGTGGATTTAAGAGTTCTTCTTCTTCCTCTCTTGGTTTGACACCCTTTAGGGTTTTGTAATTGGTACTTTCATCTTCCCTCTCCATTAATATAGCTTGTATTTAATTTATTATTGCTTTCTAGTTAATTTACTTGCTTTGATAATTAGGTTTACATGCTTTCTTTACATGCTTTGATTTAGTTTCTTTCTAGTGTAGATTTATCGCGTTTATTTACCGCGTTTTTAATATGCTTTATAGCAAAATTAGTTTAGGTTGTGTTTGATTGAACTCATTCCGGGTTGAGATGTTGCTTTGATTACCTGATGGAGTTTATGGGTATATTTCGGGTGCACTGTCCAAGTATTATGCCTAGGATATTTGACGGGGCATATCATGTATGTCCCGTGCTTACGACCTTTCGTGCGTAATTTATGGGGTATTTGTTGATGCCAAAATCTTAGTAGGCTTTTATGCGAATTTAGGGGAGTGACAACCCTTGATTTAATTAAATGTTGAAATGAGATGCATTTGTAATAACTTGTCGACCCATATGACCATTTTATACTAATTCACTCGGGTGAGGGATATTCGACGCAACCTATAATTTTTAGTCGCTTTATTAGTCTAGCCTTATTTTCCCTTGCCTAGATTAATCACTCCCCTTTTATGCATCTTTTCCGTTTTAGTTTTTAATTTACCTTTTACACTTTTATTTAGGAGTACTAAATCCTATAAATTCTAACAACTCGTCTCTGTGGATTTTCGATACCCCACTTACCGCTATACTCACCCGTTGAGTGTAGTTGTAATTTAGGTTTGTTTATATTATCGCAGTGAAACGAAAACAACGATTGTGTCCTTACAGGAACACACCTTTCACGCGCGTAATCAAAATGGCATCGTTTTTGGGGACGAGTTTGTTTTAGACTCTATTTGATTTAGTATTTTCTTTCTATTTGTATTATTTCTTAACCTTTTTGCAAGACTTCCACATTTGATCACTTAGAAATGCTTGAATTTCTCGCGCGCACCTACTTTGTGGAATTCGTCACTTCGAGCAATTTTTGGGGTAAGCATATCGGTAATCATTGTTATAATTCTCAAAATTCTCGTAATCTTATGACTTTCGGTGAATACTTAGAGTCCCAAAAAATTACAAATTCAAATATGACTTTGGACGAGTATAACGAAAGTCAAAACTTGGGTTATTTGAATTTTGATGATGATGATGATATTGATTTTGGGCCTTTACCTCCTTATAATAGGAATTTTGAAACAAATTGTAATAGTTTTTAAAATTCCTATAATAATGAGTTTAAGTTTAAGTCCGATGGTAATTTTCAAAATACTCATTTTCAAGTATCCGCACCTCGACCTATGACATTCGGTGAGGGCTTGCGTATGCTGGAGAATGAGAAACTTGAAAATCGTTATTGGGAAGAAAATCGTCAGTGGGAACATGAATTGGATTTATTATTTGAATCCGAAGGCGATTTTGATTCCGAGACTTTTGAAGTCGAAGAATGTTTTGAACCAAATGAGTTTATCATGCCTACTTTGAAACAAACCATTCTTGACTTAGTCCATTGTGTAATAGATATTGAAAGTGAGGATGAAAACGACGTAATATCTATTTACAATGAAATGATTACTTCTTTAGTCCCCAAAGAAGAACATTTCATTGAAAATGATATTATTTCCTTCGAAACTCAATCTTCATGCAATGATGATTCATCTCATGAGTTTGAATTTCTTCCAACCCATTTTCATTCTCTGTTATCACACCGTCACAAGTACCCAATGATTCGGTCTCAAACTTTATTGTTTTAAGCCTTTTTGCCGATGAGGAGTACTTGCTCGAGTCGCCTTCCACGATCGCATATTTTCCTTCGTGTGCTCCCCCTCCCATTCCAATTCCTAAATCCTTGGGAGGATATTTGGCTTTTCTCAGTCCCCGCATATTTTTGTCACCCGTTCAATCCAAATCCCCATCGTTCCTCCAAAACTTTTAATTGGCGATGGTTCATTTCTTCCGCCTTACACATGCCTTCCATTTTTCAAACGAAATTCATATTTTTCAGACGACATGCTTGTATGTGAGGGTACACCGGTTATCCTCCAAAGTCAAATCATTTTTGCGGTGGACCCTCAGCTATTTAGACTTCTAGTGTACAGTTAGTGTGAAGCCTAAATAGTAGGTTGTATATAGTTAGCTTTTTATTCTTTTTTTCTTTTTATCTTTTCTTCCCTTTTTAATTAATCTAGTGTAATTATATAACTTTTTGTTATTTGTTTTTTATAGATTCTTTGGACTTGTTCTTATGGGGATCGCTCCAGTTTTGGGTAATATCACTCTTTTCCTCTCTTTAACTTGGTTCCTAATTTACATTGAGGGCAATGTCAGGTTTTGAGTTAGGGGTGTGGGATATTCTATCCATTTCATTGTTTAGTCCTTGAATTTAACTACAATTTAGTTACAAAGCATGTTTTTGTTGAAAATTTGAAAATTTCCAAAAATATTTTCTTTCTTTTTTCTCTTTTATTGGGCATTTTGCCTTTGTTTCCGATGATAAATTTCAATAATTTCCCGATCCAACAGATAACCTAATGATGCATGTTCTCGATTTTAGAAGTTGTTAGATTTTAGTCCTCGATTATTGATATTGTGAATAACTTCATGAATTAAATTTTAATCCCATGAGAACATTCACTTTTATTGTTCTATTGATTTGGTTTAAGATTTTTATAACTCAGTAATCTTTTGTGTCATTGTATATACTTACACCGAGTAACTTTTGTACCTTTTGTCGTTTGTGAGTTTTATACACTATTCTTTCCTCTTTGAAAACGTTGAATTCGTTAGTAATCTCTCTCTATTCTTTCATTTGATCGTTCATTAATTGAGTTTATATCTTGAAATCTGTTACTTGATCATGATTTTCATATATTATTTTGACTCGAGAATTGCAAAAACTTTATGAAATTATCATAGGCATTCTTTGTTATATCACCCATATTAACCTTGACCTCACCTTATATGTTTACCCGAGTCAACCGCTTTGAGCCTAAATATGAGCCTTTCGTTTCATAACCCGAATCCCAACCAACTCCACATTGGAGTTTTAAACCATATATACACTTTCCATACCTTTGTTTGGAATGCTACTTGGAATTGAATGTTGTTGTTGTGATGTCAGTTGCAATTTAGGCATGTGTGAGTGAGAAAAGTAAAGAAAAGAAAGATGTGAAAAGAGAAGAAAAGGAGAAATCAAAAAGAAAAAGAAAACAAAAGAAAACATGAGAAAAAGAAGAAAAGAGAAGAAAGAGAAAGTTGTAAATCTTGTGTATATAGTTCAATAAGCTTTGATTACTCTCCCCGATGATATATCTAATGCTTGTTTGGAAATAATTTTCCAATTTTGATATTACCCGCATTTTCCCATTATCCCGTATTTTCATTCCGAACACTTTGAATTCGTACATACGTTCCTTTCATTTCATACCCTAGCCTAGGCTACATTACAACCCTATTAAAGTCCTATGTGATCTTAAGTAGATGTAATTCAAAGGTCATAATAGTTTTGATAATCTGTGAAAATATAGTTCTCTTCCTTTAATGAGCGGTATCTTTCATTGAGATTACAATTTTTCATTTTCTATATAGCGTTCTTTATTTGTGACATGTGTTCGGCCTACTTTCCAATTACATTTACTCTTTATGCCCGCATGTTCCGTGTGTTACCTCCTTGTTTCGATTGAATTCACTTGATGAGTGTAATGCCCGTGAGGATTGATTGTATGCTTGCTTTAACGTTTATCCGATTTATATAATTTTTTCCCAAATCACACTTTGCATGTGCTCTCTCCCCTCCCACATTTTAAGATTTAAATTCTATGAGGTGCATTCTATAATGTTAATGATTTCAGACTTTTGTTTGAATTCATTCAATGTGTTAATAATGCGTATGAAATCTTATTCACTATTGTCGGGCTTGTCGCATGTTGGTTTGGGCATATTTTGAGGAAACCGTGTGTTGTTTGTGGGTATTATCCCTGAAAACCCTCATGAGACGACACTCGCCCACTAGGGTAACCTAGGGGTTTAACGACTTATTGCATACCCTAAATGTAATCGAATCTCCCGCGAAAGTGGCCTTATGCTTTCATACCATACTTTTGTACTATCTCCTGCTTTTGGTCTTCTTGTAGTTCTTGTTGAATCCTATTTCATTGCTAGGGACTAGCAATGTGTAAGTTAGGGGTGTGATAATAAGTTAATATTGCGTATTTCATCTCTCGAACGTGCGCATTTTAGCCCCCTCGGGTATCTTATTCCCTATATTTATGCTCGTTAACCAAACAACCTCGAATTTCTATGTTAACATGCTTTGCCGGGGTTAATTGATCATTTATAGGTATTTGAATGCTAAGTGTAAAGTTCGAACGCGTTCCGCTCGATTTGCGTACACAATCGCACGTTCAAGAGCATTTTAGTCTTTTCACAATTTAGGAAACTGGCCTAACATCTTCACGAAAGTTTTAGTCCTCCTAGCAAGCTTCACATGTCTGCAAACGGTGCGCGATTCTGATTCAGAACGAAGAAGTTACGACGATTTTAGTGGAGGAGAAAACTAAACATGCCCAAGCAGGTCTGCAACTCTTTCCTCCTGTTTTGGCATGTTTGGTTTTCTCCTCCGCTAAGATCTCCGTAACTTCTTCATTCTAAATCAGAATCGTGCACCGTTCACGGACATGTGAGGGTTGCGAGGAGGGATACAACTTCCGTGTAGATGTTGGGCTAGGTGCCCAAACTGTGAAAAGACTAAAATTCCCTTAAACGTGTGATCGTGTACGAAAATCGAGTGGAACGCATCCGAACTTCACACTTAGCATCCAAATACCTATAAAATCTCAATTAGCCCTTACAAAGCATGTTAACATAGAAATTCGAGGTTGTCCGATTAATGAGCATAAATATAGGGAATAAGATACCCGAGGGGGCTAAAATGTGTAGGTTCGAGAGATGAAATACGCAATATTTGCGTATTATCAGTTACTCTGCACAAGCTTCCACGATAAAAGATCTATTGGTGTTTTTCCAAGTGTATCTAAGATGGTTAAGACAAGCCTTAATGCTTACTCACTTTTCAATCCTCCAAACCAAGCCCCTCTGAAGTTTCCATGGCGATGTCATTCGATAGAGTATGTGAGCTCTCGCAAGCCCTGCCAAGCGTGGTCTCTCCTGATTACCGTTTGAACTCATACTCAATATTACAATCTCAATATTACAATCGTTACATCATAATAATCAATGTAATTAAAAGATACAATTTCACTAAGTAAGAACGAAAGATAAAAAAGAGCTCTCTCGGCAAGTTTGCTCACTGAGCTACTTCACTTAGATGCCTCCCTCTCTTCATGCTGCTATCTTCTTTTGAGTCTTTTCTGTTAATTGGGGAAGCCCTTTCTAATTCAGATATTACCTTCAAGCCCCCCCCCCCCTACATTTTCCCCTTTGTGTATAGATTTGTTGTGAACATAATAAATGTCTGCACGAAAACTTATCAATGCGATGGACCATTTATTATCATTTAGAATTTATTTCCGTCAAATCTGACTCTTTTCCATTTTCGTTAGGACTTCCCCTAGGAACATAAATTCTCTTCATTTTCTTTGAGAGAAAAATTCCCATTATTTGAACTTGTAAAATTATCCCCAATGTATCTGAGTTGTGGTCTTCCCCACTTCAACTTGTTCACAAAGAAAAAATTCTCCCTACTGTACCCGAGCCAAAGTTATATCTGTTTTGACTAATGGCGAGGGGAAATCGTGAACTTTTTGAACTGTTCTGTAAGCAACCTCATTTTTTGGATTTAAAGTTAAAATTCTCCACGATGCATCTTCAACGTATTGTACCATCATTCGGGCTTACAGCATGAGGACTTTCTTTAATTGGGCTTTTTGGTTTCAAATATATTTCAAAAATTATGGTGCCAAACAATCAATACTTCTTTTGAAAGAAACACTATCTCTCCCAAGTGTCACCTCGTTAATGATGTGAGATTGTATTTTCAACTATCAGAGCACTTTTCGAAGCGTCACGTGTCCATTTGTAATAATTATGGGCGGGTAGGCACGTGCTGTAGTGGGAAAACTCAACCGTTTGTTTGGATACCAAACTTTTAATACTTATAAGGCTTAGCATTTTTTTTATTTTCACTCTTTCATTTGCTATTATCATCTTCAAAGTGTTAGAGAGAGGGAAATAACACCCTTTTTCCAATTATTGAGTTATTCTCAAAGTTTTCTTTGTCGGAGCTCTTTCTTCCGTCTCTCTTTGACACCTTCAGCCATCGCTACATTGTTTCTCTTCCCTTTATTTCTTCCTACATTCTTTCTACTATAAGATTATACCATGGCTTCTTCCAGCGCAACAATTGTACCAGTTACTCCCACCACCACTGCTTCGCCTGCCACCACTGTTATCTCCACACCAACTTTGGATGTCGTCGTTCTATTGGTAGCTCACCAAGAGCAACATTGCTTTTATCACCGTGCTCCCATATTTGGTAAGGTGATGACTTCTTGGGTACCTACAAAACTTTCACATTGAGTGCCAAGTATGATCCCTTGCTCCTAAGTGATGAAGACGAAGATCCTATCATTTGAGGCTTCTTCCCCCAGAGGGAACTATGAGGTTCCATATTGATCGAGTTGACTTCCATCATTTTCACATTGACTTCAAAGGTCTTGTTGGTTCTTTATCCCATTTCGCTTCCTGGAACGCTTATATGTAGTCCACCTATTTTGATGCCCTTATGAAGGTTGGGCTTCATTGTGCCACCTGGTTTGGGGAGTTCACTCTATCCAAATACAATGCTACGTTGTAGGTCCTTGTATCCCATTAGAAGCACAACCCACACTTTAATTTCTTCGTGGAAGTAGTTCACTGTTACCCTTGAGTATGTGTATGAGATACTTGGTCTTGAGCCTATAGGTAATTTTCCCTACCATTATAAGTCTTTAGATGCTAAAGAAATAAAAGACTGAGAAGACTTGGACTAGATCTATAGGAGGTGAATTGGTACATCGAACAAAGAAACCTTCCCCTCCCCCCCCCCCCCATTAGCTACTTTTTCCATGTCCCTACTTTTTCCATGTCCCTACTTCTTCTGATTTTGTCCCAGGCAAAGGTACACCCCTTGAGTTACCTGCATACATACTTGTAATTCTTTCCCATTTTGTCTTACCTAGTAAGCCTAATGATCAACCTCGTAGGTATCTTATCAATATTTCCATCCAATTGTCTAGGGGGTGCAAGCTCCCTCTGGCAGCCATGTCTTTGGGATTTCTTTACACTTGGATGGATAGGACCCTCTTCGACATGGAATGATATTTGGGTCAATATAACTTGGCTAATTTTTCCAATCACTACACCAAAATTGATAAATTGGCACCCTTCCAGAGTTTAGCCTTGTCACGGTCATTAATCGTGACAAAAAAATACGCATTTTTTGTCACGGTCATTGATTGTGACAAGTCCATGACAACGACTTGTCACGGTAAATGACCGTGACTAGCCCATGACAAATGTACTTGCCACGGACTTGTCACGGTCATTGACCATGACAATCCTTATAATATTATCACGGTCAAGGACCGTGACACATCCGTGACAAATGTCCCAGTAAAAAAAACCTTTCCCCTTCTTTTTTCCCCCGTCGATTCTTCCCTCCTTTTCTCTCTCTCTCTCTCTACGTTGCTCTCCCCCTCTCTCTCTACTTTCAAATTAGTTCTCTCTCTCTCTCTCTCTCTCTCCCATATATATATATGTGTGTGTGTGTGTGTGTGTGTGTGTGTGTGTATATATGTGTGTGTGTGTGTGTATGTATGTGTGTGGTGGGTGGGGTTGTGTGTGTGTGGTGGTGGGGTAGGGTGGGGGAAGGGGGCAGGGATTGGAGGGCTGTTTGTGTGTGTGTGGTGGTGGTGGGGCAGGGTGTGTGTGTAGTGAGGGTGGGGAGGGGATGGGGCAGTTTGTGTGTGTGTGTGTGGTGGGGGAAGGGGTGGGGTAGGGTGGGGCAAGGGGGTGGCACAGGTTGGGGAGAGGGTGGGGGATTACGTGTGTGTGTGTGTATGTACGCGTGTGTGTATATGTGCGTGTATGTGCCTGTTTGTCTGTAGTGTCCCTTGTAAACGAATTGATTGATTATTAATTTTTTTAGTAAATTAATATATGATGGCCCCTCATTGTAAATTAGTAAATTAATATATGATTAATTATGAAAGTAGGATTTCCCCTCATTGTAAATTAGTAAATTAATAATTGTATACTTTAATTGTTAGTTTAATTGATGAAAATAATTAATTGAGTAGATGAATTAGAAGGAGTACCGGATACAGATTTGTTGTTGACATTGCTGTTGGAATATAGTGAATCGATGTTGAGTTGGTTAATTTTAAAAGTGGCATGACCACTGGATTATTGTCCATATGGGGGTGGTATTTTTCAACTTTTTTTGAAAATTACTTTGTATATCGAACAATATATATATAGTATGATAATTAAATGAAACATACTTGAAATTAAATATAGTGAGCTAGACCCAACCAATAAACATTCCTATTTACCATCTTTATTTCCATTTATAGGTTGTTTATTACCATTTTAGTAGAAAAGATACGACATTCAACTTTTTCCATTTTTCGTTCTTTTTCAAAAGAACGACAATCTAGGAAGGGTAGGTATTAACAAAGATAAAGAGAGGGTAAATCGGACATTTTGTTTAGTGCACACCATCTTTAAAATGCAAAGTTTGAAATATTACTAGTACTCCGTTGGGCTTCCTGCGTTTTTCCTCGTCACACTCCCCTACACAATCTTCCAAATACCTGTACTATTTCTCTTTCTCATTTTTTTGGTGAGAGACAAATGTATAGTGTTCATGGTTATCTTGTGTTATTTAGTGATGTTTTATACTAAATATTTTATTTTTAGTTTTGAAGATATTGATAATCTAGCCTTCTCATTTTTTTATTAATTTCAGGATCAGATTCCAAACACCAACTAATGTAAACATTACATTTCATTGTGTCACATAAAATTTATGATTGTGTGTGTGGCTTGTTGTGTTTTTAAGTTTTTCAATGTTGTGCTTAATATTTGAGCATGCTATTTTGTTTTGATTAGTTGTATCAAAGTTATTCCTGATTTGAGGTGTACATGATAATGTCTCTATCAACTTTATTAAATGTGGTTATAGGATTGTTTCTCCTATGCTACTCATGGAACTACTTTCTAGGTTATTGTTCTATGTTTGGGCTCGGACTTGTTATCAAGTTATTTAAATCTATAGAATTTGTTGTCTATGTGGGGGGGTAGGGCTGTGTGTGTGGGGGGGGGGGGGGGGGGGGAGGGGGGGGGCAGGGTGTGTGTGTGCGTGTGTCTGTGGTGGGGGGTGTGGCTATTTGTGTATGTGTGTGGTGGTGATGTTTCAGATTTTTAGTAATTGTACATATTATGAGCTAGATGTTGTTATTTTGGAATTCAGAATTGAGGTGTTTAACCGTAACAATTCATTTTTATTTATAGTAATTGTACATATTTGCATGTCTTCTTCTAATTCATTTTGATTTTTACTAATAACATTTGTTTATAGAAAATGTCTCCTTTAGGTATTAAGGCAAGGATGATGATGCTGGTTATGATGATGTCGTCTGGGCTCTATGGTAGCCGAGGCGACGAGGGCTCCTCTGCCCCTAGGCTCCCCAAATATGAAAAATTGGGGATGGCCATCGGGAACAAGTTGGGGCTATTAACGAGATCCCTCGAGCTGGTAAAGACGATCATCGGCCCGGGGTACATTAGTTAGAAGGAGGTGCCATATGAGATCAAGTTAGGTGTTTGGGTGGCACTACATGTAATGTATTTATATTTATATTTATATGAAGGTTTCGATTTCAATTTCGATTTCGATTTCGATTTCAATTTCAATTTCAATTTCATTTTATATTTTGTTTATATTTATTCTCAACTAATATTGTATTTGTTGGACATGAACAATTCAGCCTGGATCCCAAGATACATGATTCCGTCTTGGAGAAGTTGAAGGAGCAACACAAGACGTGGAAGAAAATATGCGGACCCGGTACTTTAGGAAGACACGAGAGTCCATTATCCGAATGTGTGAATCCGTCCCGCCGAAGGAGCCGATCTCATTGGCAAAATGGCAATAGTTCTTTGACAATGAATGTATATTTACACTATCTGTATTTTATTTGGATATATAATGTTTGAACAGGTACAACGTTGCTATAACAGGTACAAATATACTGCTTGGCAGTGGCAGTGGCCATACTGTCCAGCAGATTTTTTTTTTTCAATTCTGCCTAGAATTGTCACGGTCATTGACCGTGATAATTTTTTATTAAATGTCACGGGTTTGTCACGGTCCTTAACCATGATAAAGCTTGTCAAGGACCGTAACATGACCATGAAAATTCTAATGAACTTTTCACGGTCAATGACCGTGACAAGTCCGTGAAAAAAAGTTATCACCCCCAGAATTATCACGGTCATTGACCTTGACAAGTCCAACTTGTCAAGGTCAATGACCGTGACAATTCGGAAGATTTGGTGTAATTAATGCTACAGTCTTAACAGGTTTCTAGTATACCCGTTATCCCGAAATAACACCCAACGAGATGCCTCTTCCATTTGGAAAACTCATTAAGCCCTATAACTTATTTCTCTTTTATAATAAGCAAAGTCGCAAGGACATCCTTTTAATTTTTAACAAACCCAGCTGCTTCGTTATAAGGCCTTACGGTGAGGACTATTTGGCCCACACTTGGATTTTTTTAGTCATGAAGCTAGAGTGGTCCAACCTACTTCTCAGGATCTTATCACTGAGGAACCTTCATTTGCAGTCATTCTTTCTCTAACCCCTAGTTACCTGCCCTCTTATACTGAGTGGGGATATACCTCAAAGCACTACAACCCTAATCGCTGTAGCTACCACTTTGCTTACGACCAAGGGGTTCCTCGCCCCATTTTTCAGGAGTCTCATTCCCTAGCCATTTTTTTAGGCTTGTTCCTTTTAAATCGTTTCAGCTGCCTCACCATTTCCTCGACAATAAGTCATTAAATTACCATTTTTTTCCCTTACTAGTAAGGGGGATGTGACTTCTGCTTTTGAGTTGAAGTATTGGCCGACACAACTGGCTAAGATTGAAAAATTTATTCAAAGTCCACCTATTTATCCAGTTGTTCAGACTTTCCCACCCTTAGAGTTGGGTCTCAAAGGAAATTACATCCTGGGGGTTTAGTTCCCTCTGAGAAATACCTCCAAAGGTCCCACTAGTGAGCTACTTACTAACCGCCCTTTGGTCGTTATAGCTGCCCTTAGGCCCAAAAAATCTCCAGCAGAAAGAACAACTTACCCTATCAAAGGTGCCTCTGGAAAAGGTACCATTTTTGTAGGTGCTTCTCGCGAGGGCCCTTCTCAACTCCCTTCCAAAAAAAATCAAAGATAACAAAAAGTAGGACTTCCTCAAAATTCAAGTCCAAGTCCTAAGTCCCCGTTCCATTGCCTCGTTCCCTCCCTGAGATTTGGAAATATAAGTGAGCATATACGAGTTCAATATCTAGCAGTGTTTGTACAGGTTCAATGTGTGTTTTAACTACACACTCTTGTTGCTCTTCCCATTGTCGTATTTCCCACCATTCGAGTAGATCCCAAGCAGAGTTGCCAAATGTAAGAGCATAATTCCCTTGAATCCTGGGAGTATAGTAATACCAGTTCAGGTGTAAACCCTATAGGTATGGTGATAAATGAGAACCTATGTACTCTTAACAAAAACAAATGAACACACGATATTATATATAATAAACACTCGGATTGAACTCATAAATCTCTTGTGTATAACTCAAATGATAATAAACTAACCTTAGAAGCAACTCATTCAAAGGGAGAGAGAAGTAAGCACCCTAGATACACCTTAGTAGGCAGTTAACACACCACCAAACTCTGATATCTCTTGGGTTAACTATTAAAACCTTCACTATAAATGATAATGGTAGGTGAGTAAACTCTCACATTTTGCACTAACTTCTCTTCAATATATTCTCTATCTATCTAGAAACTCTCTAGAAATAACTCTCTCTTCTCAGAAGTGGTTAAGGCTAATAAATAGCCCTACACCTTTCCCAAGATGTCTCAATCCTCCACAGTGTGTAAAACATCCCCCTTACACTTTACGTCACAATTATTAAATGCCTGATTGGTTAGTACACCCTACGTCATAATCATTAAATGCCAGGACATGCCTTTTGCATATACACTGTGCGTCAGAGAACTGTCACAACAAGGGTGGCTCATCAAACCGTCTGACATCCCTAATGCCACAACGGTTTACTCAAGTTTGGATTGGATGGTGCTTAGCTGGCTTATGACATCACCTAAAGTATATGTGACATTTGGTAGAGGGTTTTTTGGCTCGAAGCTTAATAAATGATGGAACTCAAGGTTACTCTTCACAAGCTTCCATGATAAAAGATCTCTTGGCATTTTTTCGGGTATATCTACGATGGTTAAGACAAGCGTTAACGCTGCCGCACTTCTCAATCCTCCAAACCAAGTCCCTTGGAAGTTCCCATGGAGAGGTCATTTGATAGAGCATGTGATCTCTCCTAAACCTTGCCAGTCTTGCTCTCTTATGAGTACCGTTTGACCTCACACTAAATATTACAATCGTTACAGCATTAAAATGAATGTAATTAAAATATACAATTTGACTGAGTAATAAGGAAACATAAGGAAGAGGTCGCTCGGTACGTTTTCTCGCTGAGCTTCATTATTGAGATTCCTCGCTGAGCTGCCTCGCTGAGTTGATTCATTGAACTATCTCGATGAGCTGCTTCACTGTCTTCGTGCGACTTCCTTATCTTGAGTCCTTTCTGTTAACTGGGGAGGGTCTCTCTAATTTAAAGATTACCTTCAATTCTCCCCCCCTACAGTAACCAATGAACCTATTATAGAAGGACCACACGAAATAACATTAAAAAGGTCTCAATGATATGGGTGAGGCATTCTAAATTATCGGGATAGAAAAATTCTAGCACAAATCACGTGGATGGTTAGGATTGTCTCAGAAATCTTACATTAAAAAGGTTTTTGAAAGATTCAAAATTTCTAATTGTGGTTCCATTGCTGTTACAATTCTAAAAGGAGACAAATTCAACTCAAGTTAATGTTCCCAGAATGAAACGAAACGAGAACAGAAGGAAAAATATTCGTATGCATCAATTGTAGGGATTTTGGTGTATGCACAAGTCTACATTAGGCCTGACATTAGTTTTACGATGGGAATGCTTGGGATATACTAAAATAATCCGCAGTAAGATCATTAGAAAGGTGCAAAGAAAGTGTTGAGAAACTTGTAGAGGACTAAATATAACACACTTACATTTTGGAGGAGTGGTTATCTTGAGGTGCTTGGTTATTTGGACTCGGATTTTGGAGGATGTCTAGACAAAAGAAAGGGCACTAGCGGTTATTTGTTCCTTCTTGGAGGAGGGGATATTTAGTGAAAAAGTGATAAGTAGACTATTATTTCATCATCCACTATGGATTCTAAATTCGTAACATGTGTTGAGGCTAAGAATCATGGATTATGGTTGAGAAACTGCATTTAAAGACTTAGTATTATGGTCACTATTAGTAAACCGCTAAAATTTTAGTGAGATAATAATGTATTAGTCTTCTTTAAAAAAAATGATAAATATACTAAAACAACCAAGCACATTGGGATGACGTAGTTATCAGCAAAAAAAGAAGTTCAGAGACAGATAATATCTATTGAACACATTAGTGCGAGTATTAATATGGCAGATCCACTTACTAAAGCACTGGTTATAAAGACCTTTTTACAACGTATTAAAATGATGGGTCTTCAGGATAATGTTTAGATTATGATTGTAAATTTCTTAGTGATTACTACATAAATACACTATGTTATGACATGACTAAAATTATTTTTAAATATTCATATTTTTTTCTTGCAATATTCGTTACATACATGTTAATATTGGTAAATATGACATAAATAGTCTTTTTAAGGACAACCGAACTTATAGGGCTTATTAAATAAGTCATTGATGTTGTGGTACATAAAAGGGGAAATGCTCTTGAATTAATGTGTAACCGCCATGCCTCGCATTAGCGGTTTGTTCAAATAAGGTATTAAAACCATGATATATAATTATTTCAATGTATATACAGGCCTCATGTTACTCTATAAATCATTAGATTGTTATTTTGACCGAGTGGGGGAATATTAGACTTTAATTCTTAATTTTGAAATTAACATTAAATTTATAACTGTGTGGTCCTATATAATTCGAATTTGAAGAGTTTATTGGAATAATGAAAGATCTTTTGCTAGGATATTTCAAGACTTTTCTTTGATGTCTAAGAAAAATAAAATCCAATGAGGAGACTATTGGGTCATCTCCTTCCCTTTAAATAGTTGTAATCTCTCCATCACTTTACACATTTGGCAACTTACGAACTTTAAAGGCCAAGGGTCCATTTCAACACATTTTAAAGGGTTCAAAAGCTGTACCAAATTCAGGACTAATTCGAGAAACATAGGTATGTTCTTGATCAAGACAAAAGGCGTTATGGATACGCGTCTTTATGATTCCTTAAATTAGACAACTTTTGATGTCAACATATATGAGAGTAAATATCCTGATTAACGTGAATAACTAGTGGTAATTTGATTATAGATCAATGTCAATGTATTAGAAAATAATTAACCCTTTCAATTATATTTACAATTTAAACGCAGGTATACAAGTAACTATGTCATTCTCGAGATGATTGTGCATGCGTGCGTGCGCGCTCGTCAAAGAACTTGGGTAAATAATTTGTTCAATGTAGCATAGAACCCTCTTAGAATGCTAACCAATAAACTCCCACTCTATCTTCTTATCAAATTTTAGTATTTATCTGTTCGTGTTTTAGACATTACATTGACTAACCATTGGCTTCTGTCTAGATGTAAGAGCTTAAGTTGTATTTTGCTACCAATTTTTGGCAAACCAATTCACCGAAGCACATTAGAAAGTTAAAAAGTAACAACATAATCACCACTTTGTGACATCCTGCCTAATAAAATTCTAGGTGATCAATCATAAATCAAATTAAAACAGGTTTCTTAGTTGGTTCATTCTTAGAATGACTGCCGAAACTTTTTAATTACTAACCACCTATGTGAAATTAGACTAGTGCCAAATTTTAACTTTCATTAAACATATAACAACATGTGGAACAATGAACAAATCAAATACCAACATAGAAGTCTGAAACTATCAACTAAGATAACAAGTTTTGTCGAATAAACCATCGGCCAAAAACCAACAAAAATCAAAATCCCTACTAAAGAAAGTACGGTGGGACAGCATGTCCATACTGAAACTGAAATCCTACACTAGATCAAAAATGATGAAGGGGAGTCTAATCAATGTCCTGCAACATCCACCTGTGCTGCAGCTCCGAAATCCCTAGATTGAATTCACGCTTAGCGTCCCTGTGGTTGGACACCTAAAAGGTTTTTAAAACTATTTTACATAGCAAGAGTTAGTACTCAAAACATTTTGAAAATATTTAGCAAGTAATTTATTGTAGTAAAGATCACTTATTGATTACACATATTAGGTTCACGCACACTCCCTTGAGTTTCTTCACCTCTCATCTATAGTGCACGCCTATCGTTCCATAATTAGCCTATTTAGCTACAACTATCCAAGATATTTAAACTATAGTACTCGCCTGATCTTATCCACACGTCTAAGTTCTCGTACCGCCCATACAAACTAAGTTTCATTAACACTTCTCATTTTGTTAATAACTTTCCAGGTAACATTTCGCATATGTTATTTTCTGATTTTAAAGGTTAAGTCTGACCACTTAATCTTAAATATTAGATGTCCACTATCTAAGACTATATATTTAAAATTAAGCTTTCTCCACTTAGATTATTATTTAGATGTATTCTCGGCATCTAATTATCTACTACTCCATCCTAGTAGATTATTCATATAGTATATATTTCACACACAATATATATTATAAGGATAATTAGCCCGGTCTAATGATTGACTCTAATTGTCCCAAATTATTTATCTTTTAGATGTATGCACATCATATCATCATCCACCATTCTACCCAAGTATATTATTTATATAGTATATATTTCACACACAATATATACTATAAGGAGTATTGGCCCAGTTTCATCATCGACTCTAATTCTCCTTTCATTTACATTGGCCTAGTCTAATCCTCGACTCCAAATATAAGTGAAATAGTAAAATATTGGCTCAGTCTAATCCCCAACTCCCATATCATATAGGCACTGTAGGTATTCACCCAACCTAAGTACAAAATTTATAGGTATATACATGACCTAAAGATATACATTAGTACATAGTAGATTTCTCTCCAATACTCACCGTACCTTGAATTTTTAATTTCTCTCTTTATCACATTTTCTTGATTATTCACCCAACTCTAAGGGACCTAGTTAATCCCTTTTTAATTTCAGTAGTTAAGCATAACTTACTCTACTGGTATGTATCATGGATTAATGTTTACTCTCCCTCCATAACTCATGCCACGCATTTCTTGATATGCATCCCAATCGATTTATCCTCGTTGGTCCATACTCTAAGTATCACTCTAAAGTACTCTATCGGACTTAACGATATACCTACTGGTCTTTCCTAAGCCCCTAACTAGGTATAATATCATCCCTAAGGTTCCCCCCGATCATTAGGAATCGAATAACCATCAATGTACAAAAGAGCGTCAATTCATATTTAGTCGATCGATCGAAGGTTTTGATTGATTCGATCGATCAGTCGATCGATTGAGATTCATGGGTTGATCGATCGATTGACCAGATGCCAGCCATGCCCAGTTTCGGTCTTCTCCAAATTTGATCCTTCAAACCCTCTTAATACCTTATGAAACATTCTCCCATCATCACCAAACATTACTAACATGTATAGGGGTTAATCCTAACATAAATATATCATCAAATCCATACGAAATCCTCCCAAGAATCATCAAAATTTAGTTTCCATTAAACCCTAGGTAATGGTGTTTTTCATATTGATTTTAACATAAACCCATAATTAAAATCCGTAGTGATAATTCAATTTCATTTGATTTTCAATCCTCTACTGTTGTTAATATCAACTATATGCAATCTTAACCAAACATGCATTGAAATCAATCTTTTTCTCCAAGAGATTAAATAGAATTTTCATAAATCATATAACCCTACACATGGGTATTATAACTTTG
Organism: Sambucus nigra; assembly: GCA_949130495.1. NCBI lineage: Eukaryota > Viridiplantae > Streptophyta > Magnoliopsida > Dipsacales > Adoxaceae > Sambucus > Sambucus nigra. The sequence continues at coordinate 349,542,645 of OX422222.1, read as the reverse complement.
AATTTAATTGCAATAAACCACTTGCCTTATACAGAGGTGATCCGATTTCATGATAAAGATGATGATTTGATGTGCTTCCTTTCAAATCTTCACTCCTTAGGTACTTGGGATGCATGAACACCTTTCAATCTTTCGCAAACCCTCCTCTAGCTCTTGGGAATGGTCTCTCTTTACCCTCTATTGACTTCTCTAAGATTTTTGAGTTATGAACCCTAATACCCAATTCTAGTTATCAGATATAGGACTCTAATCTTCGTACGTCATTTAACCTCTATTTTTAGAATGACCAAATTACCCTCATATGGTGCCGATTTGGCCCAAAATTCACCTGTGACTCAATTGACATACCCGAGTATACTATTTTAACTAATTCGCCCCTCCCGGGCTCATCCGTGACCTCTAAATTATCATTCGAGTCACTTAAAATATTTTTCTCATTTCTTACCTCAACATAGTCTAATGTGCAACTCTCGATGAGATAACATCGAATACGCCCATGTAACTTGCTATGACGTATATATTCTATTTACTCTTAGTAAAATTAAACCACATATTAATCTCTCAATTAATATAGTAATGTCACGATTATTATACGACTACTCAATAATCATAATTATAATTTTGTCTTATTAAATTACTTCACTCACGTAACTTTGATATTAAATCACATTAAATTTGTCTACGCACGTAATTTTAATATAACATATTTTATATTTAATTATCCAATTAATTAAATCATAAATACATAGAAATGCGGGGTATTACATACTTTTAATGATAACACCATATAGAAATTGAAAATTGTCTAAAGACAACCTTATCGGGTATTAAGAAAAAATAAACTTTTAAACGAAAAAAATATTTTTCTCTTTCAGGCTTTCTTCATCTTTGTAGCAGGTGGAAAGAAAAAATGGAAAGCCCAAGCAACCAATATTGCCCCTATAAAGGGATAGATCCAGTATACATAGAACTGATCCCATGTATTGTGCGTGTTATTTACATATGCCCAGCCAAATGCTTGCAGACACAAATACTAGTAAGATTACGATTAAATTAATAATTGAATAGTGGACAAAATATATGTGAAATTAACTCATTTTAAAGTGCTTAGAAATTGGAATTTATAGAGCTGAAACAATTATCACACTGCACTTCCTTCAACTATCATGACATACAAAACTAAAAAAAATGATGCACGTTTAATTTGCCGGAATACCTAAAAGGTCATAAGGATCAGTAATGAGTTAAAACTGGTTTGTACATAGAACCAACAAAGTAGTACTTGGTATATCGTTGATATAAACAATAATAACGAAAGCATGGAGAGAGGCACGATTCAAGACAGAATTCATAGCAGGCAAACAGAGATGGATAAATTAATGTTTTATATCTGGGAGAAAATAGTACTAATATTTTTCTGTTAAAATTATAAGTGCATAGTGAAATATTTATTTTGAATGAACTAAATAAGTTATGGTAAGTGGCCTAGTGGTAAGTTTAGGGGGTTTGATACTTGAGGTCATGGGTTCAATCCCTAGGAGACACACTAAACATTAGTAGTCTTTGATAGGGAATTGGGCCTTGGGGCTTTGGGCTTCTCTTGAGTGCCCAAAATTTTTACCCTTTAATTAATTCGTTTTTAATTTTTGACATTGTCTCCTATTCAAAGTAAACTACCCGTTAATGGAGATATTAGTGGGTTAGTTGGCTAAAACCTCTACCCACGTTTCTGACCATTTTTCTTATAAAACAATGGCTATGGCTTTGAAAAAGTACACAGAAAAAATCAATCTCTCGCACTTTCTCTGCAAAAATAATTTTGCTACTTTCTACTTTTCATTATTTTTTGGGAGTGCTGGAGTATCCTGAGAGTTCAAAGATTTAACACAAAGTTGGTGTGTAAATCTGACCGTTGAATCCTGGGAGGTGTATGTTCATGAGGCTGATAGCTAAAAATATCAGCGAGCAATTTCACCTTTAGGACTTTGTGCCAAACACAAACCTCGATCGATAAGTCCTTCTAATTTTATCTATTTCGAATTTGGTTTTTTTTTGTCTATTCTGCATATATTATTTCTAACAATCTAAAGGTGAAATTTATTGGTTGTTATTCTATAATCTGCTATGGAAAATCCTAATGGAAAATACTCTGAAAAACCTGAACTGTTTGATGGAAAGAATTTTAAGAGATGGCAAATGAAACTGCAATTTTACCTAATAAGTCTTAAGGTCGTTGACGTTATTTCATGTGATAGACCTTCTACACCAGAAGAACTGGTTGTTTGGAAAAAGGGTATTATATGTGTTAGAATTATATACTAAACTGTCTCTGCCTTGAATTGTATGATGTTTATTAGTCATGTCCTACTGTTAAAGAATTATAGAACTACTAGATAAAAAATATGCAACTGAAGATGCTGGGTCTAAAAAATTTGTGGTTGAAAAATTTTTGGATTTTAAAATGGAAGATAATAAATCTGTTGGGTCGCAACTGGAAGAACTACAAATTATTATTCATAAAATTCTGGCCGAGGGTTATAAAATATGTGAGGGATTTCAGGTGTCTGCTATAATTGAAAAACTGCCACCTTCTTAGAAAGATTACAAAAATGGTCTGAAACGTAAGAAAAAGGGGATGTCACTAGAAGATTTGATAGTTCATTTGAGAATGTAGGAAGATAATAGGAATGCAGAACTTAGGGAGAAAAATTCTGAATTTAGTTCTAAGGCTAATTTGGTAGAGGGAAAATCAAATGGAAACCAAAAACAAAACCAATCCAAGCCTAACCATTCAAACCAGAAACATGGTCACCACAAACCAAACCAGAATTCGAGGTTCAACCATAAATTCAAACCTAACGATAAGAATAAAAATTCTAAACCTTAGTTTAAATATAAACCTGCAGGTCAATGCTATGTATGTGGAAAACCAGGTCATTATGCTAAAGATTTCAAGTTTAGGAAGAGTCAAGATGTGAAGCCTTAAGCAAATGTAATCGAGGAGGGTGACTTTTCTGCTGTTGTGACCGAGGCAAACATTGTGACTAACATGACAGACTGGTGGCTTGATTCTGGAGCCACCAAACATATTTGTGGCACGAGAGGTGCCTTCACTACCTTCACTGTTAGGGTGAGGATGAACATTTGTAGATGAGAAACACCTCTTTGTCTAAGGTTGAGGGCAAGGGAAACGTAGTTTCAAAGTTCACTTCGGGAAATGTTCTCACATTGAAAGATTTTTTTTATGTCCCTGAGGTTAGAAAGAATCTAGTGTTCGGTTTTATCTTAGTTAAGAAGGGTTTTGAATTGTTCTAGAGAGTGACAAGGTAGTTGTGACTAAGGGATGTGCTTTTGTGGGGAAAGGTTGTGTTCATGAGGATCTTTTAAAACTAAATGTTACCGTGGATGATAATAATAAAACATCTACTACTTCAGCTTATTTGATTGACTCTTGTGATACGTGGAATTTTAGACTTGGTCATATAAATAAGGCATTCATTAAAAAATTAATGTTTTTGGGAAACATACCAAAATCCGATATTTCTACCAACTCTAAATGTGAAATATGTGTTGAATTAAAATATGCTAAAAAACCTTTTCCAAGTCTCGAAAGAAGTTCAAATGTTTTAAGTTTAATACATTTTTATGATTTAAAAGGTTATGTGACACGTGGTGGAAATAAATATTTTGTTACTTTTATTGATGATTACTCTCGTTATTGTTATATTTATCTCCTTACGAGTAAAGATGAGAGTTTCTCAAAATTTATTTTTATAAATTATAAGTTGAAAAACAATTGGAGAAATCCATCAAAACATTAAGATACAATAGGGGAGGAGAATACACCGGTGATCTTGATAAATATTGTAAAGAAAATGGAATAATTCATCAAGTTACTCCTCCTTATTCACCCCAATCTAATGGTGTAGCTGAAAAAAAACAGAACTCTTAAGGATATGGTAAATTCTATGTTAAGCACTTCGGGATTACCTTATAATATGTGGGGTGAGGCAATTCTTACTGCTTGTTATATTCTTAATACAATACCTTTTAAGAATAATGATAAAATGCTTTATGAAATGTGTAAAAATAGAAAACCTTCTTATAAACACCTTAAAGTGTGGGAGTGTCTTGCTAAGGTTTTAATACCAGTACCTAAGAGAACTAAACTTGGCCCAAAGACTATTGATTGTGTTTTTATAGGTTATGCTAAAAACAGTAATGCTTATAGGTCTCTTGTAATTGATTGTAAAGATCAATATATGGATAGAATACTATTTTTGAGTCAAGGGATGCTGAATTTTATGAGGACAAATTTCCTTTTAAAGTGAGAAGTGAGGGAACTAGTAGTTCTGTTCCAGTGGGTCCTGGTGTTATGAATCTCCAAATTCATAAGATATTGAAATTTGAAAAAGTAAAAGATCAAGGATAGCTACTTCTTTTGGTCCTGAATTTTTAACATGCTTAATGGAAAATGACCCCATCACTTTTAGTGAGGCAATGTCCTCACTCGATTCTTTTTTTTTTTGGAAAGAAGCTATTAATACTGAATATGATTCAATTATTCCTAACAACACGTGGGAGTTAGTTGACTTGCCTAAAGGATGTAAAACTATTGGATGTAATTGGATTTTTAAAAGGAAATTAAAAGTTGATCGTTCTACTGATAAATTAAAGGTAAGATTGGTAGCTAAAGGCTGTAGGAAAAAGGAAGCGATTGATTTCTTTGATACTTACTCTCCTGTTACGAGAATTAAATCTATTAGACTATTAATTGCTATTGATTCATTACATAATCTAATAATTCATTAAATGGATGTTAAAACGGCTTTTTTGAATGGAGATCTTGAAGAAGAATTTTATATGGATCAACCCGAGGGGTTTGTGGTCCAAGGCCTAGATCATAAAGTGTGTAGACTTAAAAAATATTTATATGGACTAAAACCAACTCCTAAACAATGGCATGAAAAATTCAATCAAGTAATGATCTCTAATGGTTTTAACGTCAATGAAGCGGATAAATGTATTTATAGCAAATTCAAGGATAATTCTGGTGTGATTATTTGCTTATATGTGGATGATATGCCTATTTTTGGAACTGATATGGATGTAGTTAATAAAACTTAAAGTTTCATTAATAAGTAATTTGATATGAAAGATTTGGGTGTTACTGATGTTATACTTGGAATTAAAATCATTAAAAATTCTAAAGGAATTGTTTTAACCCAATCTCATTATGTAGAGAAAGTTCTTAGAAAATTTGAACAATTTAATTGTATTCCTACTAAAATACCTTATGACCCTAGTTATCACTTAAGGAAACATTCGGGTCCTGGTATATTATCATTAGAATATTCTAGAGTTATAGGTAGTCTAATGTATCTTATGAACTGCACTAGATCTAATATTGCATATGATGTGGGTAAACTTAGCAGATACACTTGTAATCCTAATAATGAACATTGAGATGCTTTTATTAGAGTTTTGAGATATCTAAAATACATAATAAACTATGGTATTCATTATATTAGATATCCTGTTGTAATTGAAGACTTTTTTTTTATGCTAATTGGATTTCTGATAATGATGAATGTAAGTCTATGAGTGGCTATGTTTTTGGCTTGGCAGGAGGCGCTATATCTTGGAAATCTACCTAGAAAACTTGAAAAGATAGATCCACTATGGAGTCAGAGTTCATAGCGTTGGATAAAGCAAGTGAAGAGGCTGAATGGTTATGGAACGGAATATTAGATATTCATTTGTGGCCTAAACCAGTTCCATCCTTTTCCATTCACTGTGACAGTTAAGCAGCGATCGCAAGAGCACATAATAACTCCTACAACGTAAAGTCTAGACATATCTGGAGGAGACACAACACAGTGAGACAATTATTGAAAGATGGAGTTATAGCAATCGACTATGTCAATTCAAAGGAAAACCTGGCGGATCCATTCACTAAAGGGCTAGCTAGAGAGCTAGTTTATCAAACATCGAGGGGAATGGGCCTAAAGCCTATTAATATCTAAATCACCTATAATGGAAACCCAACCCATATGATTGGAGATCCCAAGATCTGGGTTCAATGGGATAATAAAGTTATACTAGCGATTTGTGGGGGTACAAATTTAAGTTTTACCTAAAACCCATTCCTATGATGTAGTACCTCTGTATCGTTAGAGGATGAGATTTAATTTCTTAATGCTTTCTATAGCTGTTATTCAGTGGGGTGTGAGATACAGTACACTCTTGATAGAAGCACCTATATGAGTGTGGTGGTGGGGCCGCTTCCTATGAGAATTAAGGCTGATTCTATAGAGCACTCAAGAAAGCTGCGCATGCTCAAGGCCGAAACGAGCACAACTCTGGGAACTCGATGATGATTTTTGGGAGTCACATGTTTATTCTATTGACTTAAGTTTGCAACAATGGTTAAATAGTTCAAGACATTAGTTCACTATCAACGGGTAAACTCAATAGATCAACACAAGGAAAAGGTTCAAGTCGAATGACACCTATGCCTTATACGTCACTCCTTATGATACTCCAAAGCGTCATTTTATTTTATTTATTTATTTCATTCATTCATGTGGGGGATTGTTGTGTATATTGGGTATATATATTTATTTTGAATGAACTAAATAAGTTGGGTTAAGTGGCCTAGTGGTAAGTTTATGGGGGTTGGTACTTGATGTTATAGGTTCAATCCCTTGGAGGCACATTAATAGTCTTTAATTGGGCCTTGGGCCTTGGGGTCTTTGGGGAATTGGGCTTCTCCTGAGTGCCTAGAATTTTTACGCTTTTATTAATTCGTTTTTAATTTTTGACTTAGTCTCCTATTCTAAGTAAACTACCCGTTTGTGGAGATATTAGTGGGTTACTTGGCTAAAACCTCTACCCATGTTTTGACCATTTTTTTTATAAAACAATGGCTACGACTTTGAAAAAGTACACAGAAAAAATCAATCTCTCTCACTTTCTCTGCAAAAATAATTTTTCTACTTTCTACTTTTCATTATTTTTTGGGAGTGCTGGAATATCCTGAGAGTTCAAAGATTTACACAAAGCTGGTGTGTAAATCTGAACGTTGAATCCCGGGAGGTGTACGTTCACGAGGCTGACAGCTACAAATATCAGCGAGCAATTTCACCTTTAGGACTTTGTGTCAAACACAAACCTCGATCGATAAGTCCTTCTAATTTTATCTATTTCGAATTTGTGTTTTTTTCGTTTATTCTGCATATATTATTTCCAACAATCTAAAGGTGAAATTTATTGGTTGTTATTCTACAATCTGCTATATAAAATCCTAATACAAAATACTCTGAAAAACCTGAACTGTTTGAACGAAAGAATTTTAAGAGATGGCAAATCAAACTGGAATTTTACCTAACAACTCTTAAGGTCGTTGATGTTATTGCATCTGATAGACCTTCTACACTAGAAGAACTGGTTGTTTGGAAACAAAGGGATTATATGTGTAGAAATTATATACTGAACTGTCTCTGCCTTGAATTGTATGATGTTTATTAGTCATGTCCTACTGCTAAAGAATTATGAAACTTACTGGATAAAAAATATGCAACTGAAGATGCTGAGTCTAAATAATCTATGGTTGGAAAGTTTTTGGATTTTAAAATGGAAGATAATAAATCTGTTGTGTCGTAACTGGATGAAATACAAATTATTATTCATGAAATTCTGGCCGAGGGTTATGATATATGTGAGTAATTTCAGGTCTCTGCTATAATTGAAAAAGTGCCACCTTTTTGGAAAGATTACAAAAACGGTCTGAAACATAAGAAAAAGAAGATGTCACTAGAAGATTTGATGGTTCATTTGAGAATTGAGGAAGATCATTGGAATGCAGAACTTAGGGAGAAAAATTCTGAATTTAGTTCCAAGGCTAATTTGGTAGAGGGAAAATCAAATGGAAACCAAAAACAGAACCAGTCCAAGCCTAACCATTCAAACGAGAAGCATGGGTACTATAAACCAAACTAGAATTCGAGGTCCAACCATAAATTCAAGCCTAACGATAAGAATAAAAATTGTAAATCTCAGTTTAAATCTAAACCTGCAAGTTAATGCTATGTATGTGGAAGACCATATCATTACGCTAAAGATTGCAAGTTTAGGAAGAGTCAAGATGTGAATCCTCAAGCAAATGTAACCGAGGAGGGTAACTTTTATGCTGTTGTGACCAAGGCAAACATTGTGAGTAACATGACAGACTGGTGGCTTGATTCTGGCACCACCAAATATATTTGCGGCACGAGAGGTGCCTTCACTACCTTCACTGTTGTGGGTGAGGATGAACGTCTAAACATGGGAAACTCCTCTTCGTCTAAGGTTGAGGGCAAGTGAAATGTTGTTTTAAAGTTCACTTCGGGAAATGTTCTCACATTGAAAGATATTTTGTATGTCCCTGAGGTTAGGAAGAATCTGGTGTCCAGTTTTGTCTTAGTTAAGAAGGGTTTTTAAATTGTTTTAGAGAGTGATAAGGTAGTTGTGACTAAGGTAGGTGATTTTGTGGGGAAATGTTATGTTCATGAGGGTCTTTTCAAACTAAATGTAACTGTGGCTGATAATAATAAAACATCTACTTCTTCTGCTTATTTGATTAACTCTTATGATATGTGGAATTTTAGACATGGTCATGTAAATAAGGCATCCATTAAAAAATAATGATTTTGAGAAACATACCAAAATCCGATATTTCTACCAACTCTAAATGTGAAATATGTGTTGAATAAAAATATGCTAAAAAACCTTTTCCAAGTGTCGAAAGAAGTTAAACTGTTTTAAGTTTAATACATTCTGATCTTTGTGATTTAAAAGGTCATGTGACACGTGGTGGAAATAAATATTCTGTTACTTTTATTGATGATTACTCTCGTTATTGTTATATTTATCTCCTTGCGAGTAAAGATGAGAGTTTCTTAAAATTTATTTCTTATAAATTTGAAGTTGAAAAACAATTGGAGAAATTCATTAAAACATTAAGATCCGATAGGGGAGGAGAATACATCGGTGATCTTGATAAATATTGTAAAGAAAATAGAATAATTCATCAAGTTACTCCTCCTTAATCACCCCAATCTAATGGTGTAGCTGAAAGAAAAAACAGAACTCTTAAGGATATGGTAAATTCTATGTTAACACTTCGGGATTACCTTATAATATGTGGGGTGAGGCACTTCTTACTGCTTGTTATGTTCTTAATAAAATACCTTTTAAGAAAAATGATAAAACTCCTTCTGAAATGTGAAAAAATAGAAAACCTTCTTATAAACACCTTAAAGTGTGGGGGTGTCTTGCTAAGGTTTCAATACCAGTACCTAAGAGAACTAAACTTGGCCCAAAGACTGTTGATTGTGTTTTTATAGGTTATGCTAAAAACAGTAATGCTTATAGATTTCTTGTAATTGATTCTAAAAATCAATATATGGATAAAAATACTATTTTTGAGTCAAGAGATGCTGAATTTTATGAGGACAAATTTCCTTTTAAAGTGAGAAGTGAGGGAACTAGTAGTTCTATTCCAGTGGGTCCTAGTGTTAGAAATGAATCTCCAAATTCAGAAGATATTGAAATTAGGAAAAGTAAAAGACCTAGGATAGCTACTTCTTTTAGTCCTGAATTTTTAACATACTTAATGGAAAATGCCCCTGTCACTTTTAGTGAGGCAATGTCCTCACTCGATTCTATTATTTGGAAAGAAGCTATTAATAGTGAATATGATTCTATTATTTCAAACAACATGTGGGAGTTAGTTGACTTGCCTAAAGGATGTAAACCTATTGGATGAAAATGGATTTTTAAAAGGAAATTAAAAGTTGATTATTCTACTGATAAATTTAAGGCAAGATTGGTAGCTAAAGGCTATAGGCAAAAGGAAGGAATTGATTTCTTTGATACTTACTCTCATGTTACTAAAATTACATATATTAGACTATTAATTGCTATTGCTTCATTACATAATCTGATAATTCATGAAATGGATGTTAAAACGGCTTTTTTGAATGGAGATCTTGAAGAAGAAATTTATATGGATCAACCCGAGGGGTTTGTAGTCCAAAGCCTAGATAAAAAAGTGTGTAGATTTAAAAAAATCTTTATATGGACTAAAACAAGCTCCTAAATAGTGGCATAAAAAATTTGATCAAGTTATGATCTCTAATGGTTTTACCATCAATGAAACGGATAAATGTATTTATAGAAAATTCAAGGATAATTCTGGTGTGATTATTTGCTTATAGGTGGATGATATGCTTATTTTTGGAACCGATATGGATGTACTTAATAAAACTAAAAGTTTTCTTATTAAGCAATTTGATACGAAAGATGTGGGTGTTCCTGGTGTTATACTAGGAATTAAAATTATTAAAAATTCTGAAGGAGTTGTTTTAACCCAACTCATTATGTAGAGAAAGTTCTTAGAAAATTTGAACAATTTAATTGTATTCCTGCTAAAACACCTTATGACCCTAGTTATCCCATAAGGACACATTCAGGTCCTGGTGTATCATCATTAGAATATTCTAGAGTTATAGGTAGTCTAATGTATCTTATGAACTGCATTAAACCTGATATTGCATATGATGTGGGTAGACCAAACAGATACACTTGTAATCTAAATAATGAACATTGAGATGATTTGATTAGAGTTTTGAGATATCTAAAATACCCAATAAACTATGGTATTCATTATATTAGATATCTTGCTGTAATTGAATGCTTTTGTGATGCTAATTGGATTTCTGATAATGATGACTGTAAGTCTACGAGTGGCAATGTTTTTGGCTTGGCAGGAGGCGCTATATCTTGGAAATCTACCAAGAAAACGTGCATAGCTAGATCCACTATGGATTCAGAGTTCATAGCGTTGGATAAAGCAAGTGAAGAGGCTGAATGGTTAAGGAACTTCATATTAGATATTCATTTGTGGCATAAACCAGTTCCAACCTCGTCCATTCACTGTGACAGTCAAGCAGCGATCGCAAGAGCACATAATAACTCCTACAACAGAAAGTCTAGACATATCAAGAGGAGACACAACAGAGTGAGACGATTATTAAAAGATGGAGTTATAGCAATCGATTATGTCAAGTCAAAGGAAAACCTGGCGGATCCATTCACTAAAGGGCTAGATAGAGAGCTAGTTTATCAAACATCGAGGGGAATGGGCCTAAAGCCTATTAATATCTAAATCACGTATAATAGAAATCCAACCCATATGACTGGAGATCCCAAGATCTAGGTTTAATGGGATAACAAAGTTATACGAGCGATTTGTGGGAGTACAAATTTAAGTTTTACTTAAAACCCATTCCTATGATGTAATACCTCTGTATCGACGGAGAATGAGTTTTAATCGCTTAATGCTTTCTATAGCTGTTATTCAGTGGGGTGTGAGATACAGTACACTCTTGATAGAAGCATCTATATGAGTGTGGTAGTGGGCCCGCTTCCTATGAGAATTAAGGTTGATTCTCTACAGCACTCAAGAAACCTGGGCATGCTCAAGGCCAAAACGAGCACAACTGTGGGAACTCAATGATGATTTTTGGGAGTCATGTGTGTGTTCTATTGACTTAAGTTTACAACAACGGTGAAATAGTTCAAGACATTAGTTCACTATCAACCGGTAAACCCAATAGATCAACACAAAGAAAAGGTTCAAGTCGAATGACACCTATGCCTTATACGTCACTCCTTATGATACTCCAGAGCGTCGTTTTATTTTATTTATTTATTTCATTCATTCTTATGGTGGATTGTTGGGTATATTGGGTATATATATTTATTTTGAATGACCTCAATAAGTTGGGGTAAGTGGCCTAGTGGTACGTTATGGGGTTTGGTGCTTCATGTCATGGGTTCAATCCCTAGGAGGCAGACTAAACATTAATAGTATTTGATTGGACCTTGGGCTTTGGGGTCTTTTGGGCTTTGGGCTTCTCTTGAGTGCCTAGAATTTTTACCCTTTTATTAATTCGTTTTTAATTTTTGACTTAGTCTCCTATTCTAAGTAAACTACCCGTTAGTGGAGATATTAGTGGGTTAGTTGGCTAAAACCTCTACCCACATTTTTGACTATTTTTTTTATAAAACAATAGCTACGGCTTTGAAAAAGTACACTGAAAAAATCAATCTCTCACACTTTCTCTGCAAAAAAGTAATTTTGCTACTTTCTACTTTTCGTTATTTTTTGGGAGTGCTGGAGTATTCTGAGAGCTCAAAGATTTAACACAAAGCTGGTGTGTAAATCTGATCGTTGAATCCTGGGAGGTGTTTATTCATGAGGCTGATAGCTACAAATATCAGCGAGTAATTTCACCTTTAGGACTTTGTGTCAAACACAAACCTCGATCGATAAGTCCTTCTAATTTTATCTATTTCGAATTCGGGTTTTTTCGTTTATAATGCGTATATTATTTCCAAAAATCTAAAGTTGAAATTTATTGGTTGTTATTCTGCAATCTGCTATGGGAAATCCTAATGCAAATACTCTGAAAAACCTAAACTATTTGATGGAAAGAATTTTAAGAAATGGCTAATGAACTGCCTCTGCCTCGAATTGTATGATGTTTATTGGTCATGTCCTACTGCTAAAGAATTATGGAACTTACTGGATAAAAATATGCAACTGAAGATGCTGGGTCTAAAAAATTTATGATTGGAAAATTTTTGGATTTTAAAATGGAAGTCAATAAATATGTTGTGTCGCAACTGGAAGAACTACAAATTATTATTCATGAAATTCTGGCCGAGGGTTTTAATATATGTGAGGGATTTCAGGTGTCTGCTATAATCGAAAAACTGCCAGCTTCTTGAAAAGATTACAAAAATGGTCTGAAACATAAGAAAAATGAGATGTCACTAGAAGATTTGATAGTTCATTTGAGAATTGAGGAAGATAATAGGAATGCAGAACTTAGGGAGAAAAATTCTAAATTCACTTCTAAGGCTGATTTAGTAGAGGAAAAATCAAATGGAAACCAAAAACAGAACCAGTCCAAGCCTAACCTTTTAAACTAGAAACATGGGCATCATAAACCAAACCAGAATTCGAGGTCCAACCATAAATTCAAATCTAACGATAAGAATAAAAATTCTAAACCTCAGTTTAAATCTAAACCTGCAGGTCAATGCCATGTATGTGGAAAACCAGGTCATTACGCTAAAGATTGCAAGTTTTGGAAGAGTCAAGATGTGAAGCCTCAAGAAAATGTAACCGAGGAGGGTAACTTTTCTGCTGTTGTGAAACATTGTGAGTTACATGACAGACTGGTGGCTTGATTCTGACTCCACAAAACATATTTGCGGCACAAGATGTGAGTTCACTACATTCACTGTTGTGGGTGAGGATGAACGTCTGTACATGGAAAACTCCTCTTCGTCTAAGGTTGATGGCAAGGGAAACGTAGTTTTAAAGTTCACTTCGGAAAATGTTCTCACATTGAAAGATGTTTTGTATGTTACTGAGGTTAGGAAGAATCTGGTGTCCGATTTTGTCTTGTTAAGATGGGTTTAAAAATTGTTCTAGAGAGTGATAAGGTTGTTGTGACTAAGGGAGGTTCTTTTGTGGGGAAAGGTTATGTTCACGAGGGTCTTTTCAAACTAAATGTAACCGTGGCTGATAATAATAAAACATCTACTTCTTCTGCTTATTTAATTGACTCTTGTGTATGTGGTATTTTAGACTTGGTCATGTAAATAAGACATTCATTAAAAAATTTATGTTTTTAGGAAACATACCAAAATCCGATATTTATACCAACTCTAAATGTAAAATATGTGTTGAATCAAAATATGCTAAAAAATCTTTTCCAGGTGTCGAAATAAGTTCAACGGTTTTAAGTTTAATACATTCTTATCTTTGTGATTTAAAAGGTTATGTGACACGTGGTGGAAATAAATATTTTTTTTACTTTTATTGATGATTATTCTCGTTATTGTTATATTTATCTCCTTATGAGTAAAGATGAGAGTTTCTCAAAATTTATTTCTTAGAAATTAGAAGTTGAAAAATAATTTGAGAAATCCATTAAAACATTAAGATCCGATAGGGGAGGAGAATACACCGGTGATCTTGATAAATATTGTAAAGAAAATGGAATAATTCATCAAGTTACTCCTCCTTATTCACCCCAATCTAACGGTGTAGCTGAAAGAAAAAAATAGAACTCTTAAGGATATGGTAAATTTTATGTTAAGCACTTCGAGATTACCTTATAATATGTGGGGTGAGGCACTTCTTACTGCTTGTTATATTCTTAATAAAATACCTTTTAAGAATAATGATATAACTCCTTATGAAATGTGGAAAAATAGAAAACCTTCTTATAAACACCTTAAAGTGTGGGGGTGTCTTGCTAAGGTTACAATACCAGTACCTAAGAGACCTAAACTTGGCCCAAAGTCTGTTGATTGTGTTTTTATAGGTTATGCTAAAAACAGTAATGCTTATAGGTTTCTTGTAATTGATTCTAAAAATCAATATATTGATAAAAATACTATTTGAGTTAAGAGATGCTGAATTTTATGAGGAAAATTTTTCTTTTAAAGTGAGAAGTGAGGTAACTAGTAGTTCTGTTCTAGTGGGTCCTAGTGTTAGAAATGAATCTCCAAACTCAGAAGATATTGAAATTAGGAAAAGTAAAAGACCTAGGATAGCTCCTTCTTTTGGTCCTGAATTTTTAACATACTTAATGGAAAATGATGCCGTCACTTTTAGTGAGGCAATGCCCTCACTCGATTCAATTGTTTGGAAAGAAGCTATTAATAGTGAATATGAATCTATTATTTCTAACAAAATGTGGGAGTTAGTTGACTTGCCTAAAGGGTGTAAAACTATTGGATGCAAATGAATTTTTGAAAGGAAATTAAAAGTTGATGGTTCTACTGTTAAATTTAAGGCAAGATTTGTAGCTAAAGGCTATAGGCAAAAGGAAGGAATTGATTTCTTTGATACTTACTCTCTTGCTACTAGAATTACATCTATTAGACTATTAATTGCTATTGCTTCATTACATAATCTGATAATTCATGAAACGGATGTTAATAGGGCTTTTTTGAATGGAGATCTTGAAGAAGAAATTTATATGGATCAACCCGAGGGGTTTGTAGTCCAAGGCCTAGATCAAAAAGTGTGTAGACTTAAAAAATCTTTATATGGACTAAAACAAGCTCCTAAACAATGGCAAGAAAATTTGGATCAAGTAATGATCTCTAATGGGTTTAACATCAATGAAGTGATTAAGTGTATTTATAGCAAATTAAAGGATAATTTTTGGTGTAATTATTTGCCTATAGGTGGATGATATGCTTATTTTTGGAACTGGTATGGATGTAGTTAATAGAACTAAAAATATCCTTAATAAGCAATTTGATAAGAAAGATTTGGGTGTTGCTGATGTTATACTTGGAATTAAAATTATTAAAAATTCTGAAGGAATTGTTTTAACCCAATCTCATTATGTAAAGAAAGTTCTTAGAAAATTTGAACAATTTAATTATATGCCTGCTAAAATACCTTATGACCCTAGTTATCACTTAAGCAAACATTCGAATCCTGGCATATCATCATTAGAATATTCTAGAGTTATAGGTAGTCTAATGTATCTTATGAAATGCACAAGACCTGATATTGCCTATGATGTGAGTAGACTTAGCAGATACACTTGTAATCCTAATAATGAACATTTGGATGCTTTTATTAGAGTTCTGAGATATCTAAAATACCCAATAAACCAGGGTATTCGTTATATTAGATATCCTGCTGTAATTGAAGGATTTTTTTATGCTACTTGGATTTATGATAATGATGAATGTAAGTCTACGAGTGGCTGTGTTTTTGCCTTGGCATGAGGCACTATATCTTGGAAATCTACCAAGCAAACGTGCATAGCTAGATCCACTATGGAGTCAGAGTTCATAGCGTTGGATAAAGCAAGTGAAGAGTCTGAATGGTTAAGGAACTTCATATTAAATATTCATTTGTGGCCTACACCAGTTCCAGCCTTTTCCATTCACTGTGACAGTCAAGCATCGATCGCAAGAGCACATAATAACTCCTACAACGTAAAGTTTAGATATATCAGGAGGAGACACAACACAGTGAGACAATTATTAAAAGATGGAGTTATAGCAATCGACTATGTCAAGTCAAAGGAAAACCTGACAGATTCATTGACTAAAGGGCTAGCTAGAGAGCTAGTTTATCAAACATCGAGGGAAATGGGCCTAAAGCCTATTAATATCTAAATCACCTATAATTGAAACCCAACCCATATGATTGGAGATCCCAAGATCTGGGTTCAATGGGATAAAAAAGTTATACGAGTGATTTGTGGGGGTACAAATTTAAGTTTTACTTAAAATCCATTCCTATGATGCAGTGCCTTTGTATCGATAGAGGATGAGATTTAATCTTTTAATACTTTCTATAGCTGTTATTCAGTGGGGTGTTAGATACACTACACTCTTGATAGAAGCACCTATATGAGTGTGGTAGTGGGGTCGCTTTCTATGAGAATTAAGGCTGATTCTCTACTCAAAAAACCTGGGCATGCTCAAGGCCGAAAGAAGCACAACTGTGGAAACTCAATGATAATTTTTGGGAGTCACGTGTGTGTTCTATTGACTTAAGTTTACAACAACGGTGAAATAGTTCAAGACATTAGTTCACTATCAACCGGTAAACTCAATAGATCAACACAAAGCAAAGGTTTAAGTCGAATGACACCTATGCCTTATACGTTACTCCTTATGATACTCCAGAGCGTCATTTTATTTTATTTTATTTATTTATTTCATGTGGGGGATTGTTGAGTATATTGGGTATATATATTTATTTTGAATGAACTAAATGAGTTGGGATAAGTGGCCTAGTGGTAACTTTATAGGGTTTGGTGCTTGAGGTCATGGGTTCAATCCCTAGGAGTCACACTAAACATTAATAGTCATTGATTGGGCCTTGGGCTTCTCTTGAGTGCCCAAAATTTGTACCCTTTTATTAATTCGTTTTTAATTTTTGACTTAGTCTCCTATTCTAAGTAAACTACCCGTTAGTGGAGATATTAGTGGGTTAGTTGGCTAAAACCTCTACCCACGTTTTTGACTATTTTTTTTATAAAACAATGGCTACGGCTTTGAAAAAGTACACAGGAAAAATCAATCTCTCTCACTTTCTCTGCAAAAATAATTTTGCTACTTTCTACTTTTCGTTATTTTTTGGGAGTACTAAAGTATCCTGAGAGTTCAAAGGTTTAACACAAAGCTGGTGTATAAATAAAATTTTAAATCAAACTCACGTGTTGCGGTGGTACTCGTGAGAGCTGGCCGAATTGAAGAGCCTTCGTCTCCTTTTCTATTATTATATTTAGGGAGCAGCTATTCACGCTCCTCCAAATCTGGAGGCACTCCAAGTTTTGTTTCTTTTTTTTCAAAATGATCAATAAATTCTTACGTCGTCTTTTATCATTAATCCCTTCTCTCCCTTTAAATGGAAGTTTGTCCAAATACTTAAAACAAGCCTACTCATCTTTTTTTTTAAATAATAGTTTTCATAAAAATCTTTTAGATAACTTTTATTTTATTCTTAAAAAAATTATTTATTTATTTTATAATAAATTTAAATTATCATATTTCATGTTTAATTCACCTTATTTTTAAGATGTGTTATTTTGAGTTTTTTCTCCGCTTTTGTGACCAATTTTGCAATACATCCCAACTTTTTTAAAATTTGCAATACACCCCCATTAGATTAAATTTCCATCCAAACCGCTATTACTTTCCATCCAAAAAATAAAAATGGAAAAAAATAAAAAATGGAATTTTTTTAATCGACATCCATTAAAAAGTCAAAATATTATAAATTCAAATAGGTAAAATATGTCAAAATGCATGTCCGTTATAAAAATGTGTTTTTTAATAAATTAGTCATCTTGATATTAAAAAATATTTTTTTATTATAATTTCACATTAATAAACAATGTATGTGACTTCAAATTTTTTTACTACAATTAAAAAACTGTTAATATAAAAAAAAGTTTCTTATAATATTTTTTTTCTTTATTACAAAAGTTTCTTTATATAAAATAAATTGGACTGTTAATAATTTGAGGGTGAAATGATTTTTTTTTAAAATGGGGGCTTTCGCAAAACTGGTCATAAAATGGGAGTCTTTCGTGTTGCGTTGTGTTTAATTGGATCGTGTTCCTGGTAAAACAAAAACATGACACATAACACGAAACATGAATACGGTCAAATTATTTGGAACCAAAGTGTTTGTGGTAAAACAGGAACACAGTCCAATTATTTGGAATATAACACGAAACAAGAACACATATTTTGAGAATACATAACACATTTATAAGAATAACCTAAAATTTACTAATACAACGCAAAATGTTTTAAAAAATTGGTTAGTGTTAGTTAAAAAAAATAGCATATATTGTGGCGTGTCACTTTTACTTGGGTCGTGTTAGTGTTTATTAGAAAAATAATATTTCACTCTATGTCGTATCACTTTTACTAGGATTGTGTTCATGTTTGGTGAAAAAAGAAAATCATGTCGTGTCGAGTTGTGTTATTTTTGTGTCGTGTCTCGTTTTAATTGGTCATGCTTTTGATTGATTGAAAAATAAGATTTCGTATGTCGTGTTATTCGTATTATTTCATGTTATGTCCTATGCGTATTAGGTTAAAAAAATAATATTTCTTGTCATGCTATGTCTTATCGTGTTTACCAAATACTATAAAAGTGATTAAAAAAACAATATCTCTTGTCATGCTATGTCGAATCATGTTTACCAAATACTATAAAAGTGATATGGCACAACACGAAATGTGATGGGGGTTGAAATATAATATTTTAAATTAAATAGTGGTTAAAAATATAGGATCATAAAATCATTATAGTTATTTTTAAAAAAAAATTAAAACATTTTGCGTTGTATTAGTAAATTTTAGGTTATTCTTATAATTTAAATTAAAAAGTAATAGTGTAAAATATGAAAGTGGGATATTATATGGATATAGTGTAAAATATGAGAGGACATATTTTTAAAAAACAGTTGGATATAACTTATTCAAAAAAAATATTTTCGTTATTTAAAAAAATGACGGGTATATTTATTAACGCGTGTTGTATGTTCAACAATTAACCAGGGTTACAATTCTTTCTCAAATTATATTTTTAGAAATTATTTTTTTAATAACTATTTTGCGGTAAGATTTTTTTTTATTAAAAAATAATTTTTATATATCTTAGATTAATGATTGGTTAGGGGCCCTGGTGCACCCACATCATTCAATAAATATAAAAAAATTATTTGTCTTTTAACAAATTACGTACAATTTTCTAGATAAAAAACAATTAAAAAATAGGGTTTACCTTTTTTAACTGTTTTATCAAAAAGTCACTTGTTTAATTTTTGATAATTTTTTCTTAAAGTTTAGGATACGAGAAAAATAGTGGTTGTGAATGTTTTTATATTATGAAAGACCTTTTGAAATAAAAAAAAAATGTTTGGACTAAATGTTAATTAAAAAAATGCTCATATTTTTTATATAAAAAACAGTTTTCAATGTAAAAAATAATTTTTTTTTATTTGCTAATTTTTTTCAAAGTTTTATGTAAAAAACAATTTTTTTGAACAAAAAAACCGTTTTTAAAACTATCTTTAAAAAAAACTTTTTAAAACTTTGAAAACCAATGTTTTTAAAAACTATCTTAAAAAAAATTGAAAACCAATGCTGTTTTGAGATAATGAAGTGTTTAAAAAAATAACATAAAAATTATATGGAGAATGTTTTGCATTTTATAGCAAGGATGTTTTTATCATTTTATTAAGACTTAGAGTGTCTCCGGACTTTGGAGGAGTGCGCATAGTCGCACTCTTATATTTATATTGCCGAGTTTTAGGGCTAAGATAAAGGAGGAATTATTTACTACTTTCCTATATTCATGGGATTTGTCTCCTACTTATATTAGCTATGTAGTTATTTATTAGTTAGGTTGTAGGTTTATGACTTTATTGTCAATTGCCTATACAATACCTCTTTTACTCTCCAAGTGATTGAATAGAGTATTGTGGCTTTAAATCTTGTGTAATTATGTGTTTTTAAGCTACGCTACATTTTACAAAGAAACTTTCGTTCTTGGTGTCTATTTGGGTACATACATATGTGTATAAGTAGATATGACCGGTACGTACATATGTGTTTTGTGGTTTTGTACGAGCTCAGAGTTCCTTTATAACATTCTTGGTGGTTTTGTACGAGCTCAGAGTTCCTTTATAACATTAAAAAAGAAGACGAGAAAGACAAGAAAGGAAAACTGTAAACAAATCCAAGCTTTTTTTCTTCTTTTTCTTTAATAAATAACCACAGAAAAAAGTGAAGTTAAGGGCACAATGGCGCAAGCATTAAGAAACTCTTTTTTATGGACTCAATAGATAAAAACATCCCATAGGGTCGTGCTACTTACATTGGCAGGATTCATAGAAGGACCAGTATAACTTGAACCTGCAACATTTAAGGTAACAATTGACATGGCAAGCAACAAGGTTTTCAAAAGCGGGCTGCTAGAACCCTGAAGGATAATTAATTTAAGGATAATGTTAGGTAGCCTTTTTTATTACTCTTTTTTTTACCCTCGGCTTCAAAGTATTGTACCTTACTTTGTCTTTACTTGTATGAGTTCCGTCAGGACATAAAAGACAAAGCAAGGTACAACACTTTGAAGCGGGGTAACAAAAAGGGGTAACAAAAAGGGGTAGCTCTAGTGTTACCCTTAATTTAAAGTTAGTTTTATTTATTGGGTTAAAAATGCATCAAATTTTATTAATTTTTTTTTAATGCATTAAGTCCTTTTTCATTATAGACTATATATATTTAGATAAATATACTCTCACATATACCCATTTTAATCCCACTTACTCTCTCTCTAAAAATAAACACATAATTTAACACTCTTTCTCTCTCTAAGAGGCCACTTCCACCTCCACCCTCACCCCACCCTACCGAAGACTCACCGAAAACAATCCACCGAAAAATCTCGTCGGAGGCCGCCGAAATTCTCGTCGGATTGTCTCCCACTTTGTTTCTCTCTCTCTTCGTCTATTTCTTTATTTTTTTTTGGTTCGCGGCAGCGGCTCCATCACCTGAGCGGGAGAAGAAGAGTTTTTACCGGAAAAAATGAAGGCTTCGCTGGAAAAAATGGAGGTATTACAGAAACAGATAAATTTATCTATTTCGATTTTTTCATAAAAAATATCGAATATATGTGTTGTTTGGTAGATCTCGACGAGTAGATTTCAAATATATAAATTTTATGAATTTTGGATTTGTAGATTTGAAGTTATAAACTTTTAAAGATTTAATATTTTTTTTTTAAAACCACGTTCAGAGAGGTATGTCCTAACTAAAAGATTGTAACAAAACTTTTCTAATATCTTAATATCCCTCATAGAAATATCCATTCTTGTTGCATGGAATTTAAATAGCATCGAGAATTGTACTGCAATACATCGCGCAACGATAGAATTTCACAATTTTTCTAGCTCTCCCTTATTTATTATTTAAAGAAAAGTTTTGCAAGGACATAATTTTTTTATTTTGTAAAGATATTACTAAAAAAAGAAACCACAACACTGGGTATAATTCCTAAAATTTCCACCATCATTACAAGGCAAACAATTCCACCCCACCACTTCCAGCGTGCAAAAATGAAAAAAAATATATATAATCACCAACATTGGAAGCCAGAGCTTAAATAAATACTACACAAAAATATGAAAATATCCGAAAAATCAAATCCCCCAATTTGACTTTTTTCTCGCGATAACATGCATTTGATTTTGATTGAGAACGAGAACCCTCCCCTTTCAATGGGCACATGCCATGCATCTCCAAAGAGTGGGTTACAATTTATGTTATTTTATGCTACATCAACAACATAAAGTTCAGATGTTGTGTAGGATTATATTATTGTTTGTCGAAAATATTAAGTGGCATTAATGCAGAGTTACGTTATGCTGAATGGGAGTCCATTGTTTGACATTTGTATTTTATTATGTTGGTTTTATGTAACCTTCAAAACATCATATTTTCAATTTGGCCAACTCAGATCTTTATACCTTAAGCATAACAGAATATTCACATAATTTTTTGTAATGTTAGACCTTATTTCAACCGTAATTTCTTATGGAAGGTGTTTTTCTGTAAATCTCTTCCTCTTAGGGAATGGCTTGCTCTTGATTCCTTCTCCTTTCTATATGAGGAAATTTTAATGGGTTGCATTTAATTAAAGTCGTTTAAACGGGATTGGTGCATAATTTAAGTTGGACTTATTTGAGAAATATGACTGATTTTGGTTTTATGGGCTTATCCTTATTGGGCTATAATATTCAAGAATGGCTATATGGGGGAAAATGGTAAAATCCCAATGGTATATTGGTCTTTACGGCAATTCTTGGAAAGCAAGATTAAAAATTTGGATTTGAAAATTTTAATTTTGTGGTTGAAAGTTAAAATTGAATTTGATTTGGGTTGCGAATTCAAACGTGACCATGGGCTTTCAGGCCGCGACAACAACATGTGGGTCGCGACTATGGGCCAAACATCCTACGACCGCAGATGTCTAAGCCGTGGCCTGCTCGTAAATTACTCGAGTAGGGGTTTAATGCGTTTTCATTATAAGGATTGTTACACAAGAGTTTCATCTATTTTCAGCGTATTTCTTAAGACCTACTTCTGTCTCTAACCTTAAGAACCCTAATATTCTCTACACTTTTTCCCCAAAATAACTAATACACCATTAACAATATGGATCCAGGAACTCCAAGATTAAAATAACAAATCAACAGATGAATTGAAGTAGTTCAAGGATGAATTCAAGAATATTCAACTTGGTGTATTCATATCTAAAAAATAACTAATTACTAAATGAGAATTTTTTTTCTAAAGGTAACCAAATAAGTTCATAATTCAAAATTAAATTTAGTATAAACACGGTGACCTACAAGCGAAGAATGTCTGGAATTTTAAGAGTTAATATATTCTTATGTGGGCACTCTTTGGTTGGTCCCAAGTGCACTCCACATTTGCGGTGGGGATAGGAGTTAGGTGCACATACACTTGTGAATTTTAATCCAAACATGGTCATCCATCATGTGCCTGTTGAACTGAGAGCATTGCTATATAGGAAATGGTCTAAACAAAATCCAATTTTTTTTCAAAGATTCCTGGACAATATGGCTCTAATTCAGTCAAATACTCTAACCACCTCTGAAAATAAGGTTCGTTACTCATCAAGGAAACATGAAATTTGGGGTACATAGAGGCTTGGGAGTTATTTGGCCACAAAAAACCTTATAACGCCTAAAAAGTCCTAAATTTGGGAAACCCTAAGCCTACAAACTCAAAGGCAACCTAAAATGATTAAAATCCAAATCAAAGGTTAAATCACCCAACAACTACCAATAATAACAACAAATCGCAACTCAAGAGGTAAAATCGAAACCCTAAGCGAGAAATGACGTACCAGGACCCCCAAAAGAGCTGAAGACGATTGAAACAACACCCAATATTAATTTATGGATGGAAGAAAATCGAAGAAACTCCCAAAAAATAGTTTTCATGCAAGGAATCAAGTAGAAATGGCAACAGAAAAAATGAGCTTCACTGGAGAAAAAAAAATTAAGCGGGAGGAAGGAGTTTCTATCTATAAAAGCAATGAGTGTGAGAAAATGAGTTCGAAAAGTTTGAAACCATTCGAAATTTGAGTTTTATACTTTTTAGGCAGTAATCAATACCCTTATTAATACAGCGCATGTCATCACGCTTGGAAAAGTGGACGGACGCAACCAAGATTGACACACATTTCTCTAGGCACGCGCATCATGATTGCGCCAGACACCATCCTTCCTAATGACAACCAGTTTCGTCGTAGCAACCAAGGCCTTTAGACCCGTTCACCAGAATCGCCTGTGTTATTGCTCCAGTGTTGAATACCGCACCTAGGTTTTTTAAGACGACTGGTGATTCCCTCACCTCTAACCATTGCTACAACAGGTCTCCCATCTTCGATTCCTATACCAACCCCCCTTCAGATACCCCTTGTTCACCCATAGGCTGAACCCAAATATGATAAAACCACCGGTGCCCCCTCTGTTGAACCCTTTTCTCGCCATTACCTAGGGCTAGAACCCAAACAAGGCGACGTCACACTCCTTCGTTTCCACTTCTATTCTTCTTCATAGAGTCACCCATTCTAGGTTAAGATTTGATGCATCATAGCTACTACATCTCAATTAAGATTCCCAAAGCTAGGAAGCACAAACACTTATAAGAAGACAATGTATATGTGTAAGACTATGAGTCTCTTGAACACTTGTCTGACACCCTTTTTCATGTGTCCATGGTCTAATATAAAATTAATGTGTTGGACACTTGTTTTCACATGTCGACATATTTTCGCGTATCTATACTTATTGTTTAGGTATATAACGACGAATCAAAATGGTCGCATCATTTTGGGCTTCATGTAATTAAAGAATATGATCCAATAGCACTCGAACAGTTCTCCACCGCTGTACTGACGCATGTAAGGTTCTCCATGGAAGTTATTATCTTAAAAAACCTTCATTTTCATATCCCCCTTTATAATATTAATTTATTCTTTTTAATATTTATTCAAACATCCTCGCGTTTTTTTTACTCTTTTTTTTACTGTTTTCTTTATCTAATTGATTAATATAGATTTTTTTTTATAAATGTGTCCCCATATCCTAATTTTTTCAAACTTGTAATGTAAGCGTGTCTATATATGTGATTCTTAGCCCTCGAGACTCTGACCTTAGCCCATATCCACAAGCTACCACTATCTTGGTCTATTACCCTAGAGGATGATTCCTATTGGAATTACAACAGTTTTTGTTATATTAAGGGAACGTCTCAAGGAGATCTATTTACTAATATCATCTATCAAGGTTCCAGTGTAACCTCCTTATGGAGGAGATGGCTGAGAAATTCAATTTACCAGTGCAAACCTTTTTGATTTCATGCAATATCAGGTGCCTTTAAGGTGGTAGCTTATTAGATCCCACCAAGCACTATCGTGTCCCATTCTTAATCGAATTGTATTCAGATGTTGTCTAATCTAGATATTGGTCACATGACACTTGTTATTGGGACAATTGTGACATTTTGACTTGCGCACCATACAAGATGATCGATTGAATGCTTATACCTTTGAGCATAATGGAATGTGGACGGAGCTTCTTTCGATTCTGAGTTCGTGTCCTACCCTTACCCTACCCTCATCACCACAAGTAACTTCATCTCTAAAACTTAAGAGTTGGGCAACTAGTATACCAAAGCACCATGGTTGCACCTAAGATGGATGTCTCACTAACTATGACTGCTATTGTAGATACTTTTGGGGATGTGTGCACTCCGTCGAATAAGGTTTCATTTCCACATTTGATTGATTTTGTTCAGGGTGCATGATTATCAAATGTATCTCATTATTGCATGTCTCCAACTGAACACGAGGAATTGCATAGATTGACTTGTGCGTTCATGGATTATTAAGAGAGGTCATGGAGACTTATGTTATTCCATGTTTTCTCACGTCTAAGAGGAATGTTTGTTTTACAGGTCACTTCCAATCTCCCTTTGATATCTATTGCGATGTTCGCTTCAGTTTTCCACTTCCTTCCTTCCTCAATCGGCGGTTAGAGATTGTCATATGTCGAATCAAGAACCTATTATGATGCTTGCCTACAAACAACCCTAGGAGTTGAGACACCATTTTCTCACAGACGCTCATTCGATCTAGCGCCATTAGAGATTTTGCTAGATTTTTGCCCCTAGATTCCCACCGACCTAATGGAGCGTCCCTTACAATGTTGGTTAACCCTGCAAGTACAGAGTTGGTTATCATATAATATCCATATATGTGATGTGTAATATCTTTTAACACGTATATATGACTTTATAAGGAGAAAGTAGACCCATCATTAGTTGGTTATTTTCCAGCTAAGGTATCTAGTTATAATTTATATTTATAGGGAGATACAACAAGGCAATGGTCATAAAATTTGGTGTACCATGATTCTGATCGTTCCCTGTAGGTCAAATACTTATGAGGTCAATCTTCCACTCGAGTTTTGTATCTACCCCGTATTAAAAGTGGGAAATATCTCGCACCTTTTAGGCAACCATGTTCGACCGATTCCTTTATTGACCTCTGATTCCTAGCATAGACCCTTTGAAATGATTGAGTTGAGGGTATTATGGACTCGAAGACATTCACATGTCCTATCGGATGAATGACTAAGTTAACTCATGGTTTCTAGTTCGTAAATCACTAATACTATGTTACTGATCATCGATGAAATTTTTATGATCACTTTTCCTCATATATAGATCCCACTCAAAAAGGGTGAGTGATGGAGGTACATAATTGTTATTATCTTTCTCTTTATTATGTTTATCTTTATTATTACTGGAGTACCACTATATATATTCCATATTCACTCTTCAGTATATAAAGGGTTTATTAGCTTTATATTTCATTATTACATTTTGGAGTATGAATGAGAGCTACAAAAAGTTTCTGTAATACCGATGCCCAATTATTTTATTATTTTTCTAGGTGTAAATTATAATCATATGAAACCTTGAGAATTGGATTATTAACATATGGGATTTTATCTATATTAAATTATTCTTTGGCCATGATGGTAATTGTTTGAAAGTTTGGGGGTAAAATTGGAGATTTTAGGAATCTGGCAAGATCGAATGAACTTAAAAGTCGTTCAAATGAGAATCGGGTTAGTTCAAACGAGAATCCAATGTCGTTTGAAGTTGAGTTCTAACGAGATGTCATTGTATGAGGTTTTCTTACTTTTTTAGAATGTCATTCAATGGGAGATCGAACGAGATTATTCGAACGATGTCCCATTCTCATTCGAATGACATGTTCAGAAAATTTTAGATTGATTTCCCTTGTGTGTTATCGCATTGAATCCTTGGATCGATGACATATCGACTCTTGGTGAGTTCGGATGATGTAAAATCGAGATTTTAGAGTTAGGGTGAATTTTTATAAGGTTTTATTTAGTTTTGCTTAGTGTTGGAAGAAGAGAGAGGATGGGTCGGTCTCCCCACTATTTTTAGCATTTCCCCTCTCTCTAGCTCTTGGAGAGATTTTACTCCTCCCACCACCACAAACCACCCTACACCCCCATTTTCTCCACCTTGAACCACCCTATTATTTATTAATTTACTACATATTTAAGTCATAAAACCCCTCTACACTATGGATGAGCAAGATATACGATTGTGGAGATGTTGTTGGTGGGTTTTGAAGAAGGAGAGTAGAAATTTATGAAGTTTTGAAGGGGATTTTGCTTGGAGCTTTCATCGAGCATTCTTATGGAGCTAGACAACCTTCTTGAGGACACCAAAGGAAGTGGTGGTGGGGGGGGGGGGGGGGGGGGGGCGGGGTTCTATCATCATCTTTTACCTTCATCCTACCATATTTGCAGCTCCATTCGAGGTGGAAAAATTAATCTTAGTTTAAGAATCTATTTTTTATATAGTGGTCTTTTAGCTAAAATTATAAGAGTATGATGCATTTATGGTATAAAAATAATATTTTTTATGATTTGTGAAAATGGGTTTACAAAAAGGGTTTCAATAGTTTTGAGTAAATTGATATATTTGAATAAAACATAGTATTAAATATTTTTATGGAATAAAAATGTTGGAAGATTGTTTATTTTATTGGGAACAATTTATGAGTAAATATTTCAAAGTTTTCTTGTGAAAAATTCGAGTTTTTATGTAAATGGACATTTATTAAAGTTTTTGAAGAAACAAAAATGTATTTTTTCCTTGAAAAGTATATTTGAACAAACATCAAGAAATTTCTAGAATAAATCACATGTTAATTCATTTAATAGGATTTTTGGACTTAAAATCCATCTTCTCATCCCTATAATGTTGTAGTATTTAGACGATGAACATATAAACACATTTAATGAGGATTTTATTGGGTTTAAAAATGAAATAAAGAATATAAAAATTTCAAGCCTTAAAGTGTGTGAAAAAGATGTTAGAAATGTGATAAGGGTAAGGCTTCAAGATTACATTAATTCATAAAGAAAAATGCTATTTTCGTTATAAAGTAGTAGTTAAATGTTCAAAAATTCCTTAGAGAAAGAAAGTAGTGAAATAAAAGGATTTTCAACTTGAGAAGTATATTACTCCAAAAGTGTTAAAGGAGTGTTAATGAGTTAAAAACACATCAAAAGTTAGTGTGGGTGACTTTAGAGACTTTTTTTTAATTAAAATAACACTAGTAAAAATGGAGAAAATGACAAGTTAAGAAACAAATGGGTAAAATGGTAATTTTACGTAAAGTGGAACATTTTTATGGAATAAAAATATTGAAAAATGTGTTACACAAGATGGTCCCTAAATGAACTTAATTTTTGGGATAAAATCAATGTAAGGGTCTAAAGGACAAGAAATAATTATTTTAAAGTATAACACAAGTTGGGGTGAAACTCTAGGCTTTGACTTTGGTTGGTAAAGGGAAAGTGAAATAATATGAACATTTATTAAATATTAAAACACATTAATAAGGACTCAAATGACACCACAATAATTAAGGAGGTTCCGGAGCCCTAGGGTAAAAGATCCAAAATCACTGGCTAGAGTATATGGTAGCATAGCCGATGGTGTGGACCTCGTTAAAGTATACATATATTGAAAGATTCCTAGAAAAATATAATGAAAATGTAACATGTCAAGAAATTGATTGTGTAGTGAATATGTTAAAAGACTACTTAACTTAAATGAATTAATAAATGTTCTGGTAAAGGATAAAGTGGACAAGAAATGTGAAAATTGAATAATGTTCATAAGTAAATGAACGATAATGTGTACTAGTAAATGGGTAGTTAAAAAACCTCAAGAGGTTTAACCCATAATTAACAC
Organism: Sambucus nigra; assembly: GCA_949130495.1. Lineage (NCBI taxonomy): Eukaryota > Viridiplantae > Streptophyta > Magnoliopsida > Dipsacales > Adoxaceae > Sambucus > Sambucus nigra. The sequence goes on along the minus strand of OX422222.1, from coordinate 349,513,623 downwards.
AAGGGTGTATTTATCAAAGGTTTTCAAAGGAAAAATAAGTATTTTCTATCACGACGTTTGTGTGTTATAAAGTGTGATTTTCAATGAAAATACGAATTTGGATTGGTATGAATAAATGGATAATTTCGGTGAAAGAAATGATTTTCTTCAAACAAAGTGCATATATTTCGAGTATTTAATCGGGTGTGTTAAATTAAGGAATAAATTACAAGTAAAGTAAAAGGGAGTTGTTTTATAAGATTATGGTGAATTAACCGGGATAAGTAATGTTTTTGGAATTAAAACGATTTCATGAATGAAAGTATATGTATACACGTAAGGTAGTTGCTTGTGCACATAGATATAACATGTTAGAGTCTCCTTTCTATCGTTCAATTCTATATTGTATTGTTGTAATTTTTGAGTGAGCATTCGACTCATTCCTTCATCTTTGTTACGACAGGTTGGGTGCGATTTCATATTTTAAGAGCGTTGCATAGGTAAGTATTCTTTTTATTTTACATTAGTAGTTCTGTACACTTGGATTCCATGGACGCTTTCCACGGGTCCCTCACGCAGTTTGATTTAAATTGGAATTACATGTAAACAAGTGAAACGTCAATTAAATAAAATAAGACTTGAAAAATTATTTAGGTTGTATTGCTCTTCACACCTAATGCTTGTGTCAGATCGGGTTAGCTACAGGTGATCCATAAATTCGGGCCGAGGCATTATAAATGGTATTAGAGCTCTAGGTTAAAGGTTCCTTTCGAGAGTGACGTGGTGTTGTCAGTAGTGGATAGTTCGACGTTGGTGTTAGTTTTGGGCTGGTCATTCTAAATTGGTGACGGTTTCAGTTCGTGTTCTCGACGCCGAAGTCAAAGAGATTAGCACGATGGGTTACTCAATTCCAAGTGCCACGTGACCAAGTTAGTTGTCACTAATCATTTTCGCGCTTATAATTTAGATATGTTATTAATTTATGAGTGTTTGTGCGTGCCAATGGTGGCGACACAGTTGTTTTTAGTGTGAGGTGACTGGGGAGTCAGGCCTAAGCAATGATTATTTGTGATAACGTTGTGTTAAGTTCCTTGCTAGGCTTTTTCACGTAGTTAGTAATAATGATGTGATTAGACAAAATCTTTCCTCGGGGTAGTGTCATGTCATAGATGATTGATGATTTTGTATACATGAGGAAGCGTGTTGGTCAACACTTGGGAATATGTACTCAGTTGGAGTCGGCACGATACTATTATTGTAAGTAAGTGTCTTGGTGATTGTTGATTGAAAGTTTTACCTCGCAAGGAATGATAAGAGTTGCGGGCGAATTAAGATAAGTATGTTATGTATGCAATAGTAATGGTTAAGGAGACCTAAGGAGTGAACTCTAGATAGTCTTCAATGTTATGATTTTAGAAACTATGATGCAACTTTGAGGGATAGGATCTTTAGTGATGTCGGTGATGCATACCTAGAGGTTTATAGGTTGTAGGTGACGTCCTGTATCCTGCTAAAATCCTTATTAGTGTCAATCTATAATTTGGTACATGGATTATGGTTATATCCATTTAGAAGGGAGATGATATTATTAAGAAGTGTCGGGGCTTGTTTTACCAGCTTAAGTAATGGCTAGATGTGAGGCAGTTCTAGTGTTAGTATGGTTTAAGGGAGTTTTGGAATTTCCATGTGACTAATTGTGTGTGGCATCATTGGGAATATAAATCGACTTGTTGTGACGTCTTAAGGTGTTTAGTGGTTAAGGTAAACCATATTTAGAGGCTCATAGACTAGTATCTTTGCAAGCACCTAGTAATCAGGATGTGGGTATTGAGAAATTTGTAGAGCGCACCTATGATGAGAAAGTCATGGTTGATGAAATCTTATCGAGTTTTGAGGAGTTTTACATGGATTATGTTTGGTGTCCTTAGGAAACCAGTTAAGTCTGGTATCAATAAATACCAGTGTCCTAGTGATGATCATATTGAAGGACAGGTAATGATCTTAGGAAGTTATCCAAGGTTTAAAAGAGTCGAATAATGTACATGTTGTGTGTTGTTATCCGAATTGACACAGATGTGTGATGCAACCTTTTAAATGAAATTGAAAGCTTATGTTATGAGTGGGCGTGATGCTCGTGTTTCATGGAATGATTAGTGTAGGTGGTGTGACACTTGATTTTGAGGATTACTAGGGATAGTATTCAGGACATAGATTGATGATATCATATTAGGGACTTAAAAATGGAACCCAAGGGGGATATCGAGGAATATTAGAGTATTGGCATGTGTTGATAACATGAGTTAGAATAGCCCTATCAATGTAGAGCCTGGTCCTTGGAACATATTTCCAAAGTGGTACAAATTTGATGGTTTAGTCATATGTGGCATTTATTATCGTTAGAATGATAATGGAGACCGATGTGGACGTCTTGTAAGTCCAATTTAGGTTGGACCTAGAGATAAGCTTAGTGACAATCTTACGTAGTTAGAGGTTATAATAAGGTGGATGTTTCTATTGAATGGGGCACTGCCTAAGGAGACTTGGGTTTACGATCATGATATGATAATAACCTAGGTGGATGTTTCTATTGAATGGGGCACTGCCTAAGGAGACTTGGCTGGTGGCATCGTCATCGGTAAGATGGATAAGGTCAATTTCGACTAGGGTGTTGGCATTCTTGACCAATGTGGCTTGTATTAATCCAAGATTTAAGGAGGAAACCTTATTTTTAAGGATGGAAATCTAGTTTTTGACTTCCCAAAGGACAATAGGTTCGTATGTGGATTTTGTCTTGTAAGGATGAGTAGTTGTGATCCGATTCGTCATGGTTGGTGACTCCAGCCCGGGTATACGGCTAAGTCGGTACCCAGTGAAAATGTCTGTTAGGAGTCGTAAAATTCAAAGCGAGTGGCATAGGTTTACCTTTCATAAATCATAGTCCCTTGCATGCAAATAATATTTTTCCAAAAAAGTTTGTTTATTCTTTTTTATTCTTGTGTTCTTTTCAGTTGCAGTAAGTGAGGACTGTATTTTTGTGATTGTGGTAACCCAGATTTTTACTATGTCATGGTATGACGCACTTTGGCTCAGTAGAGTGCGGGTGTACCTGGCATGGTCAATTCAACTTGGTAACTGAGTGAACTCTTTTATGAGGAATCCTTGCTATTGCACAAGGTTTTGTGTACGGTGGCTACGCTTTTGGCCACACAGTTTCTCTTAGTATCAATTCGCCTTAGAATTAACAACCTCATAATTAGCCGACATGACAATCAGTGGATCCGATTATAAAGACCAGGATGATGACATGAGGTCATTGTATAGTGTTAAAACTTGAGGAAACTTAGCACTTAGTGTTGTTTTTCCACAGTGAGTGAATTGACATAAAACTCGGGTGTGCGTTCCACAGTTGGACGCTTAGAGTGATCCTAGGTTCATGAAAGGCTCTTATGGGGAATGTTAGTTGGACGCACAATTTATGACTTGGTTGGTTTGTCTCTCCATGTAGTGAGTGCCTTACAAAATGAGGTTGTGTCGTCATGATGACTCGAGAATTTAAGGAAACTCGGAATGCATAGTCCTTAAGTTCTAGATGGTTCTTAGTGATAAATCTGATGATTGGTTATATTATGCTTTACGCTTGGGTGAGTGTTGATCATTCGAGGCTGTTACCCGATAGGGGAGGGCACCGATATGCTTTGGATATTGGAAAATTAGTCTTGGGACTTGATTACACATGATCATTAAGTGAGTAAAAAATCGAGATGGTTGTGTGACATTGATGGTTAGCGTGGCGGTAAGCATTTAAGCATGTCACATGTTGAAATTTTGGTGACAACCCATGTGTAAGAGTGTGTGATGTGATCTTAGCTATTGAAGACTTCTATGATTTTGTCTTGGAGGATTTCTATGATTTATAATAAGAGTTGGTAAATCTCGAGAACTTGAGGAATTGGCGGATCGATAATTTCGGGGACGAAATTTTCTAAGGAAGGAAGAATATAATACCGGTGCCTAATAATTTATTATTTTTACCCATGTAAATTGTAATCATATGAAACCTTCTGAATTGGATCATTAACATATGACATTTTATCTCTATTCGATAATTGTCTGGTGTTGGTGGTAATTGTTTGAAAGTTTGTGGGTAAAATTGGAGATTTTAGGAACCTGGAAAGATTAAAAGAAGTTAAAATTAGTTCGAACGAGAATCATTTTGGTTCAAATGAGAATCCATTGTCGTTCAAAGTTGGGTTATAACGAGGATCTAACGAGATGTCACTGTATAAGGTTTTCTTTCTTGTTATAAGGTCGTTCATTGGGAGATCGAACGAGATTGATATGTCATTAGAAAGAGATCCCATTCTCATTTGAATGACTTGTATTGGATATATTAAATAAATTGCCCTTATGTGATTTTGCATTTTTGAACCCTTAGATCGATGACGTGCCGACTGTTGGTAAGTCTAAAGGAGTTGGGGTGAGTTTTTATAAGTTTTATTGGAGGTTGTTTGGGGTTGAAGAAGAGAGAGTGGGGGTGGGTCTCCTCACCATTTTTAGCATTTTCTCCCCCCTCTCTCTCTAGATTTTGGAGAGCTTTTTCCCTCCCACCATCGCAAACCACCCTACACCACCATTCCCCCCACCTTGAACCACCCTAGTAAATCTTAGTTTCCTACATAGTTAAGCCATAAAACCCCTCTAAACCGTAGATGATTAACGTATACAATTGTGGAGATGTTGGTGGGGGTTTTGAAGAAGGGGAGTAGAAATTTATGGAGTTTTGAAGGGAGTTTTTCTTAGATCTTTCATGGAGCATGCTTGTGGAGCTAGGCAACCACCTTGAGGCCACCTTAGGAGGTGGGAGGTTTCCATCATCTCCTTTTACGTTCATCCTACCATTTTTGGAGCTCTATTTGAGGTGAAAAACTCTTCCCTTAGTTTTAGACTCTATTTTACATAATAGTGGCCTTGTAGATAAAATTCTAAGAGTATGATGCATTTATTATATAAAAGTGATATTTCTTATGATTTGTGAAAATGGATTTACAAAAAGGGTTTCAATGGCTTCGATTAAATTGATATATTTCAAGAAAACACTGTATTAAACATTTTTATGGAATAAAAATGTTGAATGAACAACTTATGAATAAATGTTTTAAAGCTTTCTCATGAAAAATTGGAGTTTTTATGTAAATGGACATTTATTCAAGTTTTTGAAGAAACAAAAATGCCATTTTTTGACTTAAAAAGTATGTTTGAGCAAACATTATGAAATTTCTAGAATAAATTACATGTTAGACCCATTTAGTAGGAACTTTGAACTAAAAATCCATCTCCTCATGCATATAAAGTTGTAGTATTTTGATGATCAACATTTAAAGAAGTTTATTGAGGGATTTATTTGTTTTAAACATGAAATAAACAAAATAGAAATTAAAGCTCTTAAAGTGTGTGCAAAAGTGGTTAGAAATATGATAAAGGTAAGGTTTCATGGCTACATATATCAATAAAGAAAAATGGTATTTTTCTTATAAATTGGTCTTTAAATATTTAATGATTTCTTAGAGAAAGAAAATAATGAATTAAAATGATTTCTAACTTGGGAAGTATATTACTCTAAAGGTGTTAAAAAGTGTTGATGAGTTAAAAACAGTTAAGAAGTTAGTGTGAGTAACTTAATATTACTTTTTTTTTGGAAATAAAACTTGTACAATTTTGGAAACAAATGGGTAAAATAATTATTTTAGATAAATTGGAACATTTTTATAAAATGAAAATGTGGGAAAAGTTTTTACATAAGATGGTCCTAAATGAACTCTATTTTTCGGATAAAATTAATGTAAGGTTCTAAAGGACAAGAAATGATTATTTGAAAGTGTAACACAAGTTGGGGTGAAACCTCGACTTTTGCTTCTGTTGGTAAAAGAAAAGTAAAAAAACATGGACATTTGTAAAATATTAAAACACATTAATAAGGACTTGGATAACATCGGGATAATTAAAGAGGGCTCAAAGACCTGGGGCGAGCGAAAAGTCATTGGCCAGGACATATGGTATCATAGTCGGTGGTGTGAATCCCATTAAAGTATGCGGATATTCAAATATTCTGAGAAAAATATAATGGAAATGGAACATGTCAAGGAATGGATTGTGTGGTGAATATGTTGAAAGACTAATGTTCTGGTAAATAATAAAGTGGACAAGAAATGTGAAAATTGATTAATTTCCATAAGTAAAGAAATGGTATTTCATATTGGCTAAATGGACACTTATGTAACCTAAAGAGGTTTAACCCATAATTAACATAAGGTTGTATTTATGATAGGTTTTCAAAGGAAAAATAAGTATTTTCTATCATGGCTTTTTCGTGTATTGAAAGTGTGATTTTCAATTAAGATGCTAACTTATATTTGTATTTATAAAGGGGTAATTTCGGGAAAATAAATGATTTCTCCTTAAACAAAGTGTATTTTTTTGAGTATTTAACTGGGTGTGTTAAATAAAATGAAGTTGTTTTATAAAATTAAGGTGAATTAACCGTGTTAAGTAAGGTTTTTGGAATAAAACGGTTTCATGCAATAAAGTATATATGTATATGTATATGCATAAGGTAGTTGCATGTGCATATAGATATAACATGTTAGAGTCTCCTTTGTGCCGTAATATTCTATTTTGCATTTTGGTAATTTCCCACTGATGTTCGGCTCATTCTCTCGTCCTTGTTACGCCAGGTTGGGTGCGATTTTATATTTTGATAGCATTGCATAGTAAGTATTCTTTTTATTTGACATTAGTAGATCTATATGCTTAGATTCTAGGGACACTTCCTAACGGCACATCGCGTAGTTTGATTTAAATTAGAATTGCATTCTAAATAATTGAAAAATTAATTAGATAAAATCAGACTAACAACATTATGTAGGTTGTTTCATTACACTTTACACCTAACACTCGGGTCAGACCAGGTTGATTATGGGTAATCCATATATTCGTGCTAGAGTGTTATAGTTTTAACCTAAATCTGCCTTCAGTTGGGGTCGAAACCAACCAAGAGTGCTTCAAGAATACTTTCGTTGCAAAAACTAAACCCTAGCGTCATATAAAATTGATCGCAAAGTCTAGGCGAAGAAAACCGTATGGTCTGGACACTCACTGAAGCCCATTTTCAACACCTACACCAAGGTACAAATATCCTAGGTGACCTCTCCCAACTAGGCCTATCAATGATTAGGGTCTAGTCCTAGACAAAATCCTAACCCGAAATTTATAATTTGGTCTGAGCATATTTTAAGTTGATATTTGTTCAGCCTAGATCATTTTTAAACTAACGATCAGACTAGATAATAGTGTCTCTAAGACTCTAACCCTAAAACTAGTCCCTCATTTCCAATTTCAACCTCATTTCTTATCTGAGTTCCCATCCCATTTCTGAACTCATCTATCACTCTCTCCAATAAAGCTCGTTTCTCTCCCATATCCATCTTAGAACTTGTCTTTATCCCTCAATAATTTTTCTCCATCTCAGAACTCATATATCATTTTTGATTTGGGTTTGTTTTTTTCTCATTTTTGATCTGATTTTGTTTTCTTATTTTCGAGAAATGTTAAACAAAATGGGTCACAACGGGTCTCATTTCTGATTTGATTTTGTTTTCTCATTTTTATTTTTGCACTTGATCCTCATATGTTTTTTATGTTTTCTTTCTCATTTTTGTTTTCTAATTTTTCATCCGAGAAATGATAAACCAATATGTGTAAACCGTTTGGTTTACACATATTTTTGGTGGCGAAAAAGATGGAAGATTGAAGCTAATACAAGAATTGCTTTATAGATTCCTTAACTCATTTTTAATAACTCGTTTACTTTTTGTGATCTGTATTTGTTTATGATTTCTCATTTCTGATTTGAGTTTGTATTTAACCTAATTGTTTCTTTCATATTTAGATGGCTTACACCACTTTACACTAATTTCTGTTAAGATTTGAAGATCAACATTCATAGTATTTGATTTTAAGCTTAATAATCATATTTGATTCGTGTTCAATAATTGGTAGATGAGTTTTATATATTTAAGGACACATATTTTTTACCTGTATTATTTTGTTCTAAAATTAGAAATTATTGAGTTAAATCTTTTAATACTGACTTGGGTTTAATCTGATTATTTGTGTAAAATCTGATTTGTGTTTATTTTGTTCACTTATGTTTACAGAATTTCAAATTTCTATAGACCCCCCTATTGGTGTTAGAGGTAGTTTCATTGGTGGTGAAGATACAACAAATGAGGAGGCACAAGAATGCGTGGATGCTCAACTTATAGAATCCAAGAGACGACTAGCCTCTTCAGTAAAGAATGACTTTACTAAATTTAACACTCCTAGTGGCATATATGTTTCAAAATGTAATCATTATTTTGAACATTTATGTTGAGATAGTAGTAAAGGGATGGGCTATTTGAGAAAAACACTTGAAAACATCTTGTAAAAAGTTAGGTAAAAAATATGTAGGTCAACAAATTTTACAAGCTTCAAAAAGGGAGACCAATGATAGTATTAAGCTTAAAAACTATAACTTTAATTAAGAGAAAAGTTTAAAAAAACTTGCAATCATTAATTTAAAAACAAATATTTGTTTACCATTATCGAGCATGGTTTTTTTAGATATTTGTTGAGGGTCTTAATCCGGAATTTAAACTTATACCTCGACATAAAATTAGGTTTGATATCATAAGTGTACATCACGAGGAGAATGATATAATCTTTAGTATTATAGATTAACTAACTTGTAGGATCACACTTACAACGAATTTATGGTCTAGTGACCACCAAAATATTTCATATGCATATCTAACGGCTCATTTAACTGATGATGATTAGAATTTGGAAAAGGAGATCATTAACTACAAACCCATTGAATATCCACATGATGGTGAAACAATCTATAGGTTAATTTACAATTTTCTTTTAGAGTGGAAAATAGATAAAAAGTTATTTTTAAGGGTTGTGGACAATCCAATAGAAAATGATGTTATGGTTAGATAATTGCATCATTCTCTTTGTGATAAGGCATTGCTCCCTTTAGGTGATGAGGCATTCCATGTGCGTTGTAGTGTTCATATTCTTAATTTGATTTCACAAGATGGTTTAAAGCCAATCGGGAGACTACTTAATAAAATTTAAGACATCATGAGGTACTTAAGTAATTCCCCCTATGGAAAATAAAAATTTGATAGTGCATGCAGTCAAGTTAAGTTGAAGTGCAAGAAAAAAGTGCCCATGGATATCCAAATCGGTGGAATTCCACCTACGAAACTCTTGAGGTGGCCATTACATTGAAAGAACTCTTTTGTCGTTTGAGTGAAATTGATGGGATTTATAAGCACAACCCATAAGATGAGGATTGGCGTGTTACAAGTTTGGTGAAAGATTGTTTGGGTTTTTTTACAATGCCACATGACATTTTATTTATAGTTGCTTTACAACTTCTAATGTCTTTTTTGATGATGCATGTTGTATACGACTTTTACTATTGGAATGGATAAATAGTGAGCATGATTTCATTATATTGATTGAGGGGCCAATGAAAGAAAAATTTAACAAATATTGGGAGGAAAGTTATTTGATACTTTCGACTACGCTAGTGCTAAATCCTTGGCCTAAAATAGTCTACGTTGAGTACTTTTATAATAGGATTTACGGTAGTTTAACAAGTGGTTACATATCTAGAGTTCGTGGGTATTTTATTGAATTATTTCATGAATATGGTGGCGGTACCACTAAAGGTGTGTGTGGTGATGTTAGCGATGGTACATCTAGTTCCTCATTATCTTCTCCACATAATAGTCATAGTGATGTTGATTTTGACACTTTGTTATTTCAAACCAATTCCTTCAATACTAGTGAATTCCAATAGTCGAAAGCAGAACAATATTTGGAAGAACCGGTGTTTTCAAGAAATGATAAGTTTGAGATTTTTAATTACTGGAAAGTATATAGTCCTAAACTTCTAACTTTAACAAAGATGGCTCATGATATCTTAGTTGATCCTTCCACTACGGTTGCATCAGAGTCGCCATTTAGTGTTGGTGGGCAAGTTATTAGAGAGACTCGAGCCTCTTTGTTTTGTCGATATTGTTGAGGCATTAGTGACTATGAATTATTGGATTGAATCAACCAAAACAACATGAAAGTACAATTTTTAATTTATCAGCATCTTTTCTTTTATTTACTTTCAAATTAAATACAATTGCTAATATTTATTTTTGTTTGTTACATTGTGGGTGTGAAAGAAAGCGGGGCAAATAATGCTGAGTGAGTAGTGCAAAAGTGGAGCAATTTGAGATGTAAAAAGATGGTGAAATGGAGCTATTTTGGGGTAAAAAGTTGTTAAATTTTAACTATTTTGTAAGATAATTTGGACGAAAAATATTGTAGTTTTTTTTTAACTTTAGATGCTTTGAGTTTTGAATGTTTATTTACATGTTTATTGGGACATATGTTGCTAAATTTTGGATGTTAAGTGGGACAATAGGTTGCTGAGTTTTGTATGTTAATTTGGACAAAATGTTGATGTCCATTAATTTTATATGTTCAAAATGTTGGGATCCATGAATTTTATATGTCCAAAATGTTGCTCATATCTTATATATTACTTGAATCAAACAAAAAATGAATGCATTTTTTTTATTTATTACATGAAAAAATGAAATATTAGAGTTCTAACAGTCACACTTTTGGATCGGGATGGGTTCAGGTCGAGAACTATATAAAAACGACCTGTCATGTATTCAAGTAGGACCCGATTCGTCAAAATATTAATGGGTTAGGAAATTTTTTTTGAATATTCGACTGTCTCTGGCCCGTTGACAAGCCTATTCCCAACCTTCAACAGTCAACCCCCAGTGGCTACAAAACCTCTTTATCCCCTTTACCCTTACGGAGACAAGTTGAAATAGCCTTTAGTAACTAGAACCTAATGAACAACACCTTCACAAGGGCCGAAATATCCAACTCAACGAGTTCGTCGAGAACCAGCCACATCCACATTAACGTGAAACTAATGATGAGTAGGGAACCATTGAATCTTAATCAAGTACTAATTGATAATCGACCCAAATCGATGGGTTTATGACAAGGGACATCGCATTCATGAGTGGGTTCAATGTTCACCATCTCTGGTGGATCTCCAAATTCTTTGGCAATTCTTCCACCCACCCAATTAAGGGAATTATCGACAAATTCAAAATCGAGCAACCAGGTGCCCGTCGTTTGATTACGTTTTCCTTCGACATCCTAACATCGGCGATTTGTTCTTAGAGTCCCCTCCTTATACGAACCTGAACGAAATACACTAACATATTCCATTAGAGATTCAAAAAATATTTTTCTTGTAACAATAGAGGACGTCTCAAATTTGATTTCCCCACCCAAGCTTCAACCAATCCAAATGTGACTTAAAATCAAGGGAATTTTAATCCGTCTTGCATTTATTTTGGAAATTGAAATCCACATTCATTAGGACTTTATAATGAACCTTAGTGCTATGAGGTTAAAGGGGAAGAATGTTCTTCATGCAAAGAATGTGATTCAGAATATTTAGGCTTTTTATTGAAGCTCCTAGAAAGCACTGTGCAACGTGATTTGTGAGTCTATATTCCTACTTTTGAGTGAAAAATGAATGAGGACGCTTTTGTTGATTGGAAAAATACAATGGAAATTTTTTTGTATCTTAAGAACTATTCATCCCACAAGTGCTTTAAACTCGTGGTGACAAAGCTACAGGGCCTTGCCAAAGTATGGCGGAATTACCTAATATAAGGCATAATTGTCTATAATCAATCTCCAATATATACATAGTCTGAAATCAATGAAGTTATGGTGGCAGAGTTTTTATGATCTTCACACTAGCGCTATCGTTTTGCCCTCATAAAAGCGTAAGCGATTAGAAGAAGACATTTCTCTTCTTCTGTATCTGGGACAGTTTGAGGTAGACAAGATGATAATAAATTGGTCAGTATATCCATAGTTAGTAAAAATCGATCGAGCATGAACTAGATTCAAACTTTAGAAAAGGACGTAGGGGATGCAATGTGAGTGGAGGCCCTCCTCCAGGGAGAAAATATGCCCCAAACACGGCTAGCCGACCCAAACCTAGTGAGAATTCTGCCACTTTTCCCTTTCATCCCAATCAAGTGCTACCATTGTGGCCAATTCGACCATAAGATGACGATTTTCAATAAAATTTTAAATTAAATTTGGTGTACTTTTCTCTTTCATTGGATCTAACTAATGGGTTTTGCATTAGCTTGTTCGTGGTTCCATATTTTTTTAACTGTTTGAGTACGGCCCGTGAATGCTAATATGTACAGTATTTATATATCACAACAAAATCTATTATGACCAAATTATTTTCTAACATGACAAAAATAAAATATGATATGAAAACCACATTATTATATCGAGTATTATTAGAACCACACACTGTGTTATATATTAGGATTGTTTATGGTCAAACCTACATTGATTATTTGTAATCGAGTGTAACCTTGCAATTTTCATTCATTGGAATTGACCCCCAAAATGACTTTGAGGGATAAAAAAAATGTTCCAACCCAATTTTTTTTAGACTCTTCGAAAAGTAATATTTGTGTCAAACCCCAAAAAGTGCAACCGTTGGCGGCTAAAGTCAATATCAAAAAATTAATGGTGGGGAGATACATATTACCCTACACTCTATCTGAAAATCGCAACATAAGCCCGAAGAATTGCTGGCTTCTCCAAAATGTCGTTTAGGGTAGTTACGTCTGACTTATTTTTTACACCAAGATGATCTTTTTTTTTGTATTGGTTTGTATCTGAGGTACACTGAGTATTATTCAAAACATAAATAGATATAGATATGATTTTGATTTTGCCTAGAATTACTAGTTGATGATTAAAGGGCCTGGATAATAATCAAAGTAAAAAAAAATAACCTGATAAAAAAATGAATAGCAGCTGATATTAAAGAGTCATCTCCCAAACCAACTGCAAAAAATGCCACAGTTCCGGTAGGATTAAAACTAGCACCCCCCAACCGTCACCAATTATACCAAACATTGAAAATAGAACGAACACCAAAATAGTTGTAACCAACAGCACCCCGACCCCTTGGACCCCAACAGCTGACACACTAATAGACGTAATAACTCCTAGAGTTGAAGCACAAAACACCCATGCGAATGCTAACAATGCATATTCCATTTCCATCTTAACTTCACCCATGTCCTATATGCCCTCTCTCTATTGTTTGAGTTGTGGAGTTATTAAGTTTGGAGTTGTTGACCGTTTTAGAAGTGTAACAGTTTGTGATACAAAAGGTGAGTTACCTACCAAGTTTGCATGGAAGGAGAGGGAATTATATTATAATAATATTATATTGTTTGTGACAAGAAGTGTTTTAAGTGGGTATGCAATGTTTCTTGGGCTTTTTTATTTTTGGTATCATACCATCAGGTGTTCGGACCAGCTTACGCGCACCTCGATTAATCCTCATTTGCAGTTCCTGATTTTTGCTGGCCAGGCATTATTTTAACAGTATCGAGGATCGAACTTGTGCTTTTATATTTATATTGGACCATTTTGATTTATAAGAGTGAGCCATATTGATCCTATTTTTATTAATGACGGTTGTAGGTCTAGATCGAGGGGTGTTGGTGGTAAAGGGCCAAAATGATAAATGTGCCGGGAATGGGGTCATATGATTCAAGAATGTCCTTTGTGGAATGACAAGGTAAAGTGCAAGGTTGATTTCGAGAGGGAAGCGGTAGCGAGTGAGGATTATGAAGATGAACTTGGAGAACTTCTCACAATCTCCAAGGTTAAATCTTTTTCCCAAGATGATTAAATTTTCGATTCGGGATCGTTGGATCACGTTTGCTCCAAGAGGGAATATTTTGAGACTTTTACAGAAAATGGAAAAGCTTCCATGTCTTTGGCTAACGGAGAGAAGGTTGCCGTTGAGGGTGTCGGGATGGTAAAACTCAAGATGTTTGATGGGGGTGGAGTGCACTTTGGGTGGTGTGGCCTATATCCCAAAGTTGCGAAAGAATTTGATATCCATCAGCCGTTTGGATTCCAAGGGTTGTCGAATGTCTGTGGCGGGTGGAGTCTTGAAAGTCACACGCGATTGTATGGTCCTAGAAAGGGGAGAGGAGAGAGAGGGGTTATATCGTCTAAATCAGACTTCGAGGAAGATGAGGAAGCGGTGTGCACAAGTAATCGAACGTTTGAGTCATGTCTCCTTTATGAACAAAGTGGAGACATTGGGTGCTAGCTTTCCGAGAGTAGATGGTAGTGATGGGATAATACCTACTATTGGACGGGCTAGATTGAAGTCCCCCTTCAGGGCCAACGAGTTATGTTAACTAGGTTTAGTTGCACACATGCATTGGCCAATTGGAATCGAGGAGGTATAGGACTATAATGAATTCAAGGTGTGTGTAGCTAGTTCAATGAAGGTCATTGAGTTATTGTTTGAGAGCATTGGCAAATGGGTTTACAAACATTGGCAAACCGGAGTCTTTCATGACAAAGACTTGGTATATCTTTCGAGGGTGGGAGTTGGAGGGTGTGAGAGGTGAGGAATTTTCCTTCTCATCCGTGGTTATTTCTCAAGGTGGAAGATGGTGTTGATGTGCTTGAATGTTTTGTGTAAAGAGGGTGTACGCTATATGCATTATGTGGATGTGTACTCATCGGGTTACATGCGGAGCGAGATTAACCGTATGGTTACATGAGAAGCATTTAGATGCATGAGATGGCGAATTCTTAGTTCAAAACTTGGTTCCTCGGCAGTTCGAGTCGTTTGGAGTCTTAGAGTGAATACTTGCGGTATCTCACTTCATGGTTGAAGTTTGGGGTGGCTTAGCGCCGGGTGGAGTGTATTGGCTTGTTAGACATCGGGATGATCTTCAAGCAGATTTGATGTTTGTATTTCGAGCTCGGTTGGGTCGTGAGGATCACCTGGGGGAATCGCATTAGCTCGGTAGATGGTGGGACAGTCTTCAAGCGGGTTCAATGTCAACATTCTAGAGATTGGTTGGATTATCGGGATCGCCAAGGTGGAGTTTGTTGGTTTTGTCTCTCCTATGATGTTTAATGTTTTTTTCATTTTTTGTTTTATTTACAAATTTTCCATTTTGGCTCAAATCCATATATACAAGTGTTATTTCTAGGTTTTAAGAGAGGACAAGTTTGAGAGCTATTTTTAGAGTAATCAAAGTTAAAGAGAGATAGAGCTCCCATTTGAGGGGTGAGTTCTTGAGGTTGGTTAGTGATTGACTTTTGAGAGAGATAAGTGAGGTGTGTGTGTAACCATTTATTCCTTGCCATTTATCTATAAAATAAGATATCCTACCATTTGTGGATGTAGCCCTAATCTTGGGTGAACCACGTATATTGCTTTTGCTTTGATTATTTGTTTCTTGTATGTTCTTATTGTCAATTTATTGATGCTGGGTTGATTTGATTGGGAGTTTGCACATTAGTTAATTTACGGAGCAAGGTCTTGGGTGTTTTCCACACACCAAGTGTTTGATAAAATTCTCGAGTGATTTTTATCATCTTGTTCTCTAGAGATAGTCTTGCTTTATTGCAACAATTAGTTTTTGAATATTTCAGATAAATGAATCCAAATTAATATTTTTTTAATAAAAATAAATCGCGTATAAAAATCATCCTTAAAAGCATGGAACAATTTTAATTTGGAGTTATAATCAAATTATTTTAGGGGACATGGCGCGAATTTATATAATCACAAAACATCATTCCCTTCACAATGAATTAACAATTACAATGATACATGTTTTGATGGATGTGAGTTTGTTTATCTAAAAGTTACTACCCAAAACAATATCACAGAAACTCGTCTTCCAGAAGCACTAGTTATGTAATACTGTTGTCATAAACTTTGAATTTTTTAGTTTTCAAATGTATATATCCTTAAAGAAAAATAAATATTCATGGCACAAGAAGTTTATTGGAGGAAATCATAACACCTATAGAAAAACACATATTGCTTAGTCGGTCTCAGTCATCACCACAAGTAGTCTCCTTCACATCTTTTGGAATCATATTCTAACGGTTCTTATCAGTGTTCACAATCACATATTGTGCTCTAAGTGTTCGTGAAAATAAAAATTGGCCCATAACTATTTTTTTTCTTTTCAAATGGTCCTTCTACGGCCTTAGGGTGGATGGACCCTTCGCATTTAAAATTGCATCCTTCATTTCACACCCTAACCCTACCCTTATCAGGTCATTGCTTGATCAATGTCTCGGTTCACACGTTAAAGAATCATCAGTTAAAACATAAGTCCTGATCACGACTTACTAATTAGTTTTTTTGACTTTTAATCATAACATAATTTATATTTTCTATCAACATAACCATAGTATTTTCATTGCACAAGGACAAAAGAATACTAAACTCCATGACAATCATTAATATTGGTCTTTCTATCATTTAGTCACTAAAACACATAGCAAACAATTTTTACACAATTAATGACACACACAAATTCATTTACCAATTTCTCTCTCTTAATCTTTAAAAAACATCCCCCTCTTCTCCCCCCCATCCAGAGCATCGGTGAGGTCACAGGTAGAATAGGTGAGGGTGGGGAGAGAGAGTGTTTCTAGCGCATACTTTTAAAGATAAGAGAATATTGGGTAAATGAGTGTTCGAGGGATCTGGGTGTTTAAAAATTTATTTTCTTGATTTTAAAATCCAAAAAATGCATATCAAGGGCTAAACTGTAGAAATGCCTTAATATAATAATGAAAATAGATACAAAGTGTTAATCTTTAGAGTGTCTTCCATTACAAGAGTATTTAATTAGATTCGAATTCAACTCCATCGCCTTTAACATAACCTCGACTTGCAATAAAATATAAAAGAAGGAAATTTGGATAATTAGTGTAGCGTATTTCAATTGTACAATAATGGTTAATGCCAATTCGGTCCCAAATTATAAGTGCAATGCAAAAAGAAATATACAAATTAGTGTGGTTTGACAAGTCGGCACATCTATGTCCACAATCAAGGGATTGCAGAGCTTTATTAATGGAAGATGAGGGAAAAGACTTCTTGGAGTTCTAGGTTCACTAGTTAAGAGTTCCAACTGTGCATACAAGAGTGTGTTAATCGATGCCCTAAGTAATTAGGGTTATTGATATTTATAGATACATGTATCATATGGTTATAAGTCTTTTTAGTAGTGATCGGTAGTCAACCTTCTCCCTTTTTTTGAAGTAGTAGAATATGACTAAATCTATATTCGATTATATGCAATTATTTTAATACCTCATATTTTTTATAAATTATTTAATTGTGAAAATTAATTATGTGTACTTGTTGTGACATGAGATGTCACCATTTGTATTTATATGTGTTATATTATTCGTATTTGAAATCGAACTTATTATATGATAATTTATTAATTAAATATTTAGAAGTGATGCAATATTATTAGAGACTATGGAATGGTCAGGGATTTGGTATCGAGGGCTTCTTTATTTGGATTATATACTAGGTGTATGGTTCCACTAATCGTGAAGTAGTTTCTTAAAATATCATTTCATTCTTAATTAATAATTGATTGAATAATTGATATTTGGATCCATACTGGATAAAGTATTAGTTTGTTTAGAATCATATTTTGTATTGGCTTTGGGACAATTAAAATGTCAATTTTTTATTTAAAATAGTGAGTTTTAAGTCTATTTGGCTAGTATTTGGCTTTGGTAGTGCTTGAGGCCATTTATAGTGGTACTTCGGCTCATTGGGTTGAGGCTAGTATGGAGCCTATGTTTATTTTTGTCTCGATATAAGTTAAGTGATCATTAGACATAACCAAAACACATGTCAGACATCTGGAGAAACCCTAGATAGCTTGAGGGAAGATGCATGAAATGTTAGAAGAAGAATTAAGAAGTTTTGGGGATTGATTCCTCAATCAATGCACATGCAAGTTTTCATAGTTTAAAATTTTAATTGAAATTATGTTATGGTAGTAATAGTTCATTGCATTTGGAATTAAAATGAGTATTATTTGAGTTTAGTTAACTTTTGAAATTAGTTTGATTGGTAAATTAAACCTTAATCCCCTAGTTAATTAACTTGAAAGATTTGATGAGTAATTTAATGAATTTATCTTGAAATCGGATTTAAATTGCTATATTTTTTAATCATATTAATGAATCATACAAAAGCCCTTTAAAATTGGATCGAATCTGAGTAGAAATCGTTATATTGTTAAACTTAGGGTTCATAATCCCATAAACTGATTTTAATGCTCAAACCTTGATTTAATAACCTAGAACATGTAAAATTAGGTTGGTATAGTTGTTGCACACCCTACATCTAAAGGATGTTGGGCTTAGGATCCATTAAATGTTTGGAAGTTAGGTTTTGAGGTCATTAATGGAGGTTCTACGAGTTGGAAAAGAAATGGCCAGCGTCAATCTAGTTAGAATGAGACAGGGTTCTCGTTCGACTTAGATTTAACATTTCATTAGAATGGATGTAGAGGTTGTTAAAATGACATAGGTTGTTTTGTACGAACGACTTTGGAATGTCATTCAAACGACTCGGGTATTTTCTTTCGAATGAGTTCTTAATCTCGTCAGAATGACTTCTTATCGGATTGGAAGGTTTAACCTTAGTTTGATTGGTGATTATTTATTTAAGACCTGAGATATTGTCTTAGTAATATTAAAGTATAACAATTTTCCATTATATTACTTGGAGGCTTAGAGTATTGAGTAAATGATTGGAATCGTGATGTTTAGGGGTGGAAAATATCCTACTAGAGACTCTAATAGGTTCTTAAACCCTAGTTTAGGGTTGTTGTTATATCGAGCGAGATATTGTATGAGTTAGGTGTCTTGATACTGTTAGAGGAGCTTAGAGATAAACGTCCACATTAAGAAACTAATGACATATCAAGACGAAGTGAAAATGAATGTTGAACACATTATCAGTCAAGTTATTCACACTATTTCAAGTATTGCTTCCCAAAAAGTTATTGATAGTCCAGTGAGAAAGATTAACAAAAGTCTCTTCGAAGAATTGCAAATTTAGGAGAAAATCAATCCTTTAAAACTCATTATTACCAGTTCGTCTAGTTTTCCCAGTGGATCATTAAAGCTTAATGTGGATGGATCAAGTAAAACAAATCCAGGTGTTAGTGTTATGGTAGGGGGGAGGGGGATAGTCAGAGGAGATCAGGGTAAGTTTATATGGGCATTCTCAAAGCTTATAGGACATACTATATGTTTAATGGACAAAATAATGGCCATCAAAATAGGTCTGCAATGGTGTTGTAAAGATTGTTATGCAACAGTATGGTTAGAAACTGTATCTAAAGTTGTCTTTAATATGATTACTGGACAATAGAAGCCTCCATGGAGTGTTAAAATTTTTAATAAAGAAATTGCGGTTCTAATGATGGAAAACCAGATTCAAATAGCTCATCTATGGAGACAAAGGAATAATGTAGCAGATGCTCTTAAAAATTTGACTGAAACTTCTGAATAATCCAAGACCTTTGGTAATTTTCTGGAACTTTCTCAATAAATCAAGGGAATCCTCAGAACAGACTAAGACCGCCTAGTACTAGATTTATGCATGGTTATCTTTTTAAGGTTCAGTTTGTTCAAGATTCCTGCATTTTAAGGTCACCTAGGAGAGGCTATTTCACATTATCTTAATAAATTCATAGGATTAATATCCTCTTCCAAAAAAAAGGAAGACTTATAAAAGAAGGCAGTTGATCCACCATGCATTTTGTATATCTTTATGTAATTATAAGTTATGTTTTAATATTAACGAGGTTACTCGATACTAGTGATAGGCACGTCTAGCAAGGACCTGGGAGAGATTTTATGCCTTATGAAATAAGCTCACTTGGGAAATTCTGAGGAAATGGCTTAGAGGATACAGAGCAAATGAATATTAATACATAACTTCTCCATTAGGTAAATAGGCTAAAAGTCCCAACTTTGCCCGATTGAGCACATATGAGCAACCTTGAGCTACCAACCACGAGCTTAATCAACTATAGATTTTTGGTGCCAAAAGTAGTATATTTTCTTAAAAGATCTTCATGATTTCATACTATACATTACACATGTCAAATCAAACTTATCGTAAATATTGATGGTTTGGTGAGCAGTTATCTAGCATGGCGATGACACATTATTGCGCTTCTTGATACAACTATTGGTCGTTGGAGATTTCTCTGAACATATAATGCTAATGACATGTTAGGTATGATAGTTTCTGCATAAAACCAATTCTTTCACCCCCTAACCTCTCCGTAGGTCCCTAGCACCTCCCCTCATCGCCATAAACCTAAGTCATACCCCGGGTACTGACCTAAAGGCCATCGGGCACTCCCAGGCTCCATTTGACCAAAAGTCAAACTCTTCAGCTCGATCGAGACTGAATGAATCTTCAAAGGTCACTAAAACCCCTTAATAACGGTCTGCCCCGTGCGCGATTCTGACTTACGGTACGGACGGACGATCTGTTTCCCCCTGAAACTTAATAAGGAGGCCACCAGACGCTCCCAGGCTCCGTTTGACCAAAGTCAAATCTTCAGCTCGATCGAGACTAAATGAATCTTCAAAGGCCACTGAAATCCCTTTCCAACGGTCCTCCCTGTGCGCGATTCTGACTTACGGTACGAACGAACGATCCGTTTTACTCTGAAAGGTCACCGAACGCTTCCAGGCCCCTGTTGACCGAAGTCAACTTCCCAAACCGAGCCAAACTCTTTAGAATTTTGAAATAAATCTCCTAAACTTTCCAACGGTCTGCCCGTTCATGATTCTGATTTACCATGCGAATGAGCGATCCATTTGCATCCGATAATCCCCCGTCCAGAGGACCGATGAACGCTTCCGAGCCATATTTGACCTAAAGTCATCTCCCGAAATTGGGAGCAGTCCCAAAGACTTTATAAGGTCTCTAAAGTACCTTTCCAAAGGTTTTCCCCATGCATGATTCGGATCAACAGTTTTTGCTTCACGATCGATTTTCCGAAGGAACTTGAAAGAGACTACTAAATGACAGGTTCCAAACCCTGCCTATCGGTAGTGTGTAAACACACCTACCGATTGGAAGGACTAGGACTATGAAGATCAATAATGCCTTGTGCCTATAAAAGGGAGGGCCTGACCTCATTGCAAAGGGACAAGATCTGAAATCCATCAGTCTCAGCAAGCTCAGAAAACCCCTCTCGAAGTCAGCGTGATTTCCACATCCAAATCCCTTTCCAACCTTCACCTTTCAAAATATTTTTTTTATCAAACTTGGTGAATTAACTACCCTCCATCATCCATCATCACCCAAGTGCAAGGGCTTCTCTCCAACATCAAAGATTCAACTCAAGATCTTCAAGAAGGTCCAACTTTCTCAACCATCTATTCAAATTCTCCTAAATTCGCATTAACTTACTTCATTACTTAGCACTTTTATTCTTTCTCACATATCCTAATTAGTTGTGACAAATGGACGGTTATGGACGGTTATGGATGGGTCAAAAATGGATATGAATAAATTTGGACGGGTTAAAAGTGGATCGGACATAATAATTTGGACGGATTGGGTCGAGTCAAACTCGGAGCGAGTCGAGTTAACCCTCCTTTTTTTTGAAAAAACAATTATTATACCATATACGGATAAATATTATATAACAATTTTGAAAAGAAAATACAAGTAAGTACTTAAATAAAAAAAATCTTTAAACTCTTTGGTAATTTGAGTTTTATTTTTGAGAGGTTCCAAAACCATATTGACTCCCTAATGACCCGCCAACAAACCGTCTTATTGGACCACTAAAATCATTTTGACCCACAAACACAATTAATAGGCCCCAAACACATTATTTGAGTGGATTATGGACGATTTCATCCTCAAGAGACCATATTGTCGGGCCTAATCCTAATATACTTTTTATTTATTATTATTGCGCATCTCTTATTTTCATATAAATAAAAACCCAAAGAAAAAAAAAAGAAAAAAATGGTTTTCTCATAAATTCCAAACGGGAATTCTTATTCTTTTCTCACACTTTTCTCCCAACTAAAACACTTTTTTTTACACAAACACATATAAGAGAAGTCCCCGGTTGGATTTATGGGATAAATCCCACCCCTCATTTTTCACACGAACTACGTGGACTTTGATTCCTCTATAGACTACGTAGGCATCTCGGGATAAAACTCGAGACTTGAGTCCTATTCCTACATTTCTCTCATTTTCATATCTTTCTATATTATTTAAATTTAATCCTCCTAAAATCTATATATTTATATATACATATATTTGTTCTTAGTGGCGTATTATTCCATATGCCTTATCGTTCCATTATAACGACCAACGCAAGGATAACCACGTAAATCGTATTTTCTAATATTATTTTTTGGAACATTCCTATGGATGACTCGCTTTATCTCTTCCATGATATAAGTCAATGATTCCTATCTCTACAACATATACACATACACACATGTCATGGGGAAATAAAGGAAAATAACAATAACCCATGAGAGATGGTAAGGGGGGAATGGGTGCCTAACACCTTCCCATTTCGTAACTTAGCCTCCGGACCCTTTTCGAATCATTTTGGTTTCGTATGTATCAGTATGTCTTTGGATGCTGTCCTTCGAGACGACTCCCTTTTCTTTTGTCTATTTTGAGTAAAATAGACTGGCGACTCCATCTCTTTACATTTTTCATCTCATCACTGATGCCGGCCAAAGCGCTCCTGAGAGGGACGCGCGGGACCAAGATCCTCTCGAGATGAAGACAACCCTCTTCTTCATCCCTCCCACCGCGAGGATCATGGCTGTAACCTTCCCTATGATGTCTATGCCCCAGGTAGAGAACGTCCAGGCAGAAATTTATCGAGATTAGCCCGACCGAATTCCTTACGGCTTCTGGGGCTACCGAACCTCAATCCGAACATCTACTGGGGCTATGCCTTACTCTCTAGTCTACGGCATGGAAGCAGTCCTACCCGTGGAGCTAAAAAATCCTTAACTTCATGTCATTATCGAAATCCAAGTCAGTGAGGAGGACTTGAAGCAAAGCCGTCTCGACGAGATATCACTCTTGGATGAGAGGAAACTGAAAGCTCTATATCACATACAAGGGTACCATCGCCGAATAACGTGTTCATTTAATAAGAGAGTCAAGGACCGTGGTGTCCGAGAAGGGGATTTATCCCTAAAAAAAATAGTAGAGCCCATCTGAGACCCCAGATGGAAATTCAAGCCTAATTGGAGCGGCCCCAACATTGTAAGGAAAATCTTGTCCGGTATTGCCACCATACTCATTGACCTAGATGGAGAAGAAATGGCTCGTCCAATCAACCTAGATCGACTCAAGAAATTTTACCCCTAGTCCAAAATCTTGGCGCGCTACGAGTCTTCTCATCACCTTTATATTCTAAAAATAAATAAATAAATTAATATTCATTTCCCTATACCCAGAACTATGCTGGCCTAAACCTCTGCAAAAATCATTCTCAGAAAAATTAAAAATTTTAAAAAAAACCCAAAGGTACGTAGGCAGCTCATACATGAGCCCGACCCTTTCTTATTCACAAAGAAAAAATTCTTTTCTTATCTCCGAGAACGACAGTTCATTCTAACATATACTTGAACAAATGGTTTATGCATGCCTTAGCGATCGGTATAGATAATTCAAAATATAAAATTCATCAAAAGGCATATCTGGATGATCGAAAACTTCTTTATTTCACTAATAAGAAATTGCGGTACAATTACATAAGAAAAGGAATGGATAACTCCCTTACCCCTACCTTCCTAGAAAGCTAAATAAAATCCCCATGTTTATTCCCCATTACAAAACAAACTCTCAAAGATCCCTACCCACATCTACTAAACGAGCCTGTTTCATCATCATCATCCACATCTTGGGGTCCCCAAGCTTCCCTTGCTTGAATAGAGTGCCGCAGATGCTCCATGGATCGATAAGCTCGACCTAGCCTCGAAAAAATTACAACACCTCCCTCCATGGTATTAGATAAGACAAACCACCTTTGTCCAGTCCCTACTACCAACATCTTGCTGAACACTCTTCTCCATAACCACTTCATATAATCCCTAAGAATGTTTCAAACTCTACTAACATACTGAGAATGACGGGTCGACGAATGCCAAATCTCCCACAAAGAGCCAAGCCGCATGTGCAGATGCTCTGTCAAATCTTCTACCTAAAAAAAATTTAGTGTCCGAGGGGGCACGACCTGCTCTCAGCTAAATTGGCGCAGAAGCCGCCAAGGGAAATATAAAGAGGTCTGTCTGAAACCAACCAGCCAGACATATGGGTATTCCCCTAGCTCCAAAATAGGCAGCAACTGTCCCCATGAAGGCAGTAACCAATGCAGATTTAGAGCCCCATGCTCCACAAACCAATTCTCCTAACTCTCAATATCCAGGCCAATTCTGATGAAATGGTGAGAAAAGATGTTTGGTACAACCGACAAAGGGTATTTCGAAGGAGTCACTAGGTCAAGTCTTTCAGACAACCACATGAACAAAATCACGGGGCTAGCCCTCATAAAGTCAGAACAACCTTCTCGCTAAGCATCCATACCATTCAAAGTCTCTGTCAGTATAACCGCCGCAGGATTACGATGGTAGGACATCCATGAAGTAATAGTTGCAAGTTGTGGGTCCACCATTAGTTCCCCAGTCACTAGCAATAATTTCGAAACCAGACCCAAAATGACGACTCTGGCATAACCATCATCACTAACCTCCTGCAAATGCACAGGCCGCAACACCGCCGGAAGAGAAATCATTCCTCCAGTAACCAAGGATCTACCCGACGAGGGTGATACGTGGAGAATACCAACCAATAACTCCCAGAGAGACCGAGAAAATTGAGGCATAACAGCCCCCACAATAGGATTTACTCCCAACATGGAAGAAAATTCCTCATAAGTCGGATAGACTTCTTCCAAGCCAAAGCGAATTACATGGTCTTTGAGGAACCAAAATTGTACCGCCTCCATCAACATGTTCCATTCTATGGGATGATAATTCCATAAAGAGACTCAACTCATGTTAAAAGCATCGTAATCGACGTTATAGGAGTACATTGCCTCTAAAGTCTCGAGGTAGTTGGAAAACTCAACACTACGAGGGAGAGCCATCTCAAAGAATAAGAAAGTCAGGATGTGAAGGTGTGATGAAAACACTTCACCCCTACCCCTTTTTATACTTGAAAACACTCCACACTACAGAAATTGGAGGGAACCCTGCCCCACAAGGTACCAAAGGCTGAAAAGGGTACCAATCAAAGCATTGAATTGATGGGACTGTACTGACCTGCCGATAGGCAGGACAAGGTGCTTGCCAATCTGCAACCCCCTATTTTTAGAAATTTACCTTTTTCCTCTTTTGTCAAAATCAGAAAATCCAATAAAAATAAATTGATATTCTCAACAGAATTTCAAAATCCCCTTCCATCTTTATATGAATTCTCATTTTAAATAAAACTTTCCTTCAAATTCCAAAAGTATTTATTTTTACGGTCTCAGCAGCAAAGAAAAGGGCGCGTATGCATTCATTCATCACTAACAGAAGATAATAAAAAACTCCATTGCATTGCATAGATATTTTTTCTATGTTACATCATTTTTGCAGGAAAATAAAGAAAAGAAGAAAAACAACGGCACTCAGCCTGAACCCACACTCTCTCTCTCTCTCTCTCTCTTACACACACACACACACACATACACACACACACACACACACACACACACACACACACACACATACACACATACACACTTAACATTCACCTCTCTGTTTAAGAACTCCTATCCCTGCGACGCGCTCTCTTTCCTTTACAGCGAGATGACGCACCACCGCTACCTGAACCTGACTCCTCCTCGAATGAGGTAGATGACACCAAGCAAGAAGGAACAGGAATATCGTCCCCAAAATATGAGCAGTCACCGAAGATATCCAATCTATAATATCCCTCAGCCAAGTGGTGGACACCCAGAGTTGTTGCAAGAAAAGGCAAAATCAGTATCCAGCAGAAAAGATCTAAAGAAACCAAAAAGAAGGAATATAGAAGAATTAAAAGATATACCAAAGGATGAAGAACCTCTTTTGTTAAGCCCAACTCCTCCGGGGGACGAGAACGACGAAACATAGGCATCATCCCTCCATCATCCCGCCGGATGTTGTATGAAGGGGTATGAAACCTCACAAAGGGGACCTCTAAAGTCATCACCATCGCAGATGTTGATGGACCGCCACCGTTGTGGGAGGACCCCACTGGCCGACTCGAACCCGAAGGAGGGAAAATAAGTGCATCATATATGCTGGGCGCCATCATCCAACTCATCACGAAGTCCATATAATCATATGACACAGCTGTATCGGTGTATATCAAATATGACTCGCTAATCATCACCACGATCCTCGCATCCTATGGCAACAGTCGCTCCCACCTCATAGACATAGGGGGCCTCGCAGGCAACACAACCACATCCTCCTTAGAAATCTTCCGAACCACCCTCTCCCCGAGATACCAAGAGTGTCCAAACTCATGCGCCAACAAACACCTCATCTGTGCATTCACTCTAGTTAACCCCGTGTCCTGAACAACCGTCTCCCAAGGGTAAAAAGTCACCTGAAAAATCCCCAGAAAGATATTAGGAAATATGGAATCAGAGCACATAAAGGCCTTAGACTAAAGAAAGGAAAAGTCTTACCCTATTACTGGTCAGGCCATTCAAAATCTGATGCACCGCCTCCAGAGAGAGAGACTTCCTCGACTTTCGATTGGCCTTCCGCCACCGATATAACCGACAGAAGTCCCCAACAGTCTCATCCTTCAGAGAAATGAGCTGGGTATTACACCCAATCATCTCATATAACCACGTCTGCCAAGAAAAAAAATTCGCAATAAAAAAGATACGCACAAGGAAAATGCGAATGCATGAAAGGAAAATGCGCAAATTAAAGAATACCTTAAGAAGATACGTGGCTCCAGTAAAAGTCTTCCGGCAGCACTGGCTAAATGTATCCAGAGAAAAATAAAGGGTCGCCAAAGTCAGGCTCCCCCAATCATAGAGAGGGATGTTGGAAAACATCCTCAAATGTGGAAAAAACAATAAGTGGACGACGTCGCCGCTTGACGCCACCAGAATCCCCCCAGCACCAGTAAAATGAACAACCGGTCCATCTGCCTCACCTGCAGCCCGTCCTCCACATTAATCACCCTACTCAGTAAAACATCCCTTAGCAGGGACAGACGAATAGAGTCCCCATATACTCTCCTCCCCACATCGAGCGCCGCCCGCATCGCCTCCGCCCTCACCCACAAAGAGCGATCCACCTCTATTTTCTCTCCATTATAATCCAGCCCTAGTAGCTACTGCACATCAATGGGAGTCACGGTCATACCGAAGACAAAATGGAAAGTGTGGGTAGTGTCCCACCACCTCTCCCCCAGAGTGCATAAGACCGTCGTCGAACGAGGAATCTCATCTAGCATAGGCGCTAGCCTCTCAAAGCCTACTGACGATACTACCCAACGCACCATAGGTGGAAGGTTCTCCCAGACATCCTTAAGCCCTATCGTCCCGCGAGCATGAATAGTCGACAAAGAAACATTCGGGTGTCAAAGAAAAGACCTTGTCAAAATCCAAAGAAAAAAGGAAATCAGCAAAAAGTCATCTTATACTTACATAACCACCAGGGTTCACCACCCTAGAAGAACGATGATGCGACGGCTCCCACATAAAAGTTTGCTCATACGCAATTGGCTTGAATGCATCAAAAGAGTTCTCGCTCCCCAAAGAAAGAGGCGCCATGACCCTCCACTCTACATTTGCCCAGTCGCTAACAACCAACCACTCCCTGTGTACCACAGTGCTCACAAAAGCGTCCATCTTTTAGATTGT
This sequence comes from Sambucus nigra, assembly GCA_949130495.1. NCBI lineage: Eukaryota > Viridiplantae > Streptophyta > Magnoliopsida > Dipsacales > Adoxaceae > Sambucus > Sambucus nigra. The sequence continues at coordinate 349,485,643 of OX422222.1, read as the reverse complement.
GAAATGCTAGAACAATTCACAGAAGAAAATTGCAAAAAGAGAGAAGGCAAGAAGCTGTGAAAAATGAGGGTAACCTGCCTCTTTTTATATGAAGCCAAGGGTCATGATGATCATCACTGTACCCCGACCTATCGATCGGCACTAACCTTTTACCTTCTCGAGGCAGTCCAAAAGTCCGTGCCTCTACTGAATGGCACCCTCCACACCATGCCGGCCGATACCCCCCTTAAATTTTCGTACAGAAATTCCCAAAAAATACCAGAAAACCCTGAAAAATCCTCAAAAAATTCCTAAAAATTCCAGGGGGGATTTATAACATTTTCACCAAAAAAATTTCGCACTCCCTCAAGCGGAACCCCTATTTCCCCAGTGATACTCTCAGAATACAAGTAAATCTTCTCTCAAAAACGTCCCCGGAGGACCCCTAAAGCATCCCAAACTTCAGGATCATCTCCTAAGGTCTCAAATTTCCCCAAGAAATACGTCCAAACCCTGGACCACCTAATCACTTCCCCAGCGGAGTATATAGCATCAGACTGGCTATTCCTCCACAAAGGTCTCCAAAATATACGAGGATTTCCATCACGAGGTAATTTCCCTGTCAGTGTTTCTCGCGAAAATCTAAACTTAATCCCCCAGAATTAGGTTCGACCCGCAGAATTGTCCATCTCAACTTAAGCCCTCAGAATTTTCTTCGACCCGCAGAATTGGTCATCTCAACTTTAGCCCTCAGAATTGGCTTCGACCTGTAGAATTGGTCTTCTCAAAATTAAGCCCTCAGAATTGGCTTTGACCCGCAGAATTGGTCATCTTAACTTAAGACCTCAGAATTCCCTTCAACCCGCAGAATTGGTCATCTCAACTTAAGCCCTTAGAATTGGATTCGACCCGCAGAATTGGTCATATCAACTTAAGCCCTCAGAATTGGCTTTGACCCGCAGCATTGGTCATCTCAACTTAAGCCCTTAGTATTGGCATCGACCCACAGAATTGGTCATCTCAACTTAAGCCCTCAGAATTGGCTTCGACCCGCATAATCGGTCACCCTCATCTTCAAGCATTGGCTTCGACCTGTAGAGTTTCTCACCCTCATCTACAATCCCTCAAAATCATCCTCAACCCATAGAACCGATCATCCTCATCCTTAGGTCATCAGAATTGGCCTCGACCCTCTGAATTGGTCATGCTCTTTCAAAGGCATCATGCGGTGTCTATTCGACGGCTATTATTTGTTCCAAACTCACCCGTTGAGGGGCTATGTAGACACTCCACTATAACACCCCCTAACCTCTTCGTAGGTCCTTAGCACCTCCCCTCATCACTACAAACCTAAGTCATACCCCGGGTACTGACCTAGAGGCCATCGGGCACTCCTAGGCTCCATTTTTTTCTAAAAGTCAAAATCTTCATCTCAATTGAGACTGAATGAATCTTCAAATGGCACTAAAACCCCTTTCCAATGGTTTGCCCCATGTGCGATTCTGACTTACGGTACGGACGAACGATCCATTTTCTCCCAAAACTTGATTAGGAGGCCACCGAACACTCCCAGGCTCTGTTTGACCAAAGTAAAATATTCAGATCAATCGAGAATGAATGAATCTTTAAAGGGAATTGAAACCCCTTTCCAATGCTCCACTCCGTGTGCGATTCTGACTTATAGTACGGATGAACGATTCGTTTTACTCTTAAAGGTCACCGAACGCTTCGAGGCCCCAGTTGACCAAAGTCAACTTCACAAGCTGATCCAAAGTATTTGGAATGTTGAAGTACATCTCTAACCTTTCCAACAGTCCCTCCGTGCTTGATTATGACTTACCATGCAGATGAACGACGAACTCTTCTGAGCCACATTTGACCTAAAGTCAACTCTCGAACCTGGGAGCAGTCTAAAAGACTTTTGAAGGTATCTAAAGTTACTTTCCAATGGTTCATCCCATGAACGATTCGGATCAACTCTTTGTGATCTACACCCGATTTTCTGAAAGAACTTAAAAGAGACTGCCAAACGGCAGGTTCCAAACCCTGTTTATCGTCACTATGCCTAAACACACCTGCTGATTGGAAGGACCAGGACTATGCCGATTGGCAATACCCTGGCCCTATAAAAAGGAGGGCTTGACCTCATTTCAAAGGGATAAGATCTGAAATCCATCATTCTCAGCAAGCTCAGAAAACCCCTCTCGAAGTCAGTGTGATTTCCACATCCAAATCCCTTTCCAACCTTCACCTTTCATCATTTTTTTCAATAAACTTGGTGAATTAACTACCCTCCATCATCACCCAAGTGCAAAGTCTTCTCTCCAATATCCAAGATTCATCTCAAGATCTTCAAGAAGGTCCAACTTTCTCAACCCTCTCTTCAAATTCTCCTAAATTCGCATTAACTTACTTCATTATTTAACACTTTAATTCTTTCTCACATATCTTAATATACTTTTTATTTAGAATTATTACACATCTCTTATTTTCAAATAAATAAAAATCCAAAGAAAAAATAAGAAAAATAGGGTTTGCTCATAAATTCCAAACAGGAATTCTCATTTTTTTCTCACACTTTTCTCACAACTAAAACACTTTTTTTTACACACACACATATACGAGAAGTCCCTGGTTTAATTTCTAGGATAAATCCCACCCCTCGTTTTGCACACGAACTGCATGGACTTTGATGCCTCTATAGGCTACGTAGGCATCTTGGGGTAAAACTTGAGACTCGAGTCCTATTCCTACTTTTCTCTCATTTTCTTCTCTTTCTATATTCTTTAAATTTAATTCTCCTAAAATCTATATATTTACATGTACGTATATTTGTTCTTAGTGGCGTATTATTTCGCATGCGTTATCGTTCCATTATAATGAACAACGTAAGGATAACCACATAAATCATGTTTTCTAATATTATTTTTAGGAAAATTCCTACGGATGACTCGCTTTATCTTTTATGTGATACAAGTTGATTATTCCTATATCCACTACATATACAAATACACACATGTCACGGGGAAATAAAGGAAAATAGCAATAACCGATGAGAGACCGTAAGGGAGAAATCGGTGCCTAACACCTTCCCATTTCGTAACTTAGCCTCCGCACCCTTTTCGAACCATTTTGGTTTCGTATGTATCAATATGTCTTTGGATGCTGTCCTACAGGACGACTCCCTTTTCTTTTGTCTGTTTTGAGTAAAATAGACTGGCGACTCTATCTCTTTAAAGTTTTCACCTCATCACGACGCCGATCGAAGCTCTCCCGAGAGGGATGCGGGGGAACAAGATCCTCTCGAGATGAAGACACCCCTCTTCTTCTTCCCTACCGCCGTGAGTATCGGGGATTGCCACAGTATCACCATCAGTTAATGGGTACGAAGTTCCTCATGTAAAACCTGAGACTATATAGACCCCATTTATCTTTTGATAAACGACGAGACGTTGAGCCAAACGACCTATTTCATACATTAGTTCAAAACTAGAGCTCTTATGAACCTCTAATAATAGTCTTGTGTAGTTATTCCTACACAAACTAGAATTGATTTACCTTTAAACACTATACTCCCTGTATTTTGGTGTTTACATGCCTACCTTGGGTGTATTAAGAGTTCTTTCTTCTCTTTCCATGTAACTAGCTTTCAACACAGGTTCATTTACTGTTGTAAAGAACTGTATTTATCACCTTTCATCGAGATATAAACATAAGTTCATACCTTGTCATTACTATTGTGTTGTCACTATTAATAAGGGTTACACTTATTTTATCTATAAACACCCTAGAAAGGAGAACTACTCTATTTCATTTGGTGACTCCGTTGGGGAGGTTTTTTCTTAGTTTATGTGAATGATAGAATCAATCATGCTTTTAATTTTTATGATATTCAATGTGATGAGGAGTATAATATTACTCATGTTGTTGAGGTTATTATAGTTGCAGCTATCACATGATATGATCTAGTGCAACAAGCTTCCATGAGTTCTGTGATGGCACCTAACCAAAAAACCAACATCATGGCCAAATTTATGGACTATTGCAAACTCAAGATGGGATGGTTATGTTTGGTTTAACCATGTACCTAAGCTCTTTTGCTGATCCAATAGAAGCACATAATATTGCTTTGATTGGAGTGATTGTTCCACCTATAAGACTTCTTGCTCCACGTATAAGACTTCTTGCTCCCTCAGTGATTAATCTTGATCCTGTTGTCACACCAACCATTTAAGAACCAATTATTGCCAACACATCATCTGAGGTTTCTCTACCATTATCCAATCCAGTGGAACCATCTATCTGACCATCCTTGACCATTGAGGATGTCAAGAAAGAGATGATGAAAATGTTGGCATCATAACAAACCCCATGTTAGGTGGCATTCATTTATAACGATTTTTATACTCCTTACATAAAGTAGTACAATGATGAACCTTACTTAGAGGGATTTTCTATCCCAATCTTTAAGGAATTTAATTGAAATTGGGAAACCTAAAGGACACATAAAACAGTTTGTTGAGCATCTGGGACTTAACTGTAACAACAAATTCTCCGTTTAAGGGAGTTTTCTAAATCTCTTAATGACAAAGCATACATGTGGTACTCTTAACTAGCCCTGGGGAGTGGGCAATGTAGGAGGACATCAAAACTCAATTTATACATAATATTTTTCGAGAAGAAGATGATTTCACGTTTTCATAACTTGCTCGGGAGAGGTAAAGGCTAGGGTAGGAGGTGATGAGTTATATCACGATATTTAGAGAAAGATATCTTTATGTGATAGAAGATGCCAAATATAACATGATTCTTCAAATTTATGCTAAAAGGATACTACCCAAGTACAATTATTATTGGATAAATGAGACTAGAGAACTAATTAGCAACAAAAAGTGTTGCTACGTGTGTACTTATGGCTATTATGAAAATAATATTAATTATGCAAGCATTTATAATTTAAGGTCAAGAAGAAAGGATTGGAAATTTGATAGCAATTGGGAAGACATTAAGTTACAAGAAAAAATAACTTCACACCAAAGAAGAATTTCAGTTATTACAAGAACATGAATTTAATTAATGGGGAATGATGAATTATTGATTCCTCCCTTAATAATATGTAAAGTATAGATCAATTCCTCCCTTAATAATATATAAATTATATAAAATAAGACTTCTAAATGAACTATATAAGGGCAAAAAATAGGCAAAACGCTAAACGTGGACCATAAAAAGTCTAGCTACAAAATAGAAAAAGATAGAAAATGTCGTCAGACAATCGAACACCTTGGACAAAACCTCTTGGAAAAGAGAACTGGTTCTCTTTTTTCTACATGTCTAATGCATTAATCTTTCACTATTTGCAATTTTGACCCCTGAACTTTTCTTAATCTTCGAAATGTTATAACATTTTCATCGTAACTAGGAATGAGGTACTGCTTCTTCCTGTGTTCTTATGATCTCGAGATATTCAACTTTCACGTTGGCTTTTTCTCCAAATTGTGGCTGAAAATTTACCGTTTTGTCTTTAACTATCATTTCTTGCATTGCTTTCATCGTTTTATCTATTCTCTTTCGTCCAATTGCATGAATTACCTGTAAAACATATGAAAAATACACAAAACACGAAACACTTTCCACAAGGTTAGTTGAAATAAATATGAACTAAGTATGGGATAATTGTTATAAGACCATAAATCACCGAAACTAGAGGGATAAATATGAAATATTCGTACCGAATCAAGCCCCCTAACTTAGAACGTTGCTAGTTTCGAGCAATATAAATAAATCAGAAATAAGGTCCAAAAATAACACTTAATAACTAAAAGATAGAATGACTGTTTCGCATGCACACGATTGTATTTAGCATATACAACAAGACATAATACCATATGTCACCCTAGTAGAACGAGCAGTGTCTCGTGAGGGTTTGTAGTGACTTTACCTATAAAATTCAATCCGTATCACATGGTATGGCTAAAAGGAAAATCAAAATAATTAAAAATTGAATAATTTAAATTTCATAAAAATAATCTTTAAAAAATTTATTTGATAAATCTCAATTTCTAGTGTGTGTGCGAGGACGAAAATTAATCCTTAACTTACACCGATTGATCATTATGTTACTTTTCAAAAATATGCTTTGATTCAATTTCTCATGGGATGCACGCACAAATGCATCACTTGGATTGTGACTTTCTCTATCAGTGTACATGAATTAAGAGTAAATGTAACGGACACGAGTTCACATACATAAATGGAAAGACAAAAATTTTTATGGTGAAGAAGATCTTATGAACAAATTACAATCATTGAAAAAGGAAAAAGCATCATTGTTTCTTTGCACTGATTTATCTCTTTATTATATTTTTTAAATTGTTTATCTCTTCACGCGGTGATCGATTTCGTTATTCAGACTCGATTAGGGCTTTTCCCCAGTCAAGGGTATTTTAGGGACTAGCGAAATTTTTTAAAAATCTTCGGAGTTGAAATTTTTTCTTGTGAAGGTCTGTTGGTACTTTTTCAGGATTTAGCTTATTTTTCTAAAACAATTCTTCTTTTCCATTTTATTTATTCATTTTTAACAACTTTTAACTTTTTTTATTTTAGCATTTTTCAAATTTTCTGCAATTTTTCGATTTTCACAACTCTTGGTCAATTTGGGTTTTTCGGATTAACAAACGAAGGGGATATAAATTTTTGGCTTAATTTGGTTTTCAAAAGTTGAATATTTGTCTGGAATTTTTATGGCTAATATTTATTTTTGGTAAATAAACGATGACCTGATTTTATGTGTATGAATTACTAATCAAATTACCATATGCATCTTGAGATTAGTTTTTATTTTTATTTTTGAGACATTTTTAGGCGCAATTTTAAAAATAAAATTTCCACTAGTTTCACGTAACCAATCAACGCAATGATTTTGAGATCTACGATGATTTTACCACTAAAAAAATTGAGTTATCTTTAACTTTTATTGATTTAAATTACTCGAAAATGGGGAAGGGCACAAAAAAATTCACCAGTTTATACTCTCCACATTTATTCATACAAGTCGTCAATTTCCATTCAATTTTCGTTTTAGATCAATTTATGCTTAGGGCATGGAATTTTTACAAATTGAGAATTGCGACAAATATTTTGTGATATTTTTAAGGATTATAAATTCCAATTTTTACTTATTTTAGAAATATATTTTGACTTTTTTACTTTTTTCATTCTTTTGGGTTTTTAAAAATTTTCAATTTTTAGGGGCATTTTAAAATTGTGAGTTTTTTTAAAAGGCACAGTTATCCCCCCACCCCCACCCCCACCCCCACCCCCACCCATTAGATTATTCATTGTCCTCAATGTTAAGGACTAAAATCCAAATAAGAAAAGAAGTAGGGGAAAAATGTAAAATAAACACTTCTTAAAATGCAACAATGACACTATATGACACAACACAAATTTTATTCATAGCAAGAGTGAACATTATCGAGTTTCTGAAAAGATAGAACAAATAAAATTAAAGAAACTACATAAGAAGGTGCACCGCCCAATAGATGCTCAATGAGATGGTCCGGGGGCTTTTGGATCACGACCATATGGGTCTGTGAAGTAAGAACGTATATCAACCCCGGGCCCAAGTTATGTTAATATATAACGTCTTGAAGCCGCAGCATCATCGAAGTGTCGCAATGGTAATCGACCTCGAAACACATCACGGTCTTTGTGGTATTCCGCGAGAAGATCGCTAATACAGGATTCAAGATGATTCATATGGCTATAGCCGTCTCATATGAGCTCTCATGAAAATCAACCTCGTAATTCGGATATCCCGGATCTGTCTTCTTGTTCACTGTGGTCGAAGCCCCGCCCATATCTTCTTCCTCTTTAGTGTCATTTCATGCTTCTCCTCCCTCGTCCATCTCAACATCCCAAAAAATTAGTTCGAGAGGAGGTCCTTGATGATAGGCTTCTCTCATGATCCTAACCACTGAGGAACCATTGATGGGATTGGGCACCCAAGCCTTAACACCCGACGATACAACTCCCTGTTCAAAGCATAAGGAGTTGATAAAATGGGCATATGGTAAAGAAGTTATACCCATGGGGTCCCACAGGTCATAAAATGCATTTGTGATTTAATCAAAGGAGATATGCATTAGGTTTATCGTGGACGCGGTGTCGAACAAAAAATAAAGAAAGATTTCGTTCGCAAGAGAATTTCGAAATCATTATTCATTCGCAAGATTGTCCCACACATGATAAGGTTGGCTAACTGGGTGAGAGAATTTAGTCACCCAGATGGTAATGTTTCACTCCTCCAATGAGTTTCGGGTGCCCATTGGCTAGAGATCTCGATGCAGGGCATATTCTTAAGGTGATATGGATTATTGTAGGTTTTATAGTATATGACCCCCGCCGCTGGAATTTTTCGTTTGACAATTTTAAGAGAAAAAAAGAGCAACCACCCCGTCAATATATGCCTTGTTGTTCCCATCGAAAATGTTCACGAGAGTCCCATAAAATGATTGTACATTGTGCTCATATATGGGATCTTGGTCATGGGTATACCAATTTTCCCACCTGAATTTGGAGAAGAGGGACATAACATTTTCAGGGATATCATCCCAAACAATACATCTCTCGATAAACAATGTTCTATGTGCGCCAAAATATGCGTGGCACGAATTTTGTTCTTGGGGAGAACGGAATGTGCCCTGCTCATTTATAGATTGGAAAGGGAGCGAAAATTTGGAAGTAAATAGGGAGAATTAAAGGAAAGGAAGAGAATGGTAGGTGTGAGGATGAATGGTGGGGTTGGTTGGGGGGGATAATTTATAGGTTATAAAGGGTGGAAAAATGGAAGGTTTGTTTTGGGGGGGAATGACTGGGATTGGTTAATGAAATGGTTGGAATATGGACGGAGTATTTTTTAGTGTAAATTCATGAATGGAAGGAATGGAAAAAAATTTAGGTGGAGGGAATGTGAAAAGTTGAGAGGGAAGTGAGAAAAAATTATGGTGAAATTCGAGTTTTCTCTTAAAAAAAGTAAACCCTCAACATGAGGAACTGAACGGGTTCGCTCAGAAAATGAACCGGTTCAAAATTCCGCACTATCAAAACCAAACCCATAGTCAAGGGTTCGATTTTTTTAGGAAAAGGGTTTAGTTTTCATCACTTTCGAAATAAAACCCCTCATTGATGGTTCAGTTTTTAAGTGAATTGGTTTTGGTTTTCTGAAGAAACCTTTTTCATGTTTTCTCATTTCCTCGCAATTTTCACGTTCTCTTGGGCGCGGATGTTGGACTTCCTAAAAATCTCCCAGGATTAACCTAAATTCACTATTTTGAATAAATTTCATCAAAATATCCATGGACTCTTTGGGTAACTCTCCGGATGGTCTTGAAATACGAAATAATAAACTCACGCTTAAGCACACACAACTGACTCCTACACACATGAAGCACTCACACAACTCCTATATACCACTGCTCCCACCCTATAAGAATTAGGGTTGATATGACCTATCTTTGAACTCTACTCATACCCATACTCTAGGTTCGACAATATAATTGTCTCCACTTGCTCTATGCATGCCTCTAGATATGGCTTTAGGTGTTGTCAATTTACCATGAACGTGCTCCCATCCATTAGGTCTTCAACCTCTATTGCACCATGTGTGAACACTTCTTTCACAACAAACGCTCTAAATCATCTTAATCGTAACTTTTTGGGAAGAAAATATATATTGTGAGTTGTCGAGTAGAACCTTTTGTCCCTAATTATACTCTTTTTGATTAATGTTCCGACCATGTGCAGGTTTTATCCATTCTTTTGTGATGCGGGTGCTCTCATATGCATCATTACATATCTCTTCTAACTCATTTAAATGGATTTTCCATGTTTCATCGGCTTTATAAAAATTGAAGTTAAACCTCGTGATTGGCCAAAATGCCTTGTGTTCCAACTCGACTAGGAGGTGGCAAGGAATTCCATACATAAAGAGGAATAGGGACATCCCGAGGGGTATTTGTAAGCCATCCGATAAGCCCATAATGCATCAAGTAATCAGATAAACTAATCCTAAAGATTGCGTTCTACGGTCGTTTTGAGTATATTTTTGATCTCACAATTAGCTAACTCAGCTTGCTCATTTGTTTGGAGGTGGTAAGTTTTCCCAATATTGTGGACAACTCCATACTTCCTCATTAACTTATCAAACGTCTTATTGCAAAAGTGTAAGCCGTTGTTACTAATGATAACTTTGGGAGCATTGAAATGAGAAAGTATGTGTTCGTCGATGAACATTACCACTACTTTACTATCATTCGTGTGTGGAGCTATTCCCTCTACCCATTTACGCACATAGTCTACAATCACAAGGATGTAGGGAAATCCAAAAGAGGGAGGAAAGGATCCTATGAAGTTGATTCCAAAATAATCAGATATCTCAATATTAAGGATATGGGAAAAGGCATCATGTCGTGTCTAGTAATAGCACCAATATTTTGACATCTCTCGCATAATCGACAAAATATGTTCACATGCGAGAATATAATGGGTCAATAGAGACTGGATTAAAGATTGCGGTCATCTTTTTCATGGGAAAGCGACCTCGACATTCTACCGAATGACAAAAATGGATGACGCTTTGGATCTCGACATCAAGAACACATTTTCGGATTATTTGATCCTCGCAATAATTAAATAAATTGTAAAAAACACGTGCGACCAAGTGAAAAACTCCCTTCTCTTGACGGATCTCCCCCCGTCACTAGATACTTTATGATCTCCGTAAAGATATCTAGAGAGGAAGTGGTAAAAAATTTCTAATGTGGAAAATATTTGTCTATGGGCATGGGATCTTGAGGTACATTGGATGAACGCTTAGACAAGTGGTTGGCTATGGCATTTTCTACTCTCTTCTTATCTTTGATGGAAAGGTGAAATTCTTAAATTAGAAGGATCCAACTAATGGGGCGTAGCTTGCCTTCCTTCTTGGAAAGGAGGTATTTTAGTATCGCATGATTGGTAAAGCATAAGATGGTAGAAACGATAAGATATGAACGAAATTTATCAAGGGCGAACACTACCACTAGGAACTCTTTCTCCGTGGTGTAGTAGTTTAATTATGGTCCGATTAAAGTATGTCTAACATTTTCTTGATCAAGCATGTCCACCTCAATTTGTTTATAGCTTGAATACCCGTATAAAAATAGTAAAATGGGTGGCCCGACACTCTCTCGAGTATTTAGTCCATGAAAGGAAAAGATAAGTGATCTTTTATAGCGTCATAATTGAGTTTTTGGTAATCAATACAAACGCGCCACTTAGTGGTCATACATTTTGGAATAAGTTATCCCTTAGTGTTATCAACCATGATCACTCTTGATTTCTTTGTAACGACTTGTATTGGACTAACCCATTTACTATTCGAGATAAGATAGATTATGCCCACACCTAACAATTTTCTATTTTTATTCTCACCACGTCTTTTATGAATGGTTCGAATCTTCTTTCTATTTCCATAGAGGGATTCATGTCCTCCTCTAGGTGGATTTTATGGGTACAAATCAAGGGATTTATACCATTCAAATCGACAATAGACAAACCAAAAGCACTCTTGTGCTTCTTTAATATTGCCAAAAGCTTCCATACTTTCTCTTTATCTAGGCTAGAGGAGATAACAATGGGATATGCCTCATCCTCCCCTAAATAAGCATATTTAACATTGGAAGGTAACTTATTCAATTTGAGTTTAAGAAATTTGACGTTGGTTGGAACCTCGTAGGATTCCCTCAATGGTAATTCCTCGAATTGGGAGACCTAACTCACACCTCTTACATCGTTCTCAATCTCTCCCTTGCCTAGAATCTCCCTCATCCTACTCAACCCACGACCAAACATGAAATACTCTGTCTCGATCTCGTTAGTCGTTATTAAACACGCCTCAACTTGATAGTTAAAATTGTTACCCTCAAAATGCTCTTGTACTACCTCCGAGATAATATTCGTGCTATGTATATCGTCCCCATCACCCATTTTCTTGGTGATGTTGAAGATTTTCATTTCAAGCATCATATTCCCAAACATTAGTTGCATTTTCCCATTACATATATTGATTAACGTGCTAGCCATAGCTAGGAAACGTTGACCAAGAATGATTCGAACATGGTGGCTTGATGGGGATGAGGGTTTCGTGTCCCAAATGACAAAATCTATCGAAAAGTAGAATGTGTCAACTTGGACGATCACGTCCTGAACTACCCCACGAGGAACCTTTACATAATGATCCATAAGTTAGAGGGTGATTTTTGTAGGCTTAAGATCTCCAAAATCTAGATTTCTATAGATGGAATTGGGTAGAATGTTGACACTTGCCCCTAAATTGAATAAATCTCTCTCCATCTTACTATCTCCAATAATTCACGAAATGGAGAAAGCTCCCGGATCTTTATACTTTGGTGGAAAGTTGCTAAAAGGTACCGAGCTAATATTTTATGCTAGGGAAATCATCTTCTTTACCTTTAACTTTATTTTCACCCTGAGCAAGTCCTTTAAGAACCTAGCTTATGTAGGAATTTTCTTTATAGCCTTGAGAAAAGGTACGTTTAGCTTCACTTTCTTAAGAACCTCTAAAATATCATCACGGGAGACCCCCTTAGGAGGAGGGACCAACCGTTGATGGTATTGTGCAGCTATTGGGGGTTCTATTACCACTTTAGGGCCAACTATGTCTTCATCGTCACTCTCACTCAAGGGGACATATTTGGCTTCTTGGGTTTCGGGAAAAATCTCCTTCTCCTTTTATAAGTTTTGTGAGGGAGATGAAAAGTCAGTAACTCTCCCATAATATAGAGCGGTTACCGCTATACGTTGCTCTTGATTTTCACCGAGATCAGATTTTACACAATTTTGACCTTAGGTGGAAAATTTTCCCGTCTCTTGTACACTAAAAGAGGATTGCAACTTAGATAGCGATGCCTTTAGGTAAAAAAAATTTTGAGCAGTTGGGCATTAATCGGTGATCGAGTTTGCTTAAATTGGATAAGAGTGTTCTCGCGACTTTTTCATTGTGGGATCACATAAGGCACGAGAGGAGGCACTTGCATTTGTGGCACTTATTAGAAAGGTATGAGTAGTGGTAGTTGTTCGACAACATATTGACTAGAATTTAATGACGCATTAGGTTGCCCATAATTGAAATTAGGATGGTGTTTCCATGAGGGCATCTGCATTGTCAACATCTGCATCGTTCACATCTAACCTAAGGAACTCTCCCCGACAGAGTGTTATTACAAGTTTCTTTTAGCTTAGTGTAAGCCCATGATGAAAGTAGGAGATGAGCCCCCCTCTCGAAATTGTGATGTGGGAACATGCTAACCAACTCGTTGAACCTCTCCCAACACCTATCGAAGGTCTCATTATCATTTTGCTAAAATATTTTAATTTTATCCCTAATAGAGTTGGCCATGTTGTGGGAAAGAAGTTTTGAAGAAATTTAGCGTGCATATCTCTCCACGTAGTGATGGAGTTTGGTGCTAAAGACCAAACCCAAGTATTGGCCTTGTTTTTAAGTGATAAGGATGAAAGCTTAAGACGTATGATGTCTTAGGTGCAATATATATCATTAAAATTTTCACACACAGCCTCGAACTCACGGATGTGGATATATGGCTTCTCCGACTCCATTCTATGAAAAGTAGGAAGAATTTGGATCATTCCAATCCTAAATTGAAATTTCTTTGCATTATATGGGAATATAATGCATCCCGGAGCGATGATTCGCTCAAGGTATAAGAATTCTCTTATTGGGAAGTACGACATCTCACCTTTTTTCGTCTCGTATCTATCATTGTCCTACATCACACTCGCACTCAAAAAACACTACCCTCATTGGAGTTTCTAAACGTTCTACTCGTGGTACGACTACTTCCTGTAGGAGGTATTGTAGGTGGTACCCATAAATTTGGAGTGTTATCACTAGAGGATGGGAGATTCACTTTGGATTGGGATTTGTATCTTGCATTTAAGGACTTGGGCAAAATTATTTTTATTTTCTTTCAATTTTTCTGATTTTTTTAGATATTAGATTTTTTTTTATATTTTTGGATTTATGATTTTTTTGTCTTTTTAGAAATTAGAGTGCAATCAATATTAATTCAACCTAACCTATAATCTAACTACTTACCAGTAACGGTGCCAAGAACTTAATGAGCAATAAAAAGTGAGTGCTACGTGTGTACCTTTGACTCAAGTGCAAGCCGATCGCTCAAGTAATAAACCCAGTAAGACGGGGCCGAAGCCTCAGGATGTAGCATGCTAACTATGAAAGTAGGGTTAGTTTCTTTAATATAATCTTCAACTCATAAAAGAAAAGGAAAGACGATGATTCTTACTTTAAGTGATTTCTAAGTACTTAGACAAATTAAACTACGACATTACAAATTTCAACTAACTTTAAGAAAATAAAGTTTTTGTTATTAAAATAATTTAGGAAAATGAGTTTGGGATCCAATCCCCTAAACCGTGGAGTATCTCCTATAAATATAAAATTCTATAAACTAATGAATTAATTAAAAAAAAAGCGAATCAATTCGAACACCAATTATGTATAGGTGTTAACCCGCACAATAATTGGTCAACAAATTAATAAGTGCGAATGATATATTCACGTATCCTCAAAACTCAGGTTGCTTTTACAAACTGAGTTAAGAGGTCTTCAATATTATTTCAGATCAATATATCCTATTGGGAAATAAATTATTTAATTATGGCGAATATTACATTTAAGGTCGAAAACTCTTGGTTGGGTTCATGTTCCCTAACCCAGAAATAATTTATATAGACATGGAATTTACTACTATGCAAATCATATTATTTATGCAAGGATTCATATTTTAATATCAAGAAGAAAGAATTGAAAATTTGATATCAATTCGAAATAAATTAAGTTGCAATAAATAATAAATTCACACCAAAGAAGAATTTATAAAATTGCAAGAACTTTAATTTAATTGATTAACAATAATTAATTATTGATTCTCCAATGATTATTGATCAATTCATTGCTTAAAAATGTGTAAAGAATATAAAATAATACTCCTTAATCAACTATATAAGGACAAAAAAAATGTCCAAAATGATAAACATGAACCCTAACAAATCTATAGAAAATATAGAAAATCCCATTAGAAAATCGAATAGCTTGAACTAAACCTCTTAGAAAAGTGAACCAGTTCGATTTTTGCTACTTGTATAAACCATTAATCTTTCACTATTTGCAGTTTTAACCTTTAAACTTTTCTCAATCGTTAAAGTCATGTAACGTCTTCACCATAACTTGGAATGAGGTGATGTTTCTTCCTATGTTCTCGTGAACTCTAGATCTTCCACTTTCATGTTGGATCCTTCTTCGGGTTTTGTCTAAATAAATACCATTTTTCCCTTGACTATCCTTTCTCGCATTATTTTCATCATTTTGTCTATTCTCTTTCATCAAATTGCATGAATTACCTGTAAAACGTACGAGAAATACATAAAAATGAAACACTTACAACAAATGTTAGTTAAAATAAATATGACCGAAGTTCGAAATAATTATGATGTTCAGGACCATAAAAACACTGAAATTAAAGGGATAAATATGGTATATTCGTGTCGAAAGAGGAAGGCATATTTAAATTCTTTATGAGGGCTTCCCGAAACATATCATTGATTGTTCACTCCAAACCTATTATGACCAATGTCATATGGAAGGCGTAGGCTGAACAAGAAGGTCGAGGAGGCCAAAGAGCACGAGTAAACTATATTAAGGGTAGAGAAGAAGCTCGAGATGGTGGTAAATCCAAGAAGAAAAATAATAAGAGAAAGATTGATAGAGAGGATCCTCCCCGATTGCCTGTCATCATTGAGGAGGCAATAAGTTGTTATAAGACCTCGGTGATAGATGGTTTAGTTTCTCTTCCTAGGAATTCTCTTCCAATGATTTCGGGTCATACATGCAAGCTAAGCCCAAATATTTCCATATTCTTTAGCATGTTTGTCATCCCATGGTCTCATGCTTCACTTTGAGAAGAATCATCAACAAAAACATGTTGGATGGAACCTTATAGATTCTTCAAGATAATGTCAATAACAATAATCTTTGACTATATAGCGCACATATAATGGTTTCTTTTTTCAACGAGCTAGAAGCTAAAATGAGAAAGGAGATAAGAGAGGGAGAAGAATTTTAGTTAATGTATGACAAATGTTTGGTAGGAATGGACAATGTAGTCATTACCTATGACAAACCAAGGGTCAGAAATAGTGAGTTAATATATCAAATGGAGGAATATGAGGTGAATCCAGGCCTAGAGTATCAAGCTCTGTCCAGGTAACCAAAATTTGTAAGAACGTTTTTTTCTAGTATTGTTCATAGCATATATTTAGGCTAGTTTTGCGTATCAAATTACAAATCATCACGCACCGAGAAGATGAACCGAACTCATGCATCTCCAAGTTTGAAGACTTCCCGGCATCCCAAAAGATATAAAATAATGTAGAATTGAAATTAATTCATGGAATTATATTTAGGATGTGTAATTTTTATCAAAAGATGAGCATAACTGTTTTGGTTTCAAAAATATGTTTGAAAAATAATGCTTTTGACATTTCTGTCGTTCAAACAAAAAGGTTTTGTCATTCAAACGACATTGGAAGTCGTTCTAATGACATGTCATTGTCGTTTAAGAGACATCCCCCATGTCATTCGAAAAACCCCGCCGACTCAATGTTTTTATTTTGATAAAAAAATCCGTTTCGTGTATAAAACGTTTTAAGAATTTTTTCTAGTACGTTTTTGCATATCAGGTGCAAAATTTCTTCAAGTTTTGTGTTGAAAAACACTGTTTTAATTCACAAAAAGTCATCCTTGAATATTGTTCTTATGAATTAGTTTATAACCCTAGAAAGTTTTGTATCTCTTGAATACACCTTGGTGGAGAGGCACTCAATTTATTACTTTTGATACTTGCGGGGATTCGCTGCTGAAGACGAAGGCTGAGGCTGAAGGAGGGCTACGGTCGATTGTGGTTCTCGAAGAAATCGTTGCTGATTTTAGGAAGCGGTCTATGTGGATTTTTTGTGGGATATTCATTGCATATTTCTCTATGTAATTTGTAAGTTGCGATTTATAGTTACATAGTAAAATAAAGGTTTTATACCCGAAAGGTTCTTTTTCCTGAAACATGGCCTTGTCATATTTGCGTGGTTTGATTTATCCATTTTATCACCATAGATGCATGCATAGGATAAAAAGACGAAATCAATTTAAAATTCCCTTCCGCATTTAAAATTGGTATTGTAATTTTTGTTGAAATCACATGTTGCGATTATTTTGCATTCTTAAATTGGTATCAAAGCATTTGTACCCTATAAATTAGTATCAGAGCGAGTTGCGCTAAGTTGTTATGTTTGATCTTGTTTACCTGCTTTTGGGGTGTTTTTATCTTTCTCTCAATGGGTATTCTTTGTTTTGACGAATAAAGTTGTCTGAATTTGAAGATTGGCAAAAGAATTAAAATTGTTGAAAAAGATAATTTTCATTTTAAATCTGCTATGAAACTTTTGCAATCTGTTGAAAATCAAAGAAATTTTTATCTTGAGAAAATTGTGGACATGGATCGTGATTTTAGAAAATTATAATTGTATAAAAAGGAGAGTGATGATAGAGTACTTGTCTTAGAAAAAGAATTAGAGGACTAGAAAAATTCTTTGGTTTATGTTTGTGCCAAATAGGATAAAAATGTTTCGATTAATGATTTTTAGGCACGTGAGAAGAATCTTAGGAAAAAAATTACTTTCATTAGGGGAGAGCGATATAATCTTCTAAGAATGATTGAAAATATTAAGAAGGAGTCCCTATAATTGGAAGAGTCTAATTCTTTACTCGAGTCTAAAATTTTGAAGTTAAAAAATGATTTAAAGACTCAAGTAGTTTGAATAGTGATGGTAAGGGCTCGTCTTATTCTAATGCGTCAAATATTAAAGCCAATACCATTGTATGTTTTAGAGGTTCAACCAAAACCAAGGACGTTAGAAAAGTTCAACCCATAGGCAACATTCCTCCCATTTGCACATGTTCATAATGTGGTAGGAAAGGCCACCCTAGGCGCTTTTGTTTTGATCTTGGAAGAGGCTTCAGGATGTTTATGGATAGTGTCCTATCGATTACCATAACCCCTCGAGTTACGTATATACCGGTTTGGGTTAGAAAATCTCTTTTGGAGATGCTAAATGCTAGTTTGGTTGATTCTCGCATGCTTACACATGATGTGTCACATGCCATTTCTTATGGATAGTTGCTTGCATGATTCTGTTTGTCATTCTCGAGTTATGCTTCTTGATATATTCTTGCAAGTGTTATGACATGGGTGCTTTTTGTATTGTATATTTCTTTTATTGAGTCATTGTAAAAATACGTTGAGATTTTTAATTTATATTTTTTTAAAAATACAAAAAGATCTTGTTTTTTTAAATATTCTGAAAAAAATTAAAAAAATATTTTCGGTTCTTTGTTTATTTTAGTTTTACCCATTTTGTGTGGCATATTGGTGTGTTTAAATCCAATTCACTACGCCATTTCCATGTCATTAGGACATTTGGTTATGACTTCCGATACTTAGATTGAACTTAGTCATGTTTATGGCGTTGTTTCGAAATTGACTTTCTTTATGGATTCGACTTTCTCATGCCTCCACACACACATGCAGGAGCTTATTGGATTTTTACTTCATAATTTACATTTAACCTTGGTGAGATGTTCTCCTATCAATTTTGTCTTATACATTTTTTTAATATGGAGTATTTATGCATGTAAGAACCGTTTCCCGTGAGGAATTTGTTTAATATTTAAAAAATGATGAGTGCACGGGAAAGGTCTGCGAGAGAACAATAATCTCATCGTGAAAGCTACCATTTGAAAAGAGCCCAAGAAAAAATTAAGTCAGTAAAAAGAATAATATGCCAAATAGGGCCAAATTTGTTTATTTTGATATGCTCATTCATAAGAACAGAATAGAATAATATTTTGAGGGAGTTTGGTTGGAAATATCAACAGGTTCTCACAGTGAGAATGTATCTTAGTTAATCTTATTTTTTCATGACGCTATTAATTTGTAGAATCGTTTATTCTAAGCTTGTGTATATTGTGCTTTTTTTGTTCATTAAGTTCAACTTTATTTATCATTTGAGACTAAATCTTAGTTTGATAAAGTTTTGCGGTCAATTATAACTTCTTTAACATATTTGAGTATTTGGATTATAAGTCTTTTGTTACTAGTTCACCCCATTCATTCCATTTCACGCATTTGGACACATCGATACTATGGTAGTGTGTAAAACTTATGTGTTTTGTGTCATGGTTGGTGGTCGTTTATATCTATATATATGTGCCATATTTTCTTTGATATATTTTGCATATATTATATAGGCTATGTTTGTTGTATTTATGAAATTTGCATTTTTTTGGGAAAAATTGAAAATTTTCAAATTTAGTTGGTTGTGTTTTCCTTTGAGATAATCATTACACATGCTTGATTTAAATATTTTTTGATGATATCTTTTCTTCGTCGTGATGTTGTGCACTTAATGTTTATTATTTTTACTTTTTTGTTTATTTGTCTATTTCGATAAAAATAAAGGGGGGAGCAAATTAAAATGGAGTTTTAATGAGTTTGAATTATACGGGAGATTTTACTTAATTTGATTTATGTTTATATCATTTCGAAGTCGATGCATCACAAAAGTATATGTTTGTTGTCTCAAGTGTGTAGATAACTATTTGCTGAATTCAAAACCCACGGATGAAGACAAAGATTAAGGGAAGAAGTTGAAGTTTTGAAGATACAGAATCGTATGTCGTTCTATTCTAGGGTTGGGATGGGTATTAATATCTCTGTAATTGGAGATTTTGATTTTAATTTGGGGTTCGGTCATTTTATTTGTCTTGTAATAGAATAACCAAATGGGAGGTTTGTTTATAGCATAGCTTTAGGCTAGTTTGGCGTATCCCGTTAAAAATCATCATGCACCGAGAAGATGAACCAAACTCACGCATCTCCAAGGTTGAAGACTTTTAGGCATCCCAAAAAGATATAAACAATTTATAATTTAAATTAATTCATGGAATTATATTTGGGTTGTTTAATTTTTATCAAAAGACTAACATGACTGTTTTGGTTTTGAAAATATATTTTTTAAATACCTGTAGGAGGAGTCTGAAAAATAAAGTTTTTGATGTTTCTGTCATTAAAAAAACATCATATTGTCGTTTAAACAACATTGGAAGTCATTCTAATAACATGCCATTGTCGTTCAAACGACATCTCCCATGTCGTT
The DNA here is from genome assembly GCA_949130495.1 of Sambucus nigra. Lineage (NCBI taxonomy): Eukaryota > Viridiplantae > Streptophyta > Magnoliopsida > Dipsacales > Adoxaceae > Sambucus > Sambucus nigra. Next base: position 349,465,294 of record OX422222.1, on the reverse strand, counting down.
CAAACGACCCAACGACTCAAAGTTTTTGTTTTGCTATAAAAAACTATTTCACGGGAAGAACGTTTTAAGAAGTTTTCCAAGTTCGTTTTTGCATATCTGGTGCAATATTTATTTAAGTTTTGTGTTGAAAAACACTGTTTTAATTAACAAAAAGTCATCCTTGAATATTGTTCTTGTGAATTAGTTTAGAACCCTATAATGTTTTTTATCTCTTGCATACACCTTGGTGGAGAGGCACTCTATGGGTGACTTATGATACCTACGGGGATTCAATGCTGAAGATGAAAGCTGAGGCTGAAGGAGGATTGCAGTCCATTGTGGTTTTCGTGGGAATCATTGCCGATTTTAGGTTGTGGTGTTTGTGGAGTTTTTGCAGGAGATTCATTCTAGATTTCTCTATGTAATTTGTAAGTTGCGATTTATAGTTAAATAGTGAAGTAAAGGTTTTTACCTGAAAGTTTTTTTTTCATGAAACTTGGTCTTATCGTATTTGTGTGGTTTGGTTTATCTATTTTTTCACCATTTATGCATGCGTAGGATAAAAAGAAAACATCAATTTAAAAGCCGCTTCCGCATTTAAAATTGGAATTGCATTTTTTTTATTTAAATCACTCGTTGTGATTTTTTTGCATTCTCCAATTTGTATTAGAGCATTTTTACCCAACAAAATTTCCGTTGATCTTTGGCCAAGTGGTATGCCATAGCAAAATCATGTTGGATAATATGCTAGGTAATGAGGTCATAGTGAAGAAAAATGTTGTTCCTTCACTCAGATGGAAATGATCTATGACTAGATTGATACAACGATTTATGTCTGAGATAACTTTCTTTAATGTGGATAGGTCGATCAGGTTCCCTCTCAACATGTATCTACAAGTGATGGAAAACATAAAAAAAATAGATTCTCTAAAGATTTGATGGATGGAGGTGCTTCAGTCAATATCATGGCAATTATCTCATTTTATGCCGTTAATATCTCCAATACCATGATGATTGCGATGCCTCTTTCAATCTCATGCTATGATAACGAAACTTCTAAATCCATTGGTTATCTAAATGTTTGAATAGCAATGGGTAATCTTGCATCACACATAAGTTTCATGTGATTGAATCAGCTATGTCCTACAATCGTTTGATAGGAAGAGTGTTAATGTATAACAACAGTTTATTTCCTTCGACACACCATGAATGTGATGAAGAAAATGTGAAGGGGACTACGATTGTAATCCATGCAATAAAAATTACTTTCTCCAAGGTTGAAGGTTACTTTTTGGATGTTTCCTTTTACACAGAGATGGATGAGGATACACGCATTCTTATGAGGCATATTGAAGGCATGAGAATCCTCATGATCAAGGATATGATTGGACTAATTATGGATCGATATGAAGAGATGAAGAAAGCTATGCATGTTGAGAAAGTGGATGAGGTTATTCCTAAAGCCAGTTATATCTCTAAAAATTGAGAGATAAAATGCATCTAAGGATTGAACTAATTGAGAAAGATATGATATGCTAGAGTGAATTAAGAAGGATTTTGAAACTAATGATAGAACAGGTGGAAGGCACCTACACCTCCCAAGCGAACATATAAAAATGTTTTGCTTTGTGATGGAATGGTTGTCTATCTCCTTTGAAGTTGTGAGTCAGGAGTTGATAAAGCTTTTGTAACTGACCAAGAACATGAGTTATTTCTAATGGATAATCAATGATAATTTCTTGTCAGTGAAAATTTCAATATCCAGGAGTTTTTTAAAGACATTGAAGATGGTCCCAAGTGTATTCAAGATCAACCAAAGCCCTAAGTATAAGAGTTGGATCAGATTGATATGGTTAAGGGTGGAGAGGAACTAAGGCCAACCTTTATTTAAAAGGACTTGAAGGATGCAAAAAAGATGAAGAAAATAGATTTTAGGAACCCCTACGAAACTTCAATTACAATGTCTTGCCTTTTGGTTTAAAAAAAGTATAGTCAACTTGCTAGAAAATTGTGATTTCCATTTTAAATGATCTCTTTCATAATATCCTCTTATATGGATTATGTTGTTATTCAGTAAAAGGAGGACTCCCACTCACTAAACCAAATTCTGCGAATAGTCACGTAAGGGGGGTCACCAATTTGGTCTGTGACCATCTGGTTACGCCCAAATCCATGACCATATCCAATATAGGAATGACCAATTACACGACTAAGAGTTTTCTTAGAAGTACTTAAATTTGGTCATGAACTTGATCCTAGACCATATGGGTAATGACCCTCATCCCTGACCATGGCACGACCATTACGGCACCAAACTCATGCCAAAATTCACTCTAAGTGTGGCCACGAACCTGGTCCGTGACTCTGTCCATGACTGATGCCAAAAATCCATCCAATAGGGTCACAAATTTGTGCCATGATGAGTTCAAAATATCCTCACGTGTGGGTCATGAACTAAGGTCATGACCGCAACTATTTTACAGCCCTGGTTATGGTTTATGACATGTAAAACAAATGGTCATGTGTAGGGTCATGGCCCAAATCCATAACCATTGTCTTTATATTTAAACCTGGAAACATTTCTTCATTTTAACCCAAAATTTCTCTCTCCCTCTCAATCGCAAACCTTAAGCGATTTTCGGCTCCCCTTCCTCTCAATCTCAAGTTTTCGTCTCCCCTATCTCAATCTCAAAGGTAACTCTCAAACCCTAATATTTTATATTTGGGTATTTGTGTACTATTATATATGTGTGTATTTGTGCATTTATGTGTGTGTATAGTCGGTGTATCTGTATATGTGTCTCGTGTTATGTGTATGTGTGTGTTTACTGCATGTATATGTATGTCTAATATGTGTATGTGCTTGTGTGTATTATGTTAAACTTTATGCATCCAGTGTGTGTGTTAACATTATTATTGAATATATGACAATCCCCACAAATTTTTCTGAAAAAAATACCAATGTGCTTGCTTCAAATTTTGTGGTAAAATTTTTTTTGTAAAATTTTAAACTAATGTATTCTAATCTTTTTGTTGTTATTAGTAATTGATGTGTGTTAACATTATTAATATTGAATATATGAGGAATTTTATGATATAAAGTAAGAAACCCCCAAATCCCTGGTTTCGTTATGAACTCAACCCCCAATTGTTAGGATTCTTGGCTCTGTCCCTGATCTTCATGTATATTTATTTTATAACACACATATGTATATTATCATCATCACCCTTGCGTTAATAGTATCACATGGGGTCATCCATATGGATTATCCTTTTCAATTCCATTCTAATCTATTCTAATCAATATTATCATTTAAGTTTAATGCTTTAATATCTCTCCGAATAATATCCTCCCACGATAGTTTTGGGCGTCCCCTTTCTCTTTTACCCTCTATTTCCAATAATCTATCTTTAGTTATAGTTGCATCTATTAGTCTATGCAACACCTATCCATACTAACTAAATCTACTTTCTCTTAATTTTTTTCTAATGGGAGCTACTCTATACTTTTCACTCACGTCATGATTTTAAACTTGTCATTTCTAGTAATTCCTATTATCCATCGGAGCATCATCATCTCACTAACATGGAGTCTTTGTTCATGTTTATGTTAATAATTATTGGTTGTTGGATAGAATGTTGGATTTATTGGATTGATAATACACATATACTTTAAACTCTCAAATAATAAACCCTAACATAATATGTCTTAACGCATTTATGGCTAGTTATTGTTTGGATTTCACATCGGTGAGATCCAACATGAACTGGGTTAAGAGAAGGTTATTGATGTATCAAAACCATAATCAAACAAATATACCCTATATCTAATATGTGAGATTTAATAGTTACTAACTAATTTACGCCCTTATTTATAAGACTCATATTTACGCCCTCATATAATATTCTCAGAAAAATGAGTCATGGTGATAATCACAGGCAACAAGAGTATGACAAGCTGCAATTGGACCTCACATATACCTCTTTTAATAGTGCGCACCATATATATGGTACTCCTACTTATAGGTATGGGAATAAGAAGATCGAACAATTTAACTACCTTGAAAATCGTGGAGTTAATCTCCAATAAGAGTAGGTATTCGATCGTATTCTATTTTCCCTACCAAAAAGCTGGGATGATTCTATAAAGGATATATTCCACACATATAATCCCGATGTAGCCTTGACCTTTCTTACGTTGTTAGAGAAGAAAGAAAAAAATATCACCCGTTATGGATACAACTACGTACAAAGAGCATTGACTTAAACTGTGATGTCTCATTCCATATGCATGTAATATTGAATGTTGCCAACAAGTTCAAAAATACGGGATTCCGAGTTCATGTCACAGATGTCTATACATCAATTATAGATACGCTTCCTCCTCATTATCCATGTGCAAAAATCCAAAAGTATTTAAAAACTAAGACCGAATGGAAGAAGATCAGGCACATCGAACATATTCTAAAGTCTTACTCTAAATATATATATATATATATATATATATATATATATATATATATATATATATATATATATATATATATATATATTAGTAATAATTTCATATTATTTAAATTATTTAATCGCTTATATATATTAGTAACAATTTCATATTATTTAAATTATTTAATCGCTTATGGTTTTTCATTTTTGTAGATAATGGCGGGACATAACGATCAAAATGTACTAACTGACAAGGTAACACCCCCATGAGGATCCTTATTTCATTCACAACAACTAGAATTCTCATCACCAATCGCTGAGCAATTCACAACTCCACATTGGGTTCATTCCTCTGCTCCATGTATGAGTAGCCAATAAACCACTCTTAACACCCCGTATTTTTAATGATTTTTATATTGGGATTAATTAAATTAATAATGGGAAATTTATCTGGGTTAAATTAAATATTAATTAGTGAGACAAGGGTCAAAATTTATTAATATTGGATATTACTTAGTGAATGAGTAATAAATTAATAAGAACGTATTATGATTGTCGTGAGTGAGAAATAGGACAGTTACGGTAATTTAGTCGGGACACGTATGTCAATCATGTTGGGACTTAAAATTATGAGTTAAACTATAATTTAATCATGTTTCATCCAAATGGTCATTTCGAGTACACTAATGTATCCGAAAGGGTCAAAATAGTCAGAAACGTGTACTCGAAGGTTTGGTTTGGGTCCCGGGCATTTTTAGGCCAAATTGGCACCCTAAAGGGGTATTTTAGTCTTTTGGATTTTTGGGGAAAAGAGACCTACGAAAATTCTAAATCTATATCACCTGGTAGGTTGATTTTATTGGGGTAGAAGTTACAAGAATACACAGAGGCCACCAGAGGAGGAAGAGAGGGAGTTTCAAGGCAATCCCACACCATTCTTGCACCACCACCACCACCACCACCATTGTGTAGTACGAGAGGAGAGGAAAACAATCCCACCGTTATTTTGAAGAAATTCTGACTTGCTATTCGAGGAAAGTATTTATCTCGAGAGTTTTGAGCACATATACCATCCATGTTAGTGTAGGATGATTAATCTCATGAATATATGAATATTGGTGTTAATTTAGAAGATTTGATTCATGTTTTTAGGTAGGAATCATGTTAGGTTTAAACCCTTTATGTATAAGGAACGAACTTGATGAATTAATGACATTAACATATGAAGAAATGTGGGTTCTTGTTGATGTTATTGAACAATAATGTTAATCTAGGGTTTTTGGGATTTAAGGGGGAATAAATCCAATTTAAAGGTGTTCCTTGATGATTTAATGATTTAAATACGTTAGAAATCATTTATCCATGTTATATAAGGTCTAGTAGGTATAATTGGAAGTTTGAGATTATGTAATGGAGGTTTGGTGTGTTAAAAATCGTGAAAACGTAAAAAATGAACAAAGGACACAAACTGCTTTAATTAAAATCGATTCGGCCCAATGGTGAATCGATTCGGTAAGGTGAATGTGACACCCCTCCTAATTAAATACCCGGTGATCAGTCCTTTATTAAATTATTTCAGAATACCCAGTTAATTCAGAATATGCATCACTGTCAAAAAAATTTATTACTAACACTAACCACCTAATATTTAAAAAGGCCGATGTCAAAATTTATCTATTAATTAATATAAAACCAATTTTATCCAATTACTAACCATACACCATTCAAAACTAATCTCATATGAATTAAAATGACTAATATTATAAATGGGACTAGAGTAAACATATCCGGCCTAAATCTCCATACAATAATCCAATAAAGTAAATTAATAACATAAATGAATAACTAAAATAGTCCACAAGTCTCTGACTATCTAAACAAGAAAAGGGGCAACATGCCCTAATTGAAATAAAGAAGCTCAATATGCATGAATAAGAATCACAGAGGCGTCTACTACCAAGTCCTGTAACTTCACAGTAGCTATAGCTCGTCGAATGAATGGAATTTCCTATCCTTGGTGTCCATGTGGCTGGTCACCTAAAATAATTTGACAAGAGAAAAGATTTGCAATAAATGGGTCAGATCCCAAGTTGAAAATTTTTTAAAAATCAGCAAGTTTTTAAAATGCACTAAACAGTAAACATTATATCCATGTTAGTTTCTCATTCCCTCACTTGAGATCCTCACATCTCAACTAATGTCCACGCCTAACATAGACTCCTAGTCATTCTATCCCACTTATCTAACTTGGCCCAAGTCCTTTACTAAAATGCCTATGTCATCGTACTCAATTATAACACCCGAATAATAACATCTTATAATTATAACGTGAGCTTAATCGGGTTCAAGTAAATCATTAATCATTCAAGTTATCGCATTGTAGATTAATATGAAATATTGTAGTCTTTCTCACCTACTAAGCAACACAGTAGAATAATCCCAAGTGTATATATATATATATATATATATATATATATATATAGTAATACGGGACCCCAAAAGGCTAAACCTGCGGTGCACACATACTCTTCTATCAGTCCTGGTACATCACGTACATAAGGATTACGAATTCCGAATCACTCTGGAATCGCATCAACACATATCACACACAATGGAGGCGAACATAGTTCCCAGCCCCGAGGGCTACGCACATATCTACGCACCCACGTGACCACAAACTTATCAACTTAAAGATAAGTCTTTCCCAGACCTATGTCCTAAGGTAGCAATCGAAAATCCCCCAAAAAACTCATCAAGATAAGATTGTTCCCTTCCTAAGACCTACGGTGATAGAAAGTATGGTAGGTACTTCATACACATTAGAATTCATACAATAGGTACACACAACCCATACAATTAATAGCATCACACCACCTATATATTTCATATTTACAAGAGTTATCATTCTTAAATTGTTCACGATGTCTTACCATTATGACTATTCTCTCTAACGTAACACATCACTTAACATGAATATCACTAAGGAGTCCTTCTTATCCTTATATACACCTACGCCCATATTACTAGCCAAAGAACTATGTTTGTCCTACATATCCTTGAGCCATTCCTAGTTCTCGAATTATTTTTACCAAATTCTAGCTCTCCTCGTAAATTCCAAAAATTTTGAAATCTCGTTTTAAGTTCCCAGTATCTCATTCGAACGAGTTCGTTCGAACAAACATCGAACGAACTAAGTTCTGAATTCTCGTTCGAACGATGTCCTTCGAACGACTTTCACTTTTCACAGGTCGTTCGAACGAATTTTGCCCAATTCGTCTCCTACCTTAGGAAATCTACGTTTTTGCCCATTTTTGTTCACCCAATTCACATCAAACTTCACCCAACTCACCATTAACAGTCCTAAATCCATTTTACATACATATAGATGATCCCTAATATCTTTTAACCAGAAAACCTCATTAAATCTTATAAATGGGTGAAGTAATATAATCAAATGTTTTACATCATCAATAATTTTATCCACTCAAAATCTAAAATTAAAAATCATTTTCCTTCATGTAACATCCCAGATTCCTAACCTCTACATATAGTATTCCATCTACAATCAATTTTCTATCCCAAACTTGATTAACAATTCAATTTCAATCCAAATTTCATCATAATAGGTGTGTATCATCAATTCTATATTAAATGTGTAATATATGCACTAATTAAGAGCAAGATATTCACTTGCCTTGATTAGAAGGTCTGAATCGTTGAATGAAAGTGGTATAAATGTATTCCTCTCTTCCTAATCTACTCGTTGATGGTATTTTTGGTGAAGGATGGATGGTTTTGGTCTTGGGGCTCTTAGAAATCCCTTGTTCTTCCTCTTGGACTCTCTCTTTTTTTCTACTGATAAAACCTAACTTCACTCATGTACCTGCATATATAGTCCTCCCAATTTTCATCCATTAATTTTCCCAAATGTTTCAAAATACAAAAATATCCCTCAAGGGTGTTGGTTTGGTCCAAAACTATCCCGAAACCCAAACTGAATGCCCGAGTAGACTTTTTTTCAGGATCATATATCACTTTAATCACAAACTAATATTAAATATAACTTATATCAATAAGTACTAACTCTCGTCACGCTAGTAATTATTTAAATAAATCCAAATTAAATTTAAATAAATTTCCCATTTAAGTCAATTAATCCCATAATTAAAATCATTAAAAATACGGGGTATTACAGTGAATCGATTCGTCCCTTGGTCGAATCGATTCAGTTTCCAATTTTTTTGACATTTTCTCTTATTTATGCCCAAAATTTGTGAATTGATATCGGGGGTGCAAATAGGACACCCTAAAAACATTGTGAGGGATATTATGGGAAATAGTAGGCCTTGATAAGATAATAACTTAACCATGTGAGGAGAATTTAAATGCCAAGGCTAAATGAAAAAAAAAATTATAATCTAATGAATTCAGGAGAATGAGATTGAGTCATGGGGATTTTGGGGAGAACCTATGGATTAGCCCAGTAGAGTATCATTATATTCATTACTGAAATAAATTTAAGGTAGATTGAAAACCTTGGAGTAGTGGGGATATGATTGCTCTCTAAAGAGTGTTTGATTCAAGTGCAAATCGTTTGCAACAAGTAGTAACCGAGCAAGATCCAGATCATATTGCTTAGGGATTGAATGCTCCTAGGAGAACAAGATTAGGGCAAATGATATTCTCTAAAAGTCAAAAAGTTAAAGTGTAAAAGATGATTTAATTATTTGAAGAGGTGATAGCGAATGACCACTAAACTAACATGCGTAAAATTGACAAAGAACAAGTCAACAATAAGATATACCGAAACAAACTAAGATAAGCTTAAGTTCAAGATATTAAAGGGATTGAAGATCATTCTCCCATCTTGGACGGGCTAATAAATATGATATGATTTGGTTCAAATTAGTTCTAATCGAGCATAACTAATTAGATCCGAACATAAACCATGTAGAGATTAAACTCATCGATGGAGGATTATAGGTTAATTAGTTATTTCTAAATGGGTTTAGGTTGTAGTAAAGCTTCAAATACTACCCCTTCCATGACAAGGGAAGTTAAGAGCCTATGATACTTCAATACCAACACATGAAGTTCAGTTAGAACAATTCTAAACCAAACCCTAAATATGAAGTTGAAGCATCCAAGGTGGGATGATGATCCCCAACCTTAAGTTTAAACACTCATACTAGAAACTAGGATACACGTGCAAAGGAACCATATATTTAAGCAAGGCATAAAGTGTAAACACAAAACAACACTAGATGTGGTAATAAATGCAATTTAAAGCTATTGAACACAAGTAGATATGGATTAAATGAGCAAAGCTTGCATTAACAACAACTAACTTGTGGGAATTCAATGCTTTACAAGTAGAACAACAATAAAATACACTTGACCTAGGAGTGAGAAGAGAGAGTTTCTATGTATTCAACTCCTAACAAAATTAATCGATATTTTCAAAATGAAGTAAAACAAGGTATAAATATCCCCCCAACCAAAAAACAAATCTATCAAAAATGGCAAAATAATAATAAGGAGGAAGCTGAGACTGTAGAACTGAATCAATTCATCCGAGAGACAATCGATTTGGATAAGGGAAGCTGGTGCATTGTCATTAACCGAATCGATTCGTCAATGTCCGAATCGATTTGGACCAGCTCTCAAAATAAGGATAGGCTAGAATGTCTTTTAATGGGACATTCTCCAGAGAAAAGCTCGTGAATTCTTCATTCGAGCTCATATTCATGTGATGTTGAAGGCCACGTACGTGAAAATGAATCGAAGGGCTTCAACTTCCATGAAGATATTGGGACTAAATCCTGAATTTTAAATTTACTAAAATGCCCCTGAAGCTAAAAATGTCGACGAAACGTTTTCGGGACTCAACCAAACTTCACAATTTGCATTCCCGAGACCTACAAAAGCTCAATTAAGGCCCACACTAAAGCCCTTATACTTTTGACTCATTCGAGTCTAGACTGTATAAGAGCTCATCTAGTTTGGAAATAGTGACAAAATTGTGTCCATCCTAGAAACCAAAGAGCCTCAGAGATTGGTTTGCTTCTTCTCTTATTCATCTTGTAATGATCCTGAGACTATATCCATCACTCACACACTTAGAACTTAAATCCTTGCATATCATATTGCACCTTTATGTGTATTAATGTGGTGAGTGTGTTTAAATCCCTCAATTTGATTTTTATTATTTTTTTTGGGAATTATAAACATATTTTAATTAAGGTTTTATTAAATTAAAACTTAATTTAAAAGTCTTGGGGTTAATATCTAAATATGTATTGTTGTGTTTTTTGGCCTAAAGTTACTCTGGGTAGAAACCGAAAGCACCAGAGACTCCAAGGTTGGCTTTGTAATTAGTTTGGGACGCGCGATTGCATTCGTTCTATGGCCAACACTTGTTGCTCTCTGATTAGCCTGAGTTGTGTTTCTTTACAGAGACAAAACTTCGCATGTTTTCAGCCCTTGGATCAACCCTTATCAATGGCCTGCATGTCGCCTGAGTGAATCCCCGTGTAAACCTTTAAGCCAATCACAGCCTGTTTAATCCACCGCCTGTTGTGAGCCCTTGGATTGAAGTCAAAGGAGCATGACTCAATCTCAGACGTTGTTTTTGAACGATAGTCTGGAACCTTCTGCTCTTCCTATTTAAAGGCCTCTCATCTCAGCCTTCGAAAGCTTTTGCCACTTTAAAAATTCTCAGAGTGAAGAGAGAGAGAGAAACCAGAGAGCCAAGTTAGAAACCCTAACTTCGTCAAATCTTCTTCAACCTAAACCACTTACCTCTCCAAAAACACCATAACCAAATAAACACCATCCTTAGTGTTTCTTGAGTTTATGAGAGTTCGAGTTGAGTGATTTCTGGGTTGCTGTAACCTTTTGTTCATAAAATCTTATTTCCAACTTAGACACTTTCTCAGATCTTGTTTTTGTTTCAATAGAAATCATAGACCTGAAGTTTTTCATGTCACAACACACTTAGTTGCATTTTATTTCTCATCTTGAGAAGTTCTTTGTTGATTGTTTTCTGTTAAAACATTTTCTTCATACAAAATCAACAATAGATGTTTTTCTGTTTCTGTTTTTACAAAACTTAAACCTGACCTAGTTGGATTCGCACTTGGATGGTTTTCAATCTCCTAAATATTTTCAAAATAGATTGAAAAAGGTCTTGACCGATTTCTTAAGCAAGATCTCCGTGGAATCTGGGTTATTTTGAAAGGTCAAAAGGTTTTTGGTTTTGTAAGAAAGAAAAATAACAAACACACTGCATATAGACTTTATATGTAATTTGTTTAGGACTGTTTGTATATATAAGTGTGTGTGAGTTCATGCATGTGATATAGAACACTATTCACAAACATCTTCATACTACAAACACTGAAAGTGTTGGCTATAAGATTTGGTGAACATAAGTCGACGTATACTACTGAAACAAAGGAAGAGTTGACAACCTGAGAAGACTACATCAACAATCAAGATCTGCAGAAAAGTTAAAGGACGCCAGAGGGTATAATCCTGAACTTGTGTAGACTTGTTATTGTGTGCATGTTAGTTAAATAGATTGTAACTCACATATTTGTTTTAGTGATAATTTTTTGTTTTACTCCCTAGAGGGAGTCGTGGATGTTTCCTCCAGGTTGAGGTTTTACCACGTTAAAAATCCTGAGTATTAATATTTCTACATCTTCTCATCCCATTCTGATGTGTGCTGAGTTTAAAACATTTTAAACTATTTACTAAAACTTGTTATCAAATCTTGTCCATATCTCGTACATAATTTTTGTTAACACATCTTGTGTTCAAAATCATTTTGATTTAAGTAAAGAGTTTCTTCAACAAACTTTCGGAGTTGCTTAAATAGTTTATTTTCAATAAACGGCTTTGGCAACGCTATTTCAATTGGTATCAGAGCTTTTGGTGAACTTTTTTCAAAAAGAACCTGAGTTTCTGAAATTGTTTTCTCAAAATCAATCATGGACGAGAAAAATGAAAGATATGGTAACTTGACCAGACCTCCAGTCTTTGATGGAACCAATTTTTCTTACTGGAAAGTAAGGATGATTTCTTTCATTCAAGGGACTTTGGGAGATGATGTCTGGGACATTATTGAAAATGGATACTTTTATCCTACTAAACCAGCCACTGAAGGAAGTAATGAGAGGGTTAGGAAAATATTAAGTGAGTTTACTCAAGAAGAGAAACAAGTTTCTCGCAATAATAATAAAGAAAGAATGCTATATTTATGTCTATAAATGAACATGAGTTCAAGAGAATCTCATCTTATACCACTTCTAAGGAAGCATGGGATACTCTGATTACTGCCCATGAAGGAGACTCTAGAGTTAAGGCTGCTAAAACTCAGATGTTAATTCAACAGTATAATTCCTTAATCATGTCTGAATCTGAGTCTTTTGATGACTTCTATATGAACCTGACTGATATTGTCACTAAACTGCATGCTAATGGTATAACTTATGATAGACAAGAAATTGTGTCTAAAATTCTGAGATCATTACCACAGAAATTTGACAATAAAAGATATGCTATTGAGGAAATGTGTGATATAAATCTCACTCCTGAATTACTCAGTAGTAAATTAAGAACTGGGGAAATGGAATTAGAGTTTAAGAAACAATTGACCCACACTCATAGGAAACATACCAATTCCAATCTTAGCTTTACTTCTAAGATGACTAAGCCTGAGTTAAACACTCCTAGTAATGATTCTGATGAGGACTGTGACTTAGAAAGTCTAGATAATCAGATTGCCCTAATGTCAAAACAATTTAAGAAAATTGTTAAATTTAGAAACAGTATTGCAAATAGACAGGGCAAGTCTAATTATCCAACTCCTTCAAATCACAAGTCTCATGAGAAACCTCATGACAAACAGAACAAGGACAACACAAGACCTCACAGAGACCTCAAGAAGACTGAATGCTATAGATGTGGTAAACTAGGACACATTGCTCAAGACTGTAGAGTTAATTTAAATACCCAAAACAAACACTAAATCAAGTGGTCACATGTGGTAATTTAAATACCCAAAACAATAAGTGGTCACATGTGGTAATTTAGATTTAGCAAAACTTTCATAATCCATGTAAATGCTAAAGCATGAATAAATCAAGTTCTCTCAAGTTGTTACACTCAACAAATGAAAATGCTCAGAAATAGGATGTACACACTCTGGACATATAAGCATAATGAGTAATTATAAATGAAAATTAGGTCACGCACATGTCATCAATGAAGAATGAAATATAAAAGTAGAATATACAATCTCATGAACGGATATCGTATATTAACCGATGTGCAATGCAATCAAACATATTATTGCTAATGTTCGACCTTTAAATAAACATCACCTTAGGATCAAATAGGACTTTTCGGCTTGTAATTTGAGGGAGGCTAGGGGTTCCAAGTGAAAGTATATTTACGTAAGAAAAGGGGATTTGGGAATAACATGCATGGTAATGGAATTAGTGGGAAATTAAGGAATTGAATTCAAATTCCAAAATAAAGATATTCATGAAAGTAAGACTTTCATTTACATACACACGGTGAGAAAGGATTCACATATTATGGATCCATTTATTCTATTTTTCCTGTGTTTTTCTTTTGCAATCCACATAAGTCGAACATCATTCAATCTTAGGAATAGTCCCAAATCAAGGTACGAAAGGTGTATATAAGGGTATAAACTCCAATGTGTAGTTGCGAAGGGATTTGAGAATGAAATGAAAGGTCGTAATAAGGCTCAACGGAGTTGACTAGGGAAATGTGTAAGGATAAGGCTAAGGTCGTATGGGTTAAATATCAAAGAAGGCCTATGATACTTTCCTAGGGTTTCATGTGATTCTCGGGACAGAACACTATTGAAAATCATGCTCAAGTGATAAATTCCATAATGAAGTAAATTAATATGCGATCAATGAAAAGAAAATGAGATCGCCAACAAGATCATTTTTTAAGAAAGAGATAGAGAATATTTATATGCTCACAAATGAAGATAAGTCTTGAATCTCATTTATGTAAGGGTATAGGATGCGCTTTATGATCACGAATTAGAATAACTTTAAACCAAATCATAAACAATTATTTGTGTAATGTGCTAAAAGCTCCACATTTCAATTTCATGAAGTTATTCACAATGATAACAATATACCATCTAAAGGCTAATAAATCATAAACTCTAAGAATGCATCATTGTTATACAATAGGATATGGAAATTATATTCGTAATCAATGGAGACAAGGGAGACAAAGCTGAGAGATGACAAAGAAAAGAGGAAATAGCCTTAAAAGTAAGTAGCGTGCCACCTGGACACCCTAAATGAAAAGGAGTATTTAAGTCATGTATAGCATTTTAGAGAATATAATAGATTAATTTTTGGAAAATTCAAATTCAAATGTAATCATTATTAATTCATATACCAAACTGAAATTTTAAATCATCCAGATGCATGACATACGAAATTTAAGTAAAATTGTTTGGTGAAATATATTTCTCAAATCATCAATACCTTTAGATATTAATGAAATATCTATGTATTTAAATGTATTATTAATAGATTTTGAATCAAGAAAGTTTTAACAATTCTTACATATAGGTTCATAAACTATTTATAATGTCATTTTCCACCTCTAAATTTATAAGCAACAAAACTAGTAAATGAAAATATGTACGATTAAGAAGCCTGTGTTGTTGGCAAATTCACATCTTGAAAAATGTTTATGGTGGGAGTAGATTACAACGTTACATATTAGATACATAGATGATGGCATGAATGTACCTGATTAATGGTCCATCCACCCGATCAGGTTTTTAACAAACACCATAGTTGGGGACCAACCAAAGTGGCTTTTTTGCCTTAGGATCCCCTGTAGGGCTTTTTTGTTACCGGGCAACTCATGAGGTCTATTGTGTTTATGATAAAGACCTGAGGGTTGTAGTAATTGAAATACATTATTAACTTATTGTAATTACTATGAACCCTGCTCAGCACAATGAAATTCCTTAATTGAAATAAGTGGAATAACTAATTGTAATCCACAGGAGTTTTGTTATGCATGAGGAAGTTCTTTGGCAAAGAAAAAATGAGTAGCTAGTTGTAACCAAAGGCAATTTTTTCTTGTGGTTAGGGGAGTTAATCATTTCGAAATGGTGCATAATACTAAGATACATAACAAAACAATTGAAGCAACCAATGTATGAAATCAAAGTGGGAGAGACAATAGGACTTTATTCATTTAATAATAACTTGCAAGCAATATCAGTTTAAAAAAAATTCATAAAGTAAATGTGCTGATAAACGATAATGAAGACCAAAAAAATAGAACTTTCTTAGATTAGTTGTATTCCATGCTCTTGGAATCTCCCTACCCTTCAGGATTTCCAGGTGATATGCTACTTAAAAGTTATCCCTGATTACCTCAAAAGGTGCTTCCTAGTTTGGTCCTAGGTTGCCATCTGATGATTTTACAGCACTGTCAAGGACATTCCTTAGGACATTGTTCACCACATAGAATTTCCTCGAATTGGCTTTTTTGTTGTACTTCTTGGACAACTGTTGTTAGTAGGAAGATAACTTGATCATGGAATGTTCTCTTAGCTCGTATACTAAGTCAAGTTCACTGCATAATTCGTCATCGTTTAGGCCTTGGTCGACCAAGGTGGTTCTCATAGTAGGGAGACCTACTTCAAACGGGAAAATAGATTCCATTCATAAGAGGGAACATAGGGTGTTTCCCCAATTGGTCTCCTAAGAGTAGTACGGTAGGCCCACAAAATATGGGGATCTTATCCACCCAATCACCTTCTTTTCATCCACTTCTTTAGGCCGTCGAGCATGGTTTTGTTCGAAGCTTCTGCTTGACCATTGATTTGGGTACATGCCACATAACTGAAGTGCTTGATGTCATGCTCATCACATAAACCTTAAAAAAACCTTCTTGCAAACTGCATGTCGTTATCGATGATGATAGTTCTTGGTACCCCAAATCATGTTATGACTCTCTTCCAGATAAGTCTAATTATGTCGAAATCATAAATATTTGCCAATGGGTCTACCTCTACCCACTTGGTGAAGTAGTATGTGCCGAGCAATAGATACTCACGATTTCCAAGTATGGTAGGTAGGGGTCCCACAATATTCAGTCCATATTTCACGACCGACTAAGAACATGTCAAGGATTCTAGGTTGCTGGCCGACTCATGGACCATAAGAGAAAATTTATGACACTTTTAACATCCGCTAACGTAATTACTTACGTATTTTTCATGTGAAGCCACCAGTATCCTTCCTTGATCGCTCAAAAGTCCAGTGACCTCCCTCCTATGTGACTCACACATATACCATCATGATGTTCAGTGAGAATTTGCTCGATATCGTGTGTGTGGATGCATTTGAGATAGGGGTGCAACCGGTACGGTATGGTCGGTAACGACCCCTTACCAATACCAGAACCACGATCTAAATGGTAAAACCGTACCGTACCAAATTACCGGTCGGTACATCAAAATAAAAACCAAAACCAAACCGACCGATTTTCAATATTTTTATTTTTTTTTCGTTTTCGATAATTTCGGTTTCAATTCATTTTTTCTGATAAATACTAGAATTTCGTATCGGTTTATGCATTTGGTAAATTTGGTATATATTTCGTATCAGTTTATGCATTCGGTAAATACTCAAATCAAATAAAAACATAAATTATAGTTTTGAAAATGGTGTTGGAAGTTTCTAAGATTCAATTTTGGGTTTTAGAAGCAGCAAATAGACACAAAATACTTGTAGTGCCACCCCACCAATATACATGTAACCAACTGTAGAAATAAGGATAACAAAATAGGGACTTAAACTAAATATTTTAGCACGAAACAGGGACTTAAACTTAAATGAAACAGGGACAAAATCAAGTGTAATAGAAGATATGATAAAATAGGGTCAATATATATATATATATATGAAAGTTGTACATTTTATATGTGGCCTGGGTTAGCATAAGAACAAAAATTGAAGCACTTGGTTTCTTTGATGATTGTTTCTAGTTCAACATACGCGTGGAATTTGATATATATCAACTCAAATATGATATATATATATATATCAACTCAGATCTGTATTTTGATATATACAACTTTCATATATCAAGAACGCAATATAAGAACAAATATATTTTTTCAACTTTGATATATATATATATATCAACTCAAATCTGTACTTGGTTTCGTCAAAACAAAAAATGTACAGTTTGATATATATCGTGTCACAAGAACGCATCCTAAAAACAAGAAGAGGAATGAAAAAGGACAACGCAACATTGATTTGGGTTTGGAAAAATAAGAAGTTATCTTGTGCTTTGGAGAGAGAGATTTATGATTTGTTCTTGTGTGTGAGATCGACTTCTTTTCTTGTTTAATCTTAGGGTTTGGTGGTATTTATAGTATGGGAAATGAATGGATGAGATTACTTAAAAAAATGGAGGTTCTTGATAATTGGGTATGTATGTTTTTTTAAATATAATTTTTATTTAATAATTGATATGGTAATATGCGGTAAGTTTTGTATGGTATTTCGGTACGGTAAATTCAGTAATTTTGGTACGATAAATTCGATACAATAAGTCGGTGTAGTAAATTCGGTAAATCATTTTTTATATCTAACAAACAAAACGAACCAAATTTTTTATGCTATTTTGGTTTTGGTAAAATCGATTTTTGGTATTTCATAATATAAAACCAAAACCATTTTTTCTCAGTCTAAAAGGGTACGATAAAAAGCCGTACCAGTTGCACCCTTAATTTGAGATAATGACCTATGAATGATCTCTTGTAAAGTTTTCCCCCTGAGGTGAGGTAGAAACGGGGTGTTTTCACCCTTACTTAATGAGATAATCTCCTATCATTATGCATCGTGTCACTCCATAGATATGTAATGATAAAATCCATCCAACTAGGGGCCCTCTTTATGAGGATGACTTGATCAGCAACCCCCCTATGATCAATGCTTGGTTGGGCGAGGAACTCTATCTGGATAGTTCTTCTGAGATCGAATCCCACTACTGAGCTTAGGGTGCTAAGGCATCAGTGTGACTATTTTTCCCCTAGGTTAACTTTTGAATATCAACTTTTTCGAATCCATTCATAGGTCCTCTTATTATGGAGAGGTATGCTGCAGTCCTATTATTAGAGACAAACTTAGAATCGCTAAATACATTAAGGCACCTTGCCCCAAGCATTTGGGCATTGTGTAAACCAACAATTAGTTCTTCGTATTCAGCTTCATTACTGGAGGCTTCAAATATGAACCAGATTCTTTATTCAATGATAGCTTCTTCTGGTGTGTCAAGAATAATTCCTACTTCTTCACCATCGAAGTTAGAGGCTCCAACAACATATAGGGTACAGTCCTTAGATTGTGAATTTATTGTTTGCTTTATTTTTTATTAGTCTATAGGATAGTTCCCTATGAATTCATTGATAAATCCTATAGGGCCTTTCCTTTAATTTCTTTTCTTCACTAAAAGTGAATATCAAAACTCTCGAGTCAGACCGACCACTTTGAAAGTCATCCAGAGAGGTAGGATTTCCAAATAACACTTTTGAGGGAATATGGAGTCATCATTGTTATTGATTGAGCTTGTAAGGACACAAATTTCCAATTGAGTCCATATATAGTTTTGGCTCAATTCCGGACAAAAACATTTATTCATAGGATTTTATTTAATTGTAATATTCAAGACCTATGAAGTGTTTGTTGAAGACGTAGCGGCAAAGAGTATAAAGCATGATCAACATGCCGTAGTTTATGTGCCTCGTTTGTACGTCATCAACTAAGGTTCCATGCTCCCAAGGTATGAATGTAATTATATGTATATAGGAGCTTGGAACAATATGTATTGGGTGTTAGGTTAATAAAAACTGCATTTTATTTTTCAGAAAGAATCAATTAGAAACTTAAAAATTAAGTATATAAAAGTTTATAAAAGTTTCTGGGCCAAAATCAAATTTTACAAACTTTCTGGACGTTCCTTAGAAATGTCGTTCGAACGAGTTTTTTCATTCGAACCAGATTTCGTTCGAACGAGTTTTGTCGTTCGAACCAGGTTCGTTCGAACGAGTTTTCCAACGACCCTAATCTGGTCAATCGTTCGATATGTCGTTCGATAGGTCGTTCAAACGAGTTTTCGTTCTAACGAGATATCTAACGAGATTCTAACGAGCCCAGGCTGGTCGCTCGTTAGATGTCTCGTTCGAACGAGAGTCAAGTTCGTTCGAACGAGAGGTCAGGCAGGAACGGTTTTGAGCAGTTTTTGACAGTTTTTTCCCCACTTCTCCACTTGGTTTTCAACCAACTTTTTCATACTTTATTATGTGCGGGAAACACATTTTCCAAGATAACTTTTCCATTCCATATCCAACTCTTAGAGAGAGTTTGAGAGCAAATTTAATTAGGGAAAATGTTCATGTTTTTGAGTGTTAATCTTTAATGGAAAATTCATACACACTCTAGTTTACACCCATTGTTGTTTATTCCAAGTTCTATATATACATATCCTTACTTGGAGTTTTTGGCACCGGTTTTCTCTACCGAATTCAAGAGACGTTTCGGGTTTGCTTCTACACCCCATCACAAAGAAGATTTTTGTTGAGATTTTACCCAAAAGGAGAAAGGCTCCATGCTTGGGTGACGGTGACCGTATAAAGTCCCATCGGTGTATTCCAAGACCGCGGTGGAGGTCCGTTGGTTATCCGCTAATTGGAGGTTGATACAAGAAGGATCATCACGGCTTGAGAGGTTCGAGTTTAGGAAGTAAGTGTTTTGTCTTGTATTTTGTAATACCGTTTTTAGTGGATTTGAGGCTAGGGCCGTCCCGAGGTTTTTTCCCGTTAGTGAGTTTTTCCTCGTACATCGCGGTGTAGTGTGACTGTTTATTTTATCTTGCACATCAGTTAGAACGCATGCTTTAGGTTTAATTCAAGATAAAATTCGGTTTTATTATCACACTCATTTAATTTGGGACTTAAATTAAATATTGGATAAAATTTGGTTTATTCAAGTCACTTGCATTAATATGGTTTCGCCTAACTTTGAATAATTGTTAATGATGACTTAGGCAAATTCTAGTTCTTGAATTATGTTGTTTTAATTTGTTTCTTAAGATATTAAAACCCGGCCTTGTTGTTTTGTGGAACCATCACTTGTATTTAAACGCTTCCGCATTTGTTTAAAAAGGAAATTAAATATTTTAATTTGAGATTATTATTTCAAACCCGGGGATTCTCCAACTGCGCTTTCAAATTGGTATCAGAGCCGGAGCGCTAAGTTATCGCGTTAAAGATCCGTTTTTCGGCTTTTGTGTTTCCTTATCTTTTAGGTGGTTCAAACTTTTATCACTCTCATATTTTGTTTTATATCTCTCGATGGGACGTCTTAATGAAAATTTGTCCAATTTAAATGAAAATGAAATTTTTGATTTTCGAGAGGAATTAAATGGTCTTAATAAATATAACGAAAATTTAAAGGAATTAAATTTGAGATTTGTGAAAAGAATTAAATTTCTTGAAAATGAAAATTCTTGGTTTAAAGCTCGTATTGAGTCATTGCAAATCTCCTTATCTCAAAAAGATATTTTTCGTGAAAAGCTCATGGACTTACATTCAAATTTTGATATTTTAGAGAAGTCCAAGAAAGAGAGTGAAAATCGTGAAAAGACTCTTAGGGACAAGTTTGCTCATATTGAGGGAGAGCGTTTTAACCTTCTAGGAATTATTGATAATTTAAAGAAGGAGTCCCATAATTTTGAGGAGTCCAATTTATTACTTGAGTCCGAAATTTTAAAATTGAAAAATGATTCTCAAGACTCTAGTAGTAGTTCTAATGGTTCTAGCACATCTTGTTCAAATTCTTCCATTGCTAAAACTAAAACCATTGTTTGTTTTAGAGGGTCAACCTTGTCCAAGGTCTTTAAAAAGGGTCACACCTTAGGTAACATTCCTCGTGTTTACACATGCTTGCATTGTGGTAGGAAAGGTCACCTTAGGTCATTTTGTTTTGATCTTAAAAGAAGTCCAAGGAAATATTTATCTAGCATTTCATTATTTCCTAATCCCCGTCATTTTAAATATAAATCTATATGGGTTAGGAAATCATTCTTAAGTGCGCTAGATACAAGATTTATTGATTCTCATTTACTATCACATGAAACCTCCATGGCTAAATCTAAAGGTTGAATGTGTTAGTGTTTTTTGCATACTTTAGCGTTTGTACTTCATGCTGTATTCATATGCTAAATGTATGCTTGTTTAGTCATTTTCTAGTCATTACCTTATTTCATATCACATGCTAGAAATTATGACTTGTTTATCTTTTTGTATTATATTTATGTGTTTGAATCGACTGCATAATATAAAAAGATTTTTGTTTATCATTTGTGTTTTATTTATTTCATTTAAGCTTAATGAAAAATACAAATGATTTTTGTTTGTCCTTTTGAGTAAATATTTATTTTTGATAAAAAATGTTAAAAACTCAAAAAGATTTTGTTTTGTGTGTATTTTTGTTTGACACACTTTATGTGGCATATATTTGTGTTTAAATCCTATCGTTTACGCTTCCATGTGGCTAGAACTTTTGGTTTAGATTTTCATTCCTTAAAATGTTCTTTACCATGCTTTATATGGAGTAGTTGGATTTTGTATTGTTTAAATGGATTCTATTTCTATAAGCCTCTGTTCACACATGCACGAGCTCTTTTGAAATCTTAATGTCACATGTTATATTTGAGCTTTTTGAGGTGTTCTCCTATCAATCTAGTCATCTACATATCTATGCCCTAGGAGGACTAGTGCATGTAAAAATCCGTTGCATGTGAGATTTGTGCGAAAAATGAAAATATGCTAAATTAATATATGCACGGGGAAGGGCTCCGAAAGGATGAATTAAATCCTTTGCGATTGTAAGCCACCGTTGATTGGATCTAAAAGAAATACGTGATCCAAAGGCCTAAAAACAAAATATTTGGCATTAAAAGAAAGCAATTGCCAAGGCCTATGTTTGTTTGATATATTCATTCAAAAAACAAAAGAATATATATGCTTATTGAGGGAGAATTGGATGGTATATCAACGGTTTGCACAATGTCCGTTTATCCTAGTTGTCTTTAATGTCATGACTCTATTTGGTTTGTAGAATCATCATCACGCTAGGCTTGTATGCATTGTGTATGTTTGTTCATTGAGTTCAATCTTTATATTGTCACATGAGGTTATATTTAACTGTGATGAAGTTTGCAATCAAATGAGAACTCCGTGAACGTTTCTTAAGTGTTTGGGTCTAAATTTAATTGTTGCTAGTTCACACCCCTACACTTCCGTTTCCATATGACACATTTTTGCCATACGAGTGTGCAAACTTATTGTATTTTGTGTCATGTGTGTGTTTATATCTATATATATATATGCAAGTGGTTCATTGATATATTTCTAATATATATATATATGATATTCGTTTGTCTTTGCCCTGTTTTTAATTGCCCATATGCTTTCATGTCTTATCACTTTAAGCTTTCACTTGTTGTTTCTTAGTTCTTTATCCTTTGCCTATTCCCGAACAAAAAGGGGGAGAATGATGATAGGGGGAGAAATGGTATCTAATCCTATTATTATCGTATCTTCGTTTGGGGGAGATTTATCTTAGGGGGAGACGTCTTTCTAAGTAGGTCATGTGTTTAAAGGGAGAATTAATTTAGGGGGAGTAATTAATTAAAAATTGCATTTAATATTTTGATATTCCCTATGCATTTGATGAGTTTGCTTAAGTGTGCAGGAATTATTCTAAAGCGGCATCTTTCTATGGCAAAGAGTTTGATCCTTGGGTTGAGTCAAGATTGGGCGGGTTATGTTTTGAGTCTAGTAGAGCTTGACAGCCCTTTAGGATTTTTGTTTGGTTTTTGTCCCGGAATAGCCAAAGGGGGAGATTTGTAAGGACACAAATTTCCAATTGAGTCCATATATAGTTTTGGCTCAATTCCGGACAAAAACATTTATTCATAGGATTTTATTTAATTGTAATATTTAAGACCTATGAAGTGTTTGTTGAAGACGTAGCGGCAAAGAGTATAAAGCATGATCAACATGCCGTAGTTTATGTGCCTCGTTTGTACATCATCAACTAAGGTTCCATGCTCCCAAGGTATGAATGTAATTATATGTATATAGGAGCTTGGAACAATATGTATTGGGTGTTAGGATAATAAAAACTGCATTTTATTTTTCAGAAAGAATCAATTAGAAACTTAAAAATTAAGTATATAAAAGTTTATAAAAGTTTCTGGGCCAAAATCAAATTTTACAAAATTTCGGGACGTTCGTTAGAAATGTCGTTCGAATGAGTTTTTTCGTTCGAACCAGATTTCGTTCGAACGAGTTTTGTCGTTCGAACCAGGTTCGTTCGAATGAGTTTTCCAACGACCCTAATCTGGTCAGTCATTCGATATGTCGTTCGATAGGTCGTTCGAACGAGTTTTCGTTCTAACGAGATATCTAACGAGATTCTAACGAGCCCAGACTGGTCGCTCGTTAGAAGTCTCGTTCGAACGAGAGTCAAGTTCGTTCGAACGAGACGTCAGGCGGGGAACGGTTTTGAGCAGTTTTTGACAGTTTTTTCCCCACTTCTCCACTTGGTTTTCAACCAACTTTTTCATACTTTATTATGTGCGGGAAACACATTTTCCAAGATAACTTTTCCATTCCATATCCAACTCTTAGAGAGAGTTTGAGAGCAAATTTAATTAGGGAAAATGTTCATGTTTTTGAGTGTTAATCTTTAATGGAAAATTCATACACACTCTAGTTTACACCCATTGTTGTTTATTCCAAGTTCTATATATACATATCCTTACTTGGAGTTTTTGGCACCGGTTTTCTCTACCGAGTTCAAGAGACGTTTCGGGTTTGCTTCTACACCCCATCACAAAGAAGATTTTTGTTGAGATTTTACCCAAAAGGAGAAAGGCTCCATGCTTGGCTGACGGTGACCGTATAAAGTCCCATCGGTGTATTCCGAGACCGCGGTGGAGGTCCGTTGGTTATCCGCTAATTGGAGGTTGATACAAGAAGGAGCATCACGGCTTGAGAGGTTCGAGTTTAGAAAGTAAGTCTTTTGTCTTGTATTTTGTAATACCGTTTTTAGTGGATTTGAGGCTAGGGCCGTCCCGAGGTTTTTTCCCGTTAGTGGGTTTTTCCTCGTACATCGCGGTGTAGTGTGACTGTTTATTTTATCTTGCACATCAGTTAGAACGCATGCTTTAGGTTTAATTCAAGATAAAATTCGGTTTTATTATCACACTCATTTAATTTGGGACTTAAATTAAATATTGGATAAAATTTGGTTTATTCAAGTCACTTGCATTAATATGGTTTCGCCTAACTTTGAATAATTGTTAATGATGACTTAGGCAAATTCTAGGACTTGAATTATGTTGTTTTAATTTGTTTCTTAAGATATTAAAACCCGGACTTGTTGTTTTGTGGAACCATCACTTGTATTTAAACGCTTCCGCATTTGTTTAAAAAGGAAATTAAATATTTTAATTTGAGATTATTATTTCAAACCCGCGGATTCTCCAACTGCGCTTTCAGAGCTTCAAAGTAATGTTTCATCTTCCTTGAGGTAACCACTAATGTATAAATAAGTTTTTCCAAGGACAAGGAGCACTATTTTGAATTCTGAAGCATTTTACTGGCGCAATAGATAGGGTATGTCCGCCTTCTTTCTCTCATACCAAACTCGATCTAACAATTTGTTCTGATACTGTGAAATAGAGACAAAGAGGATATCCATTGTCGAGAATCAGGAATAAGGGCGGTTTGCAGAGGTAGGACTTGATCTCCACTAAATATCTTGAGCAGTCATCATTCCACATGATGCTATTATCTTTCTTCAGAAGTTGAAAGAGTGGTCAACAGCATTATGAGGACTTAAAGATGAAGCAGTGGAGTGCTGCGAGCATACCAATAAGCTTTTGAACATCTCACAACATTCGTGGGGGTTGGACCTTAGTGACCGCATCAATCTGATCTAGATTGGGCTTAATTCATCTTTTACTAACTAAATAGGCTAGATTTTTACCTGTCTGGACACCGAATGAACACTTACTTGCATTATGTTTCATCTAGTACTTCCTGAGGATCTCAATGGTTCTGGCTAAGTTAGTGAGGTGGTCATCTCTGTTCTTGCTCTTGACCAACATGTCATCGATGTAAACATTCATTATGTCATGATACCCCACGTAACTAAATATTGGGTGATCAATCATTTATTAAATTGAAAATAGAATATCCAGTTGGTTCAGTTTTAACATCATTGTCGAAAAATATTTATTAATTACTAACCACCTAGTAGATAAAAAGTCCGGTGTCAAATTTTATCTTTTAAATTAATATGCAACCAAATAAATTATTAACTAAAAATTCACTATCTAACAAACAATCTCATAGCAAGTAAAATGACATAAAGAAATAACTAAGTCTGGAGTAAACACATCCAGTCTAGATTCCAAATATAAGAGTCTGAAATGAAATAAATCCCAACAACTGAAATATAAATAAATGCCTAAAATCACTATCTCTGAATACATCTGAATAACAAAGGGTAACATGCCTAAGTAAAGTAAATAACTCGAAAAGAATCAAGGATAGGTGTGGAGGTGTCTAGTACCGAGGTCCGGTAACTTCCACAGTAGCTACAACACGTCAATTGGTAAGAACTCTTATGCTTGGCGTCCCTGAGATGGGGACCTAAAAGGTTTTTTCAAAAGAAAAATAGATTTGGAAGAAAATGGGACAGAGCCAGAGTTGATAATAATCAACAAGTGTTTAACATGCATTAAACAGTAAATATTATATACATGTTAGTTCCACATGACCTCACTTGAGATTCTCACCTCTCAACTAAATGTGCACGCCTAACTTATGCGGCTAACCCATCGTAGTTAAGCTATCCCACTTATCTAGTTTAAATCAGGTCTTTTACTATGATGCCTATGCCACTGTGCCCACCTGTATTACCCAAATAATACATTCTTTAATTCTTAATATTAATTTAATTGAATACAAGTATCTCATTACTCATTCAAGTTTCCACATTCTTGATTAATATTAGATGTCGTTATAATTCTTATCTACTAAGTACCATAGTAGAATAATCACAAGTGTAAATATATAAATCACTATCATACATATCTACTAACACGGCAACCCAAGAGGCTAAACCTGCGGTGCGTGTATACTCTGCTATCAAATCCCGGTACATCACGTACATAAGGATTACGAATTCCGAATCACTCAGGAACCGTATCAATACAAATTACACATATTGGAGGTAAACATACCCACACACCCACACAATCGCGAACTTATTAACTCACCGATAAGTCTTTCCCCGCCCTATGTTCTGAGGCACCAATCTAAAATCCCCTTGAAGGCTCATCAATATAAGTCTGTCCCCATTTTAAAACCTCCCGCGATCGTAAGTAGCGTAGGTATCTCATACACATAATAAATCATACTGTAGTTATTCACACAACCTATAAAAATCAGTAGGTATACATACAACCTGAATATTATGATTCATATGTAGTATTTATTTTTCTCACTAATACTATTGATATATTTACTAACTTACGAATATTCTCCCCATTGTATTTTTCTAAGGATGATTCACTACCCAAGAATATTTTAACTCAATTAACCCAATTCTCCCACTATTAATTTACCATAATAATCATCGTGGGTTATTCCATTTCCCTTGAATTAACTACGTAACAAGGTTTTAACTCAAAAGATATAACTATCTCAATTATCCTAATATTTATCCCTCTCACTTTATGTAAACCTAATTTTCACTTTAGGCCTAATGTCCTTATTATGGTAAAACAATCACAATCAATCAATCTAGGCAACCTCCAACGGAATAGAGACTAAAATGACATTTCTTAAATTTCCCGCACGAATCTGCCTAGACTTTTAGAATGCAGTTTTGAGGCATTTAGGAGTTATTTTTGGAGGAAATGTATTAGAGAACAAAATTTCGAAAACATGATTTTCTACAAGGCATCGCAAATAGAATATCCATTTCAGAACCAAAACGGCTCAAATCAGTTTCTAAAATGACGATTTAATTTCCCCAAAGTCATAGACTTCTTCAAATTCAAGAAATTAATCTACAATTCAATA
Organism: Sambucus nigra; assembly: GCA_949130495.1. Taxonomy (NCBI): domain Eukaryota; kingdom Viridiplantae; phylum Streptophyta; class Magnoliopsida; order Dipsacales; family Adoxaceae; genus Sambucus; species Sambucus nigra. Next base: position 349,437,606 of record OX422222.1, on the reverse strand, counting down.
ATACCCATCAAAACCCAGATTTGCTCATCAAGATTCAATATCATTTCGTGGGTTTCATACTACCTAGATGATAGATCCTATTCATAATCAATTTCACCTAATATAATGATATATGTATTCAAAAGTTTATTCGAATCACATGAATTTCATAGTTAATTCAACCTACACTAACATGCATATTATATATGCTATAAGTTTGCAAGATTAAACACTTGCCTCTTTTGGTAGGTCTGTTCCATTGAACATGATGGGTGTACTGGTGTTCTCCTCTCTTCGATCTATAATTCGGCAGCAGTGGTGGTGCAAGAAGGTGGTTCTAGCCTTGGAACCCCTCTCTTCTTCCTCCTATGGCCTCTCTGTGGATTCTTTTTGTTTCTCATGTAACCAGACCTAATCCCCCTTCTCTAATCAGATATATTGCAATTAGAAATTCGTAGGTGTTATTTCCCTAAAAATGCAAATGACCAAAATGCCCTCTCGAGGTGTCGATTTGACTTAAAACTTCCTCGAGACCCTAACTAACCCCCGGGTAGACTTTTCTAACTATCTCGACCCTTCCAGATACTTGGGCGCACTCGAAATGACCATATGAATGACTTAAAAACAAATAACTTTTTATTCCATTAAATTGAGTCTCGACATGACTCACACGCGCGACCTGACTTAATTACTGTAACTGTCATATTTTTCACTCGCGATAATTTTAATAAATTCATGGTCACATATTACTTTATTCCCCAAGTAATAATCAATATAATTCACATCAATAAATACTAACCCTCGTCTCACTAGTTAATATTTATTTTAATTCAAATTAATTATAAATTAATTTCCCATGTGTAATTTAATTGATCCTATATTTCAAAATCATTAAAACTATGGGGTGGTACATACTTCCCCCCTTACAAAGGAATTTTTCCTTAAATTTGGAAAATAAAATTATACCTGGTAAGAACAACTCTGGATATTTTTCACGCATCTCAACCTCGCGCTCTAAGTAGACTCCTCGACATTATAGTTCTCCCATTGGAGACGCACATGTGAAACTATCTACGAACAACTCTAGGATATCCACCGATCTCTACTTATACGAACTATCAGGCCGTAGGTCAATCTCTTCCCGCATGAGGTGAGTGTGAGCTAACTTATCCCGGAGATATCGTCTCAGCAAAGAAATATGGAATGCGTCATAAATACGATGCAAGTGCTTCGACAACCCAAGTCTCTATATGCAATAGGCTTTATCTTCTCGATAATAAAAAATGGCCCCACGTACCTCGTTGCCAACTTTCCTTCTGTCCCAAATCTCATTATCCCCTTCATAGGATATATTCGTAGTAATTCTTGGTCCCCACATCAACTCTCGAAAGAACCATTTGGCATCGGCGTAGCTTTTCTGTTTGGCCTGGGATACCCGTATACAACCCTGAATCATCTCTATCTTGGCAGTAGTGTCCTGAATTAACTCTTGACCGAGTAGTTTCTTTTCCCCCACTTCTAGCCAATAAGCAGGAGAGTGACAAGGCCTACCGTAAAATGCCTCGAATGGTGTCATGCCAATTATAAACTAATATGAGTTATTATATGAAAAATCCACTACTGAAATATACTATTACCAGCCTACGCTCAACTCATGTATACACACTCATAGTGTATCTTCTAATATTTGATTCGTCCTTGGAATTCTGATATGTCCTGGCACTAAAACTTAGGATACTAACACTCAATGCATCCGAGCATATTCAAAGTTAACTCATAATAATATTTTGGTGCTCTACTATAATTATGTGAGTGCCAGCATTTTTTTAGCTGAAGGTCCACTCCTTACTACTTTAAATTAGATACGAGTCATTTCCACTCTTATATGTTGATGTGATTCTTTAAGTATCTCCTATACAATGGCATACCGTGTTATCGTCAACCCGCTAATAATGCTTCAAAAAGACGAGCCTACACTTTATTGGTTCTATCATCTATGTTGGAAAATGCCACATTGCATAGGCGCCTGTTTCTCTTAATGCTAAAGCTCGTAACTCTCTCCATGGGAGACATTCCTAACCACCTCTAACCACTTATGTCAGATTCCAAACTAGGTGTATAGTGGTATCCTCTAACCACCTTCCGGAATTTTACAAAAATGACATCATAATTACTTCTCATCTACCAAAGTCAGACTTTCAAACCTTCGATTGGTTATGACATAATTCTCGTCATATTACTTCTATGCGCGGAGTAGTTTCTGATTATCCTGGAAAATAAAAAAGTACATTCTTTGTACTTTTCAACACTTTAACCACCCCCTTTTCGTCTACTCTCTGATTTCTGGTGACAGGCCTTGCTCTCAACGCAAATATATTCTCTTCCTCTTATTTTAGTCCCATCTCTATATTACATGTGCATATACATTCATTTCATATGTTTCCACATTTTCTCCTCGATAATGATACTAAAACTTTCAACTAACTAGGGCACTCATACACCCTATGTCTTGTGCACTTCAGCACAAATCAACTGAGCATAATATACTTGCATTTAAGGTAATATAATTATAATGTCCATACTACAAGGTTATACTCAATCACCCACTTAGTTGTAACTCCTTTATTTTCTAGGTTGCCCCACCAAATCTATTTGTGGTGAAAATGTTCACTCGTATTCACATCAGGATTATACGACTCTACCGACCTTAAATCAAAATAGGACTATGGACTCTCAGGTGTATTCACGTATATGTATAATAACCTAGGTGCTAAATCCATGTGCTAAAGACAAAACCTCTTCCGACTTCCGACATTTGCTAAGTTTCGTGCGTGGGATGTCTAGCAAAGAAAAATCCAAACAAGACCCACCCAATACACTACTACCTAACATTGATGGTCGACATATTGTGTAAAACCCCATGCCTCAAACCATGATGAGAAACCAACGATCACATCCTCAAGATCAACTCAAAAGATCTAAAAAATCTTCTCCAAGAACCTCCAACAAAATAGCCCAAAGAACACCTCTAATCTAAGGTTGGAACTCACAAATCTCAAGGGCCAAAGTATAATTAAAAAGGAGAGGAATATAAAATATATTTGCTGCCAAAAATTGTGCCAAAAGTATGTTAAAAGGGTTGCCCATGACTTACTTTTATAATGCAAAGAAATGAAGAGTTGGAATCCAAAAGACTCCTTTAAATAAGGCAAAGAAATGAAGAGTTGGAAGTCAAAACAACTCCAAGAGTTAAAAATATTTAAAAATCATTTTAAAATCCGTCTTAACTCCTATTTCGAAACCGTTTGAAATTCTCGCCTTTAAAAATAATAACCAACATATTTGAGCAATAAAAATAATTTTATTAAAAACTTTATTTTCCTCCATTTTCCAAAAATTAATTAAAATATCCCAAAATTATGCGGGTTATTACACTTCCCCACTAACAATGGAATTTCGCCCTCGAAATTCGCCGAATGCCTAACTCTAAAAAATCAGGCTAACAATCAACAAAAGTAAATCACGTCTCCCGAAAATAAATTCCTCACCTCTAATCTCGAAACCTGTCACGAATATCACCTAAAATTTGCTATCTCCAAAAATTGCTAACCCCACAATGAACCTAAAACCCAAGCCATGAGGGTTGCCGTATACCTAAGCTCTGACAACACGACGCTTTTACTATGACAAGTTCTTAGCAATATAAAGATAACGATCTATGTATCTCCTCTCGACAAAGAAAATAAAGCATCTTAAATCACATCAGTAAAAAGTCCCTATGCACCGTGATCAAATATAATGGGACAACATACTCACCGAAGTCCATAACATTTCTGTATATATATATATATAATATCAAAGACATAACTCTTTATATTTGAACATAATATAACATACAACATGTGTTAATAGACTCTACCCTCTTTCAGGTTATGCCTCGTAAATTAATAAATTTTACCCTAGAATAATAAGCATGATAGTTGTAATACCCCGTATTTCTGGATATTTATATTTAATTAAATTGGAGAATTAAATGAGAAAATACGATTTAATTTAAATTACGTAAGAGAAGTAATTTAATGAGATTTATTAAAAATTGTGATTATGGAGTATTAATCGAGAGATAAATACCGATTAATATTGCCTCATTCTATTTACTTAGTGCGAGTAGTAAATAGTTACTTAACGCGTGTAGACCGTTTTGGGGTGAGAACGAGTAATATATTTTTAAGTCACTCGAATGAAAATTTAGAGGTCACGGTTAAACCTAGAAGGGTCAAAATAGTCAAAATAGTATACCCAGGGGTACTAGTTAGGTTCCGGGACGTTTTTGGGCTAAGCCGGGACCTTTCAGGTGCGTTTTAGTCTTTTAAAATGTAGGAGTGAGAAGACCTACGAATTTAATAACTCTAAGTCAGATTATAAGAGTTGGAGGCAAGGGTTAGAGAGAAAAAAAACACACCATAGCCATTAGAGAGAAGAGAGAAACAATTCTCAAGGAAAAAGGAAGAATTGGGAAGGATTCAAAGGAGACTTTCACCACAAACTTGTGGGGAAGTAAGATTGAAGGAGAAAAACAATCAATCATCAACAAAAATCACAAAATCAGAACCCCTCTATCAAGGAAAGTGTTTATTACAAATCAAATTCAAGTTATAATACCCATGTGTAGGGAGTATATTTATAGAATAATGATATGGAAGTAAGTCTATGATTGAGTGTTGGACTTTAATTTTGTGAGAGAATTAAATTGGAGATTCATAGGCTTGATTGTGACGTATTCTAATTCGAGATAATAAGAATATAATTACGGAAAAGCATGAGCGAGCTTAAATTTATTGAGTCAGTAGGTTAACAAGGGTAACTACTTAATTGATATAACAAGGGGTAACTAGGACCCTTAGAGTTGTGTGAATACTCTATAAAATTAATATCAAAGTGATATAAATTTGTAAAGCAAACAATTATGGTTAATATAAGAGAATACTATATTACGTACAAGTATGATTGATAGGTCGGGTGTGTACCTACTAGATTGTATGAACTAGTAGGTTGAGATATGTATACCTAAATTAACTACGTTAGGATCGATGAAGTATTCCGAACTAACGTAGGGTTATTATATGTTAGGGTCGATGGAGTATTCCGAACTAACACAGGGTTATTATATGTTTGGGGTCGATGTAAAATGCCGAACCAAACCTTTGAACTGGTGGCGTGATGAAAGAGTCCGAGCCAGAATTTGTGTATATAAATAATCGGGGTTGATGTATCATTCCGAACCAATTCTTACTTGGGGTTGATGAATCATTCCGAACCAAGAGTCCTTTACGTGTGTAAAAAGGACAAAATAGTAATGACTGATATTTAGTATATATCGTGTGTGAAATATATACTTAATGAAATTCTACTTCTGTGTATTAGTAGATTGATATATATTATGTATTTAAAGATACATATTAAACTGGTAAGTTAAGTAGTGAAACTTAATTACGAAACGTAACGTTAGATAGAGAATATTTATTTAGTAATTTAAGTAGTGAAACTTAATTACAAAAGTGGGAAGATAGAAATTGTAATAATTGTAATAATTTTAGTAGTGAAACTAAATGAGAAGTCTTGAAGTATAACATAGGTGAAATGTTACTTGATAGTTAATTAACATATGCGAGATATTAGTGTAATGGATTTGTATTGTATGGGCGGTACGTGAACTTAGATACAGACAAGTTCAGTTGATTACCTTAGTTATTTAGCTTGGGAACTATGTCTAGGTAAGCTAAGTGTAGAATGTTAGGTGTGCACAATAGATGAGGAGTGAGTAAACTTAAGAGAGTGCACGATAACCTAACATGTGTAATCAATAACCGCATTTTATATTGTGATAAACGCTTGCTAAATATATTCAAAATATTTTGAGTACTAACTCTTGCTATAAAATATTTTCAAAAACTTTTAGGTGTCCAACCACAGGGATGCCATGGATGGTTATTATATTCCAGGGACTTGAAGCTGTAGAACAGTGGATGCTTACAGGATTTTGACAGACGATATCTCTCATTCAGATCTAATACAGGATCTCACACTATTCTATGTATGGACTTGTAGTCCGGTATCAGTCTGAGATGTCAGTTTCAGACTAGTAGTTGTTCTATTGTTGTTTGGGATTTTTAGCCGATGTTTTATTTGATAATAGTTTTGTTCTGTTGTACTTATACTTTGTTGGGTTGGGTTTTAGTACATGGTAATTGTTTTACTTTTTCCGCATGGTTGATTTTTCTTTTTAAGAAAGATAAAATTTTGGCACCGGTCTAATTTTCACTTAGGTGATTAGTAATTAAAAAAGTTTTCGACAGTGATGCTAAGAATGAACCATTTGAGAAACCTATTTTAATTTAATAAAGGCCTGATCACCCGATGTTTAATTAGGCGGGGTGTTACAGATGGTGTTAGAGCATTAGGTTCTAGTGTCAATAGGATCTGTACGACTTACTACATTTTCAGCGTATCATTTGATTGATATAGAGCCCTATATTAGGATTGTTGTACTCCTCTACGTGCGTGGTTTACTTACTCCTGCTATTTAGTCGATGAAGTGTAGTATATACGAGTTCGATTGGGTATGATACGTCAAAAATGGCGGTAAAACCAGCGGATGCGTTGGAAGAACTGTAGGAGGAAGGGGCTCGACATGATTCATGAAGTGTTCGAGGATGGTAATCGTAGAAAGATGACCATTGTCGAGGTCTCTCCAAGTGTGAAATTGTAAGTAGTTGCGGCAAGGGCTGTTGAGGCATGATAGGAATTTTCCAAGTGTCGCGACGGCAAAGGGGGATGCTAATCTAGACCCGCCCAATACAGTGATAGTGGGAGGAGGTCTGGAGGATTTTTGATGAGAACGAATCGTAAAAATGTGATAAAACGACGACTGTGCATGTTAACCCATGGAAGTTGAATGCCTAGAGGTTTTGGCATTTAGGATTGATTAGGAACACCCAGAAGTGAGAATTTTGGTAAAGATTTTTATTAAGGAAACGTGGTGGGGGTACAAGGCACCATATCCGGATCCAGGGTCAGTATACAGTTAGAGGGATCTTAAGTATAGTTTAACCGCAAATTACTCCAATGATGGCTCACTTTCGAAGTAAATGGAAATCTCTGAACCCATTTGTTGATACCAAAATTAGTATGCTGATGTGGACGAATAATAAGAAGACACGTGTCAATCTACGTGGTACAATAGCAACGAGAATTTCTATTCCCCTGACCAAGTCAGACTCACTCTGAGCAACAAGTATACTCCGAGGAACTCCAGCTCTCCGAGGAACTCCAACGCTCCGAGGAACTATTGAACGACGAGCATCTAAGGCGGTTCGAGCTGCATCTCGACCACAGCATTGATTGCCAGATAATGAACAGTTCAACTCTTCATTGAATGCTTATCATCTTGACACACACGTTTGGAGAACATTAAATGAATTACCCTTTCATATGTATATCATTTAATGTAACACCCTTTCATGTACAGCCTAAGGGCTATAAATACCTTGTATCACCCTCATTCAGGGGGACCGGAATTTCTTGATAATACTGGTAATCGAGAATTCCCAAACACTCAGGAATAACATAACAGTGGACGTAGGTCATTCATATAAGGCTGAACCACTTTAAAATTCTTTGTCTCATTTATATTTATTTGTGATTAAATAATTAGATGCAATCTAGTTTTTTACATCAACGAGATGAGATGCAGAGCATTCTCGGGAACTCTTACTGGATCTGCCCAGATATGGTACAACAATCTTCCTCGGGGTAAGATTTCAACTTTCTTTCAATTGGCCGAGTTGTTCATCGGAAATTTCTGTTTTGGAGCAAAGCCAGTAAAACGGGTAGCACACTTGTTAAGTGTTAGACAAAAGTCGGGTGAGAGTACTAGAGATTACATAACTCGTTTTAATAACGAGAAGTTAGAAGTCATAGATTATGAAGAGAAGATAACAATAATCTCCTTGATGAGTGGGTTGTTGCCTAACAAGTTGTACTACACTTTGGCTAAATATCCACCTACAACAATGTCAGAGTTGATGGAAAAAGCGGCCAAAATCATGAATGCCGAGGAGGCTATGGCTACGAAGAAGAATATGGATAAAGAAACCAAGGTAGAAGTCGACAAATCTAAGAAGAAAGAGCATAAGGGCAATGGCGGTGACAGGCATTCCAAGAATAATAAAACATCATGGGAAGTCTTGAAGAAATTCGATAATTATACTCCTTTGAAAATGAGTATTAATCATGTCTTGGAAGAAATCAAGAATAACGAGGAGATAAAGTGGCCGAAGAAACTGAGGTCAGACCCTGATATGAGGAATAGGGAAAAGTATTGCGAGTTCCACAAGGATCATGTCCATATGACAAAAAATTGCATAGCTCTTCAGAACGAGATTGAAACACTCATCCAACGAGGAAAGCTAGCAAAGTATGTTGATCGGGGAGGTGAAAGAAGAAATAATGATCGAACTAGAGAGAGGTCTAGATCTCCTCGTCGAGCAGAGGAGAAGAAGAAGAGAAATCATGAAGATGATACAGAGGATGACCCCGATCTTCCCAAAAAGCCAAGGCAACCAGAACGAGAGGTATTTTCAATACGTTTTGGGTCATTTGATTGTAATGTTATTACAGGAGGAGATGCAGGAGGAGGAGACCTTACTGCAGAAAGAAAGGCTTACCTCGGAGAGGCCCAAGCTTGCTCATATATTGAACGAATAAATTTGGCCGAGGAGGATCACCCGAGGAAGGTAAACAAAGAGAAACTAGTCATTGGCTTTTCAAAAAACGACCTGGCAGGTGTTCTTTACCCTCACGACGAACCTTTGGTGATCAAAATGAGGATGAAAGAAGTAGTGATTTCAAGAGTGCTGGTCGATAACGGTAACTCGGCAGATATCATGTACTACTCATGTTTTGATAGTTTAAATTTAAAGCTATCCCAATTGGAGCCTTATCACAGACCTCTCCTGGGTTTTGCTGGCGAGAAAGTTTTTCCACTTGGGATGATCAAATTGGATATATTCATTGGAACTTGGCCTGCTTGTCGAACAGAAAGAATACGCTTCTTTGTGATGGATAAGAATGTGCAATCATCTTACAACATCATCATGGGAAGAGTTGGGTTGAAGAAGTTCAAAGTAGTTCCATCTATAGTACATCAGTGCTTAAAATTCCTAACAAATTTTGGAGTAGGAGTTGTGAAAGGTGATCAAAAAGTAGCTCGGGAATGCTATTATTCATCTGCCGAGCAAGAGGAGCTCGAAGAGTCAAGGAAAAAGACTACTACCTACCAGGTGGAGGAAGGTACAGAAATTGAAACACTTGATCCCAGAGATGAATCCCAACTTGTAAAAGGACAGGTGGTGGAATCTACAGAAAATGTTATTCTGGACGATGAGCACCCTGAACGAATAACCCAGATAGGTTCGTCGTTGGATGCCTCGATAAAATAGGAGTTGATAACTTTCTTGCGAAACATGAAGAAAACTTTTGCATGGAGTCATGAAGACATGCCAGGAATAGATCGAAATTTCTTATGTCATGAGCTCAATGTGAATAAGGAGATCAAGACTGTAAAGCAGAGAAGAAGAGTATTTAGTCCCGAGAAGAATCAAGATATACGAGAGGAGGTCGAGAAGCTCCAGAAAGTCCAATTCATTGAAGATGTGAAATATCCAGACTGGTTAGCAAATGTGGTGATGGTAAAGAAGAAAAACAATAAATGGAGAATGTGTGTTGATTTCACCGATCTCAACAAGGCATGCCCAAAGGATCATTTTCCATTACCCAGAATTGATCAACTAGTGGATGCTACCTTGGGACACGAGCTGCTCAGCTTCATGGATGCTTACTCTGGTTACAATCAGATCAAAATGAAACCTGAAGACAGGCAAATTACTTCTTTTATTACCCCTAGGGGAACTTATTGTTATAATGTTATGCCTTTTGGTTTGAAAAATGCAGGAGCGACATACCAGTGGATGATGAACAAGGTTTTTTCCGAACAAATCAGTTGCAATACGGAAGTCTATGTCGACGATATGATGACAAAGAGTAAGAAAGCTGCTGATCATCTAGTTGACTTAGCTCAGACCTTTGATCAACTGGATAAATACCAAATGAATCTCAACCCGACAAAGTGCACATTTGGAGTACGAGAAGGAATGTTCCTCGGGTACATCGTCAACCAGCGAGGCATTGAGGCGAATCCAGAAAAGATCAAAGCTCTTTTAGGTTTGCGATCTCCAATAACGAAGAAAGAGGTGCGGAGTCTTATAAGACGAGTTGCGGCACTCAACAGATTTGTATCTAGAGCAACTGATAGATGCCTTCCATTCTTCAAAACACTTCGGAAAACTTTCGAGTGGAACGATGAATGTGAAAAAGCCTTTCAAGAATTGAAGAAATATTTGGGAGCACCTCCACTATTGTCCAGGCCAGTAACGGGAGAAAAGTTGTACTTATACCTGGCAGTATCAGAAAATGCAGTCAGCTCGGCATTGATCAGAATGAAGAATGGAGTCTAGAAGCCAATTTATTACACAAGTAAGGCTTTCCGAGGTGCAGAGATCAGGTACCCAAAGCTGGAAAAATTGGCAATGGCATTGATTGAGGCAAGTAGAAGAATGAGGCCATATTTCCAGGCCCATAACATCGTCGTGTATACCGACATGCCATTGTGACAAGCCCTTCATAAGCCAAAAAAATCAGGGAGACTGATGTATTGGGCAATAGAGCTCGGTGAATATAATATTGTGTATGAACCCAGATCATCATTAAAAGGGCAAGCTGTAGCAGATTTTATAGCAGAATTTACTTATCCTGATGCCCCCGAGGAGACAAAGGTGCTCGCTGACCAACCTGTGGATGTTACAGGATCAACAGACATAAGTCCAGACCAACTTCGGTTGGTAAAAGGGCGTGTGGATGTAGAAAGATCATCAAATTCGAGCTCAGATCAACTTCGGTTGGTAAAAGAGCAAGAAGAGATGACCGAGGAGGAGCAAAAAATGTCAGGGGAGGATGAAAGAAAACAGCAAATATTTCACCGAGGAACTTTGTCAGATAAGAAATTTGAAGACGAGTTACCTACATGGAGATTATATGTAGATGGGTCATCTTGTATAGCAGGTTGTGGAGCAGGGATTGTCTTGAACACTACGGATGAGATTGATGTAGAATACGCCTTGCGATTCCAATTCAAAGCTTCCAATAATGAGGCAGAGTATGAGGCCATGATAGCAGGTCTTAATTTAGTAAAGATTATGGAAGCACAACAAGTGATGATATTCAGTGATTCTCAATTAATTGTGAATCAGGTAATGGGGACATATGCAGTTAAAGGAGAATTTATGGTCAAGTATCATGAAAAGGTGATGGAGTTGTTGACAGAGTTTGATGCCATTCAATTGATCAGAATACCAAGAATTGAAAATGCACGAGCAGACGCACTGCCCCGATTAGCATCAGCTACTCGTACCGAGCTGCGTAGAACGATACCAATTGAAGTACTAGAAAGTCGGAGTATAGATGAAGACCTGACGATGAATATTATTACCCTTGATTTAGGACCATCTTGGATGCATCCCATCAGGGCATATATTGAGGAGGGAAAATTACCAGAGGATAAGCTCGCTGCCAAGAGATTGAAGTTTAAAGCTGCTCGGTATGTACTAACTAATGGTGTTTTATATAGACGAGGACTTATGGTAGGTTTGCAGAGATGTGTGCATCCCTCCGAGGTGAAAGAATTGATTGAAGAGATCCATGAAGGGTCTTGTGGAGCCTATGTAGCACGACGGACACTTTTGCAAAGGGTGATGACGCAAGGATACTACTGGCCGATGGTGAGGGCTGATTGTATTTCCTATGCTAAGAAATGTGACAAGTGCTAACGTTTTTCCTCCATCCGACGAACTCCACAAGCGTTATTGACACCCATAACTTCCCCTTGGCCATTTTCCATGTGGGTAATTGATTTGGTTGGACCAGTGCTAACAACCCGAGGAAGATTCAAGTACCTCGTGGTCGCAGTGGATTATTTACTAAGTGGGTAGAAGCTGAGCCCCTTATTGATATGACGTACGAGAAGGTATACCAGTTCGTTTGGAAGAATATCATCTGACGATATGGTCTCCCTCATGCCTTCATCACATACCATGGAACACAATTTGATAACGAGGAGTTTGCCGCCTATTGTCATCAGTCGAACATTTTGAAGGTTCATTCAGCACCAGGACATCCTCAAAGCAATGGGCAGACTGAAGTGACAAATAGAACATTACTAAATGGTTTAAAGAAAAGGCTAAGTGAGTCTAAAGCTAATTGGATTAATGAGATACAATCAGTATTGTGGGCTTACCGAATAACTCCCCGAGCAGCAATTGGAGAATCACCATATATGCTGGCATTTGGAAGTCAGGATGTAATACCTGCCGAGTTGGGTCTTCCAACACACAGAGTGCTGAATTTTAATTCCCCTGTCAGCGATTTGATGAGAAGGTTAGATTTGGACATGCTCGAGGAGGTTAGAGAAGAGGCAGCCATTAGGAATGCTGCTTACCAACGACGAACAACCCTGTTCTACAACAAGAGAGTGAAAAAATGAGACTTAAAAGAAGGAGATTACGTGGTAAATAAGGTCATTCAGAAGCACAATAAGTTGGAAGCAAACTGGCATGGACCTTACTGAGTTACTGCAGTTGTCCGACCAGGAACTTACCGAATAGCAACTCTAGAAGAAGAGGAATTTAAGAATGCATGGAATGCTGAACACGTACACAAGTATTATCAGTGATGTAAAATGTAAAGCAGTTCCATCAATATGAATAAAACGATGATATTTCACGATCTTCTCTCCTTTTATTGAAAGTTTTTAGGGGAATATTAGTGTGTTTAACACTACGCTGCTCGGCACACAACGCTGCTCGGCAGTAAAAAGAAGATGATAGTTCAAACCCACGACCAACTCCGGTTGGTAAAAGGGCGAGAACAAACTATACTCCTTTGGTTAGGAGGCGTACACTAGTGTGACCAACTCAGGTTGGTAAAAGAGCTAGTGGACATGATAGTTCAAACCCACGACCAACTCCGGTTGGTAAAAGGGCGAGAACAAACTATACTCCTTTGGTTAGGAGGCGTACACTAGTGTGACCAACTCAGGTTGGTAAAAGAGCTAGTGGACATGATAGTTCAAACCCACGACCAACTCCGGTTGGTAAAAGGGCGAGAACAAACTATACTCCTTTGGTTGGGAGGCGTACACTAGTGTGACCAACTCAGGTTGGTAAAAGAGCTAGTGGACATAATAGTTCAAAACCACGACCAACTCCGGTTGGTAAAAGGGCGAGAACAAACTATACTCCTTTGGTTAGGAGGCGTACACTAGTGTGACCAACTCAGGTTGGTAAAAGAGCTAGTGGACATAATAGTTCAAAACCACGACCAACCCCGGTTGGTAAAAGGGCGAGAACAAACTATACTCCTTTGGTTAGGAGGCGTACACTAGTATGACAAACTCAGGTTGGTAAAAGAGCTAGTGGACACGATAGTTCAAACCCACGACCAACCCCGGTTGGTAAAAGGGAGACAACAAACTATTCCTTTGGTTAGGAGGCGTACACTAGTGTGACCAACTCATGTTGGTAAAAGAGCTAGTGTACATAATAGTTCAAACCCACGACCAACTCCGGATTGGTAAAAGGGCGAGAACAAAAGATGATCGACGAAAGACCAATCTCGGTTGGTTAGGAAACAAGATATGCTCTCAAATGCCAACTTATGTTGGTCGGTAAGTAAGTTTATTACATAAAAGTTCCTCAAAGAACCAATATTCCAAACTGAACCAAGTATAGTTGGCCGGGGATAAAATCCACTAACTGTAGTTGGTCTATGAGGAAAAATCTTTGACCTTGGTTAGTCGGGCACATTTTATGAAAAAGACAAAATTTACCAAGTATAGCTGGTCGGGGATAAAAACCCATTAACTATAATTGGTCGACGAGCTCAACTTAACAACCTTGGTTGGTTGGAAGAATTTTTAACATTTTTATACTCATTACTTTATTATTAAGTGATCGAGCAACATTACTGATATTTGTAACTTTTTATTACTATGTTGGTCGATGAACCACACAATATTGTTATGCAAGCACAAATATAAAGTGTTTGACAAATACAAAAGAATAGCAATACAGATTTGCAAATAGAAAATGAAAGTCTTTCATTAAAATTCAAAATAAATTACACAAGTTTATTACATTGATATTAAATTGTGTACTAACTATTACATCAAAATTTCCTATTCTACTGGTCTTTTCCCTGCTGCTTTTGAAATAGGCTCCTCGCCAGCAGGAGGATCTTCCAGGCAAAGAGGAGAATTAATGAAGTTAAGATCTCGCAGCATTCTGACGTTCATTATTGAAGGTGTATCCAATAAATGCTCCGGACGAGATAACTCAACCTGCTAATGAAGGGCATAGTGACCAAGATACTGGGAGATCAAACAACGAGGGATAGCCCGAGAAGGGATCCAACTCATATCAAGCTTGAATGGTGGATTTGGTAGATCGAGTAGCCCAGGAGCATGATAATCCCATAAATAATGGCCCTGCTCTAGTTTTAATACACCCAGGGCGTTCAACCATCCCTGTTTATAACCTTCATTATTAGCATTTTCAATGCGAGCATCCAAGTGACAAAGGGACTCATTGTAGCCTGCCATCCAGAACTCACGAGGTTGTTTGTGGAATTGGAAAGTCATTCTCTCTAACTGATCGTGAAGGTTTCTGGCAAAAACATCCTTGTGATCCAGAGCAGACTTTGTCGAAGCAAGTTGATCCTCCAGAGTTTGGACTTTCTTGGACAGTTCAGATAAAACCCGATCTTTTGCATTCAATTGAAACGCTTGGGTTTCCAATGTTGATTGAGTACGAGCTTCTTCAACAGAACGACGAAGAGTTCTTGCTTGACCCCGAGTAGGTGGAGTACTTTGTTCCTCGGCGATATCCTGAGCAATTCTTCCTCGCCCACGAGAACCTCTTCCTCGTCCCCGAGTAGCAGTAAAAGTACCCGACCTTCTAAAGGTATCCAACTCTTGCCTTAATTTGGCATTCTCAACCTCTAGAAAGGAAAATCCCTCGTCGGTCACTGGGATTACAGATGTTGAAGAAGAGGCTGCAGACCTAACTGTGCTAGCTCTTTCTGCAAATTGTTATTCTCTTGCTCCAGCAGGTCGACAATCTGTCTACATGCTTCAACTTCACCCCTTAGGGTTCTCTCACTGACATCGTACCCAGCAAGGATCTTTTTGTGGCCTGTCTCAGCAGAAAGCTGTTGATAGCTTTTTTCATATCCCTCGTGCAAAAGGGCATTTGATTCCTTGTACTGAGTCTGAAGATCTTCTAAAGTATATTGAAGCTCCTCGATCATGTCATAGTAAGCCACGTTATTGGCCACAACTCGATTAAGTAAGTCCTTCAAGTATTGATAAGCTTCGACAGCCTGCTCTGAAGCATCATGACCGAGGATGTCAGTAACTTCTGATACACTCAATTCCGTATGACCAGCCTTATAATATTCATGACATTGCTGCATCAGCTTTGTATCATTAGCAGATAACATATTCATCCTGGCCAGAAACTAGCAGAGAAAGAAAAAGTAATCATAAAAAAGAAGATCCAGATAGAAAAAAGACAGTCATATGGAAGAAAAGAACTCAAATTTTATTAGATCATAAGGCAAAGTTACAAAGATCTGGGTTACACTTGAAAAAGAAGAAAAATAGAAAGAGAATACCGAACAACTTCACACTTTTTCCTTGTCTCCCAAGACTTTCTCGGGAGGCTGGGATGAGGAGCTCGGTTGCTCGGTGGGAACAACGAGTTGGTCGGCAGAAGTCAGGACTTGTTCAGGAGGAGGAGGCAAAGACGAGATCTCCTCGGTGGATGCCTGATTGGGTTGTGGAACAAGGACTTGATCACCTACTATCATTGAAGACTCCTCAGACGCAACCTCTTGTTCTTCCCCATCTTCAATTGCAGGAGGGGGGCCAGGAAGATGTTGTTGAAATAGTTCAGAGTCCTCGTTAACCTTCAGTTCCAGCAGGGCAGCAACCCAACCATCTCGGAAGTATTTCAAACTTCCATACTGCACCTGGGACATCATTGCTGCAACCCCCTATCCTATCCTTTGTCCCAACCAGTTCGAAATGATTTTTTCACAGCCACCTTTCTTTTCATTTTCTCCGAGGAGAGATTTTCGGATAGAAGATCCTCGGTGATTTTCAACTTGGCCTCCACCTCCTCCTTCTGGCGATTTACTTCTCGCAGAAGGTTCAACTCTTCCTCGGACGATTTCAACTTATTTTCAAGCTCCCCAAAGCTTGTGAGCTTCTCAGCATATTTTTTATTCACTCTCTCCAAGTCTTTCACCTTATTTCCCAACTCTACCTTCTCTGCCTCAGATGCAACCAATTTCTTCCCCCATTCACCTTTATCCTCGTCATATTTTTGACGAGAATCCTTCAAAGACTGGGCTAAACCCAGAAAAGCATCCTCCACTCCAGACGAGGAGCTAGAAGCCTTGAGTGCTTCATCTTTCTTCACTATGGTGTTAAAGCAACTCACCAGCTGAAAAAGAAAATAATGATAAGTCAGTGCCGAGATACATATATTGACTCGAATAAAGAAAAATTCAAGATAAGAGAAACTTACTAAAGCAATGTGACGAGTAGCTAGGGATGTCAGCATATCCCTAGACATGTTTTCTTCAATTCCTTGGACTTCAGGAATAGTCCAAGTCTTTACTGAGCTCATTGCAGAACTCGGGGGAATAATGGTTGGGACACCAGCTCCACTAGCTTGGAGCTGGGGAATGGTTTCAGTCAAAGTGACCGAGGAGGATTTCTTCAATCTCCTCAGTGGCACTTCAACAGTTTCAACCAAAGAACTTTTGGTTGGGACTACTTCCACAGGTGCATTTTTCTTGCTCGGAGCCACTGGGGGCTTCTCGGAAGCCTTCTGAGGAGCAACAGAAGGGGCACCATCTACTTTCTTTGTCCCCTTTGGGACTTCAGCCTTGTTTCTTTTTCCATCCCCAGTAGAGGAAGTCTCCTTCGAAGATAGGAGGAACTCTTCTCTTGCCCATCTTCTGACTTAGAGGAATGTGAGATTCTGGTGAAGATTCCTCAGAAGCTGCCAATGGGTCACTAATGCTGACCACAGGACGAGCAGTAAAGGATGATGTGTAGCTCCAGTACTGCAAAAAATATGAAGCAGACCTGATGTGCTCGTCTGTAACTCTTCGATGCAAATTCCAGATATGTTTCAAATGTTTAATATTTACTTCTGATTCTTTTGGAGTTTTTCTCTTACTGTCAACTGCAAACAAATACCTAGTGAAATATCAGTCATACATTTTGTCAAACAAAATGAAATCGTAATTTCAAAAATAAAATAAGATAAAAATAACCTATCCCATTGCCATATGGAGGGCATCTGGGACCTTCATATACTTCATCTCCAACCAAAGGGGCATGTTGCCAATTTTTGATAACTACCCCATTTTCAAAATAATCCCTGTTTGCATCAGGGAGGTTTACTACTAAGGCCCTATTCAAAAACCTAGTTTTTAAATAAAAAACATTGTCTAAAAGAGCCCATCTGTAACAGTACATAATCTCAGGAATTCCTATACGAGTTCCATGAGTTTGATTTAACTTATACACCCCATTAACTATTCTCCATGTGTTGGGGGATATTTTTGCAGGGACAACATCGAAATACTGACAGAACTCTAAACACAAAGGCTTTGGTGGAAAAGAAAATCCACATTCAGCAATAAAGAGGCTAGGGAACCAGTGTCCCTCAGCCAAATTAAAATAATTTGAAGGCTCAGAAAGATTATCCAAAATTACCCAAGAAGGAATGGAAAAGTCAGAACGGAATTTCTCAAGAGATTCGATAATATAAACCATGGTGAATAAAAAGAAATGAAGAAGAAGGAAGAAAATCTTACAGGAAAAAGGAGATCTGTTGACAAACAAATGAAGAAAGGGATGAACGCACAGGAGAGAGAAAAGATATAGAAAACTCGGAAGCAGAAATTGAAAAAGGTAGAAGACGATGGGATTGCCTTTGAAGTTTAAATACTTTGCCTTGGGAAACGACGAAAGAAATTATTACAAAAAAGAAACTATTACGCTACCGGCGGCTAAAAGGAAAAAAAATGCGCGAAGATCGAAACGCTTATTAAAATTCAAAAAGATGGATTCTGCGAATCTTAAAAGACGTGCGAGCACGGAGAAAATGCTCCTAAAAACCAGGAAAGTCATTTAATATTGCCATATACCGAGAAAGAATGTTCCATACTCCTCAAAGTTCGAAATATAAAACATTGGGGGCTTCTGTTGATACCAAAATTAGTATGCTGATGTGGACGAATAATAAGAAGACACGTGTAAATCTACGTGGTACAATGGCAATGAGGAATTCTATTCCCCCGACCAAGTCCGACTCACTCCGAGAAACAAGTATACTCCGAGGAACTCCAGCTCTCCGAGGAACTCCAACGCTCCGAGGAACTATTGAACGATGAGCATCTAAGGTGGTTCGAGCTGCATCTCGACCACAACATTGATTGCCAGATAATCAACAGTTCAACTATTCATTGAATGCTTATCATCTTGACACACACGTTTGAAGAGCATTACATGAATTACCCCTTCATATGTATATCATTTAATGTAACACCCTTTCATGTACAGCCTAAGGGCTATAAATACCTTATATCACCCTCATTCAGGGGGACCGGAATTTCTTGATAATACTGGTAATCGAGAATTCCCAAACACTCAGCAATAACATAACAGTGGACGTAGGCCATTCATATAAGGCTGAACCACTTTAAAATTCTTTGTCTCATTTATATTTATCTGTGATTAAATAATTAGAAGCAATCTAGTTTTGTACATCAACACCATCACATGAAAACCTGGTAGAGGCCAATTATGAGGAAGAAATTTATCTGTTGGAGTGAACTTGTACCCGATGTAATAGATACAAGGGAAAGGATCCCTTGAGAGAATGGACTCTCGAGTTGTCGCATGCAATCTTGGGAAAATTCTTCTTGGACGACTTATGTGTATGATGTCAATATGGTGCATCTTATAAGGTTGATGATATGCTCCTAACTAAGCGGAGCTAAAAGAGTTTAGGGATTTAGTCTAAGAGTAAGACTCAATGTAAAGAGGCTAATGCAAACCATAAGTGGAAATCCACTGGGGAATTCATTTATTTGATTCTAAGTCGGGACTATTAAGTCCAATAATGTGTTTCTCTGTCTCAGCAGAACTAAGGGAACCGTGATGATAGTGTTCAAAATCGAGGCTGCCAAGTCCGATAGGAGGGATACCCAAATCGGTCAGTGTGGTCTGGAGTAAGAGGATTGTTGAAAAGATGTATTGTGTGGGTTGTAGGACCACACATTTTATTTTTATCTTGAAGTTATTTCAGGAAATAATAACTCCGATAAGTTTTACATTTCGGAAAGGACAAGCGTGTTATGTCCGAGAACCATTTGAACCACCAAAGTGATGGGTAAGGAAGTATATGAGTTTTAGCCTCGAGTGAATGGAGTATATGACGATGCCTCACCTGAAAGAGGGTCGAGCTATCATTATTCATTAATATGTGGGAGACTCCAGAGATTATGGATGTCTCATAGTGATTGATTTCGGTGTGTAGGAACCGTAATGATGTGATTCAAGGTATATCGTATGACCGCTGGGCGGAGAGATCGAGCTCGTTGTTATAAAAAGAGATAAGGATTTAGTGATAGTATTAGCGCAGTGCTACTTGACTCCTTTAGAGATAATGGAGTATGGTTGTACCTATTGTTGGGGGATGGAATTTGAATATCTCGACTATGCGTTGTTCTGGCAATGCTCAGTAAAAATGGATTGGGAGAAGTCTCTTATTTAAGTTCGGTTGCGAAAGGGGATATAACTAAATTGTTATGCATGTCAGGAGAAGAGACGTTAGATGCTAGGGCATCATTGGGTCCGGTAGTGTTGTGGGGAAACACTAAAAAGCTTATTTCACCACGAAGGGATAAGTGGGACTTTGTGGGAAAGAATTCGATTTTTTGTCTATAGGGGATTGAGAATACCCGCAAGATTGTAGTCATGCGGTGAAGACAAGGCGAGAGTTGAGGAAAAGCGTGTCACGAGTGCGACAGTTGTAATGTTGTTGCAAATGTTCACGGAGAAAAGGGTGTATAGGCTCCCTAGTTAACTGGCTTTCTTAATCACCCGAGAAAGAGGGATATGGAAAATTATTTGTTAAGAATGCCGGTGGGGAAGTCAAGGCAAATCGTATTGATGAAATGGATTGAATGTCATGGGAGATAGATTCTAATCGAAGCTTATATGTGCTAAGAGTGCCAACACACCCTAAGGGATAAAAGTCGGTGGGAAGCCGTTCAAAAGTTATCTCTTAATATGGGAGGCCTAACTGTTGTGAAGAAGTGACACAAGGTACTACTTAACTGAGTGTTGAGAGTGACTTACGCGTTACTCAAATGTTTATTCTTATAAGGTAACCAACCCTAAAAGTGCGCCAATTACGAAGAGTGCACGGATTATAAAGTATAATATACCCGGAGATAAAGGGGAATAGAGTACCACTTGAGGAAAGATGACGTAAGTGGGAAGCGGTGTTGAGGAAGAGACATAGTGAGATTGTCTCCAGACACACCACTAGTTGATAGAGAAAGATGGGATCGAAATGAGCAACCGGAATTTGGTAGTGAACCTACGTTTCCAATGATGGAATGAGGAGACAGACTTATATATTATTGACTGGCTGTGAACATCATAACAAAACCAACATTTCGTTGGGCTAGCGGAATGGGTTGACCGGGATGAATTAGTATGTAGTTAAAAAGGAAGAGTGCACAAGTGCAAGGTGCTGCTCTACATGATTGTGAATCAGGATGAAATCCTAAAATCCCTCCCTACGAGAGATGGTCAGGGAGGAATGGAGATGAAGTTTTATTTTGGGTATATTATGTCTCCTAAGACTCAATAATAGTGAGAAAGGAAGATAATATGCCCGTACGATAGTGGAATTTTGGAGGAACCCACTGATCAATTCATAGGTTGAATGTATACCTATATAAGCATATTTATAAATAGTGTGAGTTCCTATATGGACTGTACATAAGGATTAGGTTCGTGGGTGCCTATTACGAACATTACATGTACTTTGAGGTGTGGTTCGAGGAGACATTTCAAACTCTTAGTCCTTAACGCGTGATATGAGGACATTCTATTGGGGTATGACATTTTAGAATATATGAAGTGTGAAATATAGGGCTCACAAATTGTCTACTCATGTGAGATATATATATATATATATATATATATATATATATATATATATATATATATATATATATTGGTGCTCGAGGTGTGATTTTGAGACAATATAACCAATAACTACTGGTGATCGAGGTGGGATTTCGAGCCAATAACCCCAAAAGTGTTATCAAAGGGGGGGGTGATTATAAAATAAGTGTTGATAGTATGTGTTATGTGTAAGATATATATACCTTATGATTTTCCTACTTATGTACGATAATAAGTATGCTTAAATTCCGTATTGGGGTCGATGATGTTCCGAACCAATACATGAAGGATCGATTTGGGGTCGATGATGTTCCGGACCAAATCGATGATAAATATTGGTATCAACGGAAGTTCTGAACCAACATATGTATTACATTTACCTTGGGGTCGAGGGATTTTCGAACCAATGTAAATGATACGATGATTGGAGCCGATGATTTTGCCGGACCAGTTGTCCTTATAGTATATATTGTGTGTGAAATATATACATTATAATTTTCTACTTATGAGTGATAGTAGACACATGGATGTTATATATAGAGAGATATACATCAAAAGGGTAAATTAAGTGAGACTTAATTATAATATATGAGATATGGATAAAATGTGATAAGGGTTTATAATGAAGCAAGGCATGTACTTGGGGCGACTGTCAGGATGATATGATTTGATTTTGGGTATTATAGGCAGTAGTGATGTTTAAGGTCCTTAGTCTTAATACCAGTCTCATCCAAATTTCGAGGACGAAATTCGTTTCTAAGGGGGAAGTATGTAATACCCCGTATTTCTGGATATTTATATTTAATTAAATTGGAGAATTAAATGAGAAAATACGATTTAATTTAAATTACGTAAGAGAAGTAATTTAATGAGATTTATTAAAAATTTTGATTATGGAGTATTAATCGAGAGATAGATACTGATTAATATTGCCTCATTCCATTTACTTAGTACGAGTAGTAAATAGTTACTTAACGCGTGTAGATCGTTTTGGGGTGAGAACGAGTGATATATTTTTAAGTGACTCAAATGAAAATTTAGAGGTCACGGTTAACCTTGGAAGGGTCGAAATAGTCAAAATAGTATACCTAGGGGTACTAGTTAGGTTCCGGGACGTTTTTGGGCTAGGCTGGGACCGTTCAGGGGCGTTTTAGTCTTTTAAAATGTAGGAGTGAGAATACCTACTAGTTTAATAACTCTAAGTGAGATTATAAGAGCTGGAGTCTAGGGTTAGAGAGGAAAAAAAACACACCATAGCCATTAGAGAGAAGAGAGAAACAATTCCCAAGGCAAAAGGCAGAATTGGGAAGGATTCAAAGGAGACTTTCACCACAAACTTGTGGGGAAGTAAGATTGAAGGAGAAAAACAATCAATCATCAACAAAAATCACAAAATCATAACCCCTATACAAAGGCAAGTGTTTATTACAAATCAAATTCAAGTTATAATACCCATGTGTAGGGAGTTTTAAGAATTGGTTGATTCTATTGAAAAACCTTGAATTAAATGTATGAATCGATCATATGTTTGGGTAGGATTGCATGTAGATTTAATCCCTAAGTAAATATGAAACAAAATTTGAATATTTTTTATGATTAACATAGAATCTTTATGAGTTCTTGGTTAAATAACATGAATCTTGAATGACTTAGGGTTTAATTGATGAACACAAGATGTCAATCTTCGAGAATTTTTAACATAATGTTAAACGTATGACATTTGAATTTTAATTCGAATTAGAGTGTGAACCATACATGTATGGAAAGGTCTATCTCTTAGATATCCATTGAAGTTGTAATCAGGTCAATAGGAGTTCTTTAGAGGGAGTAATCGACATGTTACTACAGGGTATTTAATCTGCCAGCATAGTAATCTGCCAAAATTTTGACTTGACTTTAAACGTGTACGATTTGAGTTGTACTTCGAATTAGAGTATGAATCATATATGTATGGAAATGTATATCTCTTATCTTTCCAATGAACTTAGAATTAGGTCAACCGGAGTTCTGTAGAGGGATAAATTGAAATTTTACTAGAGGGTGTTTAATCTATCAGAAAATTTACGATTCGTTTCGGCTACGAGAAAATGTAAGATCTTTCTTTTTAAAACTGAAATGCCTAAAATTTTATGAGGGAAGTGTTTGGGACCTTGATGAAATATATTTATAGAATAATGATATGGAAGTAAGTCTATGATTGAGTGTTGGACTTTAATTTTGTGAGAGAATTAAATTGGAGATTCATAGGCTTGATTGTGACGTATTCTAATTCGAGATAATAAGAATATAATTACGGAAAAGCATGAGCGAGCTTAAATTTATTGAGTCAGTAGGTTAACAAGGGTAACTACTTAATTGATATAACAAGGGGTAACTAGGACCCTTAGAGTTGTGTGAATACTCTATAAAATTAATATCAAAGTGATATAAATTTGTAAAGCAAACAATTATGGTTAATATAAGAGAATACTATATTACGTACAAGTATGATTGATAGGTCGGGTGTGTACCTACTAGATTGTATGAACTAGTAGGTTGAGATATGTATACCTAAATTAACTACGTTAGGGTCGATGAAGTATTCCGAACTAACGTAGGGTTATTATATGTTAGGGTCGATGGAGTATTCCGAACTAACACAGGGTTATTATATGTTTGGGGTCGATGTAAAATGCCGAACCAAACCTCTGAACTGGTGGCGTGATGAAAGAGTCTGAGCCAGAATTTGTGTATATAAATAACTGGGGTCAATGTATCATTCCGAACCAATTCTTACTTGGGGTCGATGAACCATTCCGAACCAAGAGTCCTTTACGTGTGTAAAAAGGACAAAATAGTAATGACTGATATTTAGTATATATTGTGTGTGAAATATATACTTAATGATATTCTACTTCTGTGTATTAGTAGATTGATATATATTATGTATTTAAATATACGTATCAAACAGGTAAGTTGAATAGTGAAACTTAATTATGAAACTTAACGTTAGATAGAGAATATCTATTTAGTAATTTAAGTAGTGAAACTTAATTACAAAAGTGGGAAGATAGAAATTGTAAGAATTGTAATAATTTTAGTAGTGAAACTAAATGAGAAGTCTTGAAGTATAACATAGGTGAAATGTTACTTGATAGTTAATTAACATATGCGAGATATTAGTGAAATGTCACTTGATTACCTAAGTTAGTTAGCTTGGGAAGTATGGCTAGGTAAGCTAAGTGTAGAACGTTAGGTGTGCACAATAGATGAGGACTGAGTAAACTCAAGAGAGTGCACGATAACCTAACATGTGTAATAAATAATCGCATTTTATATTGTGATAAATGCTTGATAAATATTTTCAAAATGTTTTGAGTACTAACTCTTGCTATTAAATATTTTCAAAACCTTTTAGGTGTCCAGCCACAGGGACGCCGTGCATGGTGATTCTATTCCTGGGGCTCGAAGCTGTAGCACAGCGGATGCTTACAGGATTTTGACTAGACGATATCTCTCATTCAGATCTAGTACAGGATCTCACACTATTCTATGTATGGACTTGTAATCCGGTATCAGTCTGAGATGCCAGTTTCAGACTAGTAGTTGTTCTATTGTTGTTTGGGATTTTTAGCCGATGTTTTATTCAATAATACTTTTGTTCTGTTGTACTTATACTTTGTTGGTTTGGGCTTTAGTACATTGTAATTGTTTTACTTTTTCCGCATGGTTGATTTTTCTTTTTAAGAAAGATAAAATTTTGGCACCGGTCTAATTTTCACTTAGATGATTAGTAATTAAAAAGTTTTCGACAGTGATGCTAAGAATGAACCATTTGAGAAACCTGTTTTAATTTAATAAAGGCCTGATCACCAGATGTTTAATTAGGCGGGGTGTCACAATAGTAAATCACATAGCCTACTGTCTCTTAAACACACAGTATCCAGTCACTACACATAGTTATAATAAGTCATACTTTTCTAACTCTCAAAAGTAGCAAAATCAAAACATTGAATTCTTTCAGTGCCCACACCCTCTCTGCTACGTGTGCACATGAATGATCCCCATTACCAAACGGTAGCTATATTTGTAACAACCAGGTCTATATTTTCAATGCATCCACTAAAATCCAACCCACTCTCAAATTTTAGTGTTAACAATCATACATTATCAAGTATACATATCACCTGATCTAATCCCGTATTGGCAATGATGAACCAAATTTATTACCTCACTTTAGCATCCGTTTCTCGTGATTGTCGGTTCCCTAATCGTGCTCCTATATCGGAATTGACCCCAAATTGGTTAAAATGGTTGTACATCCAGGATCTCATCATATAGTTGCCCCATAACTCGCTTTGGTTAATCCTTTACTTTATTATGGCCTAGACTTTCTTAAGTGAAGCATTGACCTGAAAATCGCTTCTCGATGTAACAATTGTTGGAGAAATGCCTATGTCCCTGACCCTAGCCCTACTGGCCTCTTCTGTCCTTCTATTTAGTCCCAATGGCCGAAGGAACTGATATGTTGCGAACCTTACTGGTCCTACTTGAACCCATCACTCTTGGGTTGGTAACCCCTAACCTAACTCTCTTAGGCCAATTTCCCTTATCAAAAATCCCGTTCCTCATGTTGTTGTGCTCTACTGGCATAGTTCCCAGTTTTACCGGTCTCACTATCTTATTGTGAACAAGTTCAATAATTGTGACCCTACTCTTTATACATAGGACACCTTCCTGCGCTATCCCCTATCTTTGGCCTCACTGTCCATGTTGGGGTGTCCTCCTCTCGAACTTGGTAGTCTTGGGCACAATTGTTATTTTCGTTGTCCTTCTGGCTATGCCAACCCTATGGAACTTATTATTTGCCTCTATCACCCTGATTGACTCCCTCATCATTTTATAGGAAGTCAATTAATCAAAATCATCTAAATGGGTTCCCTTCTGGATATACTCTTATGTGGTGCTTCACTAACATTGTTAAGTCTAGTCTTTCTCTCTGGCTAGATTCTCTGACCTTCCTGGCTCACTTCCTTTGTAAGTGCTGATATAAATTTATGAACGTACAACCTTGGAGACATCGACATTAGTAATCCATAATGGATTTCTCATACATACTTTTTTATTCTATTTACAGGTCCTTTATCAACTATAAACCCCTTTTTTTATTCTATGCCCCTTCGCCAGGAACGAAATTCATTAAGTAAAACAAACTTTCTCTCACGATCGGTCTCTATCTTACCCACTTGTGGTAAGTTTTGAAATTCTATTCGCATCTCTGTTAGAATAGAAGATTGAATACCTTATGGTTAAACCGTACTAAAATTTTTCATTGAATTTCACACATATTTCTTTAGATGTGGTAAATGACTCTCATCACTTACTACTGCTCCAATGAGCTGAAATTTGCCCGAAATTAAATCCTGGGTGTTGTTGTACTTCACCCTACACAATTGTCTTTGGATTTTCTACTTCCATTGGCTCATCACACTTTCTCGTCCCCACATTTTTATAGATGGATTTTCAAAATAGATCTTTCGACTCCCTCACCCTTTTGTCGATGAAGCTAAGCGAGTCTGAAATAGTACTAACGTTAAATATGATGGTATTTGGGGAAGTTACTACATTCTAGTGATTTTCCCATTATCACTTGCTTGATTGACGTTCATGGTGACTTTTGTCGCGATCACAATTCTCAGAATATTCTATGTCTTTTGCTAAGCTTCTCCTCCTACAGTCCATCTTATGGCCCTCGCTAGTCATCCTATAAATTTTTAGTGTACGAAGACCAAATGAACTCGTATATGAATCACATCAACTATACTTAATTGCAGGACAACGTAAGTCACAAATGAAGAGGAATACAACAATCCTATGATAAGGTTGTACATCAAAGAATGCTATGCTGAAACTTAATAAGTCGCACATATCCTAAAAGACTCTTGAAGATGATGCTGTGGTACCACCTGTGACACCCTACCTAATTAAATATCGAGTGATCAGTCCTTTATTAAATTTAAAATAGAATATCCAGTTCGTTCAATCTTAGCATCACTATCAAAAAATATTTATCACTTACTAACCAACTTGTAGATAAAAAGTACGGTGTCAATTTTCTTCTTTTAAATTAATATGGAACCAAATAAAAGATTAATAAAACATTCACCATCTAATAAACAATCGCATAGAAAGTAAAATGACATAAAGAAATAATTGAGTCTGGAGTAAACACATCCACTCTAAATTCCAAATACGAGAATATGAAATGAAATAAATCCCAACAATTGAAATATAAATAAATGTTTGAAATCACTATCTTTGAATACATCTGAATAACAATGGGTAACATGCTCGACTGAAGTAAATAACTCGTAAAGAATCAATGATAGGTGTGGAGGTGTCATGTACCGAGGTCTGTAACTTCCACAACAGCTATAACATGTCAACTGGTAAGAACTCCTATGCTTGGTGTCCTTGTGGCTGGGCACCTAAAGGTTTTTATAGAAGCAAAATAGATTTTGAAGAAAACGGGTCAGAGCTCGAGATGAAAATATTTAAAAATCAGCAAGTATTTAACAGGCATTAAAAAGTAAATATTATATACATGTTCGTTCCACGTTCCCTTCCTTAAGATTCTCACCTCTCAACTAAATGTGCATGCCCAACATATGATCCTAACCCATCCTAATTATGCTATCCCACTTATCTAGTTTAAATCAAGTCTTTTACTATGACACCAAAATATTTCTCATCTACTAGATTAATATTAGATGTCATAATATTTCTCATCTACTAAGAAAGGCAGTAGAATAATCACAAGTGTAAATATATAAATCACTATCATACATATCTACTAATACATCACCCCAACAGGCTAAACCTTGAAATAGCGTTGCCAAATCCGTTTATTGAAAATAAACTATTTAAGCAACTCCGAAAGTTTGTTGAAGAAACTCTTTACTTAAATCAAAATGATTTTGAACACAAGATGTGTTAACAAAATTATGTACGAGATATGGACAAGATTTGATAACAAGTTTTAGAAAAATAGTTTAAAATATTTTAAACTCAGCACACATCAGACTGGGATGAGAAGATGTAGAAATATTAATACTCAGGATTTTTAACGTGGTAAAACCTCAACCTTGAGGAAACATCCACGACTCCCTCTACGGAGTAAAACAAGAAAATATCACTAAAACAAATATGTGAGTTACAATCTATTTAACTAACATGCACACAATAACAAGTCTATACAAGTTCAGGATTATACCCTCTGGCGTCCTTAAACTTTTCTGCAGATCTTGATTGTTGATGTAGTCTTCTCAGTTTGTCAACTCTTCCTTTGTTTCAGCAGTATACGTCGACTTATGTTCACCAAATCTTATAGCCAACACTTTCAGTGTATGTAGTGTGAAGATGTTTGTGAAAAGTGTTCTATAACACATGCATGCACACACGCACTCTTATTAGTTACAAACAATCCTAAGAAATTACATATAAAGTCTATATGCAGTGAGTTTGTTATTTTTCTTTCTTATAAAACCAAAAACCCATTGACCTTTCAGAATAACCCAGATTCCACGGAGATCTTGCTTAAGAAATCGGTCAAGACCTTTTTCAATCTATTTTGAAAATATTTAGAAGATTGAAAACCCTCCAAGTGTGAATCCAACTAGGTCAGGTTAAGTTTTTGTAAAAACAGAAACAGAAAAACATCTATTGTTGATTCTGAAGTAAGAAAATGTTTTAACAAAAAAAAAACAATCAACAACGAACTTCTCAAGATGAGAAATAAAATGCAACTTAGTGTGTTGTGACATGAAAAAATTCAGATCTATGATTTCTATTGAATCAGAAACAAGATCGGAGCAAGTGTCTAAGTTGGAAATAAGATTTTATGAACACAAGTTTACAGCAACCCAAGATCACTCAACTCGAACTCTCATAAACTCAAGAAACACTAAGGATGGTGTTTATTTGGTTATGGTGTTTTGAAGAGGTAAGTGGTTTAGGTTGGAGAAGGTTTTGACAAAGTTAGGGTTTCTAACTTGGCTCTATGGTTTCTCTCTCTCTTCTCTCTCTTCTCCCTCTCTCTCCATTCTCTGAGACTTTTCAAAATGACAAAAGCTTTCGAAGGCTGAGATGAGAGTCCTTTAAATAGGAAGGGAAGAAGATTCCAGACTATCGTTCAAAAACAAAGGCTGAGATTAAGTCAAGCTACTTTGACTACAATCTAAGGGCTCACAACAGGGGGTGGATTAAACAGGCTGTGATTGGCTTAAAGGTTTACACGGGGATTCACTCAGGCGACATGCAGGCCATTGATAAGGGTTGATCCAAGGGCTGTAAACATGCGAAGCTTTGTCTCTGTAAAGAAACACAACTCTGGCCAATCAGAGAGCAGCAAGTGTTGGCCATAGGACGAATGCAATCGCGCGTCCCAAAATAATTACAAAGCCAACCCTGGAGTCTCTGGCGCTTTCGGTTTCTACCCAGAGTAACTTAAGGCCAAAAATCACAACAATATATATTTAGATATTAACCCCAAAACTTTTTAAATCAAGTTTTAATTTAATAAAACCTTAATTAAAAGATGTTTAAAATTCCCAAAAAATTAATGAAAATCAAATTGAGGGATTAAAACACACTCACCACATTAATACACATAAAGGTGCAATATGATATGCAAAGATTAAGTTCTAAGTGTGTGAGTGATGGCTATAGTCTCAGGATCATTACAAGATGAATATAAGAAGAAGCAATACAATCTCTGAGGCTCTTTGGTTTCTAGAATGGACACAATTTTGTCACAATTTCCAAACTAGATGAGCTCTTATACAGTCTAGACTCAAATGAGTCAAAAGTATAAGGGCTTCAATCTCCCCCTTTGGAAATATGAGACAAAATCTCCTTTGAGTCATCTAGAACTCGTAGGGCGAAAACAAATAAGAAAAACCTATTCCTATCAAAGTTCTATCTACCCAAATCCTAGAAAGCAAAAATTACATAACTCAACTATATACAGTTTAACATCTTATTATTACAATAGAGAATGACTGTACAAGATGAATACCTGCAAAGAATTATTAAGATCACGCTGTTTAGTATATGCAGAGATATACTCAAATTTCTCTCCCATTTTGTCTCAAATGGACAAAGGGAAGGAACTTGGAAGAAAAAATAGGTATTTACTCAACACAAATCATACCAATAGATTTCGTAAAGAAATGAATCTATTATAATCAAGAGGTTTGGTAAATAAATCTGCAAGTTGTAGATCAGTAGGAAGATAATTGATTTCTAATTCCTTGGTTTCAACTAATTCACGAATAAAATGATGTCTTATTTTAATGTGCTTAGTTCGCGAGTGTTGAACTGGGTTTTTAGAAATATTAATCGCGCTTTGATTATCACAATAGAGATGAAGTGTGGGTTCTAAAATACCATAATCACTTAGCATTTTTTTAAGCCACAATAATTGGGCACAACAGCTACCAGCGGCTATGTATTCACATTCAGCAGTCGAGAGAGATGTGCAGTTCTGTTTTTTACTACTCCATCCTACCAAGTTATTACCAATATAACAACATGCGCCTGAAGTGCTTTTACTATCATCAGTACAACCAGCCCAATCAGCATCAGTGTACCCAATAATAGTGCTCGGTGTGTCATTCGTGTACCAAATTCCTAAATTTAGAGTGCCTTTAACATATTTAATTATCCGTTTAACAGAGTTTAAATGGCTCTCTTTGGGGTTGTTTTGATAGAGTGCACAAACACACACAGCATACATGATATCAGGACGCGAGACAGTCAGATAGAGTAATGTGCTAATCATACTACGATATAATGTAGGATCTACAGATTTTCCATTTTCATCTTTTGATAATTTTTCTGTAGTACTCATGGGCGTTTTAGCACTTTTAGCACTCTCGAGGCCAAATTTCTTAACTATCTCTAATGCGTACTTAGTCTGCGAAAGAAACAATCCATCTGGTTGTTGTTTGACTTGGAGACCTAGAAAGAACTGTAACTCCCCCATAAGGGACATCTGAAATTCCTTACTCATAATTTCAGCAAAAGATTTTACTTCTGAGGTAGAAGTGGATCCAAATATGATATCGTCTACATAGACTTGAGCGATAGTAATGTGTTTGCCAAAATGTTTGACAAATAAGGTTTGGTATTTTCCACCTCTTTTGAAACCTTTATCCAGCAGAAAACTGGACAGGCGCTCATACCAAGCTCTAGGAGCTTGCTTAAGACCATATAAAGCCTTTTTCAACCGAAATACATGATTAGGATAATTAGGGTCAATGAACCCTTTAGGTTGTTCTACATAGGTTTCCTCGGCAAGTATTCCATTAAGGAACGCAGATTTAACATCCATTTGATATAATGTAAAATGCATGTGACAAGCTATAGCAAGAAGCAGACGAACTGATTCTAAACGAGTAATAGGAGCAAACGTCTCATTAAAATCAAGTCCTTCTATTTGAGAATAACCTTGAGCAACTAGTCTAGCTTTATTTCTTATTATCATCCCATTTTCATCAGTTTTATTTTTGAAAATCCAACGAGTACCAATAACCTTTTTGTGATCAGGATGTGGAACAAGATACCATACATCATGAATGACAAATTATAAAAGTTCATCCTGCATGGCAGAAATCCAGTGAGAGTCATTCAATGCCTCATTTACATTCTTTGGTTCCACAAGAGAAACAAAGCATGCATAAAGAGCATAATTTCGATGTTGGGATCTTGTACGTACTGGCTCACTAGGGTTACCAACTATGTTGTTTATGGGATGATCTTTAGAAACCCAGTTAGGTACTTCAGGTGACTCAATAGGTAATGAATTATCTATTTCAGAAGAGTCATTTTCTAAAATATTTGACGATTCTTCTTCTATAGTTAATTCACTAGTCTTGCTTTCTATAGTAGTGTCACTAACAATTACATTTATGGATTCCATTAAGGTTTTAGTGCGAAGATTATACACCCGATAAGCTCTACTGTTAGGTGAATATCCTAAGAATATGGCTTTATCTCCCCTACTCTCAAATTTAGATAAGTGTTCCCTATCTTTGCACACATAGCAGGTACTACCAAAGGTTCTAAGGTACTTAAGATTAGGCTTTTTATTGTACCAAAGTTCATAAGGAGTTTGTTTGGAATTCTTTCTAAGATAGACCCTATTAATAAGATGGCAAGCTGTACGAATAGATTCTACCCAAAAATACTTAGGTAAGTTCTTGGCATGGAGCATGACACGTGCCATCTCTTGAAGTGTACGATTCTTTCTCTCAGCTATACCATTTTGTTGAGGTGTCTTAGGAGCACTGAACTCATGTTTGTAACCATTATAGTCACAGTATTCTAAAATACCAGTGTCTTTGAATTCACCACCTCTATCGCTTCGGATTCTATTTACTTGAGTGTCTTTCTCATTTTCAATCCGTAAAAGAATCTTTAAAAAAGTTTGAAAAGTATCGGATTTCTGTTTTAAGAAAGCTACCCAAGTGAATCTGGTGAAGTCATCAACCATAACTAGAATATAACTGTGTCCACAGAGACTAATAGTTTGAGAAGGACCCATTTGGTCCATATGGATGAGTTCTAAGGGATTAGAGGTAAGAATATCTTTAACCCTTTTATGAGGTGCTTTAACAATTTTTCCTTCTTGACAGGGACCACAGACAATGTTATGAATAGGTTTAATTTTTGGTATCCCTCTAACTATTTGTTGAGAGGACAATTTACTCAAATTTTCGTAATTAATGTGACCCATTCTGTTATGCCATATCTCATTGTCATCCATTCTGGCAACATTATAGATTTCAGAACTAGCCATGACAGTATAACAATTGTCAGGAGTCCTGAATCCTGTAATTAAGCATTCTCCCTTTTCATTTAAAATCTTGCAATTGTTCTTTGAAAAGGTAACAGTATAGTTTGAGTCACAAAATTGCGAAATGCTAAGTAAATTAGCCTTAAGACCTTTAACTAAGAGAACATTTTCAAGAACAGGAAGTCCTTTTTCTTTAAGAGTTCCTTTGCCTATGATCTGGGATGATATTCCATCACCAAAAACAACTTTTCCACCATCAAAGTGGGTTTTATTTAAAAGTTTTGTATCATCACCTGTCATATGCTTGGAACATCCAGAATCTAAATACCAACCAGAAGATGTGAGTTCAGCTTTTAAGGCAGAAATAACAATATTACACTTCATCTGGGGTACTAGATCATCTTTTCTAACCCAAATAGCTCTGGTTTTCTGTTTGCGCTTGTTTGCTCTCATTTGATAAAATTTGCGAGCATTAGATTTTTGTTGAAAAACATTTTGCGCATGATTTTGAGTAAATTTAAACACCTGAGCATTTGATTTAGAAAAGTTTCTGGGATTCCTTCTAGTAAATGTCCTTTTAGGTTTAGTCTTTCTATTCCTATAGTTGGAGTTTTTGTTTGGTTGCCTGGGAAGGACATAATTGTTACGACTCCTCCTAGAATAGTTAAAGTTTTGATACATGGAGGTATTGAAGGTAGGCTTAATCAGACTCCTAGCATAGAAATCATCGAAAGAATGTCCGTATATATCACAATAGGAGCAATAAAGATTGCTCAGAATGGGGTTTACCTTAGGAAAGTCTCTAAACAAAGGTTTTGAGAGATTTTTGAGGCTGAATTTTATTCCTAGGTAGCACAGGTTTGAAAGCAGGCTCACTTTTCCTAATAGGGGGGCAGACATATTTTCCCTTTGGTAAACTTTCATTCTTAGAGCAACTAGCATCTCCAGTGTTAGTGTTTTGATGATCAAATTCAGTTTTTAGAGAATGAAAGTCTGGACATGTTTCAATAGGTCTTTTGCCTCCTGACACAAATTTGATAGGTTCAACATATTTTGTTTGTGTCTTCAAATTGGGGCAAAACCGTATACCAGTTCGATCATCAGAATTGGTTTTAGAATCAGCAACGAATTCCTCAAAACATTTAGAATTGTTTTCAAATTTTGTAAATTTTTTGAAAACAATTGCTGTCTTTTCTTTAGTTTGTTCCAATTCTAATAATGTCCCTTTGTATTTTTTCTCCAGAATTTCATTAGCTTCAGTCAAAGTTTTCAGTTTTTCATCAAACACTTTGATATCACTTTCATGAGACATGCATTGAGTAGTATACTCTTCAGCATTTAGTTTTACCATCAGGCTTAGATCCTCTAGCTTTTTGGTAAGATATTTCACAATCTTTTCTAGTCTAGTGTTTTTCTTTAGAGTTTTAGAATATAGAGTGTGTATATCTGGGAGATCTTCATTGTCTGAGTCACTAAGTGAAGTGTGTGAAGTGACCCCTAAGGTTTCATTTCTTAAACTCACGCACCCATTGACATCAGCAGTATCGATTCCCCTTTGACTCACACACCCCAAGGAAGAAGTATTAATGTTCTCAGTAAGTAAAACATCTAAACTAGTTAAAGTATGATTCAAAGAAACAGAGCTAGAATTACTAGACTCATCCTCACTATCAAGCACAGGCATATCATCATTATATATGATTTTGGCAAACAAGGATAAACAAGGATCAAAACCATCAGATGTCTCAGGTTCCTCATTTTCAGAGTCACTTGAGTCATCCCATGTTTTGCAGATGTTGGCTCTAGAGTGTTTGTTTTGGGTATTTAAATTAACTCTACAGTCTTGAGCAATGTGTCCTAGTTTACCACATCTATAGCATTCAGTCTTCTTGAAGTCTCTGTGAGGTCTTGTGTTGTCCTTGTTCTGTTTGTCATGAGGTTTCTCATGAGGCTTGTGATTTGAAGGAGTTGAATAATTAGACTTGCCCTGTCTATTTGCAATACTGTTTCTAAATTTGACAATTTTCTTAAATTGTTTTGTCATTAGGGCAATCTGATTATCTAGACTTTCTAAGTCACAGTCCTCATCAGAATCATTACTAGGAGTGTTTAACTCAGGCTTAGTCATCTTAGAAGTAAAGCTAAGATTGGAATTGGTATGTTTCCTATGAGTGTGGGTCAATTGTTTCTTAAACTCCAATTCCATTTCCACAGTTCTTAATTTACTACTGAGTAATTCAGGAGTGAGATTTATATCACACATTTCCTCAATAGCATATCTTTTATTGTCAATTTCTGTGGTAATGATCTCAGAATTTTAGACACAATTTCTTGTCTATCATAAGTTATACCATTAGCATGCAGTTTAGTGACAATATCAGTCAGGTTCATATAGAAGTCATCAAAAGACTCAGATTCAGACATGATTAAGGAATTATAATGTTGAATTAACATCTGAGTTTTAGCAGCCTTAATCCTAGAGTCTCCGTCATGGGCAATTATCAAAGTATCCCATGCTTCCTTAGAAGTGGTACATGATGAGATTCTCTTGAACTCATGTTCATTTATGGACATAAATATAGCATTCTTTCCTTTATTATTATTGCGAGAAACTTGTTTCTCTTCTTGAGTAAACTCACTTAATATTTTCTTAACCCTTTCATTACTTCCTTCAGTGGCTGGTTTAGTAGGATAAAAGTACCCATTTTCAATAATGTCCCAGACATCATCTCCCAAAGTTCCTTGAATGAAAGCAATAATCCTTACTTTCCAGTAAGAAAAATTGGTTCCATCAAAGACTGGAGGCCTGGTCAAGTTACCATATCTTTCATTTTTCTCGTCCATGATTGATTTTGAGAAAACAGTTTCAGAAACTCAGGATCTTTTTGAAAAAGTTCACCAAAAGCTCTGATACCAATTGAAATAGCGTTGCCAAAGCCGTTTATTGAAAATAAACTATTTAAGCAACTCCGAAAGTTTGTTGAAGAAACTCTTTACTTAAATCAAAATGATTTTGAACACAAGATGTGTTAACAAAATTATGTACGAGATATGGACAAGATTTGATAACAAGTTTTAGAAAAACAATTTAAAATATTTTAAACTCAGCACACATCAGACTGGGATGAGAAGATGTAAAAATATTAATACTCAGGATTTTTAACGTGGTAAAACCTCAACCTTGAGGAAACATCCACGACTCCCTCTACGGAGTAAAACAAGAAAATATCACTAAAATAAATATGTGAGTTACAATCTATTTAACTAACATGCACACAATAACAAGTCTATACAAGTTCAGGATTATACCCTCTGGCGTCCTTAAACTTTTCTGCAGATCTTGATTGTTGATGTAGTCTTCTCAGTTTGTCAACTCTTCCTTTGTTTCAGCAGTATACGTCGACTTATGTTCACCAAATCTTATAGCCAACACTTTCAGTGTATGTAGTGTGAAGATGTTTGTGAAAAGTGTTCTATAACACATGCATGCACACACGCACTCTTATTAGTTACAAACAATCCTAACAAATTACATATAAAGTCTATATGCAGTGAGTTTGTTATTTTTCTTTCTTACAAAACCAAAAACCTATGGACCTTTCAGAATAACCCAGATTCCACGGAGATCTTGCTTAAGAAATCGGTCAAGACCTTTTTCAATCTATTTTGAAAATATTTAGAAGATTGAAAACCCTCCAAGTGCGAATCCAACTAGGTCAGGTTAAGTTTTTGTAAAAACAGAAACAGAAAAACATCTATTGTTGATTCTGAAGTAAGAAAATGTTTTAACAAAAAAAACAATCAACAACGAACTTCTCAAGATGAGAAATAAAATGCAACTAAGTGTGTTGTGACATGAAAAACTTCAGATCTATGATTTCTATTGAATCAGAAACAAGATCTGAGTAAGTGTCTAAGTTGGAAATAAGATTTTATGAACACAAGGTTACAGCAACCCAAGATCACTCAACTCGAACTCTCATAAACCCAAGAAACACTGAGGATGGTGTTTATTTGGTTATGGTGTTTTGAAGAGGTAAGTGGTTTAGGTTGGAGAAGGTTTTGACGAAGTTAGGGTTTTTAACTTGGCTCTCTGGTTTCTCTCTCTCTTCTCTCTCTCTCTCTCTATATTCTCTGAGACTTTTCAAAATGACAAAAGCTTTCGAAGGCTGAGATGAGAGTCCTTTAAATAGGAAGAGAAGAAGATTCCAGACTATCGTTAAAAAACAAAGGCTGAGATTGAGTCAAGCTACTTTGACTACAATCTAAGGGCTCACAACAGGCGGTGGATTAAACAGGCTGTGATTGGCTTAAAGGTTTACACGGGGATTCACTCAGGCGACATGCAGGCCATTGATAAGGGTTGATCCAAGGGCTGTAAACATGCGAAGCTTTGTCTCTGTAAAGAAACAAAACTCTGGCCAATCAGAGAGCAGCAAGTGTTGGACATAGGACGAATGCAATCGCGCGTCCCAAACTAATTACAAAGCCAACCCTGGAGTCTCTGGCGCTTTCGGTTTCTACCCAGAGTAACTTAAGGCCAAAAATCACAACAATATATATTTAGATATTAACCCCAAAACTTTTTAAATCAAGTTTTAATTTAATAAAACCTTAATTAAAAGATGTTTAAAATTCCCAAAAAATTAATGAAAATCAAATTGAGGGATTAAAACACACTCACCACATTAATACACATAAAGGTGCAATATGATATGCAAAGATTAAGTTCTAAGTGTGTGAGTGATGGCTATAGTCTCAGGATCATTACAAGATGAATATAAGAAGAAGCAATACAATCTCTGAGGCTCTTTGGTTTCTAGGATGGACACAATTTTGTCACAATTTCCAAACTAGATGAGCTCTTATACAGTCTAGACTCAAATGAGTCAAAAGTATAAGGGCTTCATACATATCACTATCATACATATCTACTATTACGGCACCCCAACAGGCTAAACCTATGGTGCGTGCATATTCTTCTATCAAATCTCGGTACATTGCGTACATAAGTATTACGAGTTCCAAATCACTCTGGA
This sequence comes from Sambucus nigra, assembly GCA_949130495.1. NCBI lineage: Eukaryota > Viridiplantae > Streptophyta > Magnoliopsida > Dipsacales > Adoxaceae > Sambucus > Sambucus nigra. Next base: position 349,399,298 of record OX422222.1, on the reverse strand, counting down.
ATCGTATGAATAAAAATCGCACATATTGGAGATGAACATAGTTTCCAGCCCTATGGGATACGCACATACCTATGCACCTACACGACCGCAAACTTATCAACTCACCGATAAGTCTTTCCCAGACATATGTTTTGAGGAAGCAATCTAAAATCCCCCCGAATGCTCATCAAGATAAGAGTGTACCTGTTTTAAAACCTCTCATAATAGCAAGTAGCGTAGTTATGAAACAAATAATAAATCATACAATAGGTATTCACACAACCTGTAAAAATTAGTAGATATACACACAACCTGAATTTTATAATTCTTACGTAGGATTTATTAATTTATTTTCTGACTAATACTACCGATATATTTATTAACATATGAATATTCTCCCCATCGTATTTTCCCAAGGATGATTCACTACCCAAGAATCTTTTAACATAATTAACCCCATTCTCCCACTATTAATTTACCCTGGATTATTCCATTTCCCTCGAATTAGTTACGCCACAAGGTTTTAGCTCAAACAAAATAATTTTCTCAATTATCCCAATATTTATTCGTCTCACTTTATGTAAACCTAATATCCACTTTAGGCCTAATGTCCTTATTATAGAAGAACAATCACAATCAATCAATCTAGGCAACCTCTAATGGAATAGAAACTATAATAACATTTCTTAAAAGTTCCCCCCATGAATCTTTAAAATGCTGTTTTGAGACATTTGGAAGTTGTTTTTAGATAAAACGTATCAAAGAACAAAATGCAAAGAACAAGGATTTTCTACAAGGCTTTGCGGACATAATAACAATTTTCGGAATCAAAACGGCTCAAAATAGTTTCTAAAACGACGATTTAATTTTCCCAATTTCATAGACTTCTTCAAAATCAAGAAATTATTCTACAATTCAATCATACCCATCAAAACCCATATTTCCTTATCAAAATTTAATATAATTTTGTGGGTTTCATACTAGCTACATGGAGGATCCTATTCTATATCAATTTCACCCAAGATAATGATACATGTCTTCAAAAGTTCATTCAAATCACATGTGTTTCATTGTTAATTCAACCTACACTAATGTGGATATTATATATTCTATAAGTTTGAAAGATTAAACACTTTCCGGTTTTGGTAGGTCTGATCCGTTAAAGATGATGGGTATATTGGTCTTTTCCTCTCCTCGATCTAAAATCCGACGGTGGTGCTGGTGGTGTAAGAAGGTGGTTCTAGCCATTGGAACTCCTCTACTCTTCCTCCTATGGCTTCTCTTTGTTTCTCATATAACTATACCTAACTCCCCTTCTCTAATCAGATATATTGAACTTAGAAATTCGTAGGTGTTATTTCCCAAAAAATGCAAATGACCAGAATGCCCTCACGAGGTGCCAGTTTGGCCTAAAACAATCCCAGGACCCTAACTAAACCCCCGAGTAGAATTTTATGTCTATCTTGACCCTTCCGGATACTTTGGTGCACTAGAAATGACCATTTGGATGACTTAAAAATAAATTACTTTTTATTCCATTAAATTAAGTTCCGACATGACCAACACGCACATCCCGACTTAATTACTATAACTATCGTATTTTTCACCCGCGATAATTTTAATAAATTCATAGTCACATATTACTCTATTTCCCAAGTAATAATCAATATACTTCACATCAATAAAAGCTAACCCTCGGCCACTGGTTACTATTTTTTTTAATTTGAATTAATTATAAATTAATTTTCCATATTTAATTTAATTAATCCTATATTTAAAAATCATTAAAAATATGGGGTGTTACATATGTCTCTCATCTAGTACTTGAATATCTTCGTGACCGACCTTTGATAAGTTTCCCTTGTGTTCTTTAGGCCAAATGGCATGACTTTATAATAGTATAAACCAATGGAGGTTATGAAGGATGTTTCATATTGGTCGGCGCCAAATAATGGAATTTGAGGATACCCTAAATAGGCGTATACAAAACTCATCCTTTCATTCATTATCGTGGCATCAACCAGTTAATAAATCTTAGGCAATTAAAACTTTATTGAGGTTTGTGAAGTCAATATAGACCTTCCAACTACCGTTGTTATTCCATAATACCACTGGGTTGGACAACCATTTGAATAATTGAACTTCCCAAATAGATCCTATATCCAAAAGCTTCCGTACTTCATTCTCCACTGCTTTAGCCTTCTCGGGGGCTGTTCAGTGAACTGTCTAAGTGATCGACTTGAAGTTTGGGTGAACATGCAGATGATGGAAGGCTACCAGTAGATCAATCCTAGTCAAATCATATGGCTACATGATAAAAACATATAGGTTGCTTCTTAAGAAGATAATCAACTCTTTGTTTTCATGATCAACGAGTGTAGTTCCGATCAAAAACTCTCTCTGGCAAGCAGTCCAGATCAAATCTAGCACGGTTTTGAACTGTACCAGAATCACGTGTTCCAAAAGGGCCATTTTTTTCTGTCACGGTTTAAAAGTGTGTCAGATTTGGCCAAATAGGAACACTTCTAGCACACTTTAAAATTGTGTCAGAATTTGATATTTCTGGCACACTTTATAACTGTGACAAATTAAGTACATTTTGGTACACTTTTAGAACAGTTCAAAACCGTGGCAAAAATTGATACACTTTTTGCACAATTTTGAATTGTGCCAAATTTTTTGATCAAAGAAAAAAATTAATTATTTGAAAACAAGAAAATTCATAAATTGTGAATCTCGGGCGTTATTGATAAACTAATGTACATACAAACTTCAAAATATTACAAGTCTTAATAGTTCACAGACAAAAAAAAAATAGGCAGAGTTTCCTCTATTTTCTGGACATTCTAAAACATGTTAATATAAAATTTGCGTAATGTAACACCCACACAACCATAAAATATAATAATAAAATTATAAAAGTCCGCACGGCCATAAAAGTGAACAATAAAACTATAAAGGCCGGCACGACCATAAAAAAAATATAATCCTGAATATAAACGACATTAAATAAATAATCCCCTTGTTGTAAACCATTGACTTCTTCATGTGTTCACCGTGGATAAAAACTAACGATAAAATATTATCCTATAAAAAAGTAGGATGCAAAAAAGAGATGATATTAGTAACCAAGTAATTTTAAAAAAAATCTTATTCAAGCTGAAAAATTGAATATACGAGTTACATTTATAATTGTATTCTCAAATCGGAAGTCTTGTGACTACGTGGTCAGCTCCTACGGGTTCCATTAGTCCCATGAAAGGTGTTTGTGCCTCTTAAGGGGCCGTTTGAGGACTAGTTTGAGTTTTCTCCCTCAAACGACATGTTTTTATGAATAATCTAAATATTTTCAAATTATCATAATATTCTCCAACAGGAAGACCGGTGACTACGCGGTCAGTTCCTATAAGTCACATTGGTCCCGTGTGAGGCGTGCATGCCTGTTACGGGATTCTATAGGGGCCGGTTTGGGTTTCACAATTTAACGACTTATTTTTAAGCCTAATATAGATATTTGCAAATTATCATCATATTCTAAAATCGTGAGACCTGTGAATACGCGATCAGTTCCTACGAGTTACATTGGTCCCGCGTGAGGTGTTAGTGCCTTTTACCACACCGTTTGGGGGTTGGTGTAGGTTTTCATCCTCTAACAACATGTTTTTAAGCCTAATCTAAATATTTTCAAATTATCGTCATATTCTCAAGCTGGGCGACCTGTGACTGCGCGATCAGTTCCTACGAGCTACATTGGTCTCATGCGAGGTGTTAGTGCCTCGTACGGGCTGTTTGGGGGTTGGTTTGGGGTTTCACCCTCTAACAGGATGTTTTTAAGCCTAATCTAGATATTTTCAAATTATCATCAAATTCTCTAACCAGAAGATCCGTGACTACATGGTCAATTCCTACAAGTTACATTGGTCCCATTCGATGTGTGCATGCCTATTACAAGGTTATTTATGGTTAATTTTGGGTTTTAACCCTTTAACAACTTGTTTTTAAGAATAATCTAGATATTTCCTGTAAGGACAATTTGTCCATCTGTATGTATATGTTATGTCATACGCCGTTACAACATTGATGGTTGAAAAGATCACATTGTCATCAATGAAATCCGAAATCCGAAGATCAAAAGAAGAATGAATTTGGGAATCAGACCTGACCGGACCGATCCAGCCCAGATAAAAGAACCGATCCGGTTCATTCGGACCGATCCGCCAAAAGGGACCGGACCGATCCGCCTGCTGTGTTGAGACCAGTACACCCCGGATCCATAACGAACCGATGACACCAAAATGCCGAACCGATCCGATGCCAACCAGATGGATCCGTCTTCAGAAAAAGAACCGATCCGAGTTCACCGGACCGATCCTCCTAAAAGACCGGACCGATCCGACGAGGATAAACTCTGCCAGATTGTGGCCAGATTTTCTAGGGAAAAGAGTTCCTTATTTAATCCACGATCAGAGGTTGTTTTTAACAGAGACTTACACACGATTTTCTGAGTTCCATAACTCTTAAGTCTTCATGGTATTTGAGTCCATTGATTCACACAAATTCCATACATTTGTGAGTCACTTTTGGTAACCCTAGAACACCATTGATATTGTTCAACCCTTTGTGAAGTGGACCGCTTCTTCCTCTTCATTGCAGCCCTACTGGAAAGGGTTTCTTCCAGCCGCGACTACAGAATCCGATACCCGAGGGTAATTCTTAGTCAACCTGTATTTCACTGTAACCCGATTGTAAACCGTCTTTTACAAATTATAGTGATATACAAATGGTTTTGCCCCTGTGGGGGATTTTTCCTTAAACTTTGTGTGTTGAATATTTATTGCATGATTTCATATTGTTTCAATCACACCTAGTTGCATGCTTAGGGTTAATTTGGGTTAAAAATGGTATTTATTATATTATTTCTTAATTGAACGCAAGCGCCAACTCTTTCAAATTGGTATCAGAGCAGGTTACGCCATTCTATCGCGTATTCCATACTTCCGCAAAATTTTTCTAAAGATATCAATTTTTGAAATAAATTGATTTTTGAAAAGAGCGTGTTCATATGGAGAAGTCATATTATAAAATGCCTATTTTTGACGGGTCAAATTATGCTTATTGGAAAGCCCGTATGAGGTCGGCTTTAAAAGCCATTGATGAACGTGTCTGGATTTTAGTTGAACGAGGGTGGACTCCTCCCACCGTGACTGTTGATAATGTGACCAACTTGAAACCTGACATTTCTTGGACTGATGAAGAATTTAAATGGTCTTCTTTTAATTCTAAGGGTCTAAGTGCTATTTCTGGGTCTGTCACACCTGATAAGTTCAAACGCATAATGACGTGCACCACGTCAAAGGAGGCATGGGATATTTTGCAACTTACCCATGAAGGAACAAATGTTGTTAAAGAGTCAAAATTGCAAAATTTAACAACTCAATTTGAAACCATCACCATGCATGAAAATGAATGTTTTGATGAATTTTATGCTAGGCTTTCTGACATTGTTAATACTAGCTATAATCTTGGTGAACATATTCCAAATGCTAGAGTTGTTAAAAAGATTATTCGTTCCCTTACTAAGCGTTTTATACCTAAAGTCACTGTGCTAAATTCCTTGGGTAATTTAAATACACTAAAATTGGAAGAACTGGTAGGAGATTTACAAACTTATGAAATAGACATGTTTCCTAAATCTGCCAAGCCAAAAGATAAGGGAATTGCCCTTAAAGCCCAAGAGAGAAAAAGTGAGGGGTCGGCAAGAAAGTGAGTCGAGTCATCTAGAAAGATAGAAACTTCTGATTCTGAATGTGAGTTTGACATAGATGATTTGGCATTATTTGCTAAAAACTTCAAGAAAATTCTGAAATTTAAGAAAAATGGGAACTTCAAAGATAAAAAGAATTTTCAGAAAAATAAGGTTGAAAAGAAAGATTTCAAAGAACCCCCTAAAGACAGTGAGAGGTGTTTTGAGTGCGACGGTAAGGGACACAGAGCGTTTGAGTGTGCCACTCGTCTAAATAGGGAAAAAGGGTAAAGCTATCCTAAATGCTACCCTTAGTGACGACAGTGAGGTCGAGTCGGTGGACTCGGGAGATGAGTCACCGCATGAGCGTAACTTCACCGCGTTCATGGCTAGTCATGTGAGTAATCCTAGTGCATCTCACAACGATGAGGATGCTACTTCAAAGGGACACCTCGACAGCGAGAGCAAAGAGAGTGAGGGAGAGGAGGAAGGTAGTGAGGACGAGAGTAACCTTCAACGCGCCTACGCCGAGTTATATAATGAGTCTTTCAAAACTAAAAAACGTAACAAGGAGTTAGTTCTTAGGATCACCGCGTTAGAAGAAGAGTTGAGAGAGAGAGAGTCCTCCACCTGCACCGCCATGAGAGAGAGAGAGTCTGCCTGGTTTAGTAAAGAGAATTTGCTTAAAGAGAGAGAGAGCAGTTTTGAGAAAGAGAAAGCGGACTTGACTAAACAAGTGGCTAGTCTTACGAGTGAGCTCCATTCCTCCCTGGAAACTCGAAAGAAACCTGAAGCCCTTGTTGCTCAGCTTACTCATGACCTTGAGAGAGCTAGGAAAGTCAAGGTACAAATCGAGGACAGATCTGGGAAGATGGGAAAGATGCTCCTCGGTCCCGCTTTAGGTTTTGGTGACAGGCAAGGAATAGGTTTTGATGGTGCCTCCACGTCCCAAATTGCACCCGGACCAATTCTTGAGTTTACTACGACTCCTTATGGCCGTCATAAAAAACCAAGAAGGAGAGTTCGACCAAGAAAAGCAAACCAAGGTCCTCCTAATACTGTGCTCTTTTGCTACCATTGCAAAAGAAATGGACACCTTAGGGATGATTGCTATAAGTTGGGTCGGACACGACGTACGTTTGCTCCACCACATCAGACTGATGAGTTTGCCAGTCTGAGAGAGCGTGTTGAGTTTCTAGCCGCCACATCACAGAGTTTGATGGAGGAATTCCGACGAATGACCTTACCATCAATGAATGCGCCCCGCATTCCGGCTAAAATCAACAACAACAAGGGAATACAAAAAGGTACCTACACTTGGGTTCCTAAGAAAGAGAAAAAGGCCCTTGTTGTCCATGTCTCTCTCAAAGCACATAATACCTCACAGTGGTATTTTGATAGTGGATGCTCCAGACACATGACAGGTGATGTCTCATATTTTACCCATCTTGAGGATTATAATGATGGGAGAGTCACCTTTGGAGATGGTAGCAAATCTAGCATAGTTGGACGAGGTATAGTAGAGTTACCAGGATTTCCAAAGCTAGAGAACGTGCTGTACGTTATAGGTTTGAAAGCAAACCTTCTTAGCATCAGCCAGCTGTGCGACGATGACTTTGCAGTAAAGTTTGACCGGGAAGCTTGTAAGGTCTATAATCAAGCCGGTAAACTTTTAGTGCAAGGGGTGAGGATAGAGGATAACTGCTATGGGACTGAGCCCACATCCTCACTAGTTTGCAACAGCGCCACGATCACTCCTATGGATCTGTGGCACCAACGTCTAGGTCATATGAACATTAGAGACTTATCTCGTTTAGTCAAAAAGGACCTAGTACGTGGCTTACCATCTCTTGGAAAGTCAACTTCCATGATTTGTGGACCCTGTCAGTTGGGAAAACAAATCTGTAGCCCTCATAGGAAGTTGAATTCCATTACCACCTCCCGTGCTTTTGAGTTGATTCACATGGATCTTATAGGTCCTACTCGCACGGAGAGTCTAGGTGGTAAGAGATACATTCTCGTGATGGTAGACGATTTCTCTAGATACTCTATTGTAGGTTTTCTAAGAGAGAAATCTGATGCTGTAGAATTTTTAATGACCAAGTGCCGTGTCCTGCAAAATCAACACGGGGTCACTATTAACAGAATACGTAGTGACAACGGCACTGAATTTAATGAAGCAAAGGTGGATTTGTACTGTGATAGCCTTGGGATCAAACATGAGTTTTCTGGTGTGAGAACTCCTCAGCAAAATGGGATTGTTGAGAGGAAGAATATAACGATCCAAGAGATGGCTAGATCTATGCTTCTAGGTCGTAAAGTTTCTAGGAGATTTTGGGCAGAGGCAGTGTCTACTGCATGCCACACGGTGAATAGGGTTTATCTTCGTCCACACACACTTAAGAGGCCTTATGAATTGTGAACTGGCAAGAAACCCAACTTGGCATATTTCCGTGTTTTTGGGAGTAAATGCTACATTCTTCGGGATAGAGAGCAATTAGGAAAGTTTGACTCCCGGAGCGACGAGGGAATATTGCTAGGATATTCATCGAACAGTAGAGCGTACCGGGTTTTTAACCTGAAGAGCTCTAAGGTTATGGAATCAATAAACGTCACTGTGCAAGATGACGAACCTCCGACGGTTATTGATCCCAACCTTCAGTGTGAGTATGAGGATTGTTCTGACAGTGATTTTCCTATTCCTCTCCCACACTTTGTGGACCCTATTCCTGTGTTAGAGGACACACCTGCTTGGGTTCGCAAGAGTCATGATCCTTCAGCCATTGTTGGCGATCCCACTCTAGGGGTCAAGACTCGTGCTCAACTAGAGAACGTTGTTAGTCATCATTGCTACACGTCCAAAGTCGAGCCCAAGAACCACAAAGAAGCACTCAAAGATGAACACTGGATATCTGCTATGAAGGATGAGTTGCTTCAGTTTAAGAAGAACAATGTTTGGGAACTTGTCCCCCGACTTAGTAATACTAATGTTATTGGTACCCGGTGGATTTTCAAGAATAAAATGGATGAAAATGGTACCATAATCAGAAATAAAGCTAGGTTGATCGCTCAAGGCTATACACAGATAGATGGTGTAGACTTTGGGGAGACATTTTCTCCTGTTGTGAGGCTTGAGTTCGTCCGTCTTCTGCTCGCCATCGCATGCCATCTGCACTTCAAGGTATATCAGATGGATGTCAAGAGTGCCTTTCTGAATGGCATTCTACAGGAAGAAGTTTATGTGGAACAACCAAAAGGGTTTGAAGACCCTAAGCACCCTGATCACGTCTACTATCTGAGGAAAGCCTTGTATGGTTTGAAGCAAGCACCCCGCGCTTGGTACGAGAGGCTTACTTCCTATCTCTTAGCCCGTGGCTTCAAGAGAGGGGGAGTTGATATGACGTTGTTCTTCAGGAGAGATGACGGTGCTATCTTGGTTGCCCAAGTCTAAGTGGACGACATAGTCTTTGGATCCACATGCTCCCATCATGCTCACCACTTTGAGGAGGAGATGAAAAGTGAGTTTGAGATGAGCATGGTTGGTGAGCTTACATTCTTCCTTGGTTTCCAGGTTCGTCAGCTAGAGGATGGGATGTTCATCTCCCAATCCAAGTATGATAGAGAACTAGTGAAGAAATTTGGTTTAGACTCCGCTAAGCATGCACGTACACCTATGAGTACTTCTACCAAGCTTAATAAGGACACTTCAGGCAAGGACGTAGATCAAACCTTGTATCGGAGTATGATAGGCAGTCTTCTCTACTTGACTGCTAGTTGTCCCGATATTGCCTTTAGTGTTGGAGTCTGTGTGCATTATCAGGCATCCCCAAAAGAGTCACATTTACTTGCTCTAAAACGTATTATTAAATACGTGAGTGGGACTCTCTCTTACGGGATTTGGTATTCCTTTGATACCGATGACCGTCTGTCCGCCTATTCAGATGCCAATTGGGCTGGGGATGTAGATGGATGTAGCAGCACTTCTGGTGGGTGTTTCTATTTTGGTTCTGCTCTTGTCTCTTGGTTGAGCAAGAAGCAAAACTCCATCTCTTTTTCCACTGCGGAGGCTGAGTATATAGCCGTCGGGAGTTATTGCACACAACTCTTGTGGATGAAGCAAATGCTGGAGGATTATGGGATATCACAGGACACCATGACCATTTCCTATGATAACACGAGCGCGATACACATATCCCGCAATCCAGTTCAGCATTCGCGCACAAAACACATCAGGATACGTGAGCACTTTATACGTCAGTTAGTTGAAGAGAACGTCGTATCCCTGAGTTTTGTTCCTACCGAACGTCAGTTAGCCGATATTTTCACGAAACCTTTAGATGCCCTTAGATTTGAGAGTCTTAGGAAATCTTTAAGGATTTGCACAATTGACTGAGGGGTTGGTCTATGTCTAGAATAGGATGATTCTTCATGTTCATATCATATGCTTCCTATTGCTAGTCTGTTTATATGTACTATTCTTTGTTGTACATCTTTTCTTTACTCTTTTTGCTGTTTATATTGCTTTTGAAAAATGCAAAAAGATTTTATTTTGATAAATTTAAAAAAAAAAATCAAAAAGAGTTTTGTTTTTATGGATGAGCATTTAAGTTAGCCAAGTCACAACTTCATTCCATATATCCATGTGACTGCTTGATAGATATTTGAGAGGCTACATCATTTCATCCATGTGCTTAACATTGATTGGAGTCCTTGAGATGTAATTACTGATATCTTCCTACATGTTTGACTCCTATATCCTTTACTGCACACATGCACGACTTTATTTGATTATTGTACTTGTCTATCACATATTGGCTTGAGTGTTTCTATCTCAATTCTGTCTATACAATGTACAATATGCGATAAAACTTGACAAGATTGGATTGCATGTAAAAACCATTTTGGTGAGACTATGTGATTATTTGCATAACGGGGAGGGGCTGCGAAAGTTGATTCTTTATACTTTGCGCAAAAGCCACCGTTAAAAAGGACCTAAAAATGGAGGTATTGTAATATCCGAGGTCCTAAGAGGTTAAAAGAGCCCGAAAAAATTGATAAGGCAATAAAAAACAATACATGCCAAATATGGGCCACTTAGGTTTCACCATCAATTCTCCAAAGTTTGAGAATTTAGAATGCCTCTATTCAAAATAATATCTGAGGGAGTTTGGTTGGAGATTGTAAAACGGGTTTGCACTTCCTTGAAAGTCCTGAAAAAGCATGAAAAACATTTTGGACGTTATTGGTGTAGAAATCACTTTGAGCTTCGATTTGTAGATTTGATATAGTCAATGTCTTATATTTCCAATCTTTTACACCAAAGGAAGCATTTGAGTTCATTCGTTAGTAATATCCAATATTCATCGTGCACATATGTCATGTTTGTATGTTTTGATTTTCCTATCGAATTTTGATCACACCCATTCTTTTACGCTATCACCGACTTGGTTGTTTTATGTTCATTCATGGTGTGATTTTATGCCTTGTGTCACCCCGGTACTTGATTGCTTGATTTATCTCTCTCATTTGTCTATTTGGGAACATCATAAAAAGGGGGAGAATGAATTATCTGACTATGGGGGAGTTTTGAAATTCTGAGAATATCATCTTAAATTATGCTTATGTTTATCTCATTTCAAACTCGATACGTCACTTGGTATTTGCTTTGTCTCATGTGTGTAGGTTCATCTCTTGATAAATCCCATGTTGCACACCCTGATGAGAAAAGCGTGAATATTCCTGAAGAATTGAAGAACAAATGATGCAGCCTTAGTCATATGCACCGCTTTCAGTTTTGGGTTCATGGAAGGGTAGATTTGTATAGGCATTGTTCATACTTGATAATTCGGATTTTTTTATGTTTGTTCCGGCATAGACATAGGGGGAGATTTGTAAAGACAATTTGTCCATCTTTATGTATATGTTATGTCATACGCCGTTACAACATTGATGGTTGAAAAGATCACATCGTCATCAATGAAATCCGAAATCCGAAGATCAAAAGAAGAATGAATTTGGGAATCAGACTTGACCGGACCGATCCGGCCCAGATAAAAGAACCGATTCGGTTCATCCGGACCGATCCGCCAAAAGGGACCGGACCGATCCGCCTGCTGTGTTGAGACCAGTACACCCCGGATCCATAACGAACCGATGACACCAAAATGCGGAACCAATCCGATGACAACCGGATGGATCCGTCTTCAGAAAAAGAATCGATCCGAGTTCACCGGACCGATCCGCCTAAAGGACCGGACCGATCCGACGAGGATAAACTCTGCCAGATCATGGCCAGATTTTCTAGGGCAAAGAGTTCCTTATTTAATCCACGATCAGAGGTTGTTTTTAACAGAGACTTACACACGATTTTCTTAGTTCCATAACTCTTAAGTCTTCATGGTATTTGAGTCCATTGATTCATACCATTGATTCACAAAAATTCCATACATTTGTGAGTCACTTTTGGTAACCCTAGAACACCATTGATGTTGATCAACCCTTTGTGAAGTGGACTGCTTCTTCCTCTTCATTGCAGCCCTACTGGAAAGGGTTTCTTCCAGCCGCGACTACAGAATCCGATACCCGAGGGTAATTCTTAGTCAACCTGTATTTCATTGTAATCCGATTGTAAACCGTCTTTTACAAATTATAGTGATATACAAATGGTTTTGCCCCTGTGGGGGATTTTTCCTTAAACTTTGTGTGTTGAATATTTATTGCATGATTTCATATTGTTTCAATCACACCTAGTAGCATGCTTAGGGTTAATTTGGGTTAAAAATGGTATTTATTATATTATTTCTTAATTGAACGCAAGCGCTAACTCTTTCAAATCCAAATTATCGTCATATTCTCAAATCAAAGACCCATGATTATGCGGTCAGTTCCTACGAGTTACATTGGTACCGTGCGAGATGTTAGTTCTTCTTACGACACCGTTTGGGGGCTAGTTTAGGTTTCACCCTCTAACGGCATATTTTTAAGCCTAATCTAAATGTTTTTAAATTATCATCATATTCTCAAATCAGGAGACCCGTGACTACACGATCAGTTTCAATGAGTTATATTGGTCCCATGCGAGGTGTTAGGGCCTCTTACGGGGCCGTTTGGTGGTTGGTTTAGGTTTTCACACTCTAACGGCATGTTTTTAAGCCTAATCTAGATATTTTCAAATTATCATCATATTCTCAAATCGTAAGACCCGTGACTACGCGATTAGTTCTTATAACTTTCATTGGTCCCGTGCGAGGTGTGCATGCCTTATTTGGGGGCCGGTTTGGGTTTCTGCCCTTTAACATCTTATTTTTAAGCCTAATGTATATATTTCCAAATTATCATCATATTCTGAAACTTGGATAATCGTGACTACGCGATCAGTTCCTATGAGTTACATTGGTCCCATGTGAGGTGTTAGTGCCTCTTAGGGCATCGTTTGGGTGCTGGTTGAGGTTTTCACCCTCTGACGACATGTTTTTAATTCTAATATAAATATTTTCAAATTATCCTCCTATTCTCAAATTAGGAGACCCGTTACTACGTGATCAGTTCCTATTTGAGACAAGCACTAATTTTACAAGTTTCTTGTCCAGGAGAAACACTGTTTCTATATCTCCCAACCTATGATCAAGATGTAAACTTTGTGCTAATTAAAACATAAGGGAAAGAGAAATGTTTATTCTATTATAAGAGGGAAACCACTTAGAGAAGAGAAGAGATACTCGCCCAAGACTAGTCTCCAAGTATTGAATGTATTATATGACTCAAGACTAGTCTCCAAGTAGCTGGTCGGATAGTACGAAGCCCGAAATGATAGAATGAGCTCTTACTTGGAAAAGGATAAATCTCTAATATAAGGATTGGGGAGGGTAAATATAATCCAGTTTCCAAGAGAGGAAAATAGTCATGTCAACATATCGGGAAAAATGGTTTTGTAAGGTCTATAACAAAAGTATACACTGCACTACAATATTAGTTAGATTAGATATGTCAACTTTTTGTATATGATATGGATTACACAAGATGTTGACATGAGTGGCATCAGTGGAATTAACACTATCTAAATGAAATATATGAGTTTCTTTTATAAAAAAAGGAAAGGGAGATATATCTATTACAGAATCTGAGTTGTGTTCAATTTCTCTGCTAAGTTGAGCTGATAAAGTAAGAGCAATTGCACCAACAACTAATGAAAAGAAAGGAGATGCTCATAAATAATCATAAGAATAAATAACTGGAAACTAAAAACTTAAGAAATGCAATTGTCACTTCAATAGTGTAATAGCATGATTGATGATACCAACGAAGCAATGGTTTCAAAGGTTAGGGATACAATGTACTGAGGGGAAGATTAGTAGCGAGCAACGAGCATAGGTTCATTATATGTGTATATATATCTATATAATGAGGAGTAGGATGTTTATACTATTCAATAAGTTGACAACTTAATTAGAGGCTAGGATTGATTCTTAAAAAGTGAGATCCAATGGTTGAGATAAAAAGAACCCTCATTTACTCTTTTGTCCCTTCATCATTTGATTTCCCCCTCTTTTTCGTGACTTAATTTCATATCTCATCCTTTACCCAAAATTCAAACGGAGGACTAAAATAGTAAAATACACTAAAGCAGTTCACTACACCCATTCCTCTCTCTCTCTCTCGAACTGTACGATTTCTCATCTCTCTCTTAGATCAGCAGGTAACACTCTCTCCTCTCTCTATCGAACCACGCAATCTTTTATTTTGGGGGAAATAAAGGGTTTGTGTTGATTCATATCTTATAAAGATGTAATCATTTGCTATTGTAATAATCGTTAGCCGTTGGAGAGATTTTTTGGGGCGAGAGGTCCTTATGGCTCGATTTGTGTTAAATTTTAGGGTTTTGTGTTCAGATTTAGGGCTTTATAATATAGATTTAGGGCGATTTGATAGTTGATGTTTCTTATGTTTTTGTTCTTTATTTCTTCATTTGCAGATCAAGAGAGCTATAATATACAATTTTTCAAATGTTCTTTTGTTGTTGATTCGAAGGTAATAATTCGCATGTACTAATCCATGACATGATATTGATTAAACACTTAGAGTATTCTATTATTAGTATGATGTATACTGATTTTTTTCATTCTATTATTAGTTTTCTATTATTGCACAATTTCCTATAGGGGGTCTTTTTGAATTAATTGTTAATATGGTTGTTCTTATTATTTTATGCTATATTTAGTTTTTTCAGGAATTTTATTTGACCATCAAATGTTTTGAATGCATAGCCAACTCTATGCCAAACTTATTTTATGATTAGCCTTTGTGTCTTTACTAACTACTCTTAGCACTGCTTCCTTTTAGCAGTGATTTCTTTCTTTTAGCACTGCTTTATTTCCCTATTCAAAGAATTTTTTCATGTTTCATGGATGGATTACTTCTTATAAAGGGATGAAAGTTTTTTTTGTGTTAGAGGCATAACAGAGGAAGGTTTTGTTGGGCAGTCTTTTTTGAGTTGGTTTGATTTTTAGATATTATTATACGGGATTCTTTTTTTTTCATTATTTTTATTTGGAAATTTAATATTTTAAGTATTCAATCCAAATTGTTGAGTATGCTTGGATATCTCTTACACATTCGAGAAGGTGTTATTGAACTAGGTTCTAAAAAAATGGATGTGATATTGGGACGATTGATAAATGATGCAAGGTGCTCGGCTATTGCAAATATGGATTTTATTTTCGAAATATTATCTACTTTTTACTAGAGTGTACTTTGGATGATCTACTCAATGCCCTTATTTTCCATTTAGAATTATCTGCGAGGAGTTGGTGCCTATGTTTCTACATACCTCTGTTCCAAAATTTTCGAATGTTAAAATTATGGTATTTTTTATATGTCTTGGTCCCTCACTATTTCTATATGTGTTTCTTCACAGTTTGATGAAACAAATCTTCTTCACTGCCCAACATTTGAGATTTCATGAGGGTGAGCTTCTTTGGATTTCTTATTATTCTCAAAGTAATGAATTTTTTATTCATTATTGTTGATTTTAATTCTTCTATGTTCACACTAGACACTCATAAGGTTCTCACATGTTGTTTCCGAATTTTGAGAATTCTTAGTTTTAAGTTTAAAACTATAGCTTTGGAAATAAGGAAATCTCACATTATAGATGATTCAAAAGAAGCATTTGTATTCACATCATAGATGAGATACCCCTCTTATGTGTGAACACTTCTTCTGTAATGAAGGTTTATTTCATTTTAGGTGTACAGTTGAGGTGCAAGATGCATATTCTAATGAGTGTCGATGTGTGTCGAGGTATACGTTAGTAATTATTTATTTAAATATGGTTCATCTATGGAACATTAGTTTCAATATAGATATTTTTATGCATTTGGGATGTAAAATTATGTCTTGATTAGTGTATTTATCCCTCCAAGACACTTTAAATGTTTTTTGAAGTTCTATTTGTGTTTATCTGTTTGTTTTTGGGGATGTAAGTTTGTTTGTTTGTATTTGGTGTTGTAAGATGGTTTAATAATGTGATATTGGGAAAAGTATTGGAGCAAGGTTTGGATATTGTTATCCCTATCATAAATGTGTTTTATATGTTCCAATTTGTGTCTTTTTTTTATTGTAAAAAAATTGGGGAGCATGCATATAATTTGGGATTTATCAGTAGATTGAGTACTCGAAATGTCTGAAAAATGTTTGTTTTTGAGCGCTTGAAATGACATACCAAGATTGAATTAATGAAATTTACTTCGTAAAACTGATTCGAGATTCTTGGTTGCTTAACAATGCATGATCGATATATAAATTCTTATGCCTTATGAGATTCTTGGCTGGTTAATACTGAGATACTTAATACCGAGATGTACTTCGTAAAACTAATTTGATGTTTAGATTCATGATGATCAATACTGATATTCTTGGTTGCTTAATACTATTTTGATGTTTAGATTCTTTATATTTAATACTAAGATGCTTCATACTTGATATTCTTGGTTGTTTAATAATGCATGGAAGCACTATGGAAAAATTACTTCTTTATTCTATTTTAACTTTTTAGCATTGGAAATTACAATCATTACATTGATATGGAATAGAGTTGAATATGCATTGGCAAAAAGATTAGGGACATTTTAACGTATCCATTATCGATGCCATGATCCTTTTAATACAACAACTCTTTAATGTGTGATTGACATGGTACATACATGAGGCTTATATATTGTGATTGACTTGAGTGGGCCAACTAACTCTATTGCATGCAATACTATTTGGGTATATGGGATGAATGAGAATTATGTTAATTATGGTTGTGACATGCAATGCTCATATTTGTTTACACGTGCCTGTGTTTTTCATGCAATACTCTGACTGTGTTACTCATAATGAGTTTTCCATGAATGCGTATAGAACTCTTTGAAAGAAGCATGTGAATTTTTTAAGAGCAATAATATTTGTAAATGGACACGCACTTGATCTAAAACTCTACTATTCAAATTATGTTTATATTACTGTCTAGATGCTTTTTGAGGCAAGTGTAATAGCGTGTTATTATATTTTTTACAGGAATCGAGAGTTGTTTTGAAGATCAATATTATCAAATACCTCTTAGGGGTATACACTGTAAATTTCAAGTTTGCTTTTGCTATAAATTACACATAAATGAGGTATAGGATGAAACACATGGACCTGTTATGAATACATTGTGAATTTTAAGTTTGGTTTTGCTGTAAATTACAGGTATAGGATGAAACACATGGACCTATTATGAATAACGTATGTTATTCATCCACATTATCAGTAATGCTCTGTTATTCATCCATATTATCAATAATGCTCTTCTATTCATGTTCGGTTATGACGTTGATTTGTATTTAGGATGGTTGTTTGTTTTGAGTAAGTGTTTTAAAATGTAACTCTTCTTAAATTTTTTGTCAGTTTTTCAATTTTTGTTGTATGGATTGTTATTTTTTCAGTATAGACCACAACAATATGTTTAAATGTGTCTCAGATATTCTGTATCCGTATTTCAATTTTGGCAACATCCCTGCACCTCCTGTATATGCTTCATAGTTCCCAATAAAGGCCTCAACTTTTCATCTCAACTCCGTTTCTTCTAGCTCGGTACATGGCTGAGAGGGATGTGGTGTCATGGGAACAAGATGAATTAATGATTTTTGCCATTTCCTCCTTTGACTAGGTTTTGGTACATTTGATTTGACCCCTGTCAGACAATGACATTCATGTTGTCCTTTCATCAGGCTTCTCCAAAGTGCGCTCTGGATTAGCATTGCACCATGAAAAGCAAGCACACTGCTCCTCTTCGATTCATCATTGCTGCTAGCCAACTCCGCTTCTCTATTGCTGCACTTGGAGGGTGCACAACCACACGAACAACTCAAAATTCGCAATTATTAGTCTTGCATAAAGAAAATCTACTGTACGAGAAGCATACTCCAGATATTGTTTCCCGTGTGGAAGTTTTATCTTCCTCACTTGAAGAAATCGTTATCCGATTTTCTGAGTCACTGATGCTTATCGAATGAGAAAGTGCACCGTTAATGGTTTTGAGATTCTTTCTTTTGGATTGATGCCTTCTTTTATGTTTTTGTGAGAGTTACCACTCGATGCCATCATCCCCGATATCACGTTTAGAGTGCTCCCACTCACAGTCATCATCCCCAATTTTAAAGTGTCCATGTCTTCCAATATCTCGCTAAGATTCCCACCGGTACTTTTTGCAATAGAGCTATGGGGTCCCTTTTCTTAAGACTATGCATATGTACTTCATTTGATATTACGACCATGCACATGCACTTCATTTTTAAACATTAAATTATATTACGTTTTCTGTTATAAAAAAATATAATATTTCTTACAATTTACTAAACTTGGTGTAAATATCTAGAATTTGAGATTATTTAAGCATGGGTTGTCCACGGATTCTATGTGTTTGATCAACAAATGTCTAGACCAAATGTTTAAGCATGATTGGCTTCTTCATTCTATAAATCTGATCGACTTTATAGCTATGGCACCTTTTTGTTTTAAAATGGTATAGATGCGGAGATTGTTTATCTTTAGTCATGACTAAATGTTTAAACTGAAATGTTGATTCACTAATCTAATGGAGTTATTATTTTTTATTCTCCAATAACTCTCCTAACTTGAGATGCTTTTCTTGCTTAATAAGTTTTTCACTTTGTGCTGACTGCGTGTTAATGACTCATGTTTTGTTCGCTCTGCTCCGTTTTCTTCTACATATTTGAAATCAAGGACATAAAATACGTGGCTTTCCTGCCTAATATGGTGTCTCACTGAGTATATGTTTCATTCCATTCCTCGCTTGAACTCACCATAACTCCACAGTTAAGTGTCTATTTCTTATCATTTTCCTTTACAATTTTTATGTTATTATGTGTATGTGTCTATTAGAACGAGAGACTAAGTATCTATTTTGCATCATCTATTTTGTATCATCTTCCATATTAATATTAACCCAACAATATGTTTAAAGTTTTCATTATTGATGAATTATTTTATGGTCAAATATATCACTTTGAATTAAATTTTCCAGTAGCATTTCCTATTTTTCATTTGTACCTCTTCGTTGTTTTAGGACCATAGCAAATAATCAAGAACCACTATATGATATTTCGTACAGGTTTAGTTTGATTGACGTAAGTTTTGCATTAATTAGTATATATTTTGATACGACTGTGAGCTAGTATAATAAGTCGAGCGTTCTACTAATTTGTGATCTATTGAGGCAGTAAACCTCTTCCTCTCTTCAGCATATGTCTGTATACATTTGTTAATATTGACTTTCACACCTGTAGTGTCGTGAATTTCATGACATATGTATACAGACATATGCCGACTTTAATGATTTCCATGACTTTGATATATATATATATATATATCTAAGTTGCCCTGTTGGTGTTTGAACAAATATGTGTATTATTTGATTTTAGTTTGGCCAATTGTTTTCTCTTTATACTTTTGTAATCACGTGGATGACCACCCTTAGCATAAATAATATTAGTACTTTTATGGATTTTAAATTCATGCACGTGAGGACCACACCCTCTACTACCTTCATGCAGGCCAGGCCTGCAATTTTCATCATCATTGTAAATGATATAATGGTATGGCAGACAACAATGTCTTTTAAACTGGTGTTGCCAATGAATTATAAAAATGGTAGGGGGTATAAGTTCCGCAGACGGGGTCAAATGATGACTCTGATTGGGTACACTGCCATTGTATAGGTCTTTTATTGGATCTGAAAAATTCTAAAGGTATTCATTATATGTTTGTGTACATTTGACACATTCTGTATAATAGATATACATTAATACGAATAGTTTTTTTTTGTTATTTCTGTACATTTGACACATTCTGTATTCATTATATGTTTGTGAGTCTTGGATTGATATTCCAACGGATTTAGTTTTGATGAATGATCCGTATCTAAATGTATGGTTTACCCTCTGTCTTTGATTAACACCATGTTGTAAATCGGACCACTAATTACGTAATTTGTGTACTTAATACCGAAAATGAAACTCTTTCACATTTTCTCTGCTACTACGGGGATAAATATTTGGGTTATGCAGTGTGGATATAACGACTTTCATAGAGAGTAAGTCATGGCTTCTTTCACTGAGCATATTTATTATAATTCGCCACTATTGAAACATAAGTTTAAAGTCTCTGTCTTTAGTAGTGCATGCCAATTCTTGCACAATTGCACTCAAGAAGATTCTATACATCAGATAATGCATAAGCTATTATGTCTTTATTTATTCTCATTCAAACATAGGTCGATACTTATGTTATTTGTATGCTTTTGTAAATCTTCAAGCTGGCATTCCATTTTCAGTTTTGGGAAATGGTAGCTCCATTAACTGAAAACATTCTCGCAATGTAAAAGTTCTCACTAGATATATGGGCTTTATTTGTTTGTGTTGTTACATCCGTACAGTAGGCATGGGGTTATGTGACTATCGCCGACTTTGTGGTCAAGATCAGAATGGTACATATGTTTTTCTTTCGATTTCTTTGATTTAAATTTGTTTTTCCAGTCATAAAATTGCAGTTCCAGGTCTAAAAATGGTACATGTTAAATTTGTTGGTTGTGCTTTTATATAGAACTTTCTGTCTGTATCATTCATAATATCCTTATCTCTTAGGTTTAGGTAATGATTTACGTTATTGGATATTTTAAAGGTTCATTGAGTATTGTAACCACCGAGACAAAGAGCCTGGCGGACAGGTGGGGCTGGGGAGCTTAACCGTTGCCAATCTCTTCCAGGTATGCTCCTCATTCTTCTCTAATTTCTGTGGATAATTAACTATTGATTTTTTTTCCAAAAAAAGAAAAACTTTATGGCAAATAACGATTGGATTAAATCTGTCATTCCTATATGGAGTTTGATAGAGCACACAGCTCAACTTTGCTACAGTTATATGCCAAAAAAGCACCAGGTCGTTTCAAATTAAAGTATCCATTGATGGCTTTTCCATTTTTCCTTTTTATTTTAATTCCGATTCTCCCAATTATTTAAGAGTTGGAATAATTAATTTCCTTTTTTACGAAACTTGATGATCTCTATGTTTTTTTATGTACTCAAATTAGTTGTTTATGCAATATTTATTTATGTACCTTTTGAATATATATGGAGAGAAGCAACTTTTTCCTTAACGTGGTACTTGGCAGGTAAAATACGTGTATCAAGTCTCAACACATTATAATTCATTAAAGTGCATTTAATTGACCTAGGGCACTTTATTTGGCAAGTGCATATAATATTAAATTTTGGGTGAGGAGGTTGGGGGATGATGTTTGTTGGGGGATGATGATAATTTATTATTCAGTGTTTTTTCACAGGTATGGAACAATTTGTAAATTATTTTTTTTTGGGGAATGTGATCTAGGCTTTACTTGGTTGAGTTTTACAACGGCATAACATCAAGGTTAATGACAGGTATTAGTATTGAACATATTCATCCCAAAAATTTGACCAAGGTTGGTTTAAAATTCATATTTAAGGCCACATGTTCATTTCTTACTATTTTATTGCATGCTTTCTTTTCATTATTTTATAATTTTAGAATTTAGTAGTTCTTGAATGCCTTTAGTGATTTTATCTTCAGTCCTGCTGATTATGATGACTCTAGCACGGTCTCTCAAATATCAATTGTTACTTTTCGTCATGGAAGATTTCTTTTTTTTTTTTGTTAAAAAAGTGATAGATTGCTCAAACTTAAAACCAATGTCTAACATGTGCATTGCTCATTTCTGAGTATTAATTTCAGGTGGCTCGTCTACCTCTGCTTCTAGCTTTTCTAAAGTGTGGGTGTTGTCTGATTGGTGTTGAAACCCACTAGCAGGTGTTGTCCACTTGCTTGAAAGATCCATGCCCATCATCTCATATATCTTCCTACTAAGATGCGTTGGACTGTCCGGAGTGAACCCACTGTAAATTCTGTGATGATGATACTACAAAACAGTTGTTCCATTCAAAAAGTTGCGACGATTATTACACAATGCAATGGAATGTCAAAATGAGACGATGAAATAGCATTAGTATCGTTGTCACATATGCTCCAAATCAATGACCAACATGTTTGAAACCTGGAAAAGATTAGACGAAGAGATGCAAACCACACCCAACCCGAGGATTGCCGTTATGAGGAATATCATTTTGCTTTATTCATTTATTTTTTGTTTTGTTCTTAAAAATTTCCTCGTTTTACATTTATTTTCTATTTTTTGGTCTACATTTTTAGTTAATGAATTTAATGCGTTTTTCTTTAGTTTCTACATGCAATTACATACGTTTACTTTTGAATTATAATTTGTTTTGTTGGAGAATGAAATTTTCGCCATTTTGCAATTATGAATTTTGAAATTTTTTACCATTTTACGATTACGTACTTTGCAAATTTTCACCGTGCCTTCAGGTACGGGCATTCCAATAGTATATATATATATATATATATATATATATATATATATAAAGCAGTTGTTTCAAAAATATAGCTATATATATAAGCAGTATGTATATATAGCTATAACAGTTATAACAACTATATAGCTGAGTGGAAGCTAACAGCTATAATAGCAGTATGTATATATAGCTGGTAGCTATAACAACTAACAACTATAACACATATATAGCTAAGCATTGTATAAATATAGCTATAATAAATATATAACTGTTATATATATAAGCAGTGTGTTTAACAACTATATAACTATTTGAAAGATAGGAACGGGCCAAGGTAGCAAAGAGATGTGTCCTCAAAAGATCGCTTACTGTTATTACTAAATAAGATAATATGAGATGATTATAAAATGACCCCCGAAGAGTACTTACAAGGCAAAACAAGGAATTACAACTGATCGAAAGATTTTTTATTTTTTGCATTCTTATCTATAAGAAGCAACAACAATGGCATGTTTGACTCCTCGTTTGTCTTATATTCATGTGGCGATGTTCTATTAAATCTCGAGTAAACAAAAAAAAAATTACAATAAAATAACACATAAGACATGGAATTAAATCTCGTTGAATTCAAACACCAAAACTGAACATTCAGACATTGAATTCAAATTACAACACATAAATCGAAGAATTCATACATTATATAGGGAATATAATAACGAAAAGAGCAAAAAATATTGATTAGATATAATATGAATTGAAACTACAATACATTCATAACCAAAATATATGTTTACCAGTGGACACAAGTGCAAGTAGAAAAGTGAAAATACACCTCATATGGCATAAATGAGAAGCACTTGGTACAATAGATTAGAGCAAATAATAAGGTTGGGAATGAAATGGAAGGCTTAGTAGCACAATCCACAATCAATTCAACATCCCACAATCCATAATCCACAATCAATTCAATGAGGGTAGGGCAAAGGGTTTGTTAACTATGAAATGTAGTAAATATAGATAACATCAATATATGTACATTTCTATACATATGAACTTTGAAGTAAGGGTAAAAAATCAAGCAACCCAACCAGCCAGAAGGAGAAAAAAGTTAAAGAACAAAACAATGCCAGAAAATGGTTCGAGTTCTTACCATTAAAGACTAATGGAAGAGATAGTTCTTACCAGTGTGAAGGCAAGGTTGATTGGCAATGAGAAAGATGTCGAACGTCTTGAGCGGCGTGAGAGTGTGGGGAGTGGTAGGGTTTTCTTTCATTCAAAGAGAAATAGGGTAATAGAAGAATAAGCGGGAGGGTTCCACTCATGTTGTCCAGTAATGCCTTGTGATAATCGTTACTTTTGATGATGTCATCACAATGTGCCTAATCTGAAGCTACTTGGCCGAAGTGAGCGCAGTTTTTGTTCCCTCAATTACATGTGACAATAGCTATTTCTGAGATGGTGTTTCGAATTACTAAATATGATGGAAATTTCATTGTGATTAAGTAGCATATGTTAATGTCATTGTAATAAAATCCATTAATTGTCATCAAAATGGTATTATTAACTGAAATAGATATATTAACTCGGAGAATTATGCCACATCCTCCACACTGATAAACATGATGCCCTGTTATCTGTGGATGAACCTTTAATCATTAAGGATATCTAACAAATAGAACTTTGTTATTCATCTGAGTGGATCACAGTCCTTCCAATGTTTTTAGCTCTAAAATAAGCTATAGTTGGGCCAAATGCCACAAAGCTACACAAAAGCAATCTTAAATAAGACCCGTGTGTTAGAATTATCCCACTATCTGCAATAGTTTATACAAGTATGCATTAGAAATAACAGCTAGAAGCGAAGCTATATAGGAATGCATCTAGGACATCAAGATTAAAAAAATCAAATGAATAATGGATATGCAATATCCATATGGATAAGAGAAGCTATATTTAGAACAATGACGTTAGACTTTCAATGCATTAACATTTGATATTTTCAATGCATTAGCATTTGATATTTCCTTATGATCAAAATATACTGAACTTCAACTTATACTTTACAAAATGAACCATATAACACCAATTCCAAATATTTGAGTGCCGTTAGCCTTCTCAATCCTAGATTTATAGAAGGTGAACAGTGTAAAAAAAACATAAAGGAGGGTAGTAGACTCTAGGGCTCGTGTCAATATTACATTCAATTTCAATTTATCTCTCCTCGTTCATATTATTAAAAGGACCATTCAAAGACATTCATCTTCACAGATCCGATTATGACATATATAATTATGGTTTAAGATTCTCAAAACAATAACATCATTAACTGATTAAACAGTTTAAGTAATAGATTATGCAACACATAATCAATTTCATGACATCTGTCAATGTCTGTAAGGAAGCAAACACAAGTCCAAGATATTTGAATGCAATATTTGTAAGAGAAATTTTAAAAAGATCCTAAAATTATACCCCCAAAACAACGGACCTGTTGAGTCCAAATTTTATAAAATCATCCTAACTCCGTTAAAATTTTGTTAGTCCAAATTTAGATAACTTTTAAGACAAAAATAACCTTATACTTCATCTTACCCAAATGTAAACCCTAACTTTTCATGAAAAATCAATTATCAAATCAGTGTCGTAATTTGAAGTTTTGATCCCAAAACCCTTTAAAGAAAAAAACTATTCGCAAAAACTCATTTACAGACACCATCCGATTCAACAAAC
This sequence comes from Sambucus nigra, assembly GCA_949130495.1. Classification (NCBI taxonomy): domain Eukaryota; kingdom Viridiplantae; phylum Streptophyta; class Magnoliopsida; order Dipsacales; family Adoxaceae; genus Sambucus; species Sambucus nigra. Next base: position 349,373,897 of record OX422222.1, on the reverse strand, counting down.
ACCTCCATAAATCCATTAGCAACTTAACCGATTTCAACAAACACCGACAACAACATTAATAGATTTATAGCAGATTTCAGAAGCATTACTCATTGGGCGCCTGAGCAGACGTCGATGGAGATCTGTATGTGAAGGCTTCATAATGGATGCCATCTCTTCCGGCATAATAGCTAGTAATGGAAAGTGATTCTGGGACCGATTGAGGGATTTGAATGGTTGTCGTTGTCGTATTGAGGGATTTGAGTGATTCCTGCACAATAGCTGCAGTCTAGGGTCTAGGAATTTCAATTGTATAAGGCACAACAAAGAAAAGAAAGGGGTTCGAGGGAGGTATCCCCTGAATTTTTTTTAGGGCTATTCAAATATCTAAAGAAAAATAAATATTCACACATTAATAGTAACAGAATAGAACAAACCAAACCATAACACTACGTTGCAAAAAAGAGCATCCAAAATATTGTAATTAAAATATAAAACGAGTAAATTACAATTTCCCTTTACGATTTTTCATCTTTTGGAGCTGATCCAAAAAATTTAATCTTTTAGACTAGCAATCAATAATTTCTTAGAAATGGAAAAATCTAATTAAAACCCATCTTCAAAAAAATAAATGAATTACAAGCGGGTGACATAAAAAATGGAACAACTTCAAATAAAAGAATCACAAGTAGGGGATACAAAAAATGGAACAACTTGAACGTCTTAAAAAAAATCACAAGCAAGCAAGGGCCAAAAAAAATGACAAGTAGGGACCACAACGTCAACAACTTCAAAATGGAACAACAACTTCAACATCTTCAAATAAAAATAATAAGTAAGGGACATAAAATACCTTCATCTCACAAGCAGGGGTCGGAGGCGGGAACAAGGGAAGTCCGAGGATGGAGGACGAAGCAAGCAGGTGGCTGAAATAAGTGAGGACAAAGTCCGAACAGGTCCATAACTGTCCATTTTTATCTTAGGTTTCGGTGTTTTGAGTTTTGGGTTTTCTTGCATCTCGGCTTGTCTCCATTGTTGGGAAGCTTGAAGGTTCATCTTGAGAGAGAGAGAGAGAGAGAGAGAGAGAGATTTAGACATATGAGGCAAAACAACAGGTCTTGTGAGAGGGATAGATAGGAGCGGGAGGAGAGACGAGGGTGATAGGGAGAGATAATTGAGAGAGGAGAGAGTGCGGGAGATAAAAAATTGTAAGGAGGAATATTATTTTGTTTGAGTATTTATATTTTAGTTAACTATGCTCAATTTTGGCACACTTTTAAACGATGCCAAATTTTGGCACAATTTTAAAGTGTGCCAGATTGTCATTAAACCGTGGCAGAATTTGGCAAAGTTTTAAGTTGTGCCAAAACTTTAATATTAAAGTGTGTTAAATTGTTATTTTTGGTGTAATGAAGTTGTCATCAACTCCATCTTCCTCTAGGCTTTTAATGACCCTGTGAGCGGAGTGGATATTGGTCTCCTCCACCCTTGGTCGATTGAGAGGGTGTAGCCCCGTCTTGGGCTTCCTATGGAGCATATTTTAATTCTTTTTCTTCTTATTTTTCTGGGTAGGTGGCCATGATGAAGAACTTCCTTGCAGTGTCTGGTTTCCACGAATCTCAACCACGCCCTAGTCGGTAATACATTTCAACTTCTAGTGGTTGGTAGATGGTATAACCCTCATGATGTGTAACCAGACTCTTCCTAGAATGCCATTATATGGGGACTCTATGTCCAACACGAATAACTCACTCTTCTTTGAGATGTTGCCTACCCTGATTGGCAGGACTATCATTCAACGTGGCTTCTTAAAGATCAGATAAGTTGAGCTTTAGCTTTTGGAATAACTCTTGGTACATAACCTCCAACGATCTTCCTTGATCTACATGTAGCTTGTCGACATCCCAATTTTCAATTCTGATAGTTATCATGACTACATAATGTGTGGAGTCCTCACTCCGATCAAATCTTCTTCAGTGAAGATAATGTGTTTGGTGTGATCGACGTCCTCTGGTCGTCGGTGCTTGCTAGATTACCTTTTTGTAGGGTCAATCTATAATGCTTCCACGATAGCATTGACCTTCTTTAAATCCATCCGGACAGTGTTCCTTTGGATTTACTTTAGGTCAGACGCTTCATGGATACTGCAAACTCCTGTACCATGCCACATTAAGGACATTGTTCATTTTATGGTCTCCATTGGCTATGACCTTATCAGCCTTCTTTTCAATGTATTTATTGAGATGATCCTCTTGGGCCAACTCTTCTAAGTGTGACTTTTGATCCTTATAATTCTCTGTTCTGCGGACACCCTTCTTACGAAATGTGCATCTTAATGCATTGTTCCTCCTTATTGGGTCTCCACCCATAATCTTAAGACACTTAACGAACGGTTAATCCTTGACTTGATCAAGATCTTATATATTGGTTTTTTGAAGACTGTGTCTATCCTGGAACTCCTTTAAAGGATCGACCTTACTCCCATACTTAGAGATATTAATGCTCCCATTCACATTCCCTTTTTATTGAGTGTCAATATTACCTCTTCCTTTATTTAACTTTTCTCAAATTTTATCCCCTATATTAGAGTGAACCACGTCCTCAACGTTGGCGTATTTCTTAATATGGTCCAAAAGGACTGTTATAGTATAGATGTGGTTGGTAGACCACTATTGAAGGATGTAATGGGAACTTTTTCCAAGAAGTCCTCCACTTCATTAAAGACCTCCTAGTACCTCTTGGAATAATCATGAAGGCACTCTTGTGCCTTTTTCTTCATCGTTGTAGTGCATCCATTCTCTTGGGTGCGAGATTTTAATTATGAAGTAAAAAATAAAGGCCTATACCAAGGACTTAAATCTCTTGACTGACTTGTAGGGAAACTTTTCAAACTACTTTTGTGGTATGAAATGTAGTTTGAAGGGAAAATTAGAAACATCAAAGCATTATTGTGGCTCCACATGGTCATTGCCTGCCTGTACTGCTGAACGCGGTCTATGCAATCCGTCTTCTCATCGTAAATCTTGAACCTGGGAACAACAAAATTCTTTAGGTGTTTCTCTTCCTAAATATCCCTTGAGAAAAGAGACTTCATTTTAGTGTTTAGAGCTCTCCTAGCTAGATATTTGGTATATTTGTCTCCTCGATGGTATGGATGTTGGTCCATCTCTCTACGAACCAAAATTTGATGTTCTCTTCCTTAATATCATTTCTTATATGGCACCTCTATGATCAACCATATTCTAATCAATCACTCTATGACCTGCCACGTTCAGATCTGTCTTGGTTTCACGTGGAGCTCCTAACTCATCTCGGAGTATAACTCGCCTAAGGACTAGGAGTCATATCACGGTACTTCCTGGTATTTCTATGGAGATATTTCTCTATCCTTTCATGTCTCCTTTACATGCGAGAACTTTCTTCTACCTGGAAGTGTGTGACCTCCTCTTATTGTTGAGGCCTGTCTTCATAAGTGTTGACCAACCTGGAGATCTAGGTAGACTTAAGTGATACCTAACTTTCTTTAAAAGGCTGCCTTTATTTACAAAACTTGAGATTTGGTTGTTAGGAAATCTTTGACTTGACCTTAGATGGGACAAGGTCGTCATTCACATCGCCAACCTGAGGAACATTACTGTAATTAACTTGCCAAACGTCCACGAAGATGTGACGATGTTTTTATTAGTGTCTCTCAATCTGGAGGTTATATCCAATTTCCATGGGCTAGGGTTTACAATTTATAGATGTGGAAAATACGAGATTGAATTGTACAAGTATATCAATTAGCTCATAGATAAGTCATTGGTGTTCATGAATATCTCATCCAAGATTTTGGGTAACATATTTGAGTGTATTTTCATGTATTTAAGCATATGCCAGATACAAGGATCTAAATAAATAACTGATTTAGGTAGGGAAATCCCCTGTCAATGCTGGGATGGTCGGCTACTCTCTTAGGTTTAAATAAATGAGCACACACAATAACAATGTGAACTCCTTTCTTATGCACATTGTCGGGGGGAGACTTAAAGGCGCCATAAGAACCGGTCAATAACTCTAATTAGTACATAAATTACCAAAAGGGTTAAAGCAATCGATCGAGATTGTAAGATGAATGGTGCGCGGTCCCTTTGCAAATTCATGTTGTCGCGCGTTTAATTTTTCCAGAAGTGTGAATTAATGGGATGTCGCATCAGATTCCCACCCACCTTGCATCGAGCGTTCCATGTCATGTCCTTCGCTATTTACGATACAATGAAAACCCGTTCTAACTGTGGCCCAAGTAAAAAATACTTCAGAACCTTTTACGGCACTTGCAAGCACTTGCCATATTTTGTGCCTTTATCCTTTCAATTCTCATAAACCAAATATCTAGGCTCACTGCATATAGGACACTAATCCTTATCTTCGTTATCATTGCAGTACAATATTAAATCATACATGTATTAATGAATATATTTGTATTTCAAGCCTAAATACTTCAAGCTTTTCTTCATGGTAGGATAATTACCTAGTAATGTGTTCTCTTTTCGGAGAATTTCTTTAACCCACTTAATAATTTTGGTGATACTATTTCTAGAGAAACGAATTATTTCATATTATACCAAGTGATCTTCATTGCAATATTTGTATAATGGTCCAGCGGCATCATCTTTCAACCGTATGCATTCCTAATCTCTTAGTAGTTTAAAATCAAATTGTTCATTTTCTTTGTCATAATTCTAATTATCCATATCCATAGGTTGGTGGTTTACATGGTTGTGGATTCCGTAAGGATCAATAATTAAGTTAGTTAATGGATCTTGTATTTGTAAATCATGTACCACTTCCACTCGTTGGGAATCTGTCAGGCAGTAGGGTACCGAAAATTCTTTCGGAACATAAGTTATATTTTTTTCACCAGGGTATGTCCTTATTTTATAGTCTTAACAAATTCCCCACTTTATTAAATGAAACTCAACGCCTTCTAATGACTTGTATTTTGCAATCATACAATGGGTGTATGAACACGGAATCTTGTCAATGTTATGATTTTTAAAGCATATTTAACAAATTCTTGAACGCCCTTTACATAACTATTTGTTATTCGGTTAGTCTCCCCACATCCACTCTTTATATTGCGGGAAATCCATTTTATAGTCTTCAAATTTCAATCCTATGTTGATCGATTAAAAGGAATGTCATGTTTCATCCAAGAAATTAATCAGATTATGAAAATGTCCTGTTGCAGTCAAGTGATGTTATTATAATTAAAATAGAAAAAAAATATATCATTAAAACTCAAGAAAAACTAATATTCTTACAACTGAAACAAAAAAATGTTATTACAACTGAAAAAAGAACTTAACAAATAGATAAACTGTCTAAGTGGTAAAAGAATTGGCATAATACCTCAATTCTCTCCCTTCCCTGTTGTCAACGTGCACATGTACATCTTTTCATCCATTTCATATTTCACAACCATTATTTGAGCATCATACTTCTACAAAGGTCAGAAGTGTACTTTATTTCATACAACTACGGAGATGAGTGTGCACACACTAATAATCCTACTATTACCCAATACCTTAAAATATAACTGTTCACACTAGTCACCCTAAATGGTTGACAATGATCGAAAACCAGTGATAAGTAGAGGCACTGGGAAGGGGAATTTTGTAGGAGATGGAGTTTGGAAGGGGAATGTCGAAGGAAATAGCATTGAGGATAGAAATGCTGAAGGAGGTAGAATTTGGGACTAAAAGCATCCAGATGGGGGAAATGGGAAACCTTGAGGAGGAGGGTAAGGGAATACCTAAGGAGAAATTGGGGCTGATAACCTTTAGTAAAAAAAGTCACAAGTTTCCCAATTTGATTTTTCAAGAGTCCGATGTTATTTTTAATCTCCAGGACTGAAGAAATCCCTTTTGCGTGTGTTTCAAATCAAACCAATTTATTACCAAAAATTATCCAACATTTAATTTGCACCAAACCAAGTTGTGAAAAGCCAAATTTTTACTATAAACCAATTTTATCTTGATTAATCCTAAACATGCATCTAGTGATTAAAGCAAGTAAAGTAAAGTAAAGAGTACTCACAACGCCGGATGTACGAGGAAAAAACCCAAAATGGGAAAACAACCTCAGACGGCCCAAGCCAGACAATCACTATGAACAATGGTTTTACAAAGACAGATTAGCCTTACTCAATGACTCAATCCCTGCGGGTCTTGATGCTCCTTCTGATCTTCTACCGTTCTTCAAGAGTGCCCATGCAGAAATTCCATCTTCTACGATACCTATCCACAACACTCGACTCCACGAATGTCTCGGTGTTCACCGATTGGGTTTGATTTGTCTACTATATCGAACAAGAAGTCCTTCTCTTTTCATCACCGAAAAACCCTGATTTTCAATGGTAGAACAAACAAACTTGGTGCAGAAAGATCACGTAAGCATATAAGAATGATAACTCGGATCTTTGCAGACTCTAAGGATGTGTTAATGCTTTTTAAACCTTAGAAAACATGTGCAAACACATACTGGATGGTATACTGTTTTTCCACAATGCACACCTACGATACTCTGACATAAATACGCTTTAAATAAAAATTAAGTGCCGCCTCGAAAAGAATGTCACTCAAACGAGACTTCCATGCCGTTCGCGCGATATGAGCATCTCGATCGAATGAGATGACATGTCGTTTGAATGATGTTGCATCAGTTTGACTTTTCATTTAAAACGTCTCTTTTAAAAGAGATCCAAATTAGTCAAACTCCTTTTCAAGGTTATCAGAATAAAACCTATTGTAAACCTTTAAAACACTTTTAAAAACATTTTAAAATATTATTCTTTATGAAAATACATCCTTATGTTTTATAAAAACAATTCCTAGCACCATTAAATATATGCATTCATACACGAGTGATCTCGGAATGAAATTATCTTGAAGACGAGTAAACTTGCACCAATTAAACTTCGACATGATTAATTCTTTGACACTTTGCCACAATGTCTTCAATTTCTTCAATACGTCATATACCAAGTGAGATCATGACAAAATTAAATCTCCCTATGACATATTACAAACACAGTTTTATTCACATAATTAAGTCAAAACAATACAGGGACTCAATTGAAAATTTATGTCCTTATAAATCTCCCCCTTTGACTATTCTGGGACAAAACTAAACCAGTGAAATGCCTAAGACGGGCCGTCAAGCCGTATGATGCCTAAATCCCATCCCATAGACCCAAAATTAAAAAATACAGGACACAGACTAGAATATGTAGCACCGATAAGCATGATTTGTCTGAATGTGATGTAGACATGAAATCTTGAATCGCTGAAGCATACCTACACACATGAAACATACAAACAAATACCCAGAGAAGTATGGAGGAACAAATGAAACCAATATATATATATCCAAATGATACCAAACAATAATAGATACCAATTTGAATAATCTCTAAAAAGTCATTTGTGAAACAATTTGAGCAACAAACTGATACCAATGTGTACTTCCAATATGAGATACCAATTTGTAAACCAAAACATGCTCAAATCTCCTCCTACATCACATACATATCTCCCCTTTTTGGTCTCTAATAGACAATCCAGTGAAAAGATAAACCAATCGAAGTATCTAGCATGAGAATATACCCATTTGAATCAATGTGAAATCGCTAGATAATCATGAAACAAACAGCTAAATATGATTCTCTGTATTTTTAATTACTGGAAGTGTTTCTGGATAAATGGTTTATATGCAGGATTTATTGGATCTAAATTGGATTTTTGCATATAGTCCGTTTACCACACCTGATTAGATTGTTATATTCTTTGTGTGATTCATTGGTTTACTAGCTATTGATTTGTGATTCATTGGATTTAAATTTAGCTTATTGAACTAAACATACTACAAGCACACAAATCCATAATTTTGACGATTCTACAAATAATAGCGTCAAATTGCAATGTTTCAACATTGGGATTAGTTATGCACACACGTATCAATTTTTAAACCATCCAAACGCCCTCAATAATATCATATTTTCTTTGCAATTAACTAAACTAATTTGGCCCTTTTCTTACCATATTGCATTTTCTTTTTGGGCTCTTTTAAACGGTGGCTTTCACGACGAGTTAACTTTGAACTCTTGCAGCCCTTTCCAGTGAATCACTCATTATTTTTACCAATTTAAATCCTCACGGTAAACGGTTCTTACGTGCACACTTCTCCTTAAGTCTACTTACACATAGATGAAAAGATTGAGATAAGAACGCCTCACCATATCCAAATATGGAAGAGAAGTCAAACATCCATATAAACTCGTGCATGTGTGCAATGTTGACATATTTACAAAGTCGAATCAAAATGCATATCAACTTCGAAACAACCCCATATAAACAATGGTTAAGATCATTCTAAGCATCGATAATAATGACCAAATGTCCTAGCCACATGGATAATGAAAACGATGGGGGAGGGGGGTCCAAGCACATCAATATGCCACATCAAACATGTAAACTGAAAAACAAAAACCGAAAATCTTTTTGGCTTTTCATATTTTGACTCAAATAAAAGAAAAATCTTTTTGGGTTTTCAAAAGTTTTCTCAAAAATAAAATCTTTTTGGATTTTCAAAACTTTTCTAAAAAACAAAATATTTTTGTATTTTCTCCGTATGCCTCAAACAAATGAAAACTATAATACAAAATGATACACGTGTTATAATACTAGCAATGAATATATCATGAAGCAAACTAGCATATGACAAACATGGGAACACTATCATCCTTTAGATTTAGCATGGGAAGAATCAAGGGCACCGAAACGAGAATCATGAAGTTTTATTCCTAAAGCCACTAAATTCGATTTCCTAACCCAAGTAGGTGTAAAACGACGCATGGGAACCGAGGCAACTTTATTCCTAAACTTCCTAAGAGCTTGTCTAAGGTCGTAACAATAACGCCTAAGGTGACATTTCCTACCACAAAATGTTCAAGCGTATTGGTGGTGGGAATGATTACCTATATGTGGACCTTTTCTAACCATCCTAGTGTTTCTCACACGTGCGGGGGGAATGAGAACAACTATCACATTAAAACCTATACCTCCCCTATCTCCCATAATTTGGACGGTGCCTAGGATCTTATCTAACTTCTTCGACCTAGCCTCTAAATCAAACTCAACTCTATATGAGTCTCTCAATCTCTCCTCCAACTCGTGAATCCTAGACTCGAGCAAACTCCTTGACTCCTCAAACTCAAAAATATCCTTTTTCAAGGACTCCATCAAACCACGAAGATTATCTCTCTCTTTTTTCACAAACTCTAGTTTCTCCCTAAACTTCTTCTCTTGTGCCCTAAGATCGTCGATCAAACTATCATTATTTTCTATGGCATGCTCATTCAACTTAGCATGCAATTTTGAGTTATCCTTTTTCACCTTCACCATTTCGGCATACAAATCATTAATCGCATTTTGCAATTCTTTCACATCTACCTCCTCCTCGTCAATCTCTTCACCCTCACTAACATGGTATACACTCAAAACCTCCTTGGAAGTGTCATGCACATGAGAATTTTCTTTGCTCACATGATATTCCATAAACACAGCAAAGTTACGATCAATGGGGGAACTCTCTCCCTCGTCCGGATCACTATCACTTAAGCTGGCACTATAGATAATGGGTTGCTTTCCCTCTTTCTTAAGTCTAGTGGGACACTCATTAACTTTGTGACCGTACCCCTCACACCCAAAACATATATCCGACTCATTTCTCTTAGGATTATCAAAATTATCCTTAGAGGTGGGATCTACTTTGTTATTCTTGAATTTTTCAAATTTCTTGGCATCTTTCGATTGCTTTTGAAACATAATATTTTTTTAAAATTTCTTTGCCAACAAAGAAACATCCTCAAAATCGGAATCGGAATCGGAATCGGAATCCGAAAATTTAATTTCCTCCTTTCGGGTTTTCAAAGTAATACCTTTTTGTTTCTTAGGAACTTTCTTGGAGGTAATCATGCCGATTTCATAGGTTTGTAAGTCACCTACAATCTCTTCTAGTTTCGTCAACTCTAACTTACTCAAGGAGTTTAAAATGGTCACTTTCGCATCAAACCTACTAGGCAACGACCTAAGGATTTTCTTAATGACACGGTTATCAGGAATTTTCTCACATAGGTTAAACGACGAGTTGACAATATTGGACAACCTAGCATAAAACTCATTAAAAGTCTCACTCTCTAACATCCTAATGGTCTCAAACTATGGTGATATTTTGATGTTTTGACGCCCTAACCGTGCTAGTGCCCTCGTGAGTGAATGCCAAAATATCCCAAGCTTTTTTTGATGTTTCACAAGTCATAATTCTATTATATTCATTATGTGTGACATGTGAAGCAATAACAAGCTGACCCTTAGAATTATATTATGTAAGTCTTTATTCAGTTTTGGTCCATGACTCAGCAGGCTTGAAACTATTGACCTCACCTACAATAGTGACAGGAGATGTCCATACTTTCTCAACTGCTACCCACATACGCTCATCAATAGATTTTAATGCACATCTCATTTTCATCTTTCAATAAGTATAATTAGTGCCATAAAAAACTGATGTTCGAGAAAATTCGTTAGATCTAAAATTCATCTTTGAAAACACACGGGATCACAAAACAAATAAAATATGTTTTCTATCTCTGATACCAATTAGAAAAAATCCCGTTTGCATGTGTTTCAAATCAAGTCAATTTTTTACCAAACATTATCCAACTTTTAATTTGAACTAAACCAAGTTGTGAAAAACCCAATTCTTACTTTAAACCAATTTTATCTTGATTAATCCTAAACATGAATCTAGTGATTAAAGCGAGTAAAGTAAAGTAAAGAATACTCACAATGCTGGATGTACGAGAAAAAATCCCAAAATGGGAAAACAACCTCGGACGGCCCAAGCCAGATAATCACTATGAACAATGGTTTTACAAAGACAGATTAGCCTTACTCAATGACTCGATCTCCATGGGTCTTGACGCTCCTTCTAATATTCTACTATTCTTCAATAGTGCCCACACAGAAATTTCATCTTTTACGATACCTGTCCACAACACTCGACTCCACGAATGTCTCGGTGTCCACCGATTGGCTTTGATTCATCTACGATGTCGAACAAGAAGTCCTTCTCTTTTCTTCACCTCAAAACCCTGATGTTCAATGGTTGAATAAACAAACTTGGTGCAGCAAGATCACGTAAGCATATAAGAATGATAACTCGGATCTTTGCAAACTCTAAGGATGTGATTATGCTTTTTAAACCTTAGAAAACATGTGCAAACACGTATTGGATGGTATAATATTTTTCCAGAATGCACACCTACGAAAATCTGACAAAAATACTCATTAAATAACAATTAAGAGCCGCCTCGAAAAGAGTCTCGCTCGAACGAGATTGCCACAACGTTCGTGAGACATGAGCATCTCGCTCGAACATGTCATTTGAACGACACTGTTTCAGTTTGACTTTCTTTTACTTTTTGTTTAAAAACTCTCTTTTAAAAGAGATCCAAACTAGTCAAACCCCTTTTCGAGCTTATCAAAATAAAACGTAGTGTAAACCTTTAAAACACTTTTAAAACAATTTTAAAATATTTTTCTTTATAAAAATATATCCTTATCTTTTATAAAAACAGTTCTGAGCACCATTAAATATACACATTCATACCTGAGTGATCTCAGAATGCAATTATCATGAAGACGAGTAAACTTGCACCAATTAAACTTCGGCATGATTAATTCTTTGAAGCTTTTTCGCGACTGTGACACCCCGCCTAATTAAATACCGGGTGATCAGTCCTTTATTAAATTAAAATCAAGGTGAACAGTTTGTTCATTCTTAGCATCACTGTCATAAAATAAAATTTTCAATTTAAACACCCTAAATAATTAAGCTAAGTGTCAAAACAATTTTACAACCTTATTTCCATTTTATTAAATCCAAATATGAGAACCTTTTTAAATAACCAACAATTTAAGAACTCTGACATACTGAAGATGGAAAATAGCACACAAGAATTAGATTCATCCATATAAACCAAACCAGTTTAAACTATAAATAAAACCATCCTGACAGTAATTAAATCCCAAAGAGTACCAACTAATGGAAATATAAAGGAACGTAAATCTCTAATAAAAATCCAAACTGAATAGAGAAACGGGCGACACATGCCCTAACTAATAAGAACTAAAAGTAGGAGTAGAGTCAACAATGAGATTGTCTAAGCAATGGCCTGCAACTCCCACATATGCTACAGCGCGTCCGATCCAAAGAACCTAAGCATGACGTCCCTATGGTTGGGCACCTGTGTTACATACATATATATACAAGAGAAAAGAAATAACAGGAAATGAGTCAAAGCCCGATTGTAAAACAGTTTAAAAATTGTTTAGCAAGTAAATAAATTACTTACCGACTAATGTAACAACCATGTAAGTACGCATCACTCTCTTGAGCAATTCTCACCTCTCCTCTAGTGTGCATGCCTACCGTACTATTTAGCTCAAAAGTTTATTTTAACTTAGCTTACCCATGAAGTTTCATACCGCTAACTATGATAGCGAAGACAAATAAATTCCTGGAATTTATGCTCTTACATATCTTATTTTATATAAAAATATCCCAGTGATGTCACAAAATTTCTCAAACACTTATAATAGAGTCGGAGTATTTATTCATTACTCAACTAATTTTATGCACAGTAGAAATTTCCCATACTTAAACATAATTATATATATATATATATATATATATATATATATTAGTCACTCATATAATATAAATACTAACGGCACCCCGCATGAAATCTATGGTGATGGCATACTCTGCTATAAAGTCCCCGTATCACTCATATTAAGGGAAATACTAGTTCGCAATCACTCTTGAACTATATTAACATAAAACAAATACAAATGGAGGCGAAGCATAGTTCCTAGTCACTAATAGGTCAACACATACCATCACGTCTCTTAGGACCGCATGACTATCAATCAGATAGCCAGTACCAAGGAATCCTATGCTCTAGGGTACGAGTCAATATCCTCCATAAAGGCCCAATCGAGATAAGACCGTCCCAACATGGAAAGCCCCGTGATAGCAAGTAGCTCGAGTATCATTTTTATACAGATATATAATATATGCACAGTCACACTGTCATATATATATAAATATCCAAATTTCTAAGTTAGGTGTGCCCACGACCCATAACTATAATTATCCGTTATTAACACATTTTACTCGATTATTATGCATAATAGACTCATCATTTTTATTCTCATTTTTATTTCACTTCATACAAAGTTCTCCTCTCTATAAGTATTCTAAGTATAATTTCAGTAGGCATACACTCACTTACCTTCTGGTCTAACTCCCTTTACGAGTCTCGATCTTTTTAATAAATGTTCACATGATTTCGTATACACGTGAATAATTCCCCGTTAACCCATAATTTCATACTACATTAAATTTCACTCAATTGGGTCTAACTAGGACCTACTGGTCTTCTTTATATCCCATTATACTCTAACAATAACAATCAAGGGTTCCTATGCATTTTAACCGGATTAAACCAACGGACAAAAAATATGTAGTTTTCCATGAGGGGTCAATCGATCGAGGAAAGAGGGTCGATCGATCGATCAAGCAGTTCTTGCCCAGAAACTACCATTAAAACCTACGGGTTTCGTCTTCCAATTTCTCCAAAAATGTCATTAACAACTCCCAAATTCTTAAGGAACATTACCACAAGTTCTATACACATGTATGCAAGATTTCCTACGTAAAACATGCATAATTTTAACAACGGAATTGTATTAATGGTCAATTCATTTTAATTATCAAGAACCCTAACTTTCCTCTAAACTTTCATGGTTCTGTGTCTTTTTCCAGATTTACCACTTATAAATTAATCAAATTTCGTGGGTAATCCTTTACATATGATTGGGATGTCCAGAGTTTATTTTTTTTCCCTACATCACGTGATTAGGTCCTCTAAATCCTTTAGTTCTTCCATGAAACATAGGTTCAATCATCCTAATCTAACATGTTGTGACAATTAACTTAAAATATAAGCAAGATAGATACTTGCCTGAGAATTAAATTTCTGATACGATGACTCTAATGGGTATTGCAATAATCCTCTTCTTCCGATCTACGCTTTGGTGGTGGTGAGGGTGCAAGATTGGTGGTTCTTGGCCTTGAACACTTGGAAGGCTTTTTCCCTTCTTCTTCCTATGGCCTCCTTCCCTTTTGGTTCTAAGAGCCCTAACTTCCCTGACACTCCATATAATATAATCTTAATGATTTTCGTCATTATTAAAGGCCAAAAATAGAAAATTACCAAAATTCCCTCCCGGGTTACCGATTAAAGCCTAAAAACGTCCTGAGACCCAAACTAAACCTCTGAGTGAACTTTTCTTACTATCTCGACCCTTCTGGACACATTAGCACGCTTGAAATGACTATACGGGCGACTTATAATTTATTCACTTTTAATAATACTAATTTAGTCGTGACACGACACAAGCGCGTCCTGACTTAAATTTCCATAATTCCAATTTTATTCACTCGTGACAATTTTAATATAATAAATTTCATATATTACTTTACTCATCCAGTAATATTCAGCAAATTTCCAATAACTACTAACTCACATCACGTTAATAAATATAAAAAAAATCTAGATTAATATTAAATTAATATCTCAATTTAAATTTAATAAATTCCCAAATTTAAAAGCCATCAAAATACGGGGTATTACATACTTCCCCCCTAATAATATAATTTAGTCCCGAAATTCAGAAAATAAGGCATATCCAGTAAAAACAAATTTGGATACCTTATTAGTATGCAAACTTCCTTCAAAGTAAGGCGCTCAATCAGTATATCCCCGTTTCACATCAAGCTTGTTCAACACTCTCATTAACGACACTCCACAATATTCTCCTATCTGACAACATTCTCATAAGACGAGTCTATGCATCATTAACTCCCATTATTTCAATATTATTGGGAGGCCGCACCTCACTACATGACAATTACTCTTATTTATCTAAACAAAAATCTCTCATTCTGAGAGAAACCACACGAACATTTGACCACAACTTGCTTGCCTAAAATAGCCGTGGTAATTCCACCATAAGCATCAGACTCTAACTTAACCAATCCAAAATTCTGATTATCCGCCCATCTCTTAACATTCATAGTGACAAAAATTAAGGTTTTTCCACACCAAAACCTCAATAAGCATCTTGTTCACAGTAAACAGGTATGAGTGATCCCACGGAACCCTACCATTAGGTAATATCCACCCCAATTACCGTACTATACTCCACTTGTTAGCTAGAACCATTGTGGAAAAGAAATGATCACCATGAATTCAAAATTATTTTTACTTTGCTCCACTAATGTCCAATCACCGCTCACTTACTCCCCAAATCATGGGTGATACAACCTGCTTAAAACGAAATAATGTCCCCGGTGCTTCCTGAAATCCCATATTGAAGGTGGAGTCCAAAAATCTCAACCTAATTCAGAAAAATACCGTGTAGGACCACGTACCGACGCGATCCTTCCTCTCGAAGGATGACTGGGGTACACTAGCTAATATTGCAAATCACTCCAAGGAGTGTCAATCACTTCCTTCTTGGGCATCTTATTCCACATGTTTGAAGGAACTCTTGATCTTACCTTGAGGTTGGCAACTCATCCGAGAAACTTTACGGATTTTACCGGCCTCTTCCACTATAGGAATTGTCGATAGCCATAAAATACTCTAGTTGATCCCCTTGTTTCAACCGATTTCGATCTATGAGTGGTGTATAAGGAGACCACTCACTATGTCCCACTCAACATCGAATTCTATTTCAAATGTCTCACATTAAGTGACACTTAATACTCCCCTTCTTTCCTTTGCGCATAGTGAAAGTTCCGATCCGCGCACTTTTCTCCACGATGTGCACTTCTAGACCTTTTATACCATACTAGCATCTTCACTCTTTGTACGCGTCAGTCACTTTCAACATTTGACTAATTGTAACTCCGCTTCGAGTGTTCTCCATAATAATTAAATTCTACCCTTCTCAAGGAATACCACTTTTTAAATGGCTTCCTATAACCTTCTAATCAAATTTGGGTGTGCTACTCTAATCGTACACGTATATATGGATCATCCTTCTTCATGCGACGCTTAATCCACTCTACCACTTCCACCTCGTTATGTTAGTCCCACAAACATATATTCCACACGTCTATTCCCACATCCCTACAACTCGGACGATTATAACATTAGCTAACCAGGATGCCCCCATACCCTATAAGCCGTGCATACTAGTGTAAGCATCACATACGCTTCACACATAACACCCAATTCTTTATTTTACTTGTTCTCATAACGTGGTTACAACACTTTCGTACTCTTAAATACCCTAGAAATCAAAATTTTAAATCCTCCATATCATCGTTCCACCCTTCAACTCGTGGTTATAAAACAAACTTCCAATTGCTTTCTTACCACACAACCATCTCCACTGGCCTTAATTCATAATTCAACTTCCAATTTACAGATATAATTACCTGATCCTACTACGATCGAGGTACCAAACTCATAGACTAATGACCAAACATCTTCCTAATCCGAACCTTATGCTAAGTTCCATGCGTGGGATGTCTCACAAAGCGAAATCCAAATAAGAACCCCCTCCCCCCCCCGATACACTACTACCTAGCATTGTCGGTTATTAAAATCGGTTAGGCCCTCCCTCCATAACATGTACCCCTCTGTTCCGTCTCATGACAAAAAAGTTATATCTCCTTCCGTGATTATACTTAACAAAGAACATTTTGCCAATTGTATAATCGTTCAGTATTGGTGGTAATCACATTCCATAAACCACGAATACATACAGTTGGGATTCTCAAAATCCCGTCCCCAATCGTATGGGTATAACTCTCAACTCCCACATCTCTAAAGGATAGATATATTAATGAACTCTTCCTATCACCAAGTCCTGAGCGCTAAATATAATAATGACTTACATCTTTTCGCTCAACAATAAGCCCAATACCTACTGAATCATAACAACACGGTCTTTATACACATCGGGATCAATTATCTCGAGCCCACTATCCCCTTCGAAGTCTCTAAAATAGATAATATAAGTGCGAGTCCAAACCTCTCGCAGGTGAGGCCTCGCCAGAACAAAACAAGCTGCACTAATTCAACCATTTCGATAGCCTTGCACTAAATGCCTACTATCGTACTAACCATTTCGATAAAGTTGTAACCAAGATAATATAATACTCATATATCACCTCACTAAAATGAGTAATCTAAATAGAGTATATAACACTATTAATACACCCATTCATCCTCCGCGGATAGCACTAAGAAAAAATCCGGCTACACTAGGGAAAATATTAACATAATAGTAACATTTATAGTTATACGCACTAAATGCGTCTCACATGCTAATCTAGAAATTAACAAAATATAGTGACTCGCTCGTGTTACATAAAATACGACTCGTCCTCCGAGGATAAAACTCATACTTCCACCTTGCCAATAATCTTGACTACACAAATGGTCCCCGAACGTAATACGCCTGTCCAAACCAAACCAAAAACTACTTTAATCGTTGTCCTTCACTAGGCATCCTACTCTCGTACCTTTAATAACTTCATAAAAACATTAACGCATGTGATTTCACTCTTAACAAAATACCTCTACACATAATCCACTTATCACCTGTCATACTAACAATATTAGGATTGTCCTTCTCTAGAAAATGGTAGGCTCAATTCCTGATGGCTACCCCTGTTGTTCCCTTAGCCTTGTTGTCCAAAAAGAATATGCTACTAGCTACAGTAGTCTTTACTGAATTCACCATCGCTCGATAAGAATTCAGCTATCCGATTCATTTAAATGGGTCCCCGGATGTGTATCTACAGCCCCTTGTGGTGCTACAATACCACCGTTGCATCTAGTCTTATTTTTTACTAAATACTTCAATTTTTTGAGCTTCCCACACAAAGAAGCATTATCATCTCCATTAACAAAGCACAACATTGTCAACCTCTAAATCTACTGGCCAGTATAATTCCCTTTTTAAGTGTTATGAACTATTATTACGAGTCGATCTCCCACTTGGAGTTCTCTCCTCCATTTGTATCTACATCTGCTGATACAAGATTCGCTGACTGTTTAGATTCATAATCACAAATGGAACTTTGTTAGGTCCTCCTGTGATGAGTTCAGAACAACGTTCCCATTTTATACTAAACATCTGATGAAGGAACATGCGACCAAACTGTACCCAAGGTCCTTCTATAGACATAGCATTCCTCTTCTAAAAGTGGTGGTTGACTCACACCATTATAACTTCGTTTTGACTAGCCAAGAAAAATTTTACTCCAAATTTTCACTTTCAGTTATCCCCATTCCGTCATATGTCCAGACCTTTGGATATTTTACCTCCTTTGGCTAACACACACAATTTCCTCATTTCTAGAATTTCCACTATCAGTTCTCTTCAATGTTTTGTTTGACTTTTTCCCAGTCATACTACTTTGGGTGAGTCTACTCTTGCACCTATCTTGACTATAGCAGCACTTGGAAATCATAGGTTGCGCCCTAGCCATCATTACTGTCCTGGCTTCTCGTGCCATAATGGGGTGACCTAAACTACGGTTATCATCCTCGAATATTCTCTCCAACCTCAATTAAGCCATGCCTCCTGATGTCTGCCTAACGGACCTTGTCTGACATCCTTAATTACTCGTCACACACACACATCTGAACGCAATTAGAATTCACTAATATACATGCGTTATAACAGGAGAATTGAATCTAACCATAGAAATCAATAATCCTAAACATAGGGCTCTATATCAAACAAAGCAACGCTCGAAGCATAATAAGCCGCACAGATCCTAAAGGACGCTAGAACCTGATGCTATGATACCACCTGTGACACCCCGCCTAATTAAATACTGGGCGATCAGTCCTTTATTAAATTAAAATCAAGTTGAACAGTTTGTTCATTCGTAGCATCATCGTCGCAAAATAAAATTTCCAATTTAAACACCCTAAATAATTAAGTTAAGTGTCAAAACAATTTTATAACCTTATTTCCATTTTATTAAATCTAAATATGAAAACCTTTTTAAATAACCAACAATTTAAGAACTCTGACATACTAAAGATGGATAATAACACACAAGAATTAGATTCATCCATATAAACCAAACCAGTTTAAACTATAAATAAAACCATCTTGACAGTAATAAAATCCCAAAGAGTACCAACTAATGGAAATATAAAGGAACATAAATCTCTGACAAAAATCCAAACTGAATAGAGAAACGGGAGACACATGCCCTAACTAATAAGAACTAAAAGTAGTAGTAGAGTCAACAATGAGATCGTCTAAGAAATGTCCTGCAACTCCCACATAAGCTGTAGCACGTCCGATCCAAAGAACCTAAGCATGATGCCCCTGTGGCTGGGCACCTGTATTACATACATATGAATACAAGAGAAAATAAATAACTAGAAACGGGTCAGAGCCCGATTGTATAACAGTTTAAAAATATTTTAGCAAGTAAATAAATTCCTTATCGTCTAATGTAACAACCATGTTAGTACGCATCACTCTCTTGAGCAATTCTCACCTCTTCTCTAGTGTGCTCGCCTACCGTACTATTTACCTCAAAAGTTTATTTTAACTTAGCTTTCCCACGAAGTTTCATACCGCTAACTACGATGGCGAAGAAAAATAAATTCCTAAAATTTATGCTCTTACATATCTTATTTTATATAAAAGTATCCCAGTGATGTCACAAAATTTCTCAAACACTTATAATAGAGTCGTAGTATTTATTCATTACTCAACTACTTTTATGCACAGTAGAAAGTTCCCATACTTAAGCATAATTATATACATATATATTAGTCACTCATATGATATATATACTAATGGCACCCCCCATGAAATCTATGGTGCTGACATACTCTGCTATCAAGTCCCCGTATCACTAATATTAAGGGAAATACTAGTTCAAAATCACTCTCTAACTGTATTAACATAAAACACATACAAATGAAGGTGAAGCATAGTTCCAAGTCACTAAGAGGTCACACATACCCTCACGTCTCTTAGGACAGTCTGACTATCAATCAGACAGCCTGTACCAAGAAATCCTATGTTCTAGGGTACGAGTTACTATCCCCCATAAAGGCCCAATCGAGATAAGAGCATCCCGGCGCGGAAACCCCCGTGATAACAAGGAGCCCGAGTATTATTTTTATACAGTTATATAATATATGCACAATCACACTGTCATGTATATATATATATCCACATTTCTAAGTTAGGTGTGCCCATAACCCATAACTATAATTATTCGTTATTAACACACTTTACCCGATTATTACACATAACAGACTCATCATTTTTATTCTCATTTATATTTCACTTCATACTCTCTTCTCCTCTCTCAAAGTATTCTAAGTATAATTTTTGTAGGCATACACTCACTTACCTTCTGGTATAACTCCCTTAAGAGTCTCAATCTTTTTATTAAATGTTCGCATGATTTCGTATACACATGAATAATTCCCCGTTAACCCATAATTTCATACTATATTAAATTTCACTCAACGGGGTCTAACCAGGCCCTACTGGTCTTCTTTATATCCCATTATACTGTAACAATAACAATCAAGGGTTCTATGCATTTTAATCGGATTAAACCAATGGACAAAAAATATGCATTTTTCCAGGAGGGGTCGATCGATCGAGGAAAGAGGGTTGATCGATCGATCATAGATCGATCGATGTTCTTGGGTCGATCGATCGATCGATTAAGCAGTTCTTTCCCAGAAACTGCCATTAAAACCTACGGATTTCATCTTCCAATTTCTCCCAAAACAACATTAACAACTCCCAAATTCTTAAAGAACATTACCATAAGTTCTATACACATGTATGCAAGATTTCCTACATAAAACATGTATAATTTTATCAATGAAATTGAATTAATGGCCAATTCATTTTAATAATCAAGAAACTTAACTTTACTCTAAACTTTCATGGTTCTGTGTCTTTTTCCAGATTTATCACTTCTAAATTAATCAAATTTCATGGGTAATCCTCTACATATGATTGGGATATCCAAAGTTTTTTTTTTCCTACAACATGTGATTAGGTCCTCTAAATCCTTGAGTTCTTCTATGAATCATAGGTTCAATCAACCTAATTTAACATGGTTTGACAATTAACTTAAAATAGAAGCAAGATAGATACTTGCTTGAGAATTAAATGTCTGATCCGATGACTCTAATTGGTATGGCAGTAATCCTCTTCTTCCGATCTACGCTTTGGTGGTGGTGAGGGTTCAAGATTGACGGTTAACACTTGGACAGGTTTTTCCCTTCTTCTTCCGATGGCCTCCTTCCCTTTTGGTTCTAAGAACCCTAACTTCCCTGGCACTTCATCTGATATAATGTTAATGATTTTCGTCATTATTAATGGCCAAAAATGGAAAATTACCAAAATGCCCTCCTGAGTTACTGGTTAGGCCTAAAAACGTCCCGAGACCCAAACTAAACCCCCGGGTACACTTTTCTGACTATCTCGACCATTCCGGACACATTAGCAGACTTGAAATGACCATACAGGCGGCTTATAATTTATTCACTTTAATAATACTAATTTAGTCCCGACACGACACAGGCGCGTCCTGACTTAAATTTCCATAATTCTCATTTTATTCACTCGTGACAATTTTAATAAAATAAATCTCATATATTACTTTACTTATCCAGTAATATTCAGAAGATTTCCAATAATTACTAACTCACATCATGTTGGTAAATATAAAAAATAAATAAATTTCCTGATTAATATTAAATTAATATCTCAATTTAAATTTAATAAATCCTGAAATTTAAAAGCCATTCAATACGTCATAGACCAAGAGGGATCATGACAAAATTAAATCTCCCTATGAAATATTAAAAACACAATTTTGTTCACGGAATTAAGTCAAAACAATATCGGGACTCAATTGGAAATTTGTGTCCATACATGGACATCCCCATCTGTCCTGGACTATTCTTCCTCTTGGAACAAAATGTGTTGTAATTTTTTTTTCATAGATGTAATCCAATACCACTCTTCCTCATCTTTTTGTCACTTTAGAAGGTCTGGGTGAGGGCATCATTATCTAACCCATAAAAAAGGCTTAACTCGACTGACCATTAGTAGCCTCAATTGATTCCAGGGGCTTAGCCAAGTGCGACAGGAGTTTATTATATTTGCCACGTCGAGCATGAATGTATCATTCTTTGTCCTACTAGACCCTTCATTCTTCAAATCTTCATAAGATTTGGAGCCTAGCACGTGGACATCAGTTCTTTTTGCCCTTGTTTTGTTTATTCTTCTCCCTCTGGACAAGATTCTTGTTCTTCGACTAATTCTCCAAAAAGTCATTCCACTACACTGATGAGTGCATTGTTTTGTATATTTTATACCCAAATTTATACTTTGTTTACTCCCATTTTAATTTATTTGATAAGGTCATAGGATCATTTTATTAGAAAAGGAAAAAAAATGCAAGAATGAATAAATTTGAATTCAAAACGACAATTTTAAGTAAAAAAATGGTGTTTCGATAATTTTATAATATTCATGCGCTAATTTCTGAAAAATGTTTCCTAGTGAAAATTTTGCAGGTAATTGTGGAAATTGGTGCAAATTGATGATCAACTCAAAAAAGGCTCGAAAAAGTTTATTTGTACGATCGTTTGGAAAGAAATTGTTTCAACACTAGTGAAATCGTAAAAAAAGTCGTGAAATTTCATTCTCCTATTTAGACAAAATTTGGCATGCATGTTTAGCATGTAATCCTAAAAGTTATCAAGGGACGGGAATTTCACTACCTTATCCCGATCCAAAGATTGAAGAGGTGAAGTGGTAAGTTTCAACACATTTCGACCAATCAGGAAGAGCTCCACCCCAACTCTAATACCTCATTCCTAATCCTATAAATAAGACCCTTGGGCTCATTATTTCGGTGAAGATTGTAGAGATCCATTTGATAATAATTTTTCGTAGTTTTATTTTGAGAGTTTTATTTATACTTCAGGGCCAAGAATTGTATCTTTATGGAAAGAATTTTCTCAAGATTATTTGTGAGACACAAAATTTGTAAATTTATTTTAGTAATGAAAATTTATATTAATTCTTGCAATTTTATAATGTCTTCAATTACGCCAGCTTAATTTCTTTACTAGGAGTAGATGAAACGTATCATGTTTGATTAATATTGTGCGTGGTTTAAATTCAGCTTTGTTCCTGATATGTGCTAAATGTTTTAAAAATTCGGTATTCATTTAAAACGACACAAGAGTGTGTTTTAAACCTTTGACTTTGTTTGAAAAAAAAATCATATTTTTATTTTAAAATCTGAGTACTCTTTGATGGATTATGCTTGCACTCAATTGTTTTGATAGTCCATGCTTAAAGACTATATTTTAAAATTTAAAAGTGAACATTTAAGGGAATAGGGATTTTATCTTTCTAAATTTGGAGACGTTAAATTTTAGTGTGAACGTAGCCATGTTATTTTTCGAATTAAATGCGACGAGAGTCGGTTTAATTTGAGTTGTAAAATTGGGAATTGAAAGTTTAAATTATTGCATTGTGTTAGAATGTGATAAATGGATCCAATGTACTAGTTTCTCACACGCTAGTTTATATCTTTTGTAGTCACACTTTTTACTTGTGTTAGCTTAGTTAAATATTACATATCTTCTCTACACCCATTTTTCTAGTTGGACAGTCACAATTATTTTGAACGATAAAATTGTTAATTCTCTGGGACTTTGATCCCTACTAACACTCGTTATTCTATAATAGTTCATGCACTTACAGTATTTGACAAATTGACAACATGTTTTTGGCACCGTTGCTGGGGATTTGTTCAATTTTTTTAAAAAGTTGTGACTTTTGGGCTTTTTTTTTTTAATTTTCGCATTTTTGTTAGTAAAAATTTCAAAAAAAAAATCAACAACTAAAATTTCTGTTATTTTTAGTTATTAACAAAAAATCAGATTTAATCTTTATTTTTTAATTAATAGTAGTTGTAGAACTAGTTCATTACAAAAATACGTAAACAAGTTGAAAAAAACTCGAAAAAAAATATTTTTTCTGGAAAGTTCCGGAATCATTTTTTAAGTCATCCCTAAAAAAATTCCGAAAATGCAAAAAAATATTTTTTATTTTCCTAGTTGTTCAGTTATTTTTTCGAATAAAAAAAATTAACAAAAAATTGCTTCATAAGTATGATTTGTTTTTTATGTGTTAAATACACCATTAGTGCGTGTGTCGTGCTATTTCTTTTCTTTATTATTAATTTTTTGTGTCACACTTTACGTTATGTGTAGTTTCTTTTATTTTTTCTATAAGTACATTAAAAAAGAAATAGGAAAAGATGAAAAAAACAAAAGTGAAGAATACTTTGAAAAAGTGTGCAACGGTGAGTGAACGTGAAGAAAAAAATTGTACAATGTTGCCATGAGCAAAAGGAACTCTCGAAGATGACTGAAACATACGTGACGTTTCCCTTTGATCGGTGTCAACTTAAACTTTGACCTGGGGTAAACGAGTGACCATAAAAAGTCGACGTTGGAGGTACATTTTTGTGTGATCCTACATGGTTTAATTTCATATTTAATTTAGCACGCTGCATAAATTCGTTTAAGGGCAAAACCCATGTGAAAGATAAGGTGAGGATTACATCACCCTTCATTAGCACAAAAATCACTAATTAACCAAGCATTTTCCTATCCTGAGCCATCATATTTTAATTTAAAATCAAGTAGACACTGGCTTTAAGATATCACATAGCTCACAGGAAATCTCTTAACGAGGCTAGAATTAAAAGTTACTCCAACACGAACTTGTCAAATCGATCCCGTTTCACCTTATCTAAGATTGGTGGTTTTGAATGAGTCTTTGTACTGACCACTTACCATAAGAAAAAATTAGGATTGAAGACAATAATCATAGTTGGTCGCCTTTTAAATTCTACATTGTCCAGGAGTAGGAGTTGTCTAATTAGGGAGATTAATTCGGAGACCCCTACTGTCGTCACTGAATCTTGAAAAAATAGATTTTAAAATTGAAATTTCCTTATCCTAAATTCCATAATTCAATTTTCTTTGTGTTAGCTAGGAATTACGTGGTTTGAGTAAAATATATATTTTTTAATTTTCTTCACATAAAAAAAAATGAAAAAAAATTGAGTGAGCTCAGTGTATGCGAAGCTGGTTTCAAGATCATACCGGTCATTTATCGAGTGTGGAGTCTATCATTCTCGATACTTACGTAGGTCAATTTTCAATATTCACCAAGATGGGAGATGAGTTATCACCACCTGCCCTTAAAGATTACCTTTATCTGAGTAGGTCTAGTCACCTTCATGAATTCATCTACTCGAGCACAACAAAAATAATTGTCAATTCCATTCGGGAACAATCCAATTGTTACCCGTGTTTCGAGGTACTGAGAAAGAGGATCCCTACCTTCATGGGCATGAATTCGAGGAGATATGTGGGACTATTAAGTACCAACAACTCACTGATGAGATTGTAAAATATGAATTGTTTTCATTCTCGCTGAAATACCAAGCTAAGAGTTGGTTTAACTCGTCAAAACCTGAATCCATCCCCACTTGTAACCAAATGAGTGTCACCTTCGTGCAAAAATTCTTTTTGAACCAAAAGAGGACGTCGATATGTCACAACATCAACACATTTAGCCAAAAGGTGGGCGAAGCCTATGTGGATGTATTTTTAACGATTAAAGGACTTGTCCACACCATGGAATTGAGATGGGATCAAAAGTGCAGATTTTGTATAAGGATTTTGATTGTAATACTCAAACCATGATCGAGTCACTATGTAGTGGTGATTTTACCGCGAAAAGTGAGGACGACGTGTGGATGTTTCTAGAAGCCATTGCGAAAAAGTTCCAACGATGGGCACCTAATAGAGAATCTAGGTCCACCACATCCAATTAGGATTTCACTCACCAAGTCAAAGAAAGTTATGATTTAAATGCCAAAGTGGGCACAATGTCCCGATATTTAGAAGCTTTAGGGACGACCAGAAAGGGAAATTGAATCGCACCTGCGATCGTAAAATATGTATATTTTCCTATGTGTATAGTCTGTGATGCATTCAACCACTTAGCCGAGAATGTCCCTGCCCTTCCGGCCCACAAGACACTCACCGAGCAAGCCAATGCCCTTTACCAAAATAGGCAAAGTATGACCCATATTCCAATGGGTACAATTTAGGGTGGCGAGACTACCCTAATATTTCATAGTCCAAGGGTTAATACCAAGGAAATAGTGGTCAATATTCTGGTAACCCACCCATGTATTTCCCAAAAGATGATCCCAAACCATCATATCCTTCATCCCCAAAAATCCAAGCTTTAGAAGATATGGAGAATTTTCTTGCTCAAAGTACCCTCTAATTCCAACTGTCACCTCAACGTGTCCTTCAATCCACCTAACAAAGCTTGTACACTAACACTCAATCTATAGCCAAACTCGAGGCTCAAGTAAGTCAATTGGAGAATGTGTTGAGTGAGAGAAATAAAAGAACATTCCAGAGTCAACTCGAGCCCAATCCTAAAGGAAACATGCCTAAAGGTAAATATTTTGTTCAAGGCAACGTCGATTCATCACAAACCCAAGAGGATTTCAAGTCCATCATCAAGCTTAGGTACGATAAGGAAGTTGAAAAAAATTCTCACCACCCACCGAGATTGAATCTGAGAAACATAAGGAGAAGCAAGATCCACTTGCGGACCTAACTTTATCTACATCATATTCTGAATCATCTGTATAGATCTATGTTTTAAAATATCCATTTCCCAAAACTTTGGTGCCACAAAAGAAAAAGGCGCAAGCTAACAAAATGTTGGAAGTATTCAAGAAAGTAAAATCAATATCCCACTGCTTGGTACTATCCACCAAGTCCCATACTATGCTTAATTTCTTAAGGACCTTTATACCTTCAATAGAAACACCAATGTGCCCAATAAAGCTTTTCTTGCCAAGCAAGAAATTTTGATCATTTCTTATAGAGCTCCTATTAAGTATAAGGATCACGGGATGCCAATGATCTGTATTAAGATAAGGGAGCATCACCTTGAGAATGCTCTGTTGGACTTAAGAGCAAGCGTGAAGCTTTTGCCATACACCGTGTACGAGAAATTAGGTTTTGTAGAGTTGAAGCCAACTAGGATTACCATATCCTTAGCTCATCGTTCTGTGAAAATTCCAAGAGGTATCATTGAGGACATTCGTATTAAATTTGGTGATTTCGTATTTCCTGTTGATTTTGTTGTCCTGGACACCCAGCAAGTGCTAAATCTTGTTACACAAATCCCAATCATGCTCAGTCGACCCTTTTTAGCCACTTATGACATTGTCACTCGATGTCGTAGTGGACTTGTGAACTTGTCATTTGGGAACATGACCATGGGATTGAATGTGTTTAATTTGAAGAGGACATCATTGGATGAGAGAGTCATGCGAGGGAAATTGAGTATTAGTGTAGGGACATTGTTGTTGATTTCGGCCCCCGCTCTACATACAAAAAACCTAATCTACAACTACACTTGATAAGAAAGCACAACGATAAGTAGGGTATCGTAAGAAATCCACAGGGAGTGATTGAATTTTAGATTTTAATTGCTTTAAAACTTCAAAAATAAAAGTGCAAAAGGTGAAAGGGGGTTATGGTGACAAAGGAAAATGAATAAGTTATGCTACACAAAAGTAAAGCAAGGTTTGGGTCGCATTCACACCACACACGGGTAAACAACTACTAAATAGAATTCTGATTCAAAAACATTTAATCGGGCATTTATAATTAAGCATAAATTTCACGCAAGAAGGAATTTAACCCAAAGTTACTTGAATAAAGATTTAATAAAAATGGTCACACGGGAATTAAATTCGAATTGTTTCTATAAACACTAAAGTTGCGTGACAAATAAAGTTAAACGCATACCAATATAACATCAATACACACAGTTTCAATTAAATGCAATTTTGCATGAAACCCTAACTTTCGAGGTTAGAACCCGTAAATGGAGGAGCACAACCCCGACCCTATTTATCTAAGGGCGCAACATGGAAATAAACAAAATTACACTAATTAAACTAATATAAGAAGGAAATAAATAACTACAACTAATTATCTAAGCATGAAATTAAACTACAATAATGGAAATAGAGGAAATACAACAACTATATTAAGGAAGACAAAGGAATAGTAAAATGTAACTTACAAATTAAGTGGCAAAACACCCAAAATGGAGAGTAGGGCTTAGATCTCTCTACAAAACCCTAAAATCTAAGACAAAATGGAGATAGCTACAAAAGAGAACAAAGTCTCTCTTATATAGTAAGTTGGATAAATAATTGAAAAGTAAAGGAAAAAAGAAAAGAAAAAAGGAAACTATCAGGCAAAAAAACTGGAGATCGATCGATCGATCGATAAAAAAAATGATCCCAATGTCTTTGGTCTAAGAGTGAAAACTGAAGAGTCGATCGATAGACCCTTTTGGTCGATCGATCGATCAAGCAGGTCTCAGCCCACTGTAACTTCTTTTTCCTCCCCTGCTTTGGTTGGTTTGTTGATCTCTTCCGCGAAAAGTCTCATAACTTCTTCGTTGGGGATCAAATTCGCGCACCATTATAGGCCACACAAATCTCGCAAAGAGCGATACAAATTTCGTGAAGATGTTGGGCCAGATGCCCAAATTGTGAAAAGACTAAATTGCCCTTGAACATGTAGAATTTTACAAAACTTCACCGGAATGCATTCGAACTTCATACTAAGCATCCAAATACCTACAAAATCTCAATTAACCCCTACAAAGTATGTTAACATAGAAATACGAGGTTTTATGGTTAACGAGCATAAATACAGGGATTAAGATATTCGAGGGGGCTAATAATGCGTAGGTTAATGGGTGAAATACGAAATATTTGCATCGTATCACATCCCCTAACTTACACATTTCTAGTCCCTAGCAATGAAATAGTATACAACAAGATCTACAAGTAAACCAAAAATAGGATACAAGTACATAAACGGGAAAATAAAGGATAAATCCACTTTGGTGGGCGAACGATTGCATTTAGCGTATGTAATAAGCCGTTAAACCCCTTGTTTACCCTAGTGGATGAGTGTCGTCTCGTGAGGATTTTCAGGGATGAAACGCACAAACATCAAATAGTTTCCTCAAAATATTCCCAACCCAACATTTGACAAACTCAACAAAAGTGAAAAGATTTCAAACACGTTAATATCATATTGAACGAATTCAAGCTAAACTCCGTTGTTATTAACATGTTGAATGCACCTCAAGGAATTGAAACTTTAAAATTGGGAGGGGGAGAGCACATGCAAAGTATGATTTTAAAAAAAAACTTAAATAAATCGGATAAACATTAAAGCAAGCATATATTCAATCTTGACGGGCATTATGCTCATCAAATGAATTCAATCGAAACAGGGAGGTAACACACGGAACATACGGGCATAAAGAGTAAATGTAAATGAAAATTAGGCCGCACACATGTCACAAATGAAGAACTCTATATAGAAAATGAAAAACTGTAATCTCAATGAAAGATATCGCACATTAAAAGAGGCGAAGTGCATTTTCATAGATTGTCAAAACTATTTCAACTTTTAAATTAAATTTACCCTAAGATCACATAGGACTTTATAGGGTTATAACGTAGGTTAGGCTTGGGTACGAAATGAAAGGAATGTATGTACACATTCAAAGTGTTAGGAATGAAAACCTTGAATAATGGAAAGAATGTGGGTAATATAAAAAAATGGAAAGAAAGTTCCATAATGATGCATTATTAAATATAACATATGGAGAGTAATCAAAGCTTATTGACACTACATAAAATATATATAAACTTTCTATTTTCTTTTTATTTTCTTCTCTTTCTCACTTTTTATTTTGTATTCTTTTGTTTTTCACTTCTCCTTTTCTATTTTTCACTTATTTCTTTTCTTTTGTCACTCTTTTTCTCATGTTTTCTTTTCTTTTTTCTTTTTTCTTTTTCTTTTTCTTTTATTTTTCACTACTTTAATTTATTTTCTCACTTTTCTCACTCTCATATGCTTAAATTGCAACCACAAAACATGAACAACATTCAATCCCAAGGAACATTCCAAACAAAGGTATGGAAGGTAATACGTATGGTTTAAAACTCCAATGTGGATTTGGTTATGGGATTTTGGGTAATGGAATGAAAGGATATATTTTCGATCAAATGGGATGACTAGGGAAAACATACATGGTGAAGTTAAGGATAATATGGATGATATAACAAATATTGCCTATGATCATTTCATAAAGTTTATGCAATTACCGAGTAAAAACAATAGATGAAAATCATGCTCAAGTAACACATTTTAAGATACAAACTCAATTAATGAACAATCAATGAAAGAAAAGAGACATTACCAACGAATTCATCATTTTTAATGAGGAATGAATAGTGTATACACTCACAAACGACGAAAGGTAAAAAGGTTAATCGGTGTAAGCATACATAATGCAACAAAAGATTCCTGAGTTATAAAAATCTTACACCAAATAAATATAACAAGAAAGGCGCATGTGCTCAAGGGATAAGGATTAATTCATGAAGTTATTCATAATATCAATGATTTGAGGACTAAAGTCTAATAACTTCTAAAATCGAGAACATGCATTATTCAATGTCTAATGGATCGGGCAATTATTGGAATTTATCATCGGAAACAAGGCGAAATGCCTAACAAAGGAGAAAAAGAAAGTTTTTTTTTTAAATTTTTAATTTTTTAACAAAAAACATGCTTAGTAACTAAATGTGAGCAAATCCATGGACAAAACAAAGAAATGGATAAAATATCCTACACCCCCTAACTTAAATGTTGCATTGTCCTCAATGCGCATTTAGAACACAACACAAAGAGAGGAATAAAACGATATTACCCAAAATTGGAGAAATATCCCACAAGCAGAAGTCCAAACAAATCTACAAAACAAGTTAGTACCAAGCATAGCATAAACAAATTACAAAATGTTACTAATTACACTAGACAAAATTAAAAGGAAAGAAAAACTAAAGAAAGAAGAAATAAAAAGCTAACTATTAAAAACCTACAATTTGGACTTCTAACTAACTATACACTAGAAGTCAAAATAGTTGAGGGTCCAGCGAAAAAGGGATTTGTCTTTGAAAGATCAACGGTGGACCCTCCAAAGCGAACATGCCTCCCGAGAAATATGAATTCCGTTTGAACTACGGAAGGCATGTGTAAGGCGTAAGAAATGAACCATCGCCAATTATAAATTTTGCGATGACGATGGGGGATTTGGATAAGAAGGGTGACAAGAACACATTGATCTCGGGAAAAATGAAATCACATCCCCAAGGTTATTCAATTGGAAAGGGTGGTGGGGCTAGTGCAAGTCAATAGCCCATGAGATAAACCATCTCAAAATAACATTCTCGTTCAGGAATAGGGTCAACGTCCTCAAGACTTTTATCCGGTTCTAATGATAACTTAATTGTTCGAGAATAGTAGGGAATAAAGGAAAGGAAGGACCATCAACCTCAATATAATCAAAAGAATTAATAAAAGGTTGGAATTCGAAAGTGCTAATGCTTGGATCACTCTCAATTATTTGCACATCAACAAGGGCTGGAGGTGAAACGCAAGTTTCAACCTCAACCCAGTTTTCTGAAGAAATGATTTCATCGAGCATGGCATCATTTGACAAAAACCAAGCTTGAGAACTTTTGGATTGGTCATTGATTTCCTTAATCATTAACTCATAATCAAATCGATAAGCAGACATTTCAGCTTCTTGTGCGGGTTGATCATAGCTAATGGATTCCCAACTTCACAAAGTTTTTTTCCAAGAAGATGATTGATTTCTTGCAAATTCTTGACGTTCACGTGCAAGAAACTCATACTCAAGAATTTGTAGGCATTCACGCATTGTATTAGGAGTATAACTTTGAAAACTATTATCAAAACAAAAAAAGTTATCTAAAGAGTTATAGCGAGACATTTCAAAATAGGCTAATTCAATTGAGCGATAAGTGCCAAAATTTCAATTTCTTGAAACAATCTAGCATAAGTCAAAAAGAAAGGATAAAATAAAGAATACAAATATGAAAACAAATACTAAAAAATAATAAAACAATTATGATCTAAAACACACTCCCCGACAACGGTGCCATTTTGATGCGAAGGAAACTGACTGTTCGTGTAGGGAAACTGCCATTGATTTTGGCTCCCGCTCTACATGCAAACAACCTAAACTGCAACTACACTTGACAAGAAAATACAGCGGTAAGTTGGGTGTCGTAAGAAATCTATAAGGAGTTATTGAATTTTAGATTTTAATTTCTTTAAAACTTCAGGAATAAAAGTGCAAAAGGTGAAAGGGGGTTATGGTGAAAAAGGAAAAATAATAAGTTACGCTACATAAAAGTAAAGCGAGGATCGGGTCTCATTCGCACCACACACAGTCTAAACAACTACTAATTAGAATTCTGGTTCAAAAACATTTAACTGATCAATTACAATTAAGCATAAACTTCACGCAAGAAGGAATTTGACCCAAAGTTGCATGAATAAACATTTAATCATAAATGGTCACACGCGGATTAAATTTGGATTGTCGTTTTAAACACTAAAGTTGTGTGACAAATAAATTTAAATGCATAGAAATTTTAATTTAATACACGCGATTTCAATTAAATGTAATTTTTCACGAAACTCTAACTTTCGAGGTTCGAACCCGTAAATGGTGGAGCACAACCCCGACCCTATTTATCTAAGGGCACAACATGGAAATAAACTACATTACACTAATTAAACTAAAATAATTAAGAAATAAATAACTATGACTAATGACCTAAGCATGAAATTAAACTGCAGCAATGCAAATAGAGGAAATAACAATAACTATGTTAAGGACGACAACGAAATAGTAAAATGTAACTTACAAATCAAGGGGCAAAACTCCCAAAATGGAGAGTATGGCTTAGCTCTCTCTATAAAAACCTACAATCTAAGACAAAATGGATATAGCTACAAAAGAGAACAAAGTATCTCTTATATAGTAAGTTGGAAAAAGAATTGAAAAGTAAAGGAAAAAGAAAAGAAGAAGGAAAATATCGGGCAAAAAAATAGGCTATCGATCGATCGACCCCTTTGGTCGATCTATCGATCAAACAAAAATGATCCCACTATCTTCGACCGAAGAGTGAAAAATGAAGAGTCGATCGATTGACCCTTTTGGTCGATCGATCGATCAAGCAAGTCTCGTCCCACTATAACTTCTTTTTCCTCCTCTGCTTTGGTTGGTTTGTTGATCTCTTCCGCAAAACATCTCATCACTTCTCCTTAGGGATCGAATTCATACACCGTTCCTAGCCACATGAAGCCCACACAGAGGGCTAAAAATTTCATGAAGACATTGGGTAGATGCCCAAATTGTGAAAAGACTAAGTTTCCCTTGAACGTGCAAAATTGTACGAAACTTCATAGAATGCGTTCGTACTTCATACTAAGCATCCAAATACCTACAAAAGCTCAATTAACCCCTGCAAAACATGTTAACAAAGAAATATGAGATTTTCTATTTAACGAGAAAAAATACAGGGATTAAGATACCCGAGGGGGATAATAACGCGTAGGTTAACGGGTGAAATACACAGTATTTGCGTCGTATTAGGGAGGGAATGAATTCAAGTGAACTCAAGAATTAACCGATGTCACAACCATACGGGATAGTGACTCAGCCAATCTATGTGCTTAGCCACCTGAATTATCTCTAGATAATAGTCTTGAAGAATTTGAAAAAGAATTCAGCCCGATTGATAAGGATCTTACTATTGAAGTCCAATAATTAGTGGACTCATTTCGTTACTTAGACGAGAAAGAATGGTACAATAGGATACATCAATTCCTTCTCTGTGAACACAAGCCCGATCCTTTCGAGAATATGCTGACACATGAGATTGTATCCATTAGTGATGAGATTGAAAAAATCGTTTGAGCGTTTCCAACTCGTGATACATGTTTTGTCATGCCATATTGTCTTGTTCCTCCACATCCACCTATGTCATTTGATTATTTGGATAAGATCAAAGACATGACTAGAGTATCATCCGATTTAGAGCCAGATTTATTCATTCTCGAGTTTAAGGGAAATCAAAATTTAGCGTGTGATTCAAATTTTTTTGATAAACTTTTCGAGTCTAACCAGTTATGCTACAATGTGATTGAACAAAATTTGATGTACTGCATTCATTATGCGGCTCCATGTGTATACTTTTCCTATTGGGTTGACTCACAATTGTTCAGACTTTTGATTTATGATGAAATTCATGTGAGATTGGTGGGAAGTTGGTAACACAAGTGAAAATTCATGGGTAATATCGTCCTTTTACTTATGTACCTTATTTGCTTTGTCTATATTTCTTATCTGAGCAGACATTGAGAACATTGTAAAATTTAGGTTTGGGGGTAAGGATTATATTTTTGAAAAAAAAGAAAATTTTCAAATATCTAAAATATTTTCAATATAATTGCGTTTTGAAACTATTTCTCAATATAGAATTAATTTATTAATCTCACAACTTATGAATATTTTTACACATTAGCCAAATAATATTATCGAAAATGGATGTTGAGGTGAAAGTTAAAATGCTTAACGAATAAATGTGGAGATTTTAGCCTGCTGAGATTTTGTGCCATTCATCGTTTTTGAGAGACTTAAATAAATCCGAGTTAAAATAACTCCGAGTTTCCTTCAGTGATAAATTCTTTGATGATCTCAAATTCTTTGCGTTGTTTGATTATTGAAAACAATAGGTCAAAATGTGAATCTTAAGCAATATAAGTCTCAGTAAGTCCTCTTGAAACACAAATTGACTTAATGAAACTTGGGAAATGAGATTATACCATTGTTTAAAACCCCAAAATTAATCTTGACTCAATCCTTTTTACATTATTTCGTTGTAAGTCCATTTAAACCAAACATAAAATATACCTTTTTGGTTGAAAACCTATTATCTTACCCAACTCCAACAGGGAGTTTACAGACCAAAAAAAAGAAGCCATACCCATTTTCTGAGAATACTAGGGTAAAATTACGGTAAAAAAAGGCCAAAAATGAAAGAAAAAGATGTGTGAAAAGAAAAGAAAGAAAGAATGAAAAAAAGTGTAGATGAAAAAAAATGAAAAAAAAATTGGAAAGAAAGAATAAGAAAATAAAAAATATAGGTTAGAAGAGAAAGTGCCTAAAAGTCAAAATACCGAAAAATTCCTATATTCTCATAAATTTTGAACTCCAAAAAAAATTCTTTCTATCCAAAATTCGAGCCTACAATACAACCAAAGAAAGTCATAATCGATCTTAAGTGAAGTTAGTTATAGTGTGGAGAGAAGATGAATAAGAACAATGGTGCGATTTAATTTTTTTAAATAAATAATCGATTTTCCATTCATTATATCATATTCATCCATAATAAAAGATTCCATTTTTGATCATGTTTTTGTGAAATTTGTTCATTTAAATTTACTCTTTTATTCACATATACCGAGAGAAAATAACCCATTTTCGAGTGTTCGATTGAGAGTATATTCCGTGAGATTTTGAAATTAAAACATACTTTCGGATAAGAAAAATGTATCGATCAAATCTTTGGAAATGAACGGTTATATTGGCTATGCACACACACACACACACACAATAAGTTGAGATTGAAAAGTCAAGCTCTATTATATTTATGAAGTTTGCATTCAAACTTGTTTATATTACTTTTGTGTCTTTTGTAATTAGTCAAGTTCTTTGAATTTTGTGGGTATATTTACTGCAGACCCTCACGAGACAAAACTTGTCAACTAGGATAACCTAGGGGTTTAATGGCTAGTTGCACATGCTCAGTGCAATCGTGATTCCTACGAAAGTGAGTTAGATTATAAAAAAAATAGTTTTTTCTCGAGGACAAGCAAAGTTTAGGTTTGGGAGTATTTGATGAGTGCATTAGTTTATATATTATATACCCAAATTTATACTTTTTTAGTCCCGTTTTGTTTTATATATAAGTTCTTACGATCATTATATTAAAAAAGAAAAAAAATGCAAGAATGATTGAATTTGAATTCAAAATGGCAATTTAAGTTAAAAAATGGGCTCTTTGATAATTTGATAATATTCTTGTGCTAATTTGTGAAAAAGTTGCCTAGTGAAATTTTTGTAGGTAATGATGGAATTTGGTGCAAATTGATTATCAACTCAAAAAAAAAGTTGTTTTAACATGTGAAATCATAAAAAAAAAGTCAGGAATCTTGTATTCTACGGTTTGGACGAAATTGGGCATGTGTGGTCAGGAAACTATCCTAAGAGTTATCAAGTGGGGGGGAAATTCGGTGCCTTATCCCGATCCAAAGATTGAAGTGGTGGATTGATAATTTTCAACACGTTTCGACCAATCAAGAAGAGTTACACCACAATCCTAATACCTAATTCCTAAGCGTATAAATAAGACCCTTGGGCTCATTACTTTGGCGAAGATTGTAGAAATCCACTTGAGAATAAATTTTGATGTTTTATTTTGAGCTTTGGATTTATATTTTAGGGGAAAGAATTGTATCTTTGT
Organism: Sambucus nigra; assembly: GCA_949130495.1. Taxonomy (NCBI): domain Eukaryota; kingdom Viridiplantae; phylum Streptophyta; class Magnoliopsida; order Dipsacales; family Adoxaceae; genus Sambucus; species Sambucus nigra. Next base: position 349,337,090 of record OX422222.1, on the reverse strand, counting down.
GGGAGGATTTTTTTCAAGATTATTTGTGAGACAGAACATTTGTAAGTTTATTTTATTAATGAAAATTAGTGTTGACTCTTGCAATTTTATTATGTCTTCAATTATGCTAGATTAATTTCTTTACTAGGACTAGGTGAAATTTATCATGTTTGATTAACATTGTGCGTGATTTAAATTCCTCTTTTTCCCCGATATGTGCAAAAAAAATTAAAAATTCGGTATTCATTTAAAGAGACACGAGGCTATGCTTTAAACCTTCGGCTTTGTTTGAAAAAAATCATAGTTTTATTTTTAAGTATGAGTACTTTTTGATGGATTATGCTTGCACTCGAATGTTTTGATAGTCCATGCTTAAAGAGTATACTTTGAAATTTAAAAGAGAACTTTTAAGGGAATAGGGATTTTAGCCGTCTAAATTTGGAGACGTTCAATTTTAGAGTGATTGTAATTATGTTATTTTCCGAATCAAATGTGACGAGAGTCTGTTTAATTTGATTTATAAAATTGGGAATGAAATGTTTAAATTATTGCACAGTATTAGTTAAATGTTGTAAATGAATCGAATGTCCTAGTGTCTCGCACACTACTTTATATTTTTCGTAGTCACACTTTTTATTTATGCTAGATTAGTTTAATATTACATATCTTCTCTACATCCATTTTGTCTAGTTGGACACTCACAATTAATTTGATAAATATCTGCGGGTTTTGACCCGTACTTACACTCATTATTCTATAATATCTCGTACACATGCAATATTTGAAAAATTGACAACATGCTCCACCGATAATTTAACATTATGAGGCACCCTGTCTTTTAGGGACACAATATCGTAGCTCGATGCGTCCTTTGGGAAATGCCTTTGTCGAAGGTTTCTCCTGTATGTCAACCTTAGAAAGAACCTTATGCTTTGACTTATCGAGAAATTTAAATCACTTGCAGAGTTGATTATAAATGTCATCATTGATGACTTGATCAACATGGTTCCAATTGTCTGCTCACCTGACTCCCACATTCATGTTTCCTGGCGACAAACATTGGGGTTTAAAGTTTAGCATATCATTTTTATCCCCCGTGGGGTTATTACTAAGAAAAGAGAGCCAAATGGGCTTCTTTTCATTTGAGTGGAGGTGCCAGGAGTGATGGATGGGGGCATTGGAATAATAGGGGTGTGACACCCCGCCTAATCTATTCTTGGGTAATTATTTCATTATTAAATTAAAAAGGAAACAATAATGGTTTCATTCTTAGTGTCACTATCGAAGACCAATTTATTTTACTAATAATACCCTAATGGCCTAGTGTCAAAATTTTAATCTTTTTATTAATAGGCATTAAATTAAACTAAATCACATTCACCATTTCAATAAACATAGTAATAATGATAAAACCACGAGCTGAATAAATGTGTCTGGAATAAACACTCTAGACTGGAATCCAAATACAATCATCCATAATATATATCACATATATAAAACGGGAAATAAAATAAAAGTATAATGTCTCTGAAATACTCACTAGCTAGAGATGGGCGACATGCCCGACTGATAAAACTGAATGATGGAAAGGAATTGATAAATTTGGAGGTGTCTACTACTAAGGTCCTGCAATGTCTGCAGCAGCTGCAGGACGTCAAATGTGAAGGAACTCCTAAGCCTGGCGTCATTGTGGCTTGGTACCTAAAAGGTTTTTACAAAAATAGATTTGAAAAGGGTTAGAGCCCGACTAAAATAGTTTGAATATATTTTCAAGCATTTAAAATGCAGTAATAGTAGATATTATATACATGTTTGCTTCATGTGCCCTCACTTGAGATCATCATCTCAACTATTGTGCAGGCCTAATGTATACTTCTAAACCAACCTAGTTATGCTACCCCGCCTAACTAGTCTTAATTAAGTCTTGTCTTGTCTAAAAATTCATCATCCCCGCCCATATAACCCCTACAATACGTTACTAAATTTCCAAGTCCTTTTATCCAATTAATTATTAAGTTTCCACATACATAGATTACTTTAGATATCATTATCCTTTTTATCTACTATCACACACATAGTAGGATAAGTCATAATATATATATAAACACCACTCTTGTAATATATACGAATACGACATCCCTATGTAGAGACGTATGAGGTGGGCATACTCTGGTATCAAGTCCTCTATGTCCCGTACTAAGTAAAGGACATCGGGTTCGGAATCACTCTTAAACCATACATTCATAATTCACACAATTTGGATGCAAACATAGTCCTAAGACCTAGGGATATACACACACCTAATGCACCCAAATCATCGGTCACACCCTCATTCACACAAGTGGTAATCAATCCCTAAGTTCTATGTTCTGAGGTATAAGTCATAATCCCCCCAATGGGCTCATCAGGATAGGATTGTCAACGACGCGAAACCTCTTGTGATAGGAAGTAGCCTAGGTATGTTCACACATGTAAATTCACGTAATAGGTATTTACACAACCTATATATATATATATATATATATATATATATAATAAAGTATAAAACTTATGTATGCCATAAGCTTAAAAGATGATGTCATCAAGATGAATTTTGTTTACACTTTCTATTTTGCCCTTGAAAATTTTGAATTCCCCCTCTTTTAAAACACTCTAATTTATTTGCCCGTTTCTTCAAATTTCAAAAATAAGGGTATAATGGTATTTTCTTCAATATTACACGCCCCCTTACTCTCTCAAACCCTATTAGGATACCTCATCTCACTTTCCAACCCACACATACGCATATCCTAGAGAGAGAAAAGAGAAAAAACTCTCCATTATTGAAGAAAGAACAATCGGTAGGTTAATTCTCTAATCTTAGATCCACGATTTTTCTTCTAATCTTTTCTTATACTCAAGTCTTAAACTCATGTCTCTGTGTTGAATCAGATGTTTATCTATCTCTCTCTCCTGTTGAATAAGTTAACAAACGTTGTTCATTTGCGTTTGGTTTGTGGTGACTTTTTATTACCCTCATATCCGTCTTCAAGCTCACACCTTTCTAAGGTTTCTTGATTTGCGGAATGATTTGCGTCTTCAACCAGCAAAATATTTGTGTTGGGTTTATTGTGAAGAGGATGCAGAGTTCTGGTATGCAGAAACTGCCAGACTTACGGACTGGTGGCCGACTGGTGGCCGTGCCAGCTGGCTGGTAGCCGTGCTCGACTTACGGAGGGTTGTTCTATCTGGAGGCTGACTGGTGACCGTGCTCGACTTACGGAGGGCTGATCTGTTCGAAGGAAGGGATACTAGATGGATGGTGATGTCCCGACGACGGTGATGTCGTCTTTTGCCTTTTTTGGTAAAAAAAATTTAGTTGAGTTTGTTTGGCTTTTAATTTGGGTGATGACGAGAAATGAGGCGGTTTTGTCTTTAGTTTTTAATTTGGGTTATGACGAGAAATTTGTTGTGTAACTGTTATGTTATAGTTTTGCTGGTTCGTAAAAGATGTTAGTTGAGATTGTTTGGCATTTAATTTGGGTGATGACGAGAAATGAGGCGGTTTTGTCTTTAGCTTCTAATTTGGGTTATGACGAGAAATTTGTTGTGACTGTTATTTTACAGTTTTGCTGGTTCTTTACGTTTGTATCGAATGCTATATGTTTGCATAAAAAAATATCTTATTTTTTAAAAATCGGATACGTGGTGACTAAATCAGTTTTGTGGTGATTAAACAGAAAAAAATTTAGCAAGTTAACCAGATCTGTCTTCTTTAAATTTTGGGCATTTTTTTCCATTTTCGTTATATCTGCATTTTTTGGTCTTTCAACAGGTGGGTCTCCTCTTTACGAGTCGCATTAAACTTTTGAACAAATTGGGTTTTGTTATTTTGGTATTTATTTCTTCAGATTCTTAATTCCATCTATGAATCGATGCAGTTTGTTTGTAATATAGTTTACACGGGTTTTCCTTGATTTATATGTGTAGCGTGTTTTGTTCGTTACATATTTTATTTCATGGATTTATAATTTCAGTTTAGTGTTCAGTTTTTGTTTAGAATAGTTTAGGTTTGTAAATTGTGAGGATTTTTATTCTATTATACACAAATTCCCTTGGCCAGTTTTATATCTCTATCAGCGTTGATTTTGATTCGAATCTTTTTTTTTTTGCAGATATGAATTGAATGATTATGAATATTTTTTTTGTCTAGATTATTTGTCCCAATTTTTTATTTTGCTTGATTGATCATGTGCTTTGGAGGCCTTGGGGCACAAGGCTCGAGGTAAGTAGGAAATGGTAGACATGGAGGCACAAGGCTCGATATAAGAGTCTGACATAAATTTTTTATCAAGAGTACCGAATTTCATTGTTATTTTTTTTATACAAAAAATAAGCTTTTAAAAATACTTTTAAAACAAAATCATTGTTATTTAAATAACTGATTCTTAAAAATTATACTATAACAATTTGATTATCTACACCTAAAGATACTTCAAAACTGATAAAAACCAACTGTTCATTTTTTTTCCCCTAACAAACACTCCGCACACAACAATTATTAATACCCATATTGAATGCTACAAATACCCATTTTAAGTGTATTTTTTTTGCCTCAAACATAGTAACTAATATTTTTTTGTCCAACACCCATAATAATTAATACCCATATTTAATGTTACAAAAACCTATTGTAAATTTGTTCATGTACTTCAACTTAAAGCCCTTATCACTTTCTACCATCATTTTACTATTGTTTTTAATGTAATAGTTGATTTTTTGGCCGAGAAGCATGATTATAAATTATTAACACCTATGAGTTCAATTTATTAATTTTATTTGTAAATTGGTGTATTTCTGTAAATCTAGAATTAACATAATTGATTTTTCAGATGAGTTTGTGCCCCGGCTAATTAAGAGGGGGAAAAAAGCTATTTTGAGTTTTCAAATTCAAGATGCCAAAAATGATAGATGCGTACAAAATTTTGTGAAAAATGCTTTGAGTCCCAAACAACTCCCCAAAATCTTCTCGAAATCCTACGTGGACGCCACGTCATTCTTCCACTTGCATGTCATCTATTGCCATATGGGGTGGTACCCGCCAGGGCACAAAGCTCAAGTCATTTTGGGGGAGGTTTGGGGGAGTTATTTGGGGTATGTAGCATTAATCAAACTTTATTAATGACAGATCATAACTTAGCCATATTAAGATAGTAATACAGTTAATGTTTTTCTCCTAGAGGCATGATTATAAATTATTAATACCCATGAGTTCACTTTATTAATTTTATTTGTAAATGAGTGTATTTCTACAAATCTAGAATTAACGTAATTGATTTTTTAAATGAGTTCGTGGCCCAGCTAATTAACATAATTGGTTTTTATTTGTAAATTAGTGTTCACACATTTGTTGTTCGAGTATTTTTTTTATTTCTCAAATAATGTGGATAGTCCTATAAATAAAGAAACAATTGTCCACATTTTTTATATTGCTTACACGTTTGTGTTGTAAAGAAAAACTTTATGACTTAAATTGTTTACGTATTCATTACAACGAAAATTCTCTTCGTGCCTTTAGGCACGTACTTTGATTTTTTTTGGTCGTTTTGCGATAATCAGCGTGCCTTCAGGCACGGGCATACCCTAGTATATATATATATAGGAGAAGACTCACCTACATCATGCTTTGTACATCATCCATGCATCACATCTAATTATAGGCCTTTAAAAACTTTTTTCCTAAATTGTTATTTATCTCTTGAAAGTAACCTTCCAATAAAATCATGTTCAAAAAATTAGGTCAAAATACATTTTCTAGCTATTTTAAAAAAAAACACAAAAAACTGCTCAAAATACCTTATTTATAAGGGTCTGCGCCAACATATTTTTTGTGAATTTTTTAAAAATAGCTAAAAAAATGTATTTTGACCTAATTTTTTGAATATGGATTGATTAGAAGGTTAATTTCAAGAGAAAAATAAAAAATTTGGAGAAAAGGTTTCTGAAGACCTAGAACTACGTGTGATGTATGGTGTGATATATACATCATGATGTAGGTATGTCTTCCCCTATATATATATATATATATATATATATATATATATATATATATATATATATATATGCACTCAACCTGTAATATATGTCCCGTACATAGTATATATAACTCCTGAATATCCTACGTGTTATTAAATTATGATTTTACTTCTCCTTACATATTACGAGTATCCAGATAAGTCACGTTTATTGTATTTATAACCCCATTAATTTGTATATTTTAGCATTCCCGTACATGCTATTCCTGCTTCTTATGCTCATTTATTGATTAACCCCTATTTTCATTATATATATATATATATATATATATATATATATATATATATTGTGTGTGCCTTAATTCAGCTTTTGTAGGTCATGAGAATGCAAATTGTGAAGTTTGGTTGTGTTTTAAAAAAGTTTCGGTGATATTTGTAGCTTCGGGGGCATTTTATTAAATCCAGAAGTCATGTTTTATACCCCATCTCTTCACAAAAGTTGAAGACCTTTGATTCATCTTCACGTGGCCTCCAACGGCACATGAATCTGATCTCGAACAAAGAAGTTATTGGCTTTTCTGTGGAGAACGCCAGCCATTCCATCCCATCCTTATTTTGAGAGAAGGTCTGAATCAATTCGGCCCTTACCGAATCGATTCGTTTGATGACAGTGCACCATCATTCCTTATCCAAATCAATTCTCTTTCGGCCTAATCTATTCGGTTCTGCAATCTCAGATTTCTCGTTATTACTAGTTTGCCATTTTGGATAGATTTTTTTTTTTTTGGGGGGGGGGGGGGATATTTACCCCTTGTTTTTCCTTCATTTTGAAGAGATAGATAACTTTTGTTAGCGGTTGAATATATAGAAACTCACTCTTCTCTCTCCTAGGTCAAGTGTATTTTATTTCTCTTCCTATATGTAAAGCATTGAATTCCCACAAGTTAGTTGTTGTCAATGCAAGCTTCGTTCATTTACTCCATATCTACTTGTGTTCCATAACTTTAAATTGCATTTATTACCGTATCTAGTATTTTTTTTAGACTTTATGTCTTGCTTAAATATATGGTTCCTTTGCATGTGTAGCCTAGTTTCTAGCATGAGTGGCTAATCTTAAGGTTGGGGATCATAATTCCACCTCGGATGCTTGAACTTCATATTTAGGGTTTGGTTTAGAATTGTTCTAATTGAACTTCATGTGTTGGTATTGGAGTATCCTAGTCTCTTAACTTCTCATGGCATGCAAGGGGTAGTATTTGAGGCTTTCCTATAAACCCAATCCATTTAGCAATAACTAAGTAACCCTTAATCCTCTATCGATGAGTTTAATCTCATTTAGTTGATGTTCGGATCTAATTAGTTATTCTTGATTATAACTAATTTGAACCAAATCCTATCATCTTTTTATTTGTGAATCAAAGGTGGGGGACTGATCCTCAATCTCTTTAATATCTTGAACTTAATCTTAACTTAGTTCCTTTTGGTATATCTTATTGTTGACTTGTTCTTTGTCAATTTTATGCATGTTAGCCTCTTCAAACAATCAAATAATCTTTTACACTTTTAAATTTTTGACGTTTAGACAATATCCTTTATCCTAATCTTGTTCCCCTAGGAGAATTCAATCCCCGAGGAATACAATTCCGGTCTTGCCCAGTTACTACTTGTTGCGAAAGATTTGCACTTGAATCAAACACTCTTTAGAGAGCAATCAAGTTTTTGACGCCATTGCCGAGGATTGGTAATAATTTTAGGTTAGAAGATGGTCTTTTTACAATATTAAGTTCCCTCTGGTCCCCGTGATAACACGATTTCGAAAATCAATACTAATGTCGTAGATTCAAAACTCGAGTGGTAGTACATCATATACTATAGGTGAATCCTCATCGTCTAATGAACATTCGGACTATTGGAGACCATCTCCAACTCCTTCCATTTCGATATCAACTTATACCAGAGCCCATAACTATGGTTGACAATCAAAGTGAGCATGGTAGTCAAAGGGGAGCCAAGCCTCCCCATCGACCAATGAGGGAGTATTTAAAATAGGAGAGGACTACTTCTCCTTCGTGTATTATCTTTCTGTATTATGCCGCAGAATTCCATTTTAGAAATGGAATGATTCATTTACTTCATACTTTCCACGGAATGGAAAGTGAGCGGCCTTATCTTCATGTCTGAGAGTTTGAGCAGGTTTACGTTACGTTTAGAGACCAAAATTGTCCTCTTGATGTAACCGGACTCAAACTCTTGCCTTTCTCCTTAAAGGACAAAGCCAAAACTTGGATTTGGTCCTTAACTCCTAATTCCATCAGTAGTTGGCGCGATATGCATGCACAATTTTTAAAGAAGTTTTTCCCAATCCATTGCACCAACGCTCTCAAAGGTCAAATCCAAACCTTTTCTTAAGACGAGGGTGAGACTTTCGAGCGATGTTGGGAATGATTTAATTTGCTAATGCCCGCATCATGGATTTGGGAAAAGGAGATTAATCTTTTTTTTTCATAACGGGCTTTCCCTAAATGCGAAACAAATGGTGGAGACAATGTTCCTTGGGGTGTTCTTTGGGTTAGACTCGGATGATACGTGGGCACACTTTAAATATTATGCCAAGACTAAACAAGGACGGGACACCTCAGACCCTAGCAAAGACAAATCACATGCACCCATTCCGCCTTCCTCAAGCCATGGGATATATCACTTCACTGATGGGGATGATATGTACTTGAGAGCATCCCAACTTACCAAGCGTATTGAGAAGATAGACCAAAAGAATTGGGAACCCACCAATCCTTCTCCTTCGCATATATAAGAGTCGTGTTCCATATGAGACGTGGAAGATCACTTAACCAAGATTGTCCTATAATACCGGCGTACAAAGTGATGCTTTATGACCAAGAAAACATAATGGTTGCATATAAGAAACAATATATGACTCCTCTAGGAGAAGGGTATAATCCTTCGTGGAGAAACCAACCTTATTTCTCTTACGAGCAATCCCAACAAGCCTCCCCCTCACCCAAATTATCAAAATACTCCTCCACCTTAAAATTACCAACAATCATACAATCAAATTCCTCGTCCTCAAGTACAAATTAAAGGAGGACCCCATTGGGTCCTACTCCTCCGACTATACCCCCATATGTTGACCCGAATTAAAGAAGTCTTGAAGATGCTCTTCAGGCTTTCACGACTTCTCAATAAGCTACCAATACTTGGATTGAAGATAAAATCTCTTAGTTGATCTCATCCCTAACCATTCAAGAAAATGGAAAGTTCCCATCACAACCCCAAATGCCCGTTGGGCAACATTATGCGATTGACACACCGAATCCCCCTCCTGATCATGAAAAGTCTATTACCGTTGTACGGAGAAGGAAATTCATTGATAAGTTTGTCCCTCCTCCACCCCAAGCGTTAGTAAGGAGGTCTTTCTCGATCTGATAGAGGTCGAAGACGTTTTCTTAAAAGAAAGTGAGGAGAAACCTCAAGTAGAGACGAAAGTGGTTTCAAAGCATCTCGTTCTTGTGCCTTAAACCCAAAGGCTCATTACTCCAAAGGGAAATGCTAACAGTGCCGACATCTTAGAGATGTTAAAACAAGTGAAAATTAACATTCCCCTTTTAGATAGGATTAAACAATTTCTAAGGAAGAAAGAATTTTTTCCCGAAAATGTGAGGCCAATTATTCAAACCGATCTACTTCCTAAATATAAAGATCCTGGTTGTCCTACCATCTCTTGTGTGATAGGAAACTTTAAGATTGAGCAAGTTGTGCTCGACCTAGGCGCAAGTGTTAATTTGTGAACAACTTGGCTTAGGAGACCTCAAACCCACCAAAATAACTCTCCAATTAGCGAATCACTCCGTTAAGGTTTCGAGAGGGGTTGTAGAAGATGTCATAATTCAAGTTGATAAATTTTATTCCTCGGTTGACTTTGTGGTCTTGGATACTCATCTTGTTTCCCCAAGTAGCAACACTACTCCCATTATCCTCGATCGTCCTTTCCTAAGAACTTCTAGAGCTTTAATTAATGCCAAGAATAGGAAAATGAATCTTATATTTGGAAACATGACCTAGGATCTTAACATTTTCAATGTTAAAAATAAAATGGGTGATAATGATGAGGTCCAAGAAGTAGACCTTATTGAGGAGTTAGTACAGGCGCATTTTAATGCTTTATATTTTGCGGATCCTTTGAAGGGTTGTTTGGTAAACATAATTGACTTAGATAATGATTAGTCTAATTATGATCCTAAAGTCAAGTTTATGAGTTTGATGTTAGATGAGGATGAGAGAATTGAAGAAGTTAATTGGTGTTCCACTTTTGTGGACTTACCCCGTCGCGACTCATTCGAGGTACCCTCGAATGTACGATTTCCCAATCTTGATCTCAAGAAATTTCATTCCAAACTAAAGTATGCATAAAAGGGTAAAAATGAGGTATATCCTGTAGTTATCTCATCAATCCTCGATGGGGGTCAAAAACAAAAATTACTGAACTTGTTAAAAAGTCACAAGGATGCTTTTGGGTGGACCATTGCAGATTTAAAGGCAGTAAGACCTTTGATATGCACTCACAAAATCCATTTTGAGGAAGACGCAAAACCCTCCTGTGAGATGAAACGTAGGCTAAATCCGGTAACGAAGAAAGTGGTGAGAGACAAGGTGATGAAGCTTTTAGATGCTGACACAGTATACCCGATATCGGATAGTAAATGGGTAAGTCCGATTCATTTGGTTTCCAAGAAATCCGGAGTCAAAATCGTCAAAGATACGAAGGGGGAGTTGATAACCAAATGCACCACCACTGGGTGGCATGTATGCATCGATTACAGAAAACATAATGCCATGACCTTAAAAGATCATTTCCCCCTTCCTTTTATCGATCAAATGTTGGAACGTTTTTTCTGCCACCCTTATTACTATTTTCTCGATGGGCATAGTGGATAAAACAAAATAGATCTCGATATCAAGGATCAAGACAAAACAATGTTCACATGTCCTTTTGGGGCATTTGCCTACAAACGAATGTCCTTTGGGTTGTGTAATGAACCGACAATGTTCCAAAGGTGCATGTTGAGTATGTTTAGTGATATGGTAGAGAGAGGTTTGGATGTATTCATAGATGATTTTAGCAGCTTTGGTAAGTCCTACGACTATTGTCTTTCTATCCTTGAGAAGGTTTTGTCTAGGTGTGTTGAGAAAAATCTCGTTCTAAATTGGGAAAAGGGACATTTTATGGTTACTAGACGGATTATTCTCATACATATGGTATCCTCGGATGGTAATGAGGTATATAAGTCTAAAGTAGAGGTGATTGAAGATTTTACAGCACCAAAATCCCTCAAAGATGTAAGGTCTTTCCTTAGGCATGCGGGGTTTTATTAACATTTCATAAAGGACTTTTGCTCCATCGTTAAACCCTTATGTAATCTCCTCTCTAAGGAGACCCCGTTTGAATGGAGCGATGCATGTCAAGTAACTTTTGAGAAGTTAAAAATCATGCTTACAACCACTCCCATTATTCAATACCATAACTGGACCTTGCCTTTTGAGTTAATGTATGACGCTAGTGATTTTGCGATTGAGGTCGTGTTAGGACAGAGGTGAGACAAGAAACCCCATGTGATATATTATGCAAGTAGAACTCTTAATGGTGCGCAATTCAACTATTCATCCATAGAAAAATAGTTGTTAGCAATTGTTTATGCCTTGGATAAATTCTGAGCATATTTAATGGGGTCTCCCATAGTGTGTTTTACAGATTATGCGGCGTTAAAATTCTTTCTTTCTAATAAGGACACTAAGTTGCATTTGATTATGTGGGTGCTTCTATTCCAAGAATTAAATTTGACTATCAAAGATAAAAAAGGAGTAAAGAATGTTGTTGCCGACCACTTGTCGCGATTACAAACCGAGGAACCTAAAGACCAACTCCCCATCATCGAGTTCTTCCCTGATGAAAAACTTTTCTCCGGTTCCTTTCTTTCGTGGTTTTCTTATACATTGAATTACCTTGTGACGGGATCCATTCCATCTCATTGGACCCCTCAAGAAAAGAGGAAGTTATTTATTTGGTTTCGTAGGTTCTTCTTTGATGATCCTTACTTATTTAAGTATTGTGCATACCAGATTATCCAAAAATGTGTTCTGGATGATGAGAAATTGAGTTTAATTCGATTATCCCACTCATAAGAGTGTAGAGGCCACTTTTCTTCCAAGAAAACCTCTGCAAAAATATTTCAATGCGGACTTTATTGGCCTACACTCTTTATGGATGCAAAGAAATTATCCATTTCATGCAAGCATTGCCAAAAATTGGGTGTTATAACTCGTAGGAACATGATGCAGATGTCCCCCATTATTAAGATAAAAGTGTTTGATGGTGGGGGCATCGATTTCATGGGCCCATTTACCCCTTTGTTGGTAACATTTACATCCTAGTTATGTTCGATTACGTTTCCATGTGTGTAGAGGCTGTAGCATCTAGGTCCAACGATCATAGAGTGGTGTTAAAGTTCCTTAAGGAACACATATTTTCACGATTCGGAACTCCGAAAGTCATCATTAGTGACAACGGAACCCATTTATGTAATGCTTTGTTTGCTAATCTCATGCAAAAGTATGGGGTCGTTCCTAAAGTAAAAATGACCTATGATCCGAAAACTTGTGGCCAAGCTGAGTTAACTAATCGACAGATAAAGCACATTCTTAATAAGACAGTCAATACCGACGCTTTATGGGTGTATCGCAAGGCCTAAAAATATCTACTAGGCATTTCTCCCATTAGGATTTTGTACATAAAACCATTCCATCTTCCCTGTTGAACTCGAACATAAAGCCTATTGGGCGATAAAAAAATTAATTTCAAATTAAACAAAGCCGGAAAGAAACAAATGCTCCAACTCAATGAATTGGAGGAGATTCAAAATGAGTCTTATGAGAGTGGTAGAATTTATAAAGAAGGGTGAAAGAAAGTCATGACAATAACATATCCTGAAAAACATTTCACCCTCTTCAAAAAGTGCTCTTGTATAATTCTAGGTTACATTTGTTTGTGGGAAAGTTAAGGTCGATGTGGACGGGTCCATTTATAGTTAAGACCGTCTATCCTGACGGTGTGATAGAGATTGAAAACCCAAGAGATGGGATCTTTTTTAAGGTGAAAGGTCAATGCCTTAAACCATTTCTAGAATCATTTGACCCATCAACAAAATCAATTCCTTTGTCCAACCCCATTTAAAGGGCTAAATAGGACTTTCAGAATCGTGTTTTTGTGCCAATCAACCCATAGCACGCGTGGAGATGCAAAATTTTGTCCTAAACCAGTTATATATCTTACTTATATCCATAGGGCTCATGAAAACTAAGAAAAATCATCCAAATCCTTGATTTCCATGAGAATTGCCAAAATACTTAAGAAAAAAGCTGGAAATCGATTTATGAATCGATTCGATCCTTGCCGAATTGATTCAAACTTAAGTAGTGAAGGAGGAATCCTTTAGAGAATCGATTCGTCCACTTCCAAATTGATTCGATCCATTCCAGTGCACTCCTCCCCGATTAGTGAAGCAATTTTCTCCCTTCTGAATTCATTCGGCTAGCAACAGTAGAAAAGTAGTGTCAATTCAAATCGACTGACTCCTTTTCGAATCGATTCGATTCATGATATTTCCCAAAAGTTCTTTTTGCCAAATCAATTCGAAATTTGTTGAATCGATTCATTTTTCCACCCCTTCAAATTTCAACTTCATTCACTTAACCTCTTTTTCCTCAACCTCTCTCCTCACCCTTATAACCCCACGAATTTCTCTCTTCCCATTTACCTCTCCTGACTCATTTTCTCTCCATTTCTCAAAGGAAAATCGTTCAAGGTATTAATTTTGAACCTTCATATGTTAATTTCAAGTTGAAATTTATATGCACTTTATTCAAACTAAGGGATAATTTTTCTATGTTCATATTTTGCCTCTGATTCACTGAAATGCCCATTTTTCTCTACTGAATTCCTCATCTATCCAACAAATACAACTTGTAATTATTTTTATGCAAATTATGTTGTATTTATTGAGGGGTTTCATTGAATCAAATTCATTATCTCCCTAGTTTGAACATAGTGCACACAAACTATTTGATAAAATGCCCCAATGGGTATTATGTGCTTAATTGATCCATTTTTGCACTGTTTATCGAACACTGACATAAATTATCCATTGTCTGAGTGTGGTGCACGTCGATTACACTTGCATGACCATTTTCTTTCGACATGCACCCCTTTGTTCCTTTTTGACCTCTTTTCACTGTTAATTTGATTTTCTGCATTACACTAATTGTGTCTGTATTGAATTGATATTTTGTAGTCTCGATATGGCTCAAAAAACAAATGACCAATGCAATTATCGGTTGCACCGGTTACGATTCCTTCCACTCATGGGAGGAGAGGGATTGGTATAAAGAGAAGTTTCCTTCAAGGCAGGCAATTTCTATTGAGCGTTCTATGAAAGTTGTGGACTTTTCATCCTCTGATAGGCGTTATTTTTAAAAATTCAACTAGGTGTCCAACCTCACCATAGGGGGAGACGTTAACGAAGAGCATGCGAGGATATTTTATGCTTTTCTCGTGTCAATTGGAGACGGGAATTATAAATCTTATGTCTAAGGTTGGAGGATCCTGATTTCTTAGCCTATTCTTTCTATGAGATTGAGCGGGATGGATAACCCAGAGGTTTCTGTATGTTTGTCAAGTGACCCTTAGACTTTTCTTCCAAATGATATTCTTCTCACCACTTGATTCGTTTAGTCACCGTCAACTCAATCAACACCACCAAAAATAAATGTGTCCTAAGATCCAAGCATTCCCATTTCCTTTACAACCTCTTGGATGCCAATATCGTGATAAGCTTTCCTTCCCTAGTGCTTCAACAAATGTTGGGCGTCGCATATTGTGATAAGGGATCAACTACTCTCACTTACGTATAACTGGTCTTTAGGGTTTATAGGGATGTGATATGTGAGGTAGGTGGGATGTATAATATTCCTAGGTTTCCCACATTGCTTGATGACGATGAGATAGAGAAGTGTTTGGGAAAGGATTACTGGGCGAGGAATAGGTGAAGGATGTTTGACCATGCGACTGCTGGGAATGTTTTTGATTTTGGATGCTCCTATGCCTGACGTTCCATAGGTGACACCCCTATTCGACCTCTAGTGGACCCCATTAGTGATTTAGGGGTGAGGATGGATGCATTTCAAGATGACGTTGCTACTTTTAGGGGTGACTATCAGAGATTCATCTCTATGATCACGCGCATGCAAATGGAGATGTATGCCCATATGCGAGGGGGCAAGGTTCCTCTTCAACTCCAATTTTATGATCCCCATGCACCTCGTGATCCCACCGCGCCCGGTTCATCGAATTCGTCGCCTAGACTTTCCTTAGGGAGATGCCCTATATCTGCTGTTGTTTTTTGTGCATCTCTGTATTGTATTTGTTTATTTTTAGAACATTGTCGGTTTTTATGTTTTGTAAGATGTGATTGAGAAGATACATTTATTTTGTTTATTCTAATTTTGGTTCGGATGCACATGTACATAACTCGTTATGATATTAATATAATTTCTTACTTTATCTTCTTACTTTCACTTGTATATATATGTTTCTATTGTATATATCGTTGTTGTTTGTGCTAACATTTTGACATGTTTACCATTGCACATTTATAGATTTCCTCTTTACAGGGTGAATATTTTATATCCCTCTTTTTCGTTTTTGTCCCTACTAACATTGAGGACAGAGTTTATTTCAATTTAGGGGGTGTGAATTACATTCTAGATATCGTCTATCATGTTAGTATATTTTTCATTAATTATTTTAAAAAAATCGTAGGCTAAGGGAGTGTAACGATAAAAGCTAAAACGTAAAGCAAATGGAATGATACTTCCAGGGCATATTTTGGGAGAATGTTTAAATATAAGTTAGCAAATTCATTTAGTCGGAAGGAGCCCAAAATGGTTAAGACTTGTTCTTGATTCATTTGGTCGGCTAAAAGCCCAAATGATTAATTTTAAATCCTAACTCATTTAATCGGTAAGAAGCCTAAAATGATCAACAATATTACTTAGTCGACAAAGGTCTTATATGGTTGGTAAATGTAAACTCTTACCAGTTAGTAGTGAAAACACAAAGGCAATGATTTACTCATATTTAGTCAGCAAATGCTCAAAATATGGAACAAGTTTATAATTAAACATTATACACGATATAAGAAAAATATCTCTTTACACATTGACAAAAATAGGGGAGTATAATTACAAGCATACAAAATACACAAAGACCAACTAAGGACCTAGACCAACTATGGACAGAGAGAAAGATAATCTGCTATACATGCTCTTTGACCATCATCTAGGTTAGGAGCAAACACCTCATCATCTATAGGGATCCATTTATCTCTTTGAGTTAATGGTTCATGATCTTAGAAGGAATGACATCGATAGGGATCTATTTATCATCATTTGAGAAGGGATTATGATGATAAGAGAAGAAATCTACCATGTACTTATACCATAGGTTTGATTCGTTGTGGGTTTAGACTTCCCTGAGGGCATTTAACCACCCACCCTTGAACACGACATCCTCAGCCTCCTTCATCCTTACTGATACATCAGACCTGCCTTCATCACAATTTTCTACCCATGTTACTCGAGGTCCTATTCAGAACAAGTCTCTTAACCTTGTAATGTCTTTTTAGAGTCCATCTGTAATAACATATCCTATTTGGATGTCCTTTTTCATCTCGACGACCTCCTTCCTTAGAGCATCATTATCATCTTGAATCACCTGTCCTACTTTGCTCACATTTTTATCTCCAAGAGCTTAGCCCTAAAACCATTTATCTCCTCCTATACTGAGGAACCGGATATCCTCTATCACTTGAAGATCATCCTTTTTATTGGCCACCAATTCTGAATAGTCATTGTGCTACTTAGTCCTCACTTTTAGCTGATTGTAGAGCTTTAAAAACACACCTTGCGAGCTTAGCTACTTATGTCTACTATTAAAATCCTCCCCAATTTTGAGGTAAGGGAATGTAGTCTTTTAGAATGATTGGCTATAAAAGCACAACATATAAGAAATGCGATGAATATCAACATAATAAAAAAGGAAGAATGCATCAATAAAAGGTAAGTCATATTCATTAATTAACAAAGGGAGGCCAAAGGACATTACAACATAAAGAGAAAAACTACAAGGAATAAGCAAAGAAAAAGGAGAAGCCTTAATACTATGCAACTATTTCCCTTTACATTCTCAGAACTACTTGGCACCTTCCTTTTCATAGCATCCCTTCTCTCTTAGTCGATAACTGTTTTAACATCAGTAGAAGCATTCTATGCATGGTCGATAGGTTAACCAACTGGAAGGCTTTTCAACAAGAAGGCTATGTCCCAGAGAGTGGAGCTAGAACATGTTAGAATCTGAAGGGACTCCTGCCACTCCCAGAGCTTAATCCAATCTTTTTTTGAAGGATAATATTTTGTGTGTGCAATCTGGAGCTCAGCATCATTATCTACTGCATCCCTACCTTCTGTATATCTATTGTCCTTCATGCTTGGGAGCTCCTCCTCCAAATTCGTAACCTTCTCGACCAGGCCCAGATTAGCGTATGCCTTAACTGCATTCTTCGTTTCTCACTACAGAGCAATGCGCACATCAGCTAAGTCCTATTTTGGACTTTTTCAGGGAATATTTTAGCTTCTATTTATTCTTCCAATGGTCCGTGTGACCATCCAAAAGAGTGGTGAAGTCAGATAAAAACTTCACAAAATGCAAATAGAAAAGATTAGTTCTCAGAAGACGAACACAGAAAAAAGACAAGAGGAAAAGAGGAAACATACCAGAGCAAGTCCTTGAGCAAAATTGAGTGTAAGCTGGGATAACCCTAGTCGTTAGGAGCGCTCACAATCGGCCATGATCATAACTCCTTTCAGTAAATTAGAATCCAAATTAGGAGTCTTGGCCACACCAGACCCGTCTTCATCCATGGTGAAAAAAGTCTCGGCATAATTCTTTAGGGTCAGCCTCTTATTGGCCTCTTCTCTCTTCCTCTCTTCTTCTATCTTCTCCTCTTCTATTATTCTCTATTCTTCTTCTCATTATCTCTCTCTTTCCCTTGGCTCTCATGTTGGATCCACTAACCTTAGGGGAATGCCCTTCTATTTTCTTGAATAATTTCATATGATTAGACAATACAGCATGATCAACATCATCAACATTCAACACTCTCCTCTTTACAGGAGCTACCATTTCTTCATCTTCTTCTTTTTTCTTCTTCTTACTCTTTCTTCTCTTATTCTTTTCCTTTCGCATCTTCTTCATCTTTCTTCAACATAATTGGTTAAGAGAGCCTTACTTTAGGATTCCAAAATAGGAACTTTATCAATCGATCGAACAAAGAAATAATTGGTGCTATTCTTGTAGTCTAGCAGATAACATGCATAACAAGGGTGCTCACCATCAAGAATTCTGTCTTGCAATATCCAAGATTTGAGGAGATCAGTAACTTTCACCTCCCTCAAGTCAGGTTCTTAGTTTTTATCCCAAACTGGAAAAATAAAAGAATAAAATATAAATCAGAGGATACGAAATAGAAGTAACGATCAAGAAAACAGAAGGAAGTAGAAAGAGACCAATATTATCCTCCCCCCAATCAGGGATCTAAGACCTTGGTACCTCTCACCCTCGGGTATAGGAGGAAGTTTCCAATTTTTCGCAATAAATCCATGACCCTAATAATCTTTGTGGAAATCAGGAACATTCACAACCAAAGACCTATTAGCTTTTCTCATCTTCAAATACAAAATACTGTTATTGGTGCATGCCCATACATAGAAGTAATAGAGTTAGGCAAGTCCTAAATTGGTCCCATACAGTTAATTTATTCTATAGGCCCCATTTATAATTTTCCAAGCATTTAGGGAATATACAGCAGGGACGATATCAAAGGTCTTGAAGAATTTTTGAAAAAGGGGTTTGGGTGAAAAGACAAACCCTGTGATCAAGAGGGTATGAATCCAGTGCCCCATTTTATGTCAAGGACATCTTTGGGGATAAGGCAGAGTCAATTTCAACCTATTTAGGAATATTATAAGTGTTATTGAAAATATACTTTGTCCCTAATTAAATAATTATATTAATATATTTTTTATATATATATTGATTTTGATGATTCCAAACAATTCTTTATTTTAATAGTATGTAAATTTTTCTAAAAAATTATATCACTTGACATAATATTTGTTATATACATATATATCATAAATATCATTTTTTTAAGAAAAAAATTGAGCTACATTTACTATTCTTTTGCTTTTATAAATTTGAATCATATTATATTATCTCTTATATATAGACATACTTTTTAACATTTTTTTATATACATAAATATATATACAGTTATTATATTATCTCTTCTATAAACATTTATTATATTCGGTAAACAGATATTCCTTTGTTTTTAACATAAATATATATTATGTGTTCTTGTTAAATATCAATATGCATATGTGTTTGCACGGCATCACTTGCACAAATGTCTGCTACTGAAGTGACTGCTCACTGCCTAAGTCTACTACCCCTACACGTTTAATTGATGTGAACAATGGGCTTCCATCTGTCTTAGCGTTTAGCTCAAGAAATGTACCACATTTTCCAACATTTCAATACACGTGCCTTGTTCAAACTTTTGTCCTTTTCTTATAAAGATTTGGTTTTAATTAAAATCTGAACTCTTGTAACTTTCTGCTATGCCTACTGTTGACAGCATAGGGAGACGCATCACAACTGGCCTACGCATTCATGGCAGTTTCATTTTTTTTATATATCAAACGTTTCTTTTATATACGGATGATAACACATACATATTAATATATATATATATATATATATATATATATATATATATATATATATATATATATATATTTATATATTACATGCATGTGTTTACACTTCTTGAGTTTTACCACTGCCACACGTTAACTCTGGCCGAGATAAATAAGTTGGATTTCTTGTCTCTGTGTACGAACTGCTATTATATATATCTTATATATATATATATATATTATCCCTCTCTCTTATATCATCCGTGACATAAGCGTTGAAATGGTCCTTGCCATCCACTCAAACACTCTGACTAGCCTTAAGGCTATAACATCACTGACAGAATGGACTGCTTAAAACTTCGGAAATTATTTTTTTTTATTAGTCCAAAATGTTAACGTATATATCCTTTTTTTTATATTTCAGTCCAAAGAGTTGTAACGTATATATCTGTTTTTTATATATTTCTGTCCAGATTATTTTTAACGTTTATATCTGTTCTAGAAGTCATTAATATATATATATGTATTTCAGTCCGAATTTTTAATGTATATATTTGTTCAAAATTTCGTATATATTTTAGTCCGAATTTTTTTATATATATCTGTTCGGATATTTTTGTTGTTCGGGAAATATTTTTTATATATATGAGCACCTTTTTTATATATATATTTTTACATATATACTTCTATGCAATCCTTTACATATTAGATGTTTCTATTTGCATATGGACTAATATTTTTGCAGATCCATATATACTCAAATAAGGATACTGAGAAGATAAAAGTGAATATCTGTATATCAGTCTTGGAGAGCATTTATTGCGCCTCACCATCTCAGCAAATCAGGTGCATTTATTGCACCTCACCATCTCAGCAATTCAAGTGCATTTATTACTGAAAATGATCGTGTCTAACAGCTAGTTTCTCACAAGAGATACTTAAAGCTTTGAAGTGATGCATTAAAAGCTCAGAGAAAAATAGAGACAAAACAAGAGCAAGAACCACTCAGATTTTTAAGAGCACTGAATCTATTATTCAGCTATCTTCTACGCAATCAAGAGAGCCATAAATTGTTGTTAACTGCTCAAGCATTAAACAAGGAGACTAGTGCCAAAAATCAGATTTATTGTGAAGTCTCACTCAAGAAGAAACTCATATTAATTTGTATTTTAGAGAGTTTCAACATTCAAACTTTGTACTCAACATTCAGATTTGTTTGAAGCTGGAATTATAGCTTCGGTTGTACTTGGAGCCGGTTTTTGCCTCAAGTGTCTGTAAATGGTGGTTTCATCCTACCGTACAAGTGGATCAGGACTAGTGAAGCGGGGAAGATGGAAGCTTGCTCTTGGCGCGTGGACGTAGGCCGGGTTTTGGCCGAACCACGTTAAAAATACGGTGTCATTTATTTTCAGCTTTTAAATTTATTTATATGCTTGTGATTGATTTTATTTTTTTTGCACATTACCTGCAAGATATTTAAATCTGAAAATTTGAAATTTTTTATTTTAAGATTAAAATAATTATTTTCGTAATAATTATTAATTCCAAAATATTGATTTTTATTTAGTCCGAAAATCATTTAAAAATTTATTGGGTTTTATAATCTTGAAATATAACTTGTTTAATCATTTGTGAAGTATATATTATTTGATATTCTTGTGTGAATCACTTTAGATTAAATCCTTAATATAAAATACTAAAATTGATAATTTATTTATTGTGTGTTTCAATCTCTGATTTAAATTGTTTAAATAAATCAGTAACTTTTATTTAATCATTATTGGTTTAACCTTTTAAGATTTAATTAATCTGATATTTGTATTAAGTGTTTTTAAATTAAATATTTTCTGAAATATTAATTTAACTTTAAAAGTTTGTAGAAACTCAATTCACCCCCCCCCCCCTCTTGAGTATCTTTCTGGGCAACAATTGGTATCAGAGCTAGTGCTCTTCTTATTTTTAGATTTAACAATATTAGAGTTAAAGATCAATGGCATATGTTACTGCATCTCTTGGTGAAGGTCAACCCATTTTTAAACCTCCTCTTTTTTCTGGAAAAGATTATAGTTATTGGAAAAATATAATTAAATATTTTATTCAGTCACATGATTATAAAGTTTGGAAAGTTGTCATGAATGGTCCCTATACTCCTACTAAAATAGTAAATAATGCTTCTATCCCTAAAGAAGAAAATGAATGGAATGATGTTGATATTAAAAAAATTCAAATAAATGCTAAAGCTATGAATATTCTGCATTGTGCACTTGATGTAAATGAGTATAACAGAATCTGTTGTTGTGAATCTGCTAAGGAAATTTGGGATAGACTAGAATGTAACAACCCTCGCGTTTGGGAGCCCATTTTATATTTATTTACTATGTTGAGTAGTTGCATATATAAATGCTGCATGTGGGTAAGTATTAATTTGATGAAATAAGTTAATATTTACAACTAAGTTGCATGATACCATGTGTGTAAGTAGTTGTTACCACGTGGTGTTCTATTTTGTCATGAAAATTAATATGGAAATTTGAATTAAAATGGAACCGGAACTTAATTTGGCTTATAAAATCTCCAAATGATAATTTGTAGGGTGTAGTTAGTTCCGGGAGGTGCGAGACAGTCGAAATGTGTGCCATATTGTATTTTGAGATTTTGGGCACTTTTGACTGGTTTTGGCATATTACGGTATTTTTACTTAAAGGTGAGAGACCTTTTAACCTAAGCCACGTTTAGTCTTTCCCCCAAACCTTTCTTTTCTCTTATTTGCCCTAAGTGTTCTAGCCCTAAGAGTGAGAGAGAGAGTGGGAGAAATTGGAAGAAAAGAGAGGGATCTTGAAGATTTGTGGTTTGATCTTGTTTTCTTCTTCAACCAAGCCTGATATTGAAGCCCCAAGGCAAGTTTTCTACTTGCTATTGTATAGTTTAAGATGAATAATTAGTATGGGTAGATATGTATAGTTTTGATGTTGTATAATTGTAGTTTTTGGTTGGATTTATGGGTATCAACATCTTTGGTAGAGATAGATTATTGATTGAGGTAGAAAAATGTTGTTGGGAGCATTTATGATCTTTTGGTATCATTAAATGTAGTTGGATGATTTTGGGTTGGTTGATGATTTTGGGGTTTTAGAAGATACTAGGAAAAAATGGTCTAGGTCTGCAATGGCCGATCGACCGCGTATCTCAGACCGGTCGACCGGGCCTTCGGAGGAAGGCACACTGCTTTCTTTCAAAGGCATAAAAATAGGACGTGGTCAACCGCGGTTCTTCCACAGGTCGACCGGTCCATCCGAAATGAACTTTCTGCTTTCTTTCAATAGATAAACTTTGAGACGCGGTCGACCGCGGTCTTGGGATCGGTCGACCGGTCCCCTGTTTTCTCAACCCATTTCCTACTTTTGTTCTTAATCCTTTCTTTCCCCTAGGAACTTAGGAATCTTCTTTAATGAAGTAAACCTTGGCTTTTAGAGTCCTAGTTGAGTTGGTTGTCACCCTAGTGTTGAATGGGTTCACTTGGGGTTAAGTTAGGGGGAAGGGTTATCCTAAGTGATGTTAAGGCATCACTTTTCTTTGTGCATCCTAATATATGGATGGGAATTGTAGGCCCATACTTGGAGACTTTAGGGGCTTAAATTGAGATATATAAAACCTTATGATTGGGAACTGAATATTATCCCTTGGAGATTTATTCGAGGCATAACCTAGGATGAGAAATGAATTATCCTATGATGACGGTTTCCAACAAATGAAACATGTTAATGTAAATGAAAATGAAAAGTATGATTTTTATAGTAAATGTTAATTTACTTAAACACACCTCTCTAAATGCTATCACGAGGGAAGCTCGCGCATGAGGTGATGTTCCTTGACTAGTGAATGCAGGGAGACTATAGTCCTCGGTCATATGCGGGTTTATTATATGTATTTTTCTGCGCTAGTGAAGTAATTCCGGGTGTGGTTATGACTCACTCGCAGGCATATGGACACTTCCCGACGTGCGTTAGGTACCCAGGTTGCCTAGTTTGATGGGCCCCTGGAAGATGATAGTCATTTAGGGGCGCGCCCAGTGGGGAAACTCGGAGGGGCGGTCTTAAAATCGTTATATGCATAAGAATATAGCTTTTCTAAATCTCAAGTGGGACTTGAGGGTTGTATAATTCCACTAAATGATATTATGACAATTACATTCTTGCTAAGGAATGGGAATTGGAATGAAATAAGAAGATAATGTTAGTATATTCCTGTTAAGGAACTGAAACTGGATTAAAGTGGAATTTGGGAAATACAAGTTTTTAATTTAGTTTTAATTTAATTTTGCATAATTTCATCTTCTTGCATAGTCTCTTTTAATCATGTCATTTTCACTTGTGTTCTTATAATTCATGCTTAGGTTGTTAGAGTGTTGTTTTCTATACCCATGTTTTGCTATTCATATCTAGCATGGTTTTTGTTCATCTGGGAACTATATATAAATCGGGTCCTGACCCATTCTTTTTCTCTATGTTGTGCTTGTTATTGTATCCGCTCAGGTGCTCCTCCGTAAGGACGCCCATGTTGATATTCCTACTCTTTTTCTTTTAAGGTGCTGTATGAAATTGCAAATATTACAGAATGTTTTGTTAGACGCCCTCATTCTTTTGATATCTAGTTATGATCGGGTGTGTCACTCGGGCAAGTGGCCCAATCTTGTAATTGTATAATGAATGTAAAGCATAACATATAACTGTTGTGATTACTTTTGTGTAGCTGTGAACCGACAGCATATTCGGTTCTTCTCTTTGTATATAGTGGTTTTAATCGTATGTTTTTTTACGTTTCCTTGAATTCCACAATTGTTCTAGAATGGGTTGTTTAAATTGTTTTTCTTAACTTAACTTTTAATTGCATAAATTGTTTTGGCAACCCGTTTTCTGAATTATTAGGTGGTTTTCTCGGTTACTCTTACTATATTTGTGGTGCTGAGAATGATTTCCGTCCATGATTACCGTATATGTCGGAGTATCGGGCTGGCCACCCCTTATTTCGGAGTGCGGGTTGTCACAGATGGTATCAGAGCACTGGGTTCTAGAGTACTAGGATCTATGTGGACTTGTCACGATCTACCGTAGCGTTCTTTGATATAAAGCCTAATGATAAGACTGCTTTGTTGCTTATGATTACGATCTTCTGTGAAATAGATTCTTGTGAACTATATTTTAACACTATTGTCCCTTCATCGCTGATGCCGCCTAAGAGAGGTCGCCCTGCGAGACGCAATAGAGTTGTAGAAGAGGATGTTGGTCCTCCACCGCCCCAAGGAACTTTTAATGCTGCGGACGTAGCCAATATCATGGCTCATGCAGTTAATGCCTCCATGACCGCAGTGACTCAACAGATGCCAACAGCTCAGCAACGGGCATAGGATGCTCAAGAACCTATGGGACCTTCTCCGTGGGAAAGAGTAAGTGAGTCCTTCTTAAAGGGTCATCCCCCAGAGTTTGACGGAGGTTCCGATGTTGTTCGAGCAAATCAATGGAAGAAGGATATGCAACGCCATTTACGAATGGTGGACTGTAGTGAGGAGAAGAAGCAAGTCCTTGCTACTTTCAAGTTGGTTGGGGCAGCGTTGCATTGGTGGGAGTCAATGACTACGCCAGAACAGAGGGATACGATGTCCATTACTGATTTATGGGTCTTGTACGACCGGAAATATTTTCCTCCCGCGATTCAGAGGGAGATGAGGAGGAAACTTCAAGATCTAGTTCAGGGAGAACGATCGGTTGCCGAATATGAGGAGGAGTTTACTCGGCTAGCTAGTTTTGTGCCGGAAGAGGTAACCCCGAAGGAAAGGAAAGTCTCAAAATTCATGGGAGGCCTAAACTGGAGAATCTGACAGCATTTGCTGGGTAATCCGGCTTTACAAACTTTTGGTGAAGTGATGAATGCTGCATTGCTTCATTGTCAGGAGCATCGGTTGTTTATTCAGAATAGCAAGAAAGCTTCAGGAATTGGGCAAGTAGGGAAGCCCGGGGTGAGTGGTAATGGAGGAGGAGCCTTTCCTTCCTCCCAACCAGCGGGTAATAAGCAACGAGATAGGGATCCCCAGCAAGGGGATGGGTCAAAAAGGCAACTCTCTGGCGGGTTTAATGTTAGTGGAAATGCTAACAGGCAAGGTCAGGGTGTCGTACCACAGCAAGCGGGTCGAGGTGGCCAGGGAGGTAGGGGCCAACCGGGCCAAGGTTTTGGGAAGTTAAAAAATAACAGAGGTCGAGGTCAGGAGAATATGGTGGGAAAATGTTTCCAATGTGGAGAAGCTGGTCACTTTAAGAGAGATTGTCCTCTGGTGATTGGGGGACAACCTCCACGAGTTCCTCAGCAGCCTTATGTGCAGTTCCCTCCACAAGCATCGAATCCAGTTGTCCCTCTGCAGCAGGATCAACTACAGTATGGGAGAGTCTACCACATTCAGGATGCTATGCTTCCTCCTATTCAACCAGCGCCGCCAGCTATAGAGGGTAAGTTCCTTATTCAGGGACATATGGGTCGCGTTCTGTTTGATACGGGTGCGATGCATTCTTTTATTTCCAGAAGTTTTGCTCAGTCCACAGAGTTTATAAAATCTGCGGAAAGTACCTTTTCTAGTGTGGAGTCCTCTATGGGTGACGGTTCCCTTATTTTCTTTGTTTGTAAACATATAGGGATCACTCTTGGTGATTTGTGTTTTGAGGCCGACTTACTCGTCCTAGACATGGTCGGGTATGATGTTATTTTGGGCATGGATTGGCTTGTTAAGTATCATGCTATAGTAAATTGCTACGGGAAGAGTATAGTCTTCGCCGTTCCGGGACAAGATATGTTCCTGGTGGTTATGCCTCGTTTAGAGGGAGATTCTGGTACTTATTTATATTGTATTGCGAATGAGAATACTCGGGATGTAGTTGTTCCCTTAGATTCTATTCCTGTTGTTCGAGATTTTGAGGACGTTTTCTGGGAGATACCGGGTTTGCCTCCTAGTAGAGAAATTGAGTTTGTTATTGACTTAGCGCCGGGAACTCAGCCGATTGCGCGAACTCCTTATCGTATGGCTCCTGTGGAATTGAGGGAGCTAAGAGATCAGATTCAGCAGTTGTTAGAACAGGGGTTTATCAGGCGTAGCACATCGTCGTGGGGTGCTCCTGTGTTATTCGTGAAGAAAAGAGATGGTTCTCTCCGGTTGTGTGTTGACTATAGAGAGTTGAACAAGGTCACCATCCGGAACAAATACCCTTTACCTCGCATAGACGATTTGTTTGATCAGTTCAGGGGAGCGACCTACTTCTCTAAGATGGATTTGAGAACGGGGTATCACCAGTTGAGGATACGGGAGCAAGATGTATCCAAAACTGCTTTTCTGACGAGGTACGGGACTTATGAGTTTTTGTTTATGCCTTTTGAGCTAACCAATGCCCCTGCAGTATTCATGGACCTTATGAATAGAGTATTTCGGGACTTCCTGGACCAATTTGTCATTGTGTTTATTGATGACATCCTTGTGTATTCTCAAACAGAAGATGACCATGCTACTCATTTGGGGTTGGTCCTGCAAAGGTTGAAGGATCACCAATTGTTCGCTAAGTTTGAGAAGTGTGGTTTTTGGTTGCGGGAAGTGCAATTTTTGGGTCACGTTGTTTCTTCGCAAGGTATATCGGTGGACCCAAGTAAAGTTGTTGCGGTGAGGGAGTGGGGTCAGCCCACGACGCCTACCGAGATACGCAGTTTTCTGGGTTTGACGGGCTATTACCGCCGATTTATTAAGGGATTTTCTAAGATTGCTAGTCCTTTGATAAATTTGACCCGGAAAGGGGTTACATTTTGTGTGGGATGACGCCTGTCAAGCTGCGTTTGATGAGATTAAGGATAGATTGACTTTGGCTCCAGTCCTCGCTTTACCCAAGCCAGGGTTAGAATATTTATTCTTCACCGATGCATCTCTACAGGGTTTGGGAGGTGTGCTTCAGCAGGAGCGACAAGCTATTGCATATGCCTCTAGAAAACTCAAGCCTCATGAAAGAAATTATCCGGTGCATGACTTGGAACTAGCCGCCATTATCTTTGCCTTAAAGATTTGGAGGCACTATCTTCTCGGGGAGAAGTTTAGTCTTTTCACGGACTATAAGTCGTTGCAATATTTATTTTCTCAGAAAGATCTGAATATGCGGCAGCGAAGATGGTTGAAGTTCGTGAAAGATTACCAATTTGATATTCATTATCATCCGGGAAAGGCGAACGTGGTGGCGGATGCCCTGAGTAGGAAGCCCGGGGGAGAGTTAGCTGAGTTGTGGAAAGATAAATGGAAGGAACTCAGTCATGAGGATGCGGTTGCTAGGGCGTTTACGTCCGTGATGACCGTTACTCCGACGATTGTTGCAAGGGTAGTGGAAGCCCAAGGCAGAGATAAAGAATGTCAAGACCACATTCGCCAGTTATTGACTGGGGGAGTGGAGTCCTACTCGGTAAGTTCTGAGGGTGGATTGCGCTTTCATGGAAGGCTTATTGTTCCGGAGGATGGAGATTTGCGATGGGCTATGATGGCGGAATCTCACGGCTCTAAATTTTCGGTACATCCGGGAAATGATAAAATGTATCAAGATATGCGCCTTCAATATTGGTGGTCGGGTATGAAACAAGATATTTCGGAGTTTGTATCTCGATTCACTACTTGTCAGTTAGTTAAAGTTGATCATCAGCTACTGGCAGGCCTGTTGCAACCGTTGGAAATTCCTGTTTGGAAATGGGAGAGCATTTCAATGGATTTTGTCACCGGTTTGCCAACGTCACAAAAGGGTCACGATTCTATATGGGTTATTGTGGATCGCTTGACCAAGTCGGCGCATTTTCTTCCCGTCCGTACTAATTATAATACCGCTCGTTATGCTCGGTTGTTCATTGAAGAGATTGTTAGATTGTATGGGGTGCCCTTGAATATTGTTTCTGACAGAGACAAGATCTTTGTTTCCCACTTTTGGCAAAGTTTCCAAGAGGCCATGGGAACCGAATTGAAGTTAAGTACTTCCTATCATCCTCAAACAGATGGCCAGACCGAAAGGGTTAACCAAATGTTGGAGGATATGCTTTGTATGTGCATGCTTCATTTCAAGGGTAGTTGGGAAAAATATCTCCCTTTGGTTGAATTTTCTTATAATAACTCATACCAGTTCACTATTAGGATGGTGCCCTATGAAGCCTTGTATGGTAGGCCTTATAGATCCCCCACGTGTTGGTTAGAAGTGGGAGATAACAAGTTTCTCGGACCTGAAATGATTCGGGATACTTCTTCAAAAATTGAGCTTATTCGAGATCGTATTCGGATAGCCCAAGACAGACAAAAGAGCTATGCCGATGCGAGGAGAAGGCATGTGGAGTTAGAAGTTGGAGACCAAGTGTTGGTACGGGTGTCGCCTATGAAGGGCGTTAAGCGTTTCGGAAAGAAGGGGAAGCTTGCACCACGGTTCGTTGGGCCTTTTTCGGTACTTGCTAAAGTAGGCCCCGTGGCGTATCAAATTGCCCTACCGGAATCGTTGCAACAGATTCACAATTTTTTCCACATCTCCTCTTTGAAGAAGTATAAGAGGTGTGATGGTGCCCTTTGGCACATTCCTTTCGAAGATATAGAGTTACAACCCGATATTTCTTATGAAGAGCAACCCGTGGCCATTTTGGAGCATGGGGAACGTAGACTGAGATCTCATGTGGTGCCCTTGGTTAGAGTACAATGGATCCATCACAGTGTCGATGAAGCTACTTGGGAGCGTGAGGATGATATGCGGGAAAAGTATCCGCATCTTTTTATCCAAGGTACGCTTGAATTTTGGGGGCAAAATTCCCTCATAAGGGGGGGAGTATGTAACAACCCTCGCTTTTGGGAGCCCATTTTATATTTATTTACTATGTTGAGTAGTTGCATATATAAATGATGCATGTGGGTAAGTATTAATTTGATGAAATAAGTTAATATTTACAACTAAGTTGCATGATACCATGTGTGTAAGTAGTTGTTACCATGTGGTGTTCTATTTTGTCATGAAAATTAATATGGCAATTTGAATTAAAATGGAACCGGAACTTAATTTGGCTTATAAAATCTCCAAATGATAATTTGGAGGGTGTAGTTAGTTCCGGGAGGTGCGAGACAATCGAAATGTGTGCCATATTGTATTTTGAGATTTTGGGCACTTTTGACTGGTTTTGGCATATTGCGGTATTTTTACTTAAAGGTGAGAGACCTTTTAACCTAAGCCACGTTTAGTCTTTCCCCCAAACCTTTCTTTTCTCTTATTTGCCCTAAGTGTTCTAGCCCTAAGAGTGAGAGAGAGAGTGGGAGAAATTGGAAGAAAAGAGAGGGATCTTGAAGATTTGTGGTTTGATCTTGTTTTCTTCTTCAACCAAGCCTGATATTGAAGCCCCAAGGCAAGTTTTCTACTTGCTATTGTATAGTTTAAGATGAATAATTAGTATGGGTAGATATGTATAGTTTTGATGTTGTATAATTGTAGTTTTTGGTTGGATTTATGGGTATCAACATCTTTGGTAGAGATAGATTGTTGATTGAGGTAGAAAAATGTTGTTGGGAGCATTTATGATCTTTTGGTATCATTAAATGTAGTTGGATGATTTTGGGTTGGTTGATGATTTTGGGGTTTTAGAAGATACTAGGAAAAAATGGTCTAGGTCTGCAATGGCCGGTCGACCGCGTATCTCAGACCGGTCGACCGGGCCTTCGGAAGAAGGCACACAGATTTCTTTCAAAGGCATAAAAATAGGACGCGGTCGACCGCGGTTCTTCCACAGGTCGACCGGTCCATCCGAAATGAACTTTCTGCTTTCTTTCAAAAGCTAAACTTTGAGACGCGGTCGACCGCGGCCTTGGGATCGGTCGACCGGTCCCCTGTTTTCTCAACCCATTTCCTACTTTTGTTCTTAATCCTTTCTTTCCCCTAGGAACTTAGGACTCTTCTTTAATGAAGTAAACCTTGGATTTTAGAGTCCTAGTTGAGTTGGTTGTCACCTTAGTGTTGAATGGGTTCACTTGGGGTTAAGTTAGGGGGAAGGGTTGTCCTAAGTGATGTTAAGGCATCACTTTTCTTTGTGCATCCTAATATATGGATGGGAATTGTAGGCCAATACTTGGAGACTTTAGGGGCTTAAATTGAGATATATAAAACCTTATGATTGGGAAGTGAATATGATCCCTTGGAGATTTATTCGAGGCATAACCTAGGATGAGAAATGAACTATCCTATGATGACGGTTTCAAACAAATGAAACATGTTAATGTAAATGAAAATGAAAAGTATGATTTTTATAGTAAATGTTAATTTACTTAAACACACCTCTCTAAAGGCTATCATAAGGGAAGCTCGCGCATGAGGTGATGTTCCTTGACTAGTGAATGCAGGG